>JAJTUH010000003.1:932638-1532638 GCA_036971555.1 Drechslerella coelobrocha
TGAACGAATGAAACGAAAATCAAAACAATCTTCTCATCAGCATCGAAGTCTTCAAGCTGATTGAATTGAGTCTTCCAGTGTCCCTGCTCTTATCCCGTGTGAATACTGTGCCAGGAACGATCATTTTTGCGTCATGATGTCAGGAAACATCAGTTGTTCCATTTGTACTCAAAATGGGCAGCATGGTTGTCTAGCTGATTCCTATAGGTATTTTCTTCGGTATTAAGAGTGGATCTGGCTAATGGTCTGTAGTGGAACAACTAGATCATCAAGTCAATGAGAGAAAGAAAGAGTTGGAAAAGTTGGAGTCAGAGCAAGAGACTTTGCAAGCGCAAATTATTCAAAAAAGGAAAGAACTTCGTCAACTTAAGGCAAAACATATGGAGGCAATTATACATGAAGGGAATTTATTGGAACAAATGGCAGAGAGGGACAAAATCAATTTGGTTGAGTCTCATGGTGACGAAAATGCAATTATTACTGAAGAGGAGATGGAGCAAATTCATCAAGAGTTGTTTGGAGATACTGTATCAGCTTAATAAAATTAAACTTGTTTCTTTGGTCATCCACATCCTTGTTTTATAAATTGTGACATAAATTTCTGATCAAGATAGGTTTGGATGATGTCTGGGGGTATGTTATCTTCGGGTATCCAAGAGTTGTCCTGTGGTCCATAAGGCAGTGACCATCTAATGAGGTATTCGTTTTTCTCATTAGGTCCGTTAAGAATCTTCTCGAATTTGTATTCAGTGTAGTCTTTGAATTCTAGTTCTTTATCATTGTGGTCCTCTCTTAGATCTTTTGGAACTGGTTCCAAGAGTGAGATATGGAAGGATCAGTGGATGCATATGGGTCCTGGGATTTCGAGTTCGAAGGTGTTGTTACTGAATTTCTTTGTAATCATGAAAGATCCATGTTTCTGATAATCGAGTTTTTTGCTAGGTCGTCCTTTGCATTTAATGTATTTGGCAAGCAGGTATACTTTATCTCCTTCCTTCAAAAGTGGTGCTTCCATCCTTTTTTGGTTATAATAATATGACATACATTCAATCATAAATTGAAGGTCTTTTCTTAGGTTGTCATGGAGATTTTTCATATTATTGACATGTTTGTCTGCTTCTGGGACTACTTCCTTAGGTATCAAGGGTGGTAGTATCACTGTAGGGTTCCATCCTCTAAGCGCTTCATAGGGCATGTGCTTAGTGGTTGAGTGCTTCAATGTGTTATATGTGAATTCAAAGCTAGGTAGTAGCTTAACCCAATTGTTCTGAGCTATGTTCAGAAAATTGTGTAACCATATTTCGATTGTCTGAATGATTTGTTCAGTGAGTCTGTCTGTTTGGGCGTGTCCTTTACTAACAATGTTGAGTTTGGTTCCAGTTTGGGTTCTAACTGAGTTCCAAAATTTGCTAGAAAATAGTGTGTCTCTGTCGCAGATGTGTTTAACCTATAGACCGTACTAACTAAATACTCATTTGAGGTATACTTGTTCAAGTTCTTGAGTAAACCATTTAAAATTCCATGGTTCAAGTATTGCTACTTTACTGAATTTGCAAACAATGACTAGGACTTCATTATAGATTATATTCATAAGAAAATCCTTTAAATAAGGCATTCCTTGAATGAAGTCATAGGTGATGACTTGAAAGGATCCAGTTGGTACATCGTGAGATTGTAACTTTCCATAAGGTAAGTGTTGACTAGGTTTGTTCTGTTGACACATATCGCAGGTTTTAACATATTGTTTGATATTTTGTCGCATTCAGGGCCAATAGTAGTCTTTGGTTAAGAATTCTTGTGTTCATTTAACTCCTAAGTGTCCATAGGCTAATGTATCATGATGTTGTTTTATGAGTTGTTGCTGAAAGTCTTTTATTAGAATGTAGAAAAGATCCTAAAACAATATAATTCCATTTTCAATAATAAAATGTGAAGGTGCATTGTTGATATCTGAGAGAATTTGTTTAGCTATGGGGTGTCATTGATAGCTATCTTTTAATTCTTTGGCGAATTCATTATAAAGTATATGAGTGGTTCTGTTAAAACTTGTATTAATAGTAATAGTATTATAGGGTTTTCCTTTAAAAATCACTCCTTGATCTGGTTATACTCCTTCCATTAGGTCAAGTCTTCTGCTAAGGGTGTTGGCTCCTGAGTTTTCTTTTCCTTTGCAATATATAATCTTCATTTTATATTCACTAAGGGTTTCCCACCATCATACTTGGCATCTGCTAAGTACCTTGGTAGTAAGGAAGAATATAAGATTTTTGTGATTGGAGTATACCATGAAAAATTCCTTTGTTTGTAGATATATTCTCCATGTTTGGCATGCTTTGACAATAGCCATAAGTTCTTTGTTATGGATAGGGTATCTAAGTTCCGTAGAGTCAAATTTGTAAGATAAGTAGGCAATAGGGTGCCATTCTTTGTCAAAATGTAATTAGCATAGGCAGGCTCCTAAGGCTGCATCTGAGGCATCGGTTTCGATTTTGATGGGTAGACTAGGGTTATATAGTTTAAATATAGGTGCGGATAGGAATGATTTCTTGAGTATGTTGAAGGCTATTTTTCGACTGGGGGTCATGTCGAATTTGATTCCTATTTTGGTAAGTTCTGATAGAGCGGCTGACATGTGGCTGTATTTCTTGATGAAGTGTTGGTAATAGTTGCATAGTCCTAGAAAGGCTTGAATGTCTTTGACATTTTTGGGCTCAGGCCATCTTTGGATGGCATCGACTTTTTTAGGGTCCATTTTGATTCCATTGGTTATGACAATGACTCCTAGGAATTCACATTCAGTAACTTCGAATTCCGTTTTCTCAAGTTCTACCTTGAGGTTGTATTTGTTGAGGACTTCAAGTATTTGTATAACATGTCATCAGTGTTTTCTGGGGTCTTTGCTGTAGATCAGTATGTTGTTGAGGTAGACAACACAAGTTTTGTCGATGTAGTCTCATAGGACATGATTCATGAAGGTTTGAAAGGATGCAGGTGCATTAGTCAATCCAAAGGGCATGACTATGTATTCGAAGAGTCTGTATCAGCATCTGAAAGCAGTCTTCCAAATGTCCCTGGGTAATACTCGGATATTATGGTAAGCGGCAATAATGTCTAATTTGGTGAATTGTTTTGCTTCTTGTAAACAGTTGAGGGATTTATTGATTCGTGGTATTCTGTTGTGGTCTTTGGTGGTTATTTCATTGAGGCTTCTGTAGTCCACACATATTTGTAGTTTGCCGTTTTTCTTAGGTACAAATAGGATGGGGTGTCCAGCAGGTAAGCATGAGGGTCAGATGTATCCTTTTCTGAAATTCTCTTCAATGTATTCTCTGAGAGCTTCAAGTTCTTCTTGTATACATGCATACACAGGCATAAACTTGGGTGTTATTCCTTCTTTGAGGGGTATTTTATGAGTGAATTCATTGATTTCAGGTAAAGCTTGGTCATCAGGTGGTTTCTCGAATGTCTTGATCCAGTTTGGAATCCATTTGGCTATCTTGGTAGCGGTATTCTGGATTAATTCTTTGGCATGGATAACAATTCGTTTGAGAGTATGGGCTTTGAGTTGTAATTGGTGGTTGATTTCTTTGGTGGAAAGGTGTTCAGTTTGTTGTAAGTGAACTTCCTTACCATAGTCATTGGTTTTCTTGAAATGTTTGGGTGCTTGAGTACAATTACATCGGGGGAATCTGATTTCTTGAGATTTGAAACTGATATCTGGGTTGTGGTCCCATAGCCAGTCATATCCTAAGATAAGGTTGTTGTGTTTGAGGTTGAGGATGTCAACTGTTCATCGTTCAAAATGGTTATTGATGATAAGGGTGATTTTGGTTTCATGGCGGACTGTTCCAAGGGGGCTTCTTCCGAAAGCGACTACGTTATAATAAGTTGCTTTTGGGGTCTTGGTTAGGTTGTGTTTAGTGGCATATTCTTCTGAGATGTAAATGGTTTCTGCACCACTATTTATAAGGACTTTGGTGAGGTTTCCATTGATAGTGCATGGTATGTTGTAGTGTTGTTTTTTGATTCGATTGAGAGTTTTGTCGGGTCCTTTCTTAACAAAGCTGGGGCTGGACTGTTTGGCGTGCGTCAAGGTCTGAAGCTGTCTTAGTTTAAACTTTTGCTAAGAATGGTTTCTTCTGGTCTTGGGGAAGGCGAGCAGATATTGTAGATATTGCGTGATCTTTTGTTTTGCTTGATAGGTTGGGTTGGTGTGATATGAAATTTCTGTACATGTCATCATTGGTGGTTTTTGAAATAGAATCCTTCTAAACAGAATGGGCAGAATTCCTTGTATTCTGGTGGTGGTAGTGTTTTCTAGTGAGGCATTCGGGTGATTTTGGTCCATTCTTGTGCACAAGTAGTGCAGGCTACTAAAGATCCGTTGTAGAAGGTATGAGTGGGAGGTGCATTCTTGCATAGGTGACATTTTTTGTACTTTGTAATATCATGTCCGGTGATGATAATGTTAAGAGGTGTTGATTCTTCCTGAGCATCTATGCTGTCTGTGAAGAAGTGGTAATAGCTAAAATCTTTTGCAAGTTTGTATCCATAGAGATCAATCATTGTGTGGTAGGTAGAGGTCTGGTGTGGTTTGTGCTTGCTCCATTTTCTTTGTCATGCATAATTGTATCCAATGTTGGAGATATTGTTGCGGCAGTTGTCGCAAAGTTGGTTCATTATGCCAGATTGGTGGCTTCCACAGAATCTACATCAGTGCATTCTACAAAGTTGGGCGCATCTGTCTATAAATTCAGGCCAAGATCGTTCATTGGCATAATCCATAGTTCCAGTGTAAGTTTCTGTCAGGGTGATTAATTGGTGTTGACATTGATTTCCTTGACATGGATGTTGAGGTTGATATGGTTTTATGATTATAGGGTCAAGTTCAGTACACATTTCCTTGTATGTGACTCGTAGTTGTTGAGTTGGTCCTTGGTATTGGGGGTTCAATTGAACAATGGGATTGAGGGTTTGATGGTCATGGAGAATTATCCGTGATAGTCAAAATTCTCTCAGTAAGTAATCTTGTTGCAGGTTTCCAAGGGAATTGTGAACATATTGTAGGTGTCTTCTAGGGATTGGATGTTCTTGTATCCAACCATGTTTGTCTTGAGTAGGTAGGTTAGAGAGGTGAATGGTTTGTGGTTCTAAATCTGAGTTTTCTGGTGTATCTTGGTCTAGGCTTATGATTTTGTTGAGGGTTTCTTGGGGATGGTCAGATTGTTCAAGTGTCTTATAGTCTTGATTATCTGGTTTGGTAGGCGTTTCCTCATAGATGGGGTTGTTAGAGGTGTTATGTTGTTGAGCTGTTTGGATAGCTTCTTGGATTCTTTGTATTGTAATTTCAAGAGAGTTGGGTTGGTGAGTAGTGACATTGAGGTTTCTGTCAGGGCCTTGCTGGAGCTCTGAGTTCTCGGATTTGGGGTACTTGTTGTATTCTTCATTATATTCTTCATCATATTCCTTGTTGTGTTGTTCTTGTGGTGTTTTATTGTCAGTGAGTTGGACATGTCTTTGCTGTTGGTTTTGCTGCTTCTGATTGGTGTAAGCGCGAGCCATGTGTCTTTCTTGTCTACAATTAAAGCAAATGGGTTTGTTGGATTTCTGGGGTTTGTTGTGTTGTGAGTTCTGTTGATTTTGAGTGGTTTTTAGTTCCATAGGAGCTGGTCTGTATGTAGTATGTGGGTTCCAACCTTGATTAGTGCTTCTCCATTGATTCTGGGGTTGCTAATGGTTTGAATTAGAGGGTCAGTTATTATTGTTTGAGTTTGTGGGTTTGTTTTGTGAGTTTGAGGGTCGAGATTGATTGTGATTGGGGTTATTGTTCTGTCTAGGTCGGGTAGTGTTGGCTTTGTTATCCTTATAGAGATTGTCATCAAGTTCTATGATAAGAAGTTGCATTTCTCTGTAGGTCATCTGTTTGTTCAAGGTTTTGATTTCTATGACTTTCTGTCTCCATTAGGATTTGAGTCCTTCTTTGGCATAATGGAGTAGTTGATTGTCATTGTATCCAGTAAAAGGGACATGTTGGTTGATTTGTTGGAAGTATTTCCAAGCAGATCCTGTTTGGCGTAGCACATGGAATTTGCATAAGGCTTCTTCGGACTTATTCTTGTAGCCACAAATCTGTCGAAGAAATGAAATGAATTCAAGCCATATAGTGAGTATTGCGGTGATTTCAGGGATGTTTTGTTGTTGTTGTCGAGGGGTACTTTCCTCGTATTTCTCGCGATAGGTGTTGTAGGTATTGAAGATGGTTCCTTCTAAGAAGAGTCCAGTGTATCTGATCTTACGCTTGTCGCTAGAGAAACTGGCTGGGTAGAAATAAAAGATGTCGTTCAGTTGTCTAGTAAATTGATCAAGTTTACCAGGTGATCTGTTGAATCTAATGGGGTCAGCAAGTTTTATCATTCTATTGTTTTGATGTCTTCCAGTGGGTGGTCCATTGTCTGAGTCGGAGGTGTAGTAGTTATTATCAGTGTCGTCATTGTTGCTGTCGTTGCTGGGATCCTCGTCAGGGTTCTCAGGGTCTGATTTGGGTTGTTGTGCACGTCGTTTGCCTTTCTTATTCTTAGGGGCATATCTGGATTGGTGTAAGCTGGTTCGTCTGGTTTCTCTGATGTATCCAGCACGACTGGTTTCTGCAGGTTGGTCTTCATGCATGTGAATGTCTTGTTCAGGGTCGGTGACTCCATAGGTCTGGGTTTGGGCGCGAGTAGACATTTCGATGTACTTTAGAATTTGAGTGGCCTTTTCAAGATTCTGCGAGTGTCTATTGTTGTCCGGGAATGTGANAATTTCTAATTAATATAAACACAAACCATATATTTTTTTTATTTATAATTAAAATAAATAGGTTTGTTGGATTTTTAAGATTTATTATATTATTAATTTCGCTAATTCTATATAATTTTTAGTTTTATAAAAATAAAACTATATATAATATATAAATTCCAACCTTAATTAATATTTTTTTATTAATTTTAAAGATGTTGATGGTTTAAATTAAAAGATTAATTATTATTATTTAAATTTGTAAATTTATTTTATATATTTAAAAGTTGAGATTAATTATAATTGGGGTTATTATTTTATTTAGGTCAAATAGTATTAACTTTGTTATTTTTATAGAAATTATTATCAAGTTCTATAATAAGAAGTTGCATTTCTTTATAAATCATTTATTTATTTAAGGTTTTGATTTTTATAATTTTTTATCTTTATTAAAATTTGAGTCCTTCTTTAATATAATAAAATAATTAATTATTATTATATCTAATAAAGGGGGCATATTAATTAATTTATTAAAAATATTTTTAAATAAATCCTATTTAATATAATATATAAAATTTGTGTAAAACTTCTTTTAATTTATTTTTATAATTATAAATTTATTAAAAAAATAAAATGAATTCAAACCATATAATAAATATTATAATAATTTTAGAAATGTTTTGTTATTATTATTAAGGAATATTTTTCTTATATTTCTTACAATAAATATTATAAGTATTAAAAATAGTTTTTTTTAAAAAAAATCCAATATATTAAATTTTATACTTATTATTAAAAAAATTAATTAGGTAGAAATAAAAGATGTTGTTTAATTATTTAATAAATTAATTAAGTTTACCAGGTAATTTATTAAATTTAATAAAGTTAGTAAATTTTATTATTCTATTATCTTAATGTTTTCTAGTAGGTGGTTTATTGTTTAAGTTAAAGATATAATAGTTGTTGTTAGTATTATTATTATTATTATTATTACTAGGATCTTTATTAAAATTTTTAAGGTTTAATTCAGGTTATTATACACATTATTTGCCTTTTTTATTTTTTAAAGTATATCTAGATTAATATAAACCAATTTATTTAATTTTTTTAATATATTTAATATAATTAATTTCTATAAGTTGGTTTTTATACATATAAACATTTTATTCAAAATTAATAATTTTATAAATTTAAATTTAGGTATAAATAGATATTTCAATATATTATAGAATTTAAATAATCTTTTTAAAATTCTATAAATATCTATTGTTATCTAGGAATATAATTTCATATTTTAATTCTTTAATAATTATTAAAGGAATAAATTTCTTATTAATTTAGATATTAATATTAATATAAAATTTATTATTTTTCTAGAAAAAATTGTTTTCTTTATTAAATAATTTTATAATTAATTCAAATTTAGAAAAAATAAATATTTTTTTTAATTATTTTTATAAATATTGAATTATTTAATTAACTTAATTAGAAGTATTAAAAATTTTTAATAGAAATATATTATAAAAAAATATACAATCTTTTTTTTTATCTATTATTTTGTATTCTAATATAATATAATTTTTAAGATTGAATTTGTTTATCAACATACATATACTCTTCTTCTAAATTAAATAAAATTAATCAAAGTATTATATTTTAATAAATTATTTTATTAAATATATTTTACTTTTTATATCTAACTCTTAATCTAAAATACCTAGATTTTTAGAATAAAAAACATATATATCACAAAATATCAAAGACTATTAATAAAATATATAATAATAATAAAATTTAATAATAAGAGGATCGAATTATATTTAAATTAATTAATAAAAAATTAACTATTTTATTAGTCTTAACAATAATTTTATATACATAATAATACTTTATATAATGGATAGTGTTTATATTACTTATATACTTATGTATGAACATGCAAACATGCAAGTATTTAATCTACAAATATTTATATATTTATAGAGGTCTAAAATGTAAGTATATTATATAATAGATATTATATAATAAGGTTTGAAAACAGGTAGTTCAACTTATGGATAAACATTATTAATATTATAATTAGAATTAGAGAAAGTGCGATATATAGGACTAGGAATAATATAGTGTAGAACAGGATACAGGTAATTGTACTGTCAAAACTGTAGGTCTGTGACATTTAAAGAATAAAATTTAGAATTTATTTTAATTATATCTTTTATAATATATTTATAATACATGGATTTTAAATTATAGATTAAAATAATTTATTTTAATTTGAAAATATGTTTTTTATAATAAAAATAAATGCATTATTTTATATATAATATTATAGGGAAATTGTTAAAAAGTAAAAATTATATTATAAAAATGCTATAAAAATGAGTTAAAGGGGGCATTACTCTACATATAGACATGATAAATTCAGTAAAATTTAAAATTATAACTTCTTAAAATAATTAAGCTTTTTTTTTTTTTTTCTCTTGGCAAATAATTTCTTGGTAGATAATTTTTGTCATTCAGGATGGTTTTTTGATTTAGTTCGGTTTTTGGATTTAGAAACCAAAAACCGAGATGGATAATATTTTTTTTGAAGAAACCGAACCAAACCGCCCCATATCATTCTCTAATAGTATCTTTTAATAAAATATTTTAATAATCTTAATTTATTTTTATATATAAATAATATAAATTATTAAAAATCCATTATAAAAAGTATAAATAAGTAATATATTTTTATATAAATAATATTTCTTATATTTTATGATATTAAATTTAATAATAATAATATTAAGAAATATTAATTTTTTTTAAATATTTATGTTAAAAATAAAAAAATAATAATAATTAAAATTTTTTATATATTTATATCCATAAAAATCAATCATAGCATAATAAATAAAAATTTAATATAATTTATATTTATTCCATTTTCTTTATTATATATAATTGTATTTTATATTTAAAATATTATTATTATAACTATTACAAAATTAGTTAATCAGAGTAAATTAATAAATTTTACAAAATCTATATTAATATATTTTATAAAATTGGGTATATTTATCTATAAATTCAAATTAAAGATATTCATTAACAAAATCCATAATTCCAATATATATTTTTATTAAAATAATTAATTAATATTAACATTAATTTTTTTAATATAAATATTAAAATTAATAAAATTTTATAATTATAAAATTAAATTCAATATACATTTCTTTATATATAATTTATAATTATCAAATTAATTTTTAATATTAGGAATTTAATCAAATAATAAGATTAAGGGTTTGATAGTTATGGAGGATTATTTGTGATAATCAAGATTTTCTTAATAAATAATTTTATCATAAATTTTTAAAAAAATTATAAATATATTGTAGATATTTTCTAGGGATTGGATGTTCTTAAATTTAATCATGTTTATTTTAAATAAATAAATTAAAAAAATAAATGATTTGAAATTCTAAATTTAAACTTTTTAATATATTTTAATTTAAGTTTATAATTTTATTAAAAATTTTTTAAAAATAATTAAATTATTTAAATATTTTATAATTTTAATTATTTAATTTAGTAAATATTTTTTTATAAATATAATAATTATATTATTAAATTGTTTGGATAATTTTTTAAATTTTTTATATTATAATTTTAAAAAAATTGGATTAGTAAATAATAATATTAAAATTTTTATTAAAATTTTATTAAAATTTTAAGTTTTTAAATTCAAAATATTTATTATATTTTTTATTATATTCTTCATTATATTTTTAATCATATTTCTTATTATATTATTCTTATAGTGTTTTATTATTAATAAGTTAAACATGTCTTTATTGTTGATTTTGTTACTTTTGATTAATACAAGCATAAACTATATATCCTTCTTATCCATAATTAAAACAAATAAATTTATTGGATTTTTAAGATTTATTATGTTATTGGTTTTGTTGATTTTAGATAATTCTTAGTTTTATAAAAGTAGGTTTATAAATAATATAGGGGTTTTAATTTTAATTAATGTTTTTCTATTGATTCTAAGGCTATTAATAATTTAAATTAAAAAATTAATTATTATTATTTAAATTTGTGGGTTTATTTTATAAATTAAAGAATTAAAATAGATTACAATTAAAATTATTATTCTATTTAGGTTGGATAGTATTAATTTTATTATTTTTATAAAGATTATTATTAAGTTTTATAATAAAAAGTTATATTTTTCTATAGGTTATTTGTTTATTTAAAATTTTAATTTTTATAATTTTTTATTTTTATTAGGATTTAAATCTTTTTTTGGTATAATAAAATAATTGATTATTATTGTATTTGGTAAGGGGGGTATGTTGGTTGATTTATTAAAAATATTTTTAAATAAATCCTGTTTAACATAATATATAGAATTTGTATAAAATTTTTTTTAATTTGTTTTTATAATTGTAGATTTATTAAAAAAATAAAATAAATTTGAGTTATATAATAAATATTATAATAATTTTAGGGATTTTTTATTGTTATTATTAAAAAATATTTTTTTTATATTTCTTATAATAAATATTATAGATATTGAAGATGGTTCTTTTTAAAAAAAGTCTAATGTATTAGATTTTATATTTATTATTAAAAAAATTAATTAGGTAAAAATAAAAAATATTATTTAATTATTTAATAAATTGATTAAATTTATTAAATAATTTATTGAATTTAATGAGGTTAACAAGTTTTATTATTTGGTTGTTTTGATGTTTTTTAATTAATAGTTTATTATTTGAATTGGAGGTATAATAATTGTTATCAACATTATTATTATTGTTGTTGTTATTGGGATCCTTATTAGAATTTTCAAGGTCTGATTTAGATTATTATGTATATTATTTATTTTTCTTATTCTTTGGGGCATATTTAAATTAATATAAACTAATTTATTTGGTTTTTTTAATATATTTAGTATAATTAATTTTTGTAAATTGGTTTTTATATATATAAATATCTTATTTAAGGTTAATGATTTTATAAGTTTGGGTTTGGGTATGAGTAGATATTTTAATATATTGTAGAATTTAAATAACTTTTTTTAAAATTTTATGAATGTTTATTATTATTGGGGAATATGATTTTGTATTTTGATTTTTTAATAATTATTGAGGAAATAGGTTTATTGTTGATTTAGGTATTAAAATTAATATAAAGTTTATTGTTTTTTTAAAAAAAATTTTTTTTTTTGTTGGGTAATTTTATGGTTAGTTTAAATTTGGGAAAAATAAATATTTTTTTTAATTATTTCTATAAATATTAAATAATTTAATTAATTTAATTAAAAATGTTTAAGATTTTTAATAAAAATATATTGTGAAGAAATGTATAATTTCTTTTTTTATTTATTATTTTATATTTTAATATAATAAAATTTTTAAAATTGAATTTGTTTGTTAATATATATGTGCTCTTTTTTAAATTAAATGGGATTGGTTAAAATATTATATTTTAATAAATTATTTTATTAAATATATTTTATTTTTTATATTTGATTTTTAATTTAAGATATTTAGGTTTTTAAATTAAGAAATATATATATTATAAAATATTAAAAATTATTGATAAAATATATAATAATAATAGGATTTAATAATAAAAAAATTGAATTGTATTTGAATTAATTGATAAAGAATTAATATTTTATTAATTTTAATGATAGTTTTATATATATAATGATGTTTTATATAATAAGTGATGATTATATTGTTTGTGTGTTTATAAATATAAGTGGTGTGAGTATATGAGTATACAATTTGTAAATATTTATATATTTATAGGGGTCTAAGATGTAAATATATTATATAATAAATATTATATAATAGGGTTTAGAAATAAATAGTTTTACTTATAGATAAATATTATTTATATTATAATTAGAATTGGAGAAAGTGTAGCATGTAGAATTGAGAATGGTATAATATAAAGTAAGGTATAGGTAGTTGTGCTGTCAAAACTGTAGGTCTGTGATAATAATAAATTTTTTTTTTATTACTTTATATATAAACTTCAAATATAATTAATTAATTTTTTAAAATTAAAACCCAACTCCACCCCAAAAAATAATAACAAACATTTAACCATAAATATTCTATATTTTCATCTATAACCCATAATATATTTACAATACCAATAACTTCTATCAATATTAAACAAACTTTTAATTAAATATAAAATATTATAACTTAACAACATAATCAATTAAAACCTTAAACTATACATAATATATTCTTCTATTTTAACACTAACTACCTTTATTAATTTTTAACAACATTAATAATTTATCAAAGCTTTCAATCAATCAAATCCTTACCTATAAATAAAAAAAAATTATTTAAACAAAAAACAACTTTATATAATAATAAACTATATAATAAAATGTATACTAGGTTTATGGGTTTAAAGAACATAATATTATTTATTAAGTAAAAACATATTATTAGTTCTATCAATGATACTATATAATTATATACCCAAAAATAATTTAGAATATAATAGATCTTAAATTTATTATATTCCATATTATATAATTTCCAATATAATTTCACCATAATATTTTTTATATTACTCCATATATAATATAGACATTAATATTTTATTAAAATTAAAAATAATTATATTAAAATAATCAATTTAAACTAAACCAAACCATTCTACCAAGTTTATAAATTGAACCAAACCATATCCAAGCTTGGCGCAATGGTTCAGTTCGGTTTATGGTTTAAACCGCCCCATGTCATTCTCTAGCCTTAATCTTAGAAAAAAAAGATAATATCACAAACCTACAATTTTGATAAATACAACTACCTATATTTTATTTTATACTATACCATTTTCAATTCTACATACCATACTTTCTTTAATTTTAATTAAAACATTAATAATATTTATTTATAAATTAAACTACTTATTTCCAAACCCTATTATATAACATTCATTATATAATATATTTACATTTCAAACCCCTACAAATATACAAACATTTATAAACTAAATACTTACATATTTATATATTTATATACAAGCACACAAATAATATAATCACCACCTATTATATAAAACATTATCATATATATAAGATTATCATTAGAATTAATAAAGTAATTAATTCTTTATTAATTAACTCAAATACAATTTAATTTTTTTATTATTAAATCTTATTATTATTACACACTCTATTAATAGTTTTTAATATTTTGTAATATATATGCTTCCTATTCTAAGAATCCAAGTATCTTAAATTGAAAGTTAGATGTAAGAAGTAAAATGTGTTTGACAGGATAGCCTGTCAAAGTGTAACAATAATAAAGTAAAATTTTATATTTATTAAAAAATAATAAATTTTTTTTCTATTACTTTATATATAGATCTTGAATATAGTTAATTAGTTTTTTAAGGTTGAAATTTAATTTTATTTTAAAAAATAATAATAAATATTTGGTTATAAATATTTTATATTTTTATTTATAATTTATAATATATTTATAATATTGGTAGTTTTTGTTAATGTTAAATAAATTTTTAATTAAATATAAAATATTGTAATTTAGTAATGTAATTAATTAAAACCTTAAATTATATATAATATATTCTTTTTTTTTAATGTTGGTTATTTTTATTAATTTTTAATAGTATTGATGATTTATTAAAATTTTTAATTAATTAAATTGTTGTTTGTAGATGAAAAAGAATTATTTAAATAGAAAATAATTTTATATGATGATAAATTATATAATAAAATATATATTAGGTTTATGGGTTTAAAGAATATAATATTATTTATTAAATAAAAATATGCTGTTGGTTTTATTAATAATATTGTATAATTATATATCTAAAAATAGTTTAGAATATAATAAATTTTAATTTTATTATATTTTATATTATATAATTTTTAATATAATTTTATTATAATATTTTTTATATTATTTTATATATAATATAGATATTAATATTTTATTAAAATTAAAAATAATTATATTAGAATAATTAATCTAAATTGAATTAAACCATTTTGCCAAACTTATAAACTGAATTGAACCATGTCCAAGCTTGGTGCAATGGTTTGGTTCGGTTTATGGTTTAAACCGACCCATGTCATTCTCTAATTATGATTGTAATAATATGAATTTATGGTTGAAGTAGCCAATTAATCTAACTATGATTGGTTATTTTTTAAATTATTATAGTTAGCTATTTTAGCTATAAATAGTTGCCCTGGTTATACTAAATGGTTACCTTTAATTATAAATAATTACCCTAACTATAAATAGTTGTTTTAATTATTATTGGGTTATTTTAATTACAATCAATTATTTTAATTATTATTGGTTAATCCAACCATTAACCTAACCACAATCAATTAACCCAAATCTTTAATCCCAAATTTTTTAAATTACCTAATCAAATAAATTAAGCAGTACTACTCAATACTATAATTTAATGTTACTTGGTGCTGTTTCTTGCTTAATTTTTTTCGAAATTTGTACAACATTGGTGCTACTCCGGTGCTAGGTAGCACTGCGCATAGGTCTTAGATTCTACCGGAGGAAGGGAGGAGAGCTTTGCTGATGATTCTCATCGTCCTCCTCCCCTCGTGTCCTCTCTCGTCCAATGAGAGGGAGAATAAACTGGACCCTACTAAATAAGATTCCTAATAGGGTCCAGAACCTAGAACCAGGTAACAAACGCGAGTAAGCCCTTGTAAGGTACAATAGAGATATAAGAAATATACTAAAAATTAAGATATAATAAAATAACAATTTTATTAAAATAGTAAATATAAATTAAATATTATATTTTTAAAATATTAATAATAATATTTTTTATTTAAAATAATATTTTTTAATAAAAAATTAATTTAAAAATACTTTGTATTTTTATATTAAGAAAAAAAAGAATAAATATAAAATTTAAATATTTTTTTAAATTTAATATATATTTGAAGTTATGGGAAATGTATAATTTGTGTAGAAAGTAATATAATTTTAATGGGGAGATTAAGAAAAGGGTACTTGATGTAGTGAGTTACGGCTAGACTTGAATAGGAAGTAGGGTCCAGAATCTGGAACCAGGTAATGAGTGAGTAGCGAGCCCTTTAAGGTAGGCTTGTTGTACTATGGATTAAGATGCGGTGCTAACGGAAGTTGCACCAAGATTGTGTGTGAGCTGTGCGAGTTTAGAGGTACGAAACAAGTACCTCAGTTGTAAGGTACCAGTATTGGTACCTAATAAAATATGTGGTTCAGTGAAATGAAGAATCAGTACAGAAATACTTCTGTTTCCCATAGATAGTTTGGGATTATTAATGGTAGTACCAGGTAGATTTTTAGGTCCAACACAAAGTTCAAGTCATGGGAAGCGTACTGTTCGGTCGGTTCGTGACAAGTTCTCCTTCTGAAGTGGTAGGAGAAAGATACATAACCCTGGTAAAAGACTGGTGTGGTAGTTTATAAAAAAGATGATTTGTAGAAAGATGGGGACTAGGATTATGGCCCCAAGAATGAGGAAGTGAGCTAAGATAGAATAGGTAAGTCGGAAGAATTTGGAGAATAAGATAATATGTTCTTAGAGAGGACAGTAGGTTCGGTAGATGCTGAGTTGGCATCCATTTCTTCTAGTATTTCCTTAATATTATATATAATATTTAGTAAAATTTGACGATGCATTATTGATAGGCACTCGCTCCAACGCATAATAATGATAATAAATTTTCTTTTCAAAAGAAAAAGTGTTTGAGCGGATAAAACAGATGCGAAAAGTCTTTTAGAGGTATTCTATTCTAGATTTTGATAATTACTAGTTGTGAAAATCGATTCCAGCACTGATAACTTCAATCCAATTGTCGGATCCAATTCCATCAAATTCCACTCCCAATGAAATGGCCGTCCCCCACAAAACCTGGGGACTATTTGGGACGGCCTGAAATTGCGTCTGCAAAGCACCGGTATAAGCGACGTTGTTGTACTCGGCGATCTTCTTTTCGCCATCGTAAACATGGAAGTTTGTGATTCTTGCTTCTGAGCCCGTGGAGAAGCGAATGCCGGCTTGAGCGGCCTTGAGACGTGCACCATCGACAATCACTGGTGTTGGGATTGCGAAATGGATCCACCCGGAAATGCTTTCATTGGTGGTTTCGTTGGTGGTTTCATTGGAAGGGTGGACAAAAAAAGGCGTGATACGGGTGCCGAAACCCTGGCGGAGCGCGTTACTGAACGGACCTTCGACCTGGACGCTCAGTCCATGGGTCCAGACGGCTTGCTTGATGGACATTGCTTAGGTCGGAACCGAAATGAAAGAGAGAGTATTGGGGTATGGAATGCCGAATTTGAGGTGGAAATAGAGAAATGGAATTTGACTTCAAAATTGTTGGTGTTGGGAGAGGAATTTCTTGCTAGATTGAGCCTTGTTTCCTGAGGTGCGTCGTTTTGAGGAGAGTCGTTGTCCCATGATGGTAATGACCTAGTAGGGTCCAGAACCTGGAACCAGGTAAGCTCTGTCAAGAGCCCCTTGTAAGGTACGGAAGGACTGACTGTAGTACCAAGAAATTAAGGTGCGGTGGAACGGCGATTCCACCAAGAGAGCGGGTACGATTCAAGTACCGCGGGTGTAAGGTACCTTAGATGGTACCTAATAAAAAGAATGGTGCATCTTGGCAAAGAACCATTTAAAAAATACCAGTTGGTATTATGGCCTTAGAGGGCATATTGTATGGGGAACTGTTGTATATTTTTGGGTCCAACACTTCTTCAAAGTCACGGGAGACGTGAGGTTTGTTCTTGAAAGAACAAGTTTAGTGTAATTTTGTTAAGAAATAGGTACAAGAACCTTATCGGTAACATGGTGGAATAGGAGTAAGCTGCAGTGTGGGAGAAAGCAATTGGTTCTTCAATAGTAAAAGGAAGTGGAAAAGGGCATTGGCCCTGTGGAGAGTACGCAATCGGCAGTTGGGCTTATTTGGAAACAAGGTTAATGAGGCAAGTTTTGATGAGTCATGACTCTAGTATATAGTTATATGAAATCCCTAGTGGGATCCTTTTTCCCCTCAAAATTTACAAAATAATTGCGACAGTAACGAGTAGAAGAAGTTCTCTGTGTTAGTAAGTAGAAGTTTCACTTTTATTTATTCAGTTATATTGTTTGTCCTCTTCGAGGGCATTTCCCAAAAAAACTAGCCATCAAGGCTGTCACTTATACTCTTTTACAAAGAGGTGGAATTCATGGGGAAGGACTTATATAA
The DNA here is from genome assembly GCA_036971555.1 of Drechslerella coelobrocha. Classification (NCBI taxonomy): domain Eukaryota; kingdom Fungi; phylum Ascomycota; class Orbiliomycetes; order Orbiliales; family Orbiliaceae; genus Drechslerella; species Drechslerella coelobrocha. The sequence continues at coordinate 950,694 of JAJTUH010000003.1, forward strand.
CTGACTTCCGTTTTCTTAGAAATGTACTTCCGTCGGATCTGTCCGCTCCTCAAAATATAATTGTTGTTATATTTTAGGTGGCGTTCGGTGGAGGCTTTTCGGGCTGCGATACCTGTTCGGTGTGAACTTGGATATCGGCAGGGATTATATTGAGGTGTCCGGCGTTTCTGCAACCGGGGCTGGTTTTTGATGGACAGAGAGACAGGTATGTTGAAAACAGAACAACGGTTCGTTAGGTACCTACCTAACAAGTTAAATGTTAGGAAAGTCAGTTTGTTTTGACTTGTTTTATAGACAGAATGTGTTCACATTATTCTATCGGTGCGATGCGAGCGCAAATACAAGGTAAGTGAATAAAAGTGTCAAATAGTATAGTGGTTTCACGCGGGTATGAGGCGGTAGTAACATTTCAGTATGAACGCAGATAATGCTAGTGTTGTGTATGGCATTCCTAGGAAAAGTATTTTGATTTTAACCTCGAAAACGGTGAATTTACATGATCAGCCGTGGGGTGAAGTTTGGGTTGTGTATATTTATGATTGCAGGACTTCTACAGTTCATTTGCGATCGCATCAGTTTTCGTCTCCTAAGGATTCTTATTTTGAATTATTATCTCATCTTTCTGGCGAGTTGTCGTCGAAGTTATCGAGTTAAGGATAATGAATTGTTCTTCACCTGTGGAGTGAAGTTATGGTTGAATTGGAGGGGGTTCCCCCCGAAGGCCGTTTCGGCCGTAGGGAAGGGGGAGGGGAGCGATAGCGGACCTCCTAAAGCTTCGATGAGGGAGGGCTTTGCCGATGCTTAGTATCTCTCCCTCTCGTTTGTAATTTTTACTATGGACCCTACTAAGGATCCAAACAGGGTTCTTCAATCGCACCCTCCAATCATTATTTGACACACCATCTTTCCAGCATGGCTCTTGTACCCTTTTCTATGAACAACTTTCCAGGAAAAGTATCTTTAACGGCAAACCTCACGTCTCCCGTGACTTTCAAATAGTGTTGGACCGCGCAGGGTTTAGACGAGTATATAATATAATGATTGGAGGGTACGGGTCGGACCCTGCGCACAGGATAGCGCAGAAAGGGCTAAAGCGAAGAAAACTCTGACGCAGGCTGGAAACGGGACTCCCACATTACTTTGACTGATGAAATATTCTCCAAAGAGCTGCTAAAGACCCTAGATCACATTCTGGGCATGATTGAAGATAATTGGGAGCAAGTTAATACCCTCAAAACACTCATATTGCTCACAAAGAGGTTATTAAATTGTAGTCACAAAAATGTTTAATCTGATATGATCTATTATTTATAGAAAATTTATAAAGTGTATTATCCTTAGGTTAAGGACATTTAATCAAAATTTAAAAAAGCTTTGGATGACTCTAGCATTAAATAATTCAAAGGTTGGCTACTAAGAGTATTAAGTATATAGTGTAGCATGTTTGATGTTAACAAGCATCTGTTTTGCACTGCATTTAAAAAAAAAGAAGATGTAGTAAAGTTCTTTATTATTTAAAATTTAATATATAATAATTCTTTTAGTATTACATCAAATCTATCTTAAGGTTTGAAATAATCCTTACAAAGCAATCAGTAATTTGCTATTCTTTTAGAATTGTTTATAGAAATCATTTTGAAAAAGCAGAATGAAATTTTCACAGCATTACTAAATTGAATATCACCTATGCAGCCTGTTTCCAATCTATAGAAGCAATTATGCAACCCATTTTGAAGATGGTGGAAATTAAAAGTATCAGTTCAAGAAGACAGGAAAGCCATGGTCATCCATCTCGATTCCATTTAAGGCAAGTTGTTAATCAATGGGAAGCCAAATGGAAGGCTTCCAGAAGAATATTTCAACCACAGATACTATAAAAAGCTACTAAGAAATAGTGAATAACATGGGGCGGTTTGGTTCGGTTTCTCCCAAAAAAATATTATCCATCATGGTTTTTGGTTTATAAAATGAAAAACCGAACCGACCCAAAAAACCATTTAACAATATAAAAACCAACCGCCAAGAAACCGCCAAGATTTCTATAAATAGAAGTCGCCCAAATCTTAATTAAAAAAATTAAAAAAAATATAATTATATAGAGATTTATTTAAATAATTTAATTATATTTTTTATTATTTTTTATTATTAATATTAAATTAATTATAATTTATTTAATTTTTAATGGTTTTGAATTTTTGGTTTTTTAAAAAATATTTTGAATAAAAATATAAAAAAATATAAAAAAAAATTAAGCGAGATTTCATATTTTTTTTATAAAAACAGTTAGTACCACTCTCGCTTAGCATAACCACTTTATAACCACTTTATTATAATTAAAATAAAAGAGGTTTGGTATTTTTAGTCTGTTTTAAGAACTCTCATATTAAATTTAATTATTTTTTAATTATTTTTTAATTATTTTTAATTATTTTAATTATTTTATATATAATTGTATGTAAAAAACTGAATTGATTCGAACCGATTTGCCCTGCCAAGCTATATTATTTGAACCAAACTAGTTCCCCCTTAGCGGGATGGTTCGGTTCGGTTTATGGTTTAAACCGACCCATGTCATTCTCTACTAAGAAAGGTAATATTATCTTAACCCAACTATAATATCAAATATTTAATTTATTAAAACAAAAACTAACATTGTTGGGCTGGTTTACATAAAAAATATTTGATGTTATACCTTCATATTTATCAAATATGTCCTATTAATCAAAAAATAAGATATATAGAGTTATCCTTCACTTTGATTATTAGAGAATGACATGGGTCGGTTTGGTTCGGTTTGCCCAAAAAAAATATTATCCATCTCGGTTTTTGGTTTATAAAATCAAAAACTGAACTGACCCAAAAAACCATTGAATAATATAAAAACCAACCGCCAAGAAACCGCCAAGAAATCTATAAATAGAAATCGCCCAAATCTTAATTAAAAAAAATAAAAAAAATAAAATTATATAGAGAATTATTTAAATAATTTAATTATATTTTTTATTGTTTTTTATTATTAATATTAAATTAATTATAATTTATTTAATTTTTAATAGTTTTGAATTTTTGGTTTTTCAAAAAATATTTTGAATAAAAATATAAGAAAATATAAAAAAAAATTAAGCGAGATTTTGTATTTTTTTTATAAAAATAATTAGTACCACTCTCGCTTAGCACAACCATTCTATTTTAATTAAAATAAGAGAGATTTGGCGTTTTTAGCGTGTTTTAAGAACTCCCACACTTAATTTAATTATTTTTTAATTATTTTAATCATTTTTTAATTATTTTAATTATTTTATATATAATTGTATGTAAAAAACTGAGTTGATTCGAACCGATTCGCCCCGCTAAAATTCGAAACCGCCCTGAACCATACCCAAGCTTGGCGCAATGGTTCGGTTCGGTTTATGGTTTAAACCGACCCATGTCATTCTCTATTGATTATACAGGTTCTGATCTTATTGTTAAAAAAGATAATAAAGAACTACACAAATTTATACTGGTAGAAAAATTTGAGGACAATATGCCAAAGCCTGTTTACTTGATTAGTAATCAATAATTAAATTTCTATAAAGGTAATGTAATATTTTATTAAGATTATATTTAATAAAAGAAAACTCTTTTTATAGAAGATTGGATATTAATCAAAAAATCTGGATATTGGTTGATGGCAAAATAAAAAGGAAAACTTCTGGATATCTATAGCAACATTTGTTTAAATATGTATCAAGTTTTAAGCCCAATTAAATCTGATGACTATATTATTAAAATAATTAAAGATGATGATATCTTCATCAACATTGAATTACCAAAATACAAGCTACAATTTTTTCTTAATTCCAAAAACAGGATTAAAAGTTAAACTCTTTGTAAATGGATAATTGCTAAAAGCTAAAAATTAGGAACTTTTATTGGGCTAAAAAGCTTTTTAAAGCTGGATTCAATAATAATATATTCTAGGAAAGAGCATATTCTTATTCTATATGGAAACATCAAGATATAAATAATTTTGCTGAATGGTTAATCAATAATTTATATCAACCCTGATAATAGGGACTGCTTTTATACTATATTTAATATAAATTAAATTTTAAACTATATTATTAATAATGGTAGTTTTAAAGCCCAATATACTTATTTATATCTATATATGCTGAATAGAGAATGACATGGGTCGGTTTAAACCATAAACCGAACCGAACCATTGCGCCAAGCTTGGGTATGGTTCGGGGCGGTTTCGAATCTTGGCGGGGCGAATCGGTTCGAATCAACTCAGTTTTTTACATACAATTATATATAAAATAATTAAAATAATTAAAAAATAATTAAAATAATTAAAAAATAATTAAAATAATTAAAAAATAATTAAATTAAGTGTGGGAGTTCTTGAAACACGCTAAAAACGCCAAATCTCTCTTATTTTAATTAAAATAGAGTGGTTGTGCTAAGCGAGAGTGGTACTAACCGTTTTTATAAAAAAAATACGAAATCTCGCTTAATTTTTTTTATATTTTTTTTATATTTTTATTCAAAATATTTTTTGAAAACCCAAAAATTCAAAACTATTAAAAATTAAATAAATTATAATTAATTTAATATTAATAATAAAAAATAATAAAAAATATAATTAGATTATTTAAATAAATCTCTATATAATTATATTTTTTTAAATTTTTTTAATTAAGATTTGGGCGACTTCTATTTATAGAAATCTTGGCGGTTTCTTGGCGGTTGGTTTTTATATTGTTAAATAGTTTTTTGGGTCGGTTCAGTTTTTCATTTTATAAACCAAAAACCATGATGGATAATATTTTTTTGGGAGAAACCGAACCAAACCGCCCCATGTCATTCACTAATGCTGAATAATAATTAGAGAATGACATGGGTCGGTTTAAACCATAAACCGAACCGAACCATCCCGCTAAGGGGGAACTGGTTTGGTTCGAATAATATAGCTTGGTGGGGCGAATCGGTTCAAATCAATTCAGTTTTTTATATACAATTATATATAAAATAATTAAAATAATTAAAAATAATTAAAAAATAATTAAAAAATAATTAAAAAATAATTAAATTTAGTGTGGGAATTCTTGAAACAGACTAAAAATGTCAAACCTTTTTTATTTTAATTATAATAAAGTAGTTGTAGAATGGTTGTGCTAAGCAAGAATGGTACTAATTGTTTTTATAAAAAAATATGAAATCTTGCTTAATTTTTTTTTATATTTTTTTATATTTTTATTCAAAATATTTTTTAAAAAACCAAAAATTCAAAACCATTAAAAATTAAATAAATTATAATTAATTTAATATTAATAATAAAAAATAATAAAAAATATAATTAAATTATTTAAATAAATCTCTATATAATTATATTTTTTTAAATTTTTTTAATTAAGATTTGGGTGACTTCTATTTATAGAAATCTTGGCGGTTTCTTGGTGGTTGGTTTTTATATTGTTAAATGGTTTTTTAGGTCGGTTCGGTTTTTTATTTTATAAACCAAAAACCATGATGGATAATATTTTTTTGGGAGAAACCGAACCAAACCGCCCCATGTCATTCACTATACTATATATACATATCATTACTATATATATTATATTATAAAAAATATATATATATACTAATCTATATACTACATATTATCTATTATATATTATATATTATTAATACTAGGAATACATTTTCTAGTTTAATAATGTGTTTTTTTTTTTTTTTAATATTGTATATATTAATTTCCCAAGAATATTAATTCTAAACCCTTTAAAATATTGATTCTAGATTTAAAAATATATTGTTTTCTTATTTAATAATACTAATTCTAATTATAAGGGTCTAATTTTAATTTTTTTAGTTATAGTTTTCTTGCTTAGCGCTAATCCCTGCTTCCACCCAATGAAAACGCCGCATTTCCAATTGGAACGAGCCTGACTCCAATTGTTCTATAGGGTAGGTTTTCTACCTATTCAGCTACAGCTGAATAACATCCTTTCCCTAGTTGTTGTCCTTGGGGAATGGCGCAAATTGTGATTCAAATGTGACCATGTACTTGTACATGCATGTAGTTGTGGAGGCTAACAAACAGTACTATAACTATCGGGTATTATTTTATCAGCTGATGATATCGATGGCTAGTCCTTGCCTTTGGGTTTGCCTCTTCCACTATATATACTGCAATTGGTGAATAGGATTGGCTGCTTTTTGCTTTGGACCACCCAAGTTCATATCACCAACGAGCGTATCGTGTATATAAATACATTTTCCAGGTTACTAGGGTCGCTGCGCGTAAAATTCTACACTACCGTCCAATCTCCAATTACGAACGAGGCTCTATTTAAATCTACCAAAATGTTCTTTTAGCATCTACTCTATTCTTTCCTCTCGTCACTCACTATTGTGAGAGCTCAACAAGCAATTTTGCCCATTACTATTACTACTGCTCCGTCCGAGCCTCTGGCTACCGTCGTTGTTGATGATGAAACTATCATGTCAAATCTTCCGGCCGCAAATGTCATATGCAACCTCCAAGGTAAGTGAACCTAAGCAATTATTTTGTACTCGCTATCGTATTGAAGTACCGCTAACAATTTAAATTCTCTATGAAGGCTACACTTGGAGTAGGGGTGATATTGTAAGCGCTCTGTGGCAGGCTTATGATTATGTGGCGGGCAGGCGGCAGCCGGAGATGTCCAGGAGTTTCCAGTGCTAGCGAATAAAGAACTGTACAGCAAGGATGATCCAGGTTTGGCGAGAGTTTTCTATAGACAGACGAGGTTGCAAACAGCCGGCGGCTATCTCACTACCGTAGTTTACTGTGGAGTGGCACGACATGCAGGGAATGATTGGAGTCATTGCGACGGAGCCACTGTAGCAGCCGCCACGGTAGGAGCAGCTAGTGCTTCTCTGCTGACAAAGACTGCAGACTAGCATAGCTAATAGAAACTGTGTAACATTTGTGTATCAATTCATTTTTGTAATGATCCGTAGACGAAAAAAATTATGCTAGTGCTCTTAAAGGAGAACGCCTAGGAAGTTATCTTCTCTCTCGAAGATTCACCCTTATTAGGACCTAAGAGAACCAAGATATTCACAAAGAACTAGGCTCCAGTATAACGGAAAGATTAATCCTATGCGCCAGCATCTTTCGAATTCTCGGCATTAATGTTGTGTATATGGAAGTAACCTTTGAATGTCAGATAAATTGAGCTACCATAAGCTCCCAAAAGCGAATTTTATGTTTCACAACTGGGACACTGGACAACTTGAATCATACAGACTTCTTTTGCGGGTCGTATTTCGCTTTGCAGGGAATATAAAAATCAAAGTTATAATTACTCCATTAAGAAATTGGACAGGTTACGAGTCACACGGGCTTTCCTGGATATTAACAAATACTGGAAGGAATTTAGGTATCTATAGATAGTTGTTGTAATCTCCCTCCTTTTCATTTTCTTTCCCATCATTGGTTTTTAGTATGCCCTACGCTACTAAGATTTACGTGACAGGTCATCAAATTGACAGCAAAGATCTTCTGCCTTTTAGAAATCTTTTCTATAATACCAGAGTTTACGCCAATAGTTATAAACTACACATATTCACAAATCGCGAAATCTCCCAGAGGCGCGAAAAATGGTTACATATGAAACTAAGCGGATCTGGCGCCAGCGTTATTAAAAGAATTTATAACGTAAACTAGATTTTTAGTTTTTCAACTTTTCAGTTAAACACCCAACCTTGGAAAGATATACCTTATGCCACGGGTTTTTATACGGTGTATAATTTTTGGAATGTTCATTTATGTTACTCTTCTAATGTTCAGGCAGCTATAAAGTGTCCTACACCTACTCAGCTACTCTGGGGCGCCATCCATCCAATTACCCATCACCAGTTTTGAAGAGTTGAATTAGATACACACAATCAATCGCGACTGGGTCCTAGTCGCGATACCTTATACTTGTTAGGTTGCATTATCGCTAGGCTGAAGTGATAACGACATTGGTAACCGTTTGTGCTGCATTTGTTGTGTGTACTGTGGTTGTGCTGTCTATTATCGTAATCGGAATTCGGGTGGAGGTGAGATTTGATGTACGAGTGGTCAAGAGCGCCGTTAAGTATGTTTTTATGATAGTTGTTGATGATGTCGTGGTAGTAACTGTTTTCGCGGTAATGCCAAGGTAGGAGTATGCCCTTGAGTATCGATCAAAGCTACTACACAAAGAAGCATACGCTGGTATATCGCAAGATTTTGCGATTGGCTGACGCTTACTTTTACCCATAACGCTTGAGGGCGGATATAATAATAAACAGAGGCGTCCCGTTAAAAAGTTACTATTTTTCGGAAAAATGGTTCAATTTCTGGTACCTTTGCACATTTTTATGATTTTACAGTATCGTAGATATTGTCAATCTCAAATTGCTACAACTGCTGCTGGGAGCTTTCAGGAGAGGTCTAATAGCCATGCCTCAACACGACTTAGCATATCTACTGGTGGTACATAACCTAGGGTAGTACTTACAAATGCAGTCGACGAGCATCCAGCATCCAAGCTTAGAAGGATTTAAATGATAGAGACCAGTTGATTAGGACCTTGCCATTAGAGCTGAAGCTGGTGCAACCTAAGATTGTTAATCTAGCCAATCCATCAACCCGTTATTCGTTCGTCATGCCGAGAACAATATATCGCATGCGACCCATGTACTGCCTCCGTCGCGGGACCTCAAAGGGGCAGATAGTGCTGCTGCTGTTGTCCGTGGCGGCCCGTGAGCAATGACGTCGCCGTACATTGGGCCAATTAAATGTGTTGAGGTGATGTGGGGCCGCCAGCAGCAAAAAAGGAATCTCGCCCGCCGACCAGCCCCCTTAACCCCGAAACATTAGCGCACTGTAACGTAACTAAATCCCCAGCTTTCAATATGAGATGCTCTGATCCTTACCTCGGATATTATTGATTCTACCTTCAAATTGCAGTTGAAGGCGTTTTGATGTTTATTATATGTACAACTGCAACCGGCTTTCGAAATGTTCATCCGTCACCTTTCAAACCTCTACCAGTCGAATATATATGGAGTCTCAGATAATTCGGATAATGCCTCGTTAGGGACCTGACTCAAGAGTCAAGACTAACGACACCGGGAGATACCAGTCGCTAGGTTACAATAGGTTGAGTTTTAGTTCAGGAACCACATATAAATCCTACGTGATATAACTAAATATATACATGTGGTATGAGCGCTCTACGTAACAGAGTTTCTTAAATCTTGACGCGGCCTTGACGCGTATTATGACTCAGTAGGCTGGAGATGAACCCATTTAGATGAAGAGCAAAAAAGAAAATAGTCCCATAATAGCGGCGCTGCTAACCTGGAAGGTGGAAGCGGCTCCTGTGTAGGCTGGTGGTGGAGATGCTGTAGGCTGTATGACTGTAGTAGTTGTAGTAGTTGTGGTATTTGATCCCAAACACGGTTCGCACACTGAGCCCATTGTAGTAATTTCGCCATAAGAACAGGAAAACCCATCTTCTGGTGTCAGTGGGTAGTGGCAAAGCCAAGGGCATTCAGGGTCATAAAACGCAGGGCATGATTTAACTACTCCAGGACACTCTGAGCAGGAAGATCCAGTCCCAGGATTGATATTGGTGCAGTGGCCGGAGGGGTACTTGGGCCATTTGCAAAGAAGTTGACATGTGCGTTGAGGGATAGCAGGGCAGCTAGGGGGAGTCGCCGACGGTGCTGCGGAGGATGTTGATGTTGAAGGGAGATAAACTGAAGTGGCAGGTGAGCCGGGGCATTTTGTACATATATAGCCCCGCGTGCTGACATCTTTATCGGTACAAAGGTTAGGGACGTTAGGATTTCCAGGATATGTGCAGAAATAAGAACATTCAGATTGATATGTTATTGGACATTCAGTAGGTCCGCATGGCGTACAACTCGCGCCTTGGGCGTTGATGTAGGAGCAACTGCTATTGCCTTCAGGTTGGAGATAGCTGGAGGGGTAGTCACACCAATATCGGCATTCGGAGTTATATGGCGTAGGGCAGGCAGCATAAACAGTGGCTGCCAAGGCACTACCCAATAATCCAAAAGGTTAGTAAGCAAAAATTAAAACCTTATATCATTAACATGGGTCTTGACTAACCTAAAAGCGAGCGTAATAATAGAAACTAGCATAATTAAAAGCTGCCCGAAGAGAGAATATGGTTTAGATTAGCGAAAAGTTTAAAGTCAGACATCTGAATTACGAGTGACTAACCGTTTTAAAAAGATGGTCCGATTGGAGTAATTTGATTAGGGAGCATAGATTCAGTATTGAGGGCGAGGGGGATCAATCAGCATTTATATAGGGAGCCGGTGTTTGCGTGCAGTCCGGGCCAGAAAACATCCCTGAAAGATATAGGCTGTAAAACATGAAATGTGACTCGGAAAGCAAAGGTTGTTGACTTTCGTAGGTGTAAATCCAGTAAGCTCTACGAGTGTGTGAGTAGGACGAGTTCAGTGCTCCCAGCGGTCCAATATTCACCGAATGCACTCGATCCCCACTTCGTATTCGATTCATTCATTTTAATACTATTTGCTCATGTGATAATTGCCCGCGATATAGGGTTACAGTGCAGATAAAATGGGGTTCAACTCACTCCACAATTCCCCGAATTGGGCCGCACAAGCGAGAACTTCTCTCTAAAATTATAACCTCCAAGACTCGTGCATGGACGAGCTATAATACGGCCACTATATAGTAGCCTCTCCACCCTACCGCTCTCGAAAACCGGCTTCCTCGTGACCAGAGAACTCTTATCTGATGTCTGGGGCCTCTCCTCAATGATACTTCACCCTTGTCCCGATTTTGCCGTGCGGGTGTGCGTTGCTGTGCTTGTTCGCTTTTGGTTCTATATCGGGCGACACCTGCCGGCTTTCCCGTCCGCACCATGCTGTTTGCTCGGGAACAGCGTTTGCTCGCCAACCATTCCTCCAACACAAAGGGTTACTACTAACAACAACGCACGATAGATGTGAATATTCCTCGGCATGGAGATATATCTAATCCCAAAGCTACTTATCTTTTATTATTTTATTATCGAAATGGGCTTTGTGAAAATAGTATTACGAGAAGGTTAAGGACAAAGATAACTAGGTAATACGGTAGCCGTCTGGACAGAGAAACACTGACTGTTCGGAAATATGACAATAAAAAGTTTTTACTTTAAAAGGGTATAGGAGACGAATATCGCAAAGCATACAAAGAATACCTAAAAGAGCAAAGTTAACACCCATTTAACACATCTTAAGATCAGGATTTACATTGAAAACGTGTTAAGTGGAGGCCGAGAGCGGTAGTCTAGGATACCTTGGAAGGACCATTAGCCCCCGAGCAACTATAGAACCCAAGAATATCTCTGCCGAACGAGCTGAGTAAGGGTTCGTCGCCGAAGAAGTTAAGAAAGGCTGCAGTTGGGTGGTTATACTATATACGCATATGTATATGGGTACAAATATTGCAAATTAAATAAAAGTAGTTATTTAATGATGCATAATGTGCTATATACATTATAAGAAGCGTGTCCTTATGACCTAACTCCCCGATTACTTGGGTACTAAGAAATGAAAGTGGGTGTGAAAGTTCAAACCGAAAAATTTCCTGATCATCCACCCCTGCCACTATTGGCATTGAGAGTAGTATGCATTTTGCACAACGCATTTGGAGCCAGATTCGCCTATAGAGAGTGTGGTAAAATATTAGCACTTCGTAATAGGTTTTGAGGCTTAGTGGATTATGGCTATGGCTCCGTTGGAACACGGGGGTAAACCTGAAGGGAGACTTGGAGGTAAGAGCCAAGTCGTAGGTATAGCTTACATTGGGTGGGACCAGTCCATCCACTCCCGCCACATTGGCCTAGAAGAGATATTAGTATTGATCATATAAAAGATTTTTTCTAGTTCTTACCCCATTTTGCTTGGGTACCCCCACTAGCACTAGTGGTGGTTGTAGTCGTAGTGATGGCCCTAGGGGTTGTAGTTGTGGTAGTGGTGGTTCTAGGTGTTGTAACCACCGCTGTAGTTGATGTGGTAGTCGTTCTTACTAGCGTAGTCGAAGTTCTCGTCGTTGTAGGGTTTCCATTTCCATTTCCAGAACATGAAAAGACTGCCGGTCCGGGTGGAGTGTAGCTTCGAGGCTAATGTATTACATTAAATTAGTCACAAGTTATTCTTCTGGAAGTTGATTATATTAAAACTTACAATTGGATAGTATATGCTAAGAAGTAAACCTGGGTCGTTTGGACTGTATGCACCAGGGAAAGCTACAGTGGGACTCCCAGGCGTGCTGCCCCCTCCAGAGACGTTAAGCTGCCCACATGCAATATAAAGCTGCGCACCATTTACGGTACTAGCCGAATGTAAGGCAATATGCTCAACCCTTAGTAGATACTGTCCTGATGGGACACAGCTAGGGATTTTGACAGAGACGGTTGTCTGGCCTGTAGGTACCAAAGCTTCTCAGCACTCAAGACATCATACCACTCCTCGCTACTTTTAAGGGTTTCAGAACAACAAACCTTGAGGCCAGCTTATAGATGACGAAGTTATAGTAGCATCATTCTGATATATCTTGAACCAAACGGTACCGGAACCATCAAAGCTAGCAGCAGTTTGACCATCGGGAACCTTTGCCATGTAGAATAATAGCGGTCCAGGATGAAAGATATCCGGGCTTACTGTGAAACCAATAGTATCACCAGCATTGACCGAAGCAGTTGATGTGGACGGACGGGAAGAGTCAGCGTAACAGGCCATCTGAGAGCTAGTTACGTCCGTAATCGGAGAGGTGGAGGCATGATTGGTGGTGAGTTTAACATATTGGTAATCCGACCCGGTTTGACCGTTGAAAATAAGACGCGGAAAAGTATCTTTTTCGTTTTTAGTTAATTTAGTTCGATACCCTTTAACGATACAGTAGAAGGTAAACTAGGTAGAAGAAGACCATACAATGAGCCGACGCCAAAGAGGCAACCTGAAGAAGATATAATGCAGAAATTCCCTTCATTTTGTAAGAACTCGGTATAGAATTAGATGAACTTTAAGACGATGTGGTCTACAAAGCAGACGATCTTGGCAATTCGGGCTCTCTCGATTATGCTCCTTGCATCAAACGCCTTTATATAGACGAAGGGATCTGAATCCCTGCAAGCGTATTCGACCTGACAGGCCCGTCGGTATCTTCCTCCGTCGGCTAAATTCCCCGCTTTAAACGTTTGATTCAAGGATTAAATCCTTTCCGCTTTAGCCAGAATTTTAAATATTCGGTAAAACCTCCCACACGATCTTCGCTTAGCTAGGGTTATAAATGCAACGGGGTTTCAGACTTTAATCTCATGGGAAACCAGTTTTTTAACCATGTGAACAAATTTAAAGAGCCCTAACTCATAACAATCTTCGGCAAATTGAGTTGGTTTTGTTGCCGATTCTCCTGGACGGCTAGGCCACCGCAGTACCACCCTGCTCCTGCCAAGCATGCCAATATTCGCCACGTTTTTCTTCATCTCATCAACCGCTCGGACGGTCCTAAAAATCCGCGGTGCACCTTGTGAAGAGGGCGGCGTTAGAGGAGTTCTAGCAACTTCGGTCTTTTTTAATCGGGTATATGAGCTTCTGGTTAGATAATAACGGATTATAAAAAGATCCACACCCTCGTACATATTATTTTAGACTGTTAAGTATGTAGATAGTGATGTCTAGGAATACTATGGCTTGAAAATAGGACAATTAGTCAGCCGATAATAGTTAATCAGGTGGTCAAAAATTAGGGTCAGTTGGACACTTTATGTCTTCTTTTCTACCTTATTTCTTACATCTCTTTATCTCCTTTATCCCCTCTCCTCTCCTCTGCTTCCGACCCTCGCCTACTAGATGTATATCTAATATTTGTTGTCTATATTGCTCAGTTTGTCTTGGATCTTTACGTTTTCACGGAACAACAGGGCCAGCTGGAGATGTTGCACACTTATATAAGTATATAATATTCAAGCAATCGCTGTCTTACGATATAGTTCCTTGATACCGCGATGTTAGTAACTGGTAGATGTGTTCATGTGGATTTCACGGTTACACGACTTTAACTAATACAGCAACTATTTAAGCAGGTAAATGGCACTTGTAGCGCCTGCGCTAAGAGAATCTTTCATTTTAAAAAACAGCCTACAGCACTTATATAGTATACTAATTATACGGGAATCTGGAAATTTAAAATGGGGGACAGAGTAATATGTAGTAGGATTTGTTCGGTATTGAGTTAGATAAGACACAGCTATAACAACTCGCACTTCAATATTCCGACGCTCAAATACTAACCCAGAATGCCAAAAGCCATTATAATAGCATCGACGGTATGGTACGCAACGTATGGCAACGACATACTCAGCCTGCCATACGCAATAGCAAATTTATACATAGAATCTTGACTAGGATTTGCTAGCAAAATTCGTCCCGCGTCCCCTAACAACTTGTCAGATTTAATGTCAAAACGGCGCCCCCAGCCTGGCTCCTGATCGCAATCGAGGAGTTGGCAGTGCCATAAGTGGTGGATATCGCGAACAATCTGAGACATGGTAGCATCAACGCCTAGTGGCATTTTGTCGCCTAAGGGCTCTGTCGCCTCTACTAGCTTGTAATAATCATTGAAGAATCTAGTGCTGTCGGAGGGAGGTAAATCTTCCTGCTTTCCGGCACGCTTAAGAGCGTCAGCTAAGGTTTCACTAAGGCCGGCTTCCGTAACTTGGTCCTTGGCCATTCGCCATATTTCCCATGTCCAGTCCCAGAAATCCGGATACTCGGCGATATATCTCTCTAGCGTCTCAAAAATCCGTCTGTGTCGAGCTCGACTAAAGCTATAAGGCGGTGATGTAGCTGAAACGCGGCCATCTTCTCTGTTATCAAAACGCGCTCTACGGTGGCCCCGGAATAGCTCACAGAGCATTCCTGATAGCATCGTTGAGACTGTCTTCATAGCCTGGGTAATATTGAAAGCCAGAGGGTACATTAGGCGTAGGAGGTTTCGCGTCTCCCCAGTTTTAATATCTGTGTGAAGATCCATGATATCGTTCACAAGCCCTGTCCCTATTAACGAATCAATGCCTGCAGTATCTAAGAACGCAGCACCGTCGTCGCCTATTATATCTCGACCAGTTAGACTAGTTGAATCCAGTGGGGAATATCTAGAACACTATCTACTTACACATATAAGCAGTTCCAATTGTGTCTAGCGCGCGCATAGCAAGAATAAGGTCAGGATCAAACCCATGAGGGATGGGGACCCTTTTGGGGGCACGAAACTGCCTTGAATCCTCGCAACCTTGCAAAGCTGAGAGATATGCAAGTGGAATACGCCAGAAAGAGCGGTCTTGGCCAGATGCCTTATCTTCGAGTGTGGGCACAGCGGCTCTAGCGCTTTCTTCAAATAGGGCAAATTTCTCGCTATATTTATTTGTTCCTTTGGCCCAGTCGACCCCGGTCAAGGCCGCATATACATAATCCTCCCTCGCTGGGTTGGGCTTGAAGGTGAACGCCTGGCACATCATGAGGTAGAATGGAAATAGAGCAATGATCGGCGGTTGGCAGTCTAAGCCCGTTAATAACAATCCCCAAGGTGCAAACTGGTCATCTCCACCGGCCTGAGATGAATGTAGCTCCGTTTCGATCTCGATAGGGTCTTCAGTTGAATCAGCGGCCAAAAGAATCGCCGCAGATACTTCGAGAGTAGCTTGATATGCGAATTGCATTAGTTCGAGGTCGTGCAGCCCTGAACTTGAAGCTCGCTCCTTATCGAGGATACTGAGGAACTGCGTAGAGAATGGCCTAACAAGGTCGGCGGTTGCCTTGTCTAGCTGAAAATTATCTATGCAGACCTTGACCCATGGGGAGAGTGTAGAAGTGAGTGGGTAAGCCCCAATATTTCGCCCTCCTTTAGAGATGCTATTCGCCGCATTGCTATGTTTTAAGGGAGTGTTCGTAGTGGTCCTAAGGAGGAAAAAGTCGTATAGTTGCTTTAAAAATGCGAAGGGGAGTTCGGTATAAGCTCTTCCTGAAGCTTCAGTTGTGTGTGTATCTGTATCAACAGGTATCGGCACTGCCTTGAATGCTACCATGGCATCTGGCGTGTATCTCATTTTTCTTATGTTAATCATGGCTGCATAATTGATAAGATCGTTAGCAATCAACTAGTGACATTTATAAATATCCAAACCAAAAGCTGCGCCTGGGCAAAAATGGGAGACGGTGACGAACCGAAAGTCTTTTATATGATGCTAGACTACAATGCAAAACTACTTTTCTTGAATATTACACCCGGTACGGAAGAATGTGGCGTATTAGCGACTAAGCTGTATATAGTACGACAAGATAAAGTAGCATTGCCAAGGACGATATTCTATGATTGATCTAACCCACGAGGATCCGACTATCGTCGGACAGAGTGGTTCTTTATGTATGGGGCTTCAGATCGACAATTACTATAACGGCTCGATTCTTACAAGCCCACCGAGGGGCATCCCGACTGCCCCGCAACACATGAGATATATTTGATAGATTGTGTTAACGAATGGTGGAGCCTTCGAAATCGAGCAATCGAGTGGGGCGGGGCAATCAGGCGGTCGATCGGGCAGGCAATCAAGCGAGTAATCAAGCGAGAGACCAAGCAATCAATTAATCCCAAGCAATCACGAATCCAGCAATCAAGCAAGCGAGCAATCCGCGTGCAAGCAAACAAGGGAGCAAGCGAGCAAACAACTTTGTTACAACGCCACTTCCTTAGCTCTTCCTTAGTTGCGTTTGCCCTCTGAGATAAAACCCGCGCTATGGATCCACTGGCATGCTTACAAATTGCTGAACACACTCTAACCCAAGCGCAGGCAAGGCCAAAATAGTATCATAATATGCTTCGCACAGGGAGTAGTAGTATAAAACCCTAGTAAGGTTAGCAACCAATTCAACAGGATTTATCCTCTTTAACGAATACCTAGGTTATATAAAATGATTTTTATAAGCTTTCAAGGCGCTCTGTATGCCTTTGTTGGATACATTACCTTCGTTTTTTGCCGGTACATATACCGTATATCACCCCTCCACCCACTCGCAAAGTACCCAACGCCGTCGAGACTTGCTACCCTATCGCAATGGTATGAATTTTACTGGAATGTAATACACGATGGGCGGTATCTCTTTAGGATCGAGGAATGGCATAAACAATATGGTGAGTTCCCTAGATTCATAAAGTTTGATCAACATTTGTCGGCCTTTATTGCGTGCAACTATGGAATATTCCTATGAAGCACCTAGTAGCCCCATTTTTAACTTTGGCGCAGGCCCTATAATTCGGGTTGGTCCAAATGAACTTCATATAAACGACCCGGAGTTTTACTCAGTAGCCTACGCCCCAAATTATAAGTTCTCGAACTACCGGCCTCACTACAACTTTGTCGGAACATCTGATGCAAGCATGGGAATCCAGTCTAATACAGTTCACAAAAACCGGAGAATTGTGTTAAATCCTTTGTTTTCAAAAAC
This sequence comes from Drechslerella coelobrocha, assembly GCA_036971555.1. NCBI lineage: Eukaryota > Fungi > Ascomycota > Orbiliomycetes > Orbiliales > Orbiliaceae > Drechslerella > Drechslerella coelobrocha. The sequence continues at coordinate 968,253 of JAJTUH010000003.1, forward strand.
GAACATTTACAAACTTGATGACAACATTAGAACTCATGTAAATAAACTCGCCTCTGTTATCTCACAAACAGCTTGCGAAGAGAAAGGAAAGGGAATATACCTTGGAAAGTTGTTTCGGTGTCTTACAGTTGATGTTATCAGCGAGTATGCATATAGCGAGAGTTTTAACTCTCTTGATGGAGGTCCTAACGCCCCCTTCTCCCGAGGAATGAAAAACCTGCTCAGGACAGTATGGCTTTTCAACTTTCTCTGGCCTATACAGAGTATTTTGCAATCCTTGCCTTACAGGCTGGTAAAGGTGATTGCACCTGAGGATATTAGGGGTATTATTGATGTGCAGAGGGTAAGTAACCCTTCCCCTCTCTACCACCCGCAGCCGTAATACTTCTCTATTTTTCGCATACTGATATAAGCAGTTATGTATTGATCAAGTAGATGAGTTTCTAAAAGACCCTAGTAAGGCTAGCGCAAAGTCAACCCATACCACTATTTTCCAATCCTTGATGGAAGGGAATGACTCCAAATCATTTATACGACTATCACGCAACGCACTTATTGGTGAAGCTTGGAGTGAGTGAGTGAATGGATTATAACAACGTTATTCTGAGCACGACAACTAATATTATGACACGATTTACTATCACCCAGGCCTAGTAGCAGCTGGATCGGAATCAACAGGAGCTACACTTACAGCAGCCGTATACGAAGCTTGTCTCAATGTTTCAATTCAGGAGCGACTTCATCAAGAGCTTGTTCAAGTGTTCCCGGATCTTACTCGTGATGAAATGACATTCGCGAAGTGTGAGAGGCTTCCTTATCTCGTACGTCAACACCAGTTACCTATGTTTGATTAGCGGAAGTCTAACCTGGGCGGAGCGACTTTAGACTGCATTTATAAAAGAAATAATGCGCGTTTCAACTGGAGTCCCCGGGCGATTACCACGTATTGTGCCGAAGGGTGGCACAACAGCAGCCGGAATATCGCTACCGGAAGGTGTAAGTTTTAGCTTTAGCTTTGAAAGCTCTATACTTGTAACGCATTTATTAACTCTACACATCTTGACAAATATAGGCGACAGTATCAATGTCCATCTATTTAATGCATTACAACCCAAATACCTATCTAAATCCCAACCAGTTTGACCCAGAACGGTGGCTATCAACAAACAGTTCGTCATTTGAGGAGAAGTACTTAGTGCCTTTTAGCAAAGGCTCAAGATCCTGTGTTGGGCGCAAGTACGCTTCCATTTCTTACTATATTTCTATATTTTCGATCCTACGGATGTCAACTAACGTTCCTAGTCTTGCATATGCGGAGTTATACACGACGCTGGCTTTGCTATTCAGGAGGTTCAAATTTTCGCTGCATGAAGACAACGCATTGTCGCATTATTGGGTAGACAATTTTGTAAAGAATAGCAATGCAGATTTAGTTGTTTCAGTGGAGGAATACCAGGGCTGAACTGCCACACGAGTATACTTAAGTATGCATACTTCAGTAAATACAATTCAGAAATCCTATAATTACCAGATCCGTAGCTCTGAAGTCTGCAACAAAGAAAATATGTGAATCATTTCATCATTTTTCTTCCTTGATATATCGATAGCATTATAAGTTAAGTATAACGCTGAGTAATGACCAAATACAATTAATTATTCAGTATAACGAACCACGCGCAGGCTGGCTTTGTGAAATAGAAAATCGGGTCTCGTCCCCTTATTACGCAGCTATATGCGAGGGCATATCCATGGCATATATATCGAATTTGGACTTTGCATAAAATAATGGTTGCATTGATCGATGTTGCGAATCTCGTCGGAGGGAGTTAGATAAGAAGAGCGGCTACCCCAAGGAAGCAGAAAGTAGCCTTTACAAGGCCACCTACCAGGGACACAGCAGTATTTCCGGTTGGCACAGGTGGAATTAAGCTGCTGGTAGGCGCGGTAGTGTTTCCTGGTGAGAAAGGTTTTGACCCACTACTAACCGCAGTAGCCGCGAAAGAGCTACTGCTAGTGGACGTGGGCTCTGTCGTAACAAGAGAAGTTTGTATGGAAGATTCCCTGCTAGAAAGTGTAGCCTCTGTAGAAGATTTAATGCTAGTGGATGTTGTCTCCACTGAAGACTCGGCGCTAGTGTGTGTTGTTCCCGCTGGCTCAGCGCTAGTCTGTGTTGTCTCCATTGAAGACTCGGTGCTAGTAGGCGTGGTCTCAACAGAAGATTTGGTGCTAGTGGATGTAGCGGCTGTGGAAGACTGTGAAGCTGTAGGAACGCCGGGGGCAGTCGAAATAGAGCCATCAGCAGAGATGACTCCTCCAAAAGCAGCAGTGGGAGTCGATTTTGTATCTGCTGAAGAAGCTGCGTTTTTGTAGGCATCAAATGTGTTGCCAGATCTACAGATATATTAATATGGTGTAAATCCACCAAGCTTGTAAGAGGTTTGTGATAGGAGTGCTTACAGTGGAGGGTTGATGACACCAACCATACCAAACTGACAGTGATCGACTGCAGCACAATAGAAATAAGTAGGGTCGTCACTAGTTAAAACTATAGAGAAGCTATTGCCCTATCAAATGTATACGTTGTATATCAGCAAAGTTACGTGCGGGTGGTTTCGAATGCGCTGCGGAGAGAATTCTGCGATAATCGATGTATCGGTGTCATAGTGATGCTGCGGATCGTTCGTGACAACCGGTATAACCAAACGCCGAAAAAGTCTTGATAGATTCTTTCGGACAATTATTTTATCTAATCAAGACGGCAATTGTAGTCATGATTAAGTACTTACAGATTTAAGGAAGCCACTGTTAAAGCCATCGGTGATAGGGTTGCAGGGATTGTTAAAATTGCCCTGGGTGACAGTATGACCCGCACTACTAAAGACATACTGAATTGTATCTCCCTTCTCGGCGGTGATAGTATCAGGCGAAAAGACAAGGCCGCCTTCGCCGACGCTCACGGTGTGGGTTGTCGCAGCCGCTGCGAGAGACGTCAAGGCACTAAAAAAGAGAAGGGGAAGCATGATAGCAAAAAGCCCAAGCCAAGGATGTTTTTTTGATTTCTTGAGAGCTGATGGCTTCTTGGCTTCATTTGCGAGTAGGGCCCTCTAAATACTTTCAGTCCCTTTTCCCAATTGGTTTCTAAAATTAGAGTATTTTGCGTTTTTGAAGTCCCAGCCTTGTAATTATTGGGTATCCGCGGTTTAACGCGTCAATACTGCACCTACCAAAGTCGATTACGTAACTTCAATGGCTGATAAAGACTTAATAATCATCCCGTTTCGACCGCGTTTTCTGTAATTTGCTGACCGGCAAAGCCAGCTAGCCAATAAGAATGGTATTCATATACTTAACAACGAGGAACCTGGAGAACCTTTTGCTCGCTCAGGCACTCGAAGCCTCCTGCTTGAATGTAACCTCAAGGTCTTGTCGAATTGACGCACGGACCAGATAAGGAGTCAATTCCGGACTATTGTCTTTATAAAACGCCAATCAGAATGTTTTCAAACTGCGTAGTTGGAGATTATCGGCGATGATATTTAGAAGACACCTCACTCTCAATCATGGGGTATAAGTTGTAAATTAGAAAAGGATAACCGGCTCAGATTCAGAAATTTTGTCTGGCAAGTTCCCAGCTTTTTGGGGGGTAATGGTCGCGCAGGTGTCCTCACTTCCAATAAGCAAAAAAGGCCCACCAATGAGAACTGTCCTTTCCCTACACGGTAGGGAATCTATTATTTAATGTGATAAAAATTTTAATGCAGAACCTCCGATCTACCCGTTCTTATCGGACACCCTGAGGGCGGTCGCGGGGCTGGGAAGACAAGTTAGTGACTATGGTACCGAAGCGCCCGAAAATAAAGGCACATTTAATAATCTAGCAGTGACCTTCCTATCGGATAGATGGCCGTCCGCAGCGTCCTTAGTTTAGCTAGTCCCAGGGACGCTGGCCCTGGAGTCCAGCGTTTGGTTCCAACACCCAGTAGGGCCTAGCCTGTTTTGCTAACATGCGTGATCTCTGTTTTCACCATGTTTACTCTTCAAAAAGCCCCTGGCAGGTCTACCTAATGTAACTAGTAACTTAGCAGTTTAATCCTGTAAAGGTTTTCTGGAAGTTTGGTGCTGATAGTCCACTCATCGAGTGGTTTGATATTTTAAACAAGTCGATATATAAGCATTTGGTAGATCAAAATCGCGTTGTAGGCAAGCCGTTACGCAGCCCCTTAAGGCATCCACCCTACTAGCCTCCACTTGCCGTAGTTGACAATACTCGACAATTCTTGGGATGCGCCTCAAATCTTGACGTTGATCTCCTATGAGGGGACAGTAAAAGGTGCGAAGCTTTCAGCCAATCAGTTCTTTATCTTCTAATACAATTTGATCTTAGAGTTGCTATTAGTTTTCAAGGGTAATTAGGGTCACCAGCTGCACTGTTTCGAATCGCCCAGTCGATGGAATCTCCCCGTTGAACATTCACGAGTTAGCATCACGAAGCAATCCACGACGACATGACCAAGAGGCGATATCTAAGTATATAGATACCTGAAGCGCGGGATAATTATAATTGAGAGGAAGTCTTGTATTGAGCTCTGCGTCGCGTTGTGAATAGGAACTTGTTACTACTCTAGCCCGAACCAATTAATACATTTATATTCACACCCTAAAATTTTATTGGAACGACTGTGAATCGCATATGCCTGATTATACTACCGGTACACTAGCATGCGTGCTGCGTGATCACTATCGCGACGTCCTGTGACAAAATTACTTTACCCTATGCTATGCATATGTCGTATCACCTACACGTGAACGGCTTTTGTAATACCAAATACCTACCCCAACTAGTAACGCGGGCCCCATGGTCTTCAACATTTATCTCCTTTCTGACAATATATTTATATATATATAACCAAGGGTTTCCCTCTTTACCCGTAATATTCAACCGAGTTACATACCCGCGCGAGAACCCCTGTAGCGTTTCTTGACATGCATATATCTTCGTGGAAACCTCCATAGTATCGTGCACGAGGATTAATAACCATATAAAAACATAGTAGGCCAGAATGTTCGTCACCTACGCTTACCATTCTAGCCTATGATTATCTAGAAGTTGAACGAACCTCTCTCTACTTACTCAGCCACCCGTATTCAAAAGGCATACTTTCGTGAATGCGGCAACTCAAAAATTATGCAAATTACTTGAGTACATGCGATATACAGTTGCAAAGAGGAAACCCACAGACCAAGCACTCGCAAACACTCCTCCCAACATCAAACATCCCTGTAGCGATAGCGTTTTTCAGGGTTGGTAGTCTTGGCATATTGGCGTTACCTGCCCACCAAGCGAGATAGTTTGGAGATACAGCGGCTTAAGCCAAGAATGATATAATCCTGAACAATGAAATAAATCCCATCTTGGTGAGATTGTGATGATTGCGGCTGAGTTCGCTGGAATCTGGTAGCAAACGCGCTATTTAAATACAAGGGCCTAACACTCACCACGTTCAGCTCAAGTCGTACACTAGTATTCGGCAACTAGAACAAAGGATGGGCAACTCAACTGTATACGTAGGAATTTGGACAGACTGGAACAGTACATCCATTGTAAATCGAAAAGTACTGACAATCCCGACATTGGCGGGAGGTCTTCTGAACAACGCGCTTCTTCTTTTACTTACTTTCGCTGGCAGTCGTTTCTGGTCTATTTTCTCTTTCATCCTCCATCAACACGGCAATCATAGCAGAGGCAGGTCCGGTTTACGTCGAATGCACGAAATTATACTTCGCAACCAGCCAAATCTAAACGTGCTGATTCACGCCTTCAAAGTCAACTCAGCTTGGAGCGGTGCTGGCCCGAGAAATGATATCCTTTTTGGCTATTTAATAATCGCCCTGGCTGGTATAAATATCGCCGCCTGGGCGGCAGCCGGTCTTGCTGAATCTCTCATCACCCTAGGCCCTAATGTTCTTACTTCGAGCCCATATTGCGGCTACGTTTTCTCCGAACATGGCTCTGTACCCCAAGTCGATGCCTGGGCTTTGGATAGAGCCCAGACTGCACAAACACTCGTTAATTCTTGTATCAACTCGGAGTTAGCCTCAAATTGTGGAGAGCTTATCAATCCATCAGTTAATATTACGGTAACACATAATGTGACTTGCCCATTTGGAGATACCCTTTGCAGCGAAGGTCCAACCGCCAGTATACACGTTGACAGTGGCAATATCTCAAGTGCCGAGCTAGGATTTAACTTGCAAAACCCGTTTACTGTTAAATTTGAATTGAATTGCAGTCCAATCATTGCCGACGAGCCTTATGTAAAGGTTTTTGACGTGGATTTCGATACCGATCCGATAGGCCGAGGCTCCTGGCAAGAATTATATTTGTACTATGGAGCATCCAATTCTTCTTCTCCCTGGAAAGATCCGGAAGGAAATCTTGCTACAACCCGGTTTAACTTGCTTTTCCAAGGTGGCTTTCAGAAATTTTATGGTCTCAAGTTAGTTAAAGTGCCGTTACTTTCACTTGTTAAATCTGCCCTGGCAGAATGCTAACTACTTTTTTTAATTTGTTTGCTACAGCGCCTTCCTCTGGAGTCCGGTTTTCACTACTGATGGACTGTACGAAAACCTAACAGCCGAATGGATTCCTATACCCGCCCTTCGAGATTCGTCTTGGGATTCTAGTATCTATTTCCTAACAACGGGGAGTCTTCTTTACACTTCTCCCTCAGACGACCCGTTCTTTAAAACAAAGTCTACTCCTCTACTCAACGGACGCTATCTCTCGGAGCGATGGGTATCAGTTCTCGCGTGCCATGAACGAGTACAATACTGCAACCCGTCGTCAGGGAAATGTAGCCCACCAGTTAGTACCATGTCAGGCAGGCCGTACGGTGACAATACAGTAACTGGGTTTGACGAGCCCACGCAATGGGCGATTAGGGCGTTATGGCTCCTGGCAGCTCCATTCTTTCCAATATCAACTATGGTTAATCTCAGGGGCGCAGTTGTTCTCCTCGCTGACCGTCTTCTCCAGAATGGCCTTGTTACAAATATCAACAGAGAACAGTGGAAGCTTGAGGTGGTCAACTGGTTAAAGGTTGCCATCACAGGCTTAAAACTCAGCATCGTTCAATACGGTACCGGAAAGCAATACCAAGCAATGGGAAAGGCCTTCGATACCGCCGACGAAGGATATAAGCCTGTACAGGACTCTAATCCCGTATGCAATCGCCGTCTAATCAAGTTCCGAACGTCGGACGCTTTTATTTCATACTCTTTGTTCGGAATATTGGTGGTAGTTATTGGTTCGCTCATTATAATTATTCTGAGTTTTATTATTGAGCCGATCTTTCATCGGATAGCAGTGAACTCGACAGGGAAGCTCGCAACCAAATATACAGCATGGAAACAAGATAACATGCTGCATATATACTCAGTGGCCATGCAGCAGTCTGGGGTCGGACCGTGGTTTCTTCAAAAGTGGGATACTCCTATAACGAACAACGGGGTACTAATGAAGGAAGCAACGCTATTTACATCTGAACTTGCCTGTCCACCACACCAAAGTCAAGGCCACCAAAGCACTCAGGGGGCAAGTATGTATTATAAGGGCGAAGAGTACACTTAAACCGGGGGCCGGTGTTTGAAAATTATGCTTATTGCGATTTGGATCAAACGTCAAACAGGCTACTTCACTGATGGCCCCCCGCTTGTTATTTCATATAGACTGTTCCATAAAGACTTGATGATTATAATAAGGTACTTGGTTAGTAGGACTTGCCGGTATTAGTTTCTATGTTCTTCGAATAGGTCTATAATATCTGTGGGAGTCTCTGCTTTAATCCCTGGTGATCCTAGAGCATTGCCTTTAAACTCACTTTACGTTTCGCGATATACTGATCTTGGTCAAATAAACGGTAACTGTAGAAATAAATGAGGTCAATCATATAAACGCCACCTCAAACTCACTAATAATTTGTTAGCTACTATAATACAGTACTCTTAAGAAGGCATGTTCAGGTTGATCAGTAATGCCAACCGATTCTTGACTTGACGAATGAGTGTCAGCTGCACGCGACGATGGCATCACCGCATAAAAAGCTATCATCAACCAGTAGGCTACTCTATACTACTCGCCACAATTATAGCACGTCTTTAATCTGGAACATGAACGGATTGGGCCTACATTTGCGAGAGTAACAATTTTCGCTGCAGATGGCTGTGAGCTGTGGCGCTGCTGAGAGTGTTCAGGATTGTCAGTTGATTAGGAGGACATAGACAGGTGTGTTCGACAACGCAGGTTGGGGAAAGGTTGCCCTTTGGCGTGGTTGCTCCCCACAGGCGGTCGCTGAATACCTGGTCTGCCAAGGCTCTAGATAATATCGAATACCTACTCCTCAATTTCTGGCTGAGGTAAACCGGAGAACTTCCCGAGTCTTGGGAACGCTGGAACTTCCCGCAGTCGTCTCACTAAAATTGACTAGTGTATGGTTTGAGATCCGCTATCAACTGTGCGGCTGACGAGGGGGTTGGAATATCCGATGACTTGGTTTCTCTTAGGTAACCGGCCACCGGTTGATTAGCTGGCCGTGCGTTTTTAAAATTAAATCAAGCTTTCGATATTGGGCGCACAGACGGTCGCGCAGATTCTTGTGGCTCTCCTTACATGCAGCCTTCTCATGTAACCTTGGAGGAAAGTGGCAGTCCAATTGGATCCAAGAGATTCACAGAATCGTCATGTAACGCCCTCCTGAGACAGGTTCTTCGAGATCCCGGCTTCCATATATATTGCTATCGTCTGTTTGTGCAGACTATTCGAATATTTCCTTCTCGAGCGTCAATGGGCGCTCTTAAAACTTTAACTCTCGTTTTCGTTAGCACTATCAATTGGTTTCTACGGGGTTCGCAATTGTAGAGCGTGTCGAACAGTGGGGGATATTCATGATGAAACTTACATTTTTGAAAAGCGGATCGCTTGTGTTCTCACTATTTGCTCTAAGTGTCTCTGCGCGGTGCGACCACCGTTCACTCGACACGATTCAGAAATGCTCGACCAAGTATGGCGACTATCAGCTGCAGAAGGCTCCGAGCTGCACAAAAACTATTCATCATACAATTCGAAGAACAGTTACCACGACTAAGACCCCCGAAATATGTTATCTTACGGAGAAACAGAAGACTGTGACAAAGCATTTTACGGAGACGTGCGTTGCCACAAAGCGATGTCATGTGCAAACTGTCTTCGCGACTGTTCATGCCACTTCTACACACACAATTTCGATAACTGGCACACAGACTATCTCCGTAACGATCACAATTACTGCAGATGCGACAACGGTGCCATCGCCCGCCGGCTTCATTAGCGTTTCCGACGACCCTGCGAACCAGCTAACTAGCGCCAATTTGCGCAGACACATCAATTCAGCTTACCACCAATACCCAGTAGAGGTTGAGTGCACCAGGACGATTCAGACAGCCTGCGTGTTTACGGTTACTGTCAGTCCCCCCAAAATTGTACGCACATTGCCTGGTCGGACGATAACTATCAAACATCATCATACGGTTACGAGAACAGTCTGCGGGGGCCCAGCCACTAAAACTATCACAATCACGTCGACACGTACCAAAACTACTACTAAGAAGAAAACTATAACAAAAACAAAAACTAGCACCGCCATCCTTCCTGGCTTTACGACATATATCGCTTGCGGTCCTCATAACTACTACGCCATCCCGATCGATCTAGTCGGAAGCATTCAACCTCACTTATCCCTCTTTGACCCGCAAGTGCCAGCCTCGATCGCATACGATTGCTGCGCCCAATGTCACATGCATGTGAACCGTGACGGCGTCCATGATTGTGCAGGCAGTTATTTCTTGGTGGACGAGAAAAATGGAAGCAAGTGCTGGCTGAGACTTACAAATAAATGTGCGAGCCAGCGGCAAAACGTTGAAAAATTTAGCATCTCCAAATCAAACCCCCGTATAGAGGGCTATCTTAGTAATGGATTTTGTGGGCTTTGGGAATTACAGCGTTAAGCACCTGTAGTCTACGCAAAGTACTTACCGGTTTGCAATGACCCGTTCTAAACAATGGCGATATGCTACCAGGTAATCCAATTGAAATACACGTAAGTATCCACAGCGAGTGTATATTACCTGATCTAATGCTCCATCCATAACATACCTTCCATTATAGCCACTGTTACAAGTTGAATTTTGTATCCAACTGCAAGTTCTAGTTAAATATAGTTTTTACTCTTACAAATATAAAACCTGTCTGGAAATGATCGCTAAGGTTATACAATTGCGATTTAACGCCATCTTGGAGTTCGGTATTGCCATACGGATTATATTCTACTCAAATTCCGCTTTCGCGTCAAAGCGACCCCTCTTAACATTTCGTTGGTGAGAATCATTAACCCTTCATCTGCCCCGATCCCTGGTTTGGATAGCAGAAAATCCGGGTTGACGGCCAATGCAACCTGAGCCGTAATCCGAGCCGAGATATCTGTTTCATTAGCGGACCCTCCTAAGCAACATCCGACCCCCTTTTCCCGACAATAGATTACAGCATCGATGCTGTTATCGAGACCCCCAAGATCTGGCATCTTGATTTGGATATAGTCTACGACTTCTGCGTCTGCAAATTCTTTGATATCTTGCAAGGTATTGCACCACTCGTCAGCAACAATTTTCAAGTTGATTGACTTGTCTTTTAGTAACCCTCGTAATTGTCCCAAACGATAAATTTGATCCCGTTTAGTGGCAGCAATAATTGGAGACTCAATCAGTATTTCGTATGGATGAGACGCATGAACCAGTTGAAGTAAAAAGGCTGCAAGCTGTTCCGTTTGAGGAAATATGTCTCCTAGAGTTCCATAGACGTCAAAATGTAGGCGAGGGCGATATAAAGGGTTTCCTCGTTCTTGAACTCGTCGGGAAACGAAGCCCACGTATTCCAATAATGTAGATCCGCCATGCCCAATGTCAGACACGTGGATGAAAGAAGCGTGTGGCAACAGCGCCGCTTCTTTCATGATCATGCGGTCTAACTGGAGGGTATCGTTCCGATGGCACGATGCAAGGATATCGATTGGACGATCCGCAATTTTCGTTCCCCATTCACGAGCTATTACCTCCGCTACCGTACAACCGAGCACCTGCGCTGTACCAGCAAGCAGAGCCTGTGTAACACCATATCGTATGGCGCTATGTAACCTGCGGTATTGCAGGTCAGGCCATGCTGCCTCAACTCGTCTTGCGTTATGTCGAAACGTAGAAAGATCACAGTCTAGCAGCCATTTTTTGACCACTGATTCCAAGATAGGAAGATGGTTTTCGGCGTCGAACAATGGGTCTCGCGACGCCGCCCCGGAGAATATGACGCCTACGCAGTCTCCAACGGCGATGCCACCATTTGGGAGGTGTAAGAATATCGAGATAATTTGGCCAGTCTGGACAACGCTTTTAAAGCCTGGGGTAAGAGGAAGTATGGTTTTGTTGTCCATTAAAGGGTTGTAGGTCGAGCTCTGGCGGACCGCCTTGAGGTCTTTAACAAGGTATCCAGAAAGGCCTACTACGTATTGAACGTCGGTTGGCTTCATAGCAGTCTAAATGTAGTCGTGGATGCGGCGATGAGCGCCGTCAAAATTAAAATTGTGACACTCTTTTATCTTTGAGCAATATATATTATGTACTTATATATACATTTCCACTTTTCTGACGTGCCGCTGCTATTTACTAGCCTACTTAATAACGTGTGACCGTAGATGGTTCGTGTGCCCCTCTTAATCAAACCAAATTAGGCTGCCAGCTAGGGCTTTATTGTGGTGCACCACACGCTTATTTCTTAAACCAAACATCGTTCGTTTAATGCACCATATTAAAGCCGATCAAGTTTGAAAACTCCATAGCCTGTGTAGCAAATTTAGATGGTCTTGCTTACGTGTCCCAGTTCCTGCTTACCAGCTACATGCTACAGCATGATGTAGTGGTACGATAAAAAGTAGTTGTCCTTTGTATTTCACGTTTCGAAATATATAAATTGGTGTGAGTATAATCACAGGGGCGCTTGAGACGGCGTAAACTCTCTAATTATGCGATTGGGATTGCCCTCCAACCCGCAGTGATTTAGCTTTATACAGAGAGTCATCAATCATGAAAGTGCTTTACGCTGAAACCTGCTATGGCCGTCCCCTCACTTAAATCCGTTGGCGACCTACTCCAATTCTTCTTAATGCGAGCTCGAGTCCATTCCGGTGCCGGAACGTCGATTTTATTCACTCCTTCTTTATAGTATCCCTCTCTACGAAGCAGAGGGCTTTCAACTGTCTTGAGTGCCAATCTATCACTCGGGCGGACAAAGTACAGTAGCCCTAAGCGATCGTTACGTGCTTGGTCCTCAGGTGGCACGACGACGCGGTGAATCCCACTCTTGAGGTAACCGTTTGACAAGATAGTCAACAGATCAGCAATATTGACGGAGAGAACGCCCTCAGGAATACGACAGTATTCCCAGTCTGAGTTCTCGCACTTCTTGACTTGAAGTGCCGCAACCGGTTGCTGGAATACAAACGTGATGGTTCCGTTATCTGTATGCCCGCGAGAGTAGAGGCCTTTGAACCTTTCGTTTTCATCCTTTGAGCGTGCACGATAGCACATATAGCGCAACCCACTGTCGCAATTCGACTCGTAAAGATGACCGTTCACAAGCTCGTCCTCTGGAATCTCTAAAATGATTGCTAGGAGGCGGAAGATCTTGTGGGAGACGTTCTCATGCATATGGCGGTGGAATCGTTCAATTTCTTCGTAGTGTTCGCGGACGATTTCAGGGTGCGGGCGCGCATATTGTGGCAGGAACTTCATAATATTGTAAAACTCGATGTTGTCACGCAGACCAGGAAGAATTTCGATCGAACCAAGGGGACGATAGCCATTGTAAATGCCTTCCTCAAGAGGGGCCCGAAAGCTACGCCTTTCCTCCTCAGATAATTCGAAAAACTGCTTTGCAATTGCGAATTGGCGGTTTATTTGCTCTTCCGTCAGGCCAAAATTAGTAATATAAAAGAATCCTACAACAAATCTAATTATTAGTGACGCCTGGGCCATAGGGCATGTTGACTCGAAGAAGAAGACCCATACATACCAACTTGATGGACGGCGTCTTTCAATTGCGCCGCTAATTTCTCTTTTCCTCCAGGCTTATCAAACTCGGATAAGTCGATAGTGACAAGTTCTGCATATCGCACTGCACACTGGTATAAATGTACTGCATAATATAAAATTGTATTATTTTGAAGGGTGTGTTGGCCTCACCGTCTTCCTTCGTCTCTAGCGGATGTAAATATCTCTCTAACGGTTTTACCATCGTTATGCATGAAATTGGACAAAGTCTAACAAAATTGAAAGGCTTTCGATAGAGGAGATATGTAACTAATCGAACAAGATGTGCTTGGGAATTTTCAGTCAGATTTTCTCAACCATTAAGTACCCCATGAGGCCATGTTTTCTCGTCAACGCCCATAAGCTTCCCCGCCTTGCGGCAGCTATCCGGATTGTCCAGGACTATGCCCCCTCTTCCTAAGTATTTCAAGCCACAGTCGTCCTGTGGATTATATTCCACAAAAGAAAGGTGTATTAGAGCGGGTATACATGGCTGACAGGGTTTGTAGGTACATTCCGAAATCGAACTAGCTTATTCCGATACGCGGGTAATTTGTACCATCGTCTATGGCGTCTTTTAGGAGACATCTGTATTAGCGGCACGTCTGAACGGAAGGTATTTCGGTTTGATAGCTAGGTGCAGCATAAAAGCTCCATGCCCTGAGAACTTTAAGCCACCCATCGGCTCAAGTGTTCTCATATCTATCGATAGGCTTCTTAAGGAGTAGGCTTAGGTAGTAAACCAGGTCCCGATAACTGAATTTCTGGGCACCATTCGGCAATCTCAGCTAGCTTTAACGGCGCAGTCTTGTGGATGCTGTGGTACCCCATTGGGTGCTTTTGTGTTTCGATATGGAAGTTATACTCGCACGAAAATTCCGATGCTGTCTCATTCGATGGCAGATTTGCTCCTCTAGCCTCAAATCTTTTCGAGAACCACACGTCTTCCCCACCATTATATTCCCCAGTCTCGATCTCCTTTGCAAAGTCGTGTCCCTCCTCAAATAGAGCCATAATGATATCCCTACGCCGTAACGAAAGCCCGCCGTTATATATCCTAGTATTGGGTGCCAATGTCGCCCCAATGAAGTCGTACTGTAGAAAATCATCCACGGTTTTAAATGAGTTGGCACACAGTATGGCATCCGCTTGGAAGACTAGAACGTGTTTCGCAGGAGAGAGCTGTTCCCATAGCCAGCGACTGGCTAAGTATCTGTTCACACCTTTACGAGAGGTGAGGTCGAAATCGTCTGGGACGATGCGAATTTGGACTCTGCCTTCGTTCACCGCACGGTTCAAGATAGCGGACGAATTGTCGGCATTGGGCCCAAATTGGTTATCGTAGACACTCTGAGAGGTAAAGAAGACAATAGGCCATTCCGGGCCAAGGACGCCATTGAAGTGCATTATCAGAGGGATGTGACGGGAGGTGAAGGCTGTGTCAGTGATTACTGCAACTTTGGACTTGATCATAAATTTGTAATGTTGGTGATTTGTCCCTGTCGCTGGCCTCTCGACGTTAAAGATGCATTTTGTCCTCTGCAAGGCTCGAATAATTGCTATGTTAGCCAAAATATTTCCTTTGGTTGTTGCTCACGTTCGATAAAACTGGATACAGAGCACCGACATTCAAAATGGTTTCCCGTGAGACCAATATAACAGCCAACACAACTGTAAGCAACAACGCCGTGAATATGGTTCGCCGAGTTATGAGAGTAGAGCCGTAGCTTATCATAGTAACTAAAGCAATAGTTGGTGTTACTACTAGTAGATGCGAAAAGAGACGGAAAATATACAAAAAATATCGTAGGAATTGCTGGACGCCTATTTAAAATATTGGTGATGGGGATGCCTACAAATTACTCCCAACTCCCCTCTAGTTAAGTTTCAATTCTTTTCTATACCCAGAAGGAATCCAACATACAAGTGATCACCGGCGAACACGCAAATGGTCGGCCTATCCGGATGTGGCGAGTCAGGGGCGAAATTGGTCCGTCAAACCTTATTTGAACACCCATCCGTTCCAACGAATTTCGGCCGTTCTTCGGAGACCCACTCTCTAAACTAACTGCGTCGTTAGTTTATACGCGCGTATACGTCCGTTTGCGTGCTAGCGTAGGCTCAATTAATCAAGGGGTTGTCTCGGGTTCTGGCTACTTCTTGATATGATCTTTATTTCTCAATATCAGTCACGTTGGGGAGCATAAGCTGGTGGAGACTCACCTCAGCATTCGGCGTATTTCATGGCCTTACATGCTCACCTACCAGGGGTTGTTAGCAGGCCTATATATGCCCGAGTCTCAAGGGTGGGTCGGAAGGGAACCTTATTTGGAACTAGGATCACGTAACCTTTCGTGGATCTTTAATATATTATTAATCACTGGTTCAGGAATTTTATTTATGAGTTGCGGGACTTTCATTAGCCCTCAATATACATGAATTCTTAGGATAGGATAAGGGAAATAACGTAGAAAGGGTTTACCGAGCTACACCACTGTAGCAAGTTAAGGGGTGCGTATGTGCGTACTATTCCGCCAAGCATATATAAACGGTTAATTACGTTAAATTGTGCATTGTGTTTAAGACCCGAAGTAGGGTGAAGGGATGCGCTACTCACGAGTAGCTACTCTCTTCAGAATACCAGTATGATTTTAGTTACATAGCTTTTAAATTTGCTCAACGTATTTTTACTCTATTATCGCAATATTTCCGGAGGTAGACCGCTCGAATTCCAACCATCGCTACCAAGATGGGGACAGAAAATATCAATAAGATGTATTGCATCCCTAGCTTCCCATCAGCTAGATAGTTCAAAACTTGGCCATCTAATCCGTGCCATGAGCGCCCGTCCGAATGTCCAACTGCTGATTTAACGTATCGCTCTTTCAGGACAGCTGGTCGATGATCTGTGGCTCCATTTACTGCCACGTACTGATGGACCGCCGAAGTTAACATTATAGGACCTGTGGACCAGAAAACCCGAAGATACGGCAGCAGTATTCGCCGTGAAACAGGCCCACGTCTGTTGGCTTCATGAAGCACCCACTCAAGGAATGGCGAGTCTTTTTCACCCATGAAGAAATGATTACTTAAGCCACGAGTTCCTCCGGTGGGGGCAAAAATATCCCCCAAGTCTGAATTCTGTAAGCATTGGATATTTTCGGCAGCCCTAGGATAAACATCTAGATCTGCGTATATCCCTCCTTCGGCGTGAACTATTATCAGCCTAGCGATATCCGCCCGTTGAATATTGTGGGGGTAGGCCATATATGTCGGCAATATCCAAGGATATTTATTCTCAATAAGTTTAACAACTTCATCTTCAGGCCATAGCTTCACCGTATAGTTCAGAGGCTCAAATTTACTCTTCCAGAACTCACAGGAAGCTCTTGCTGTATACGTTGACGTATCGGATGTTTTCCAGATTTGGTGAATTTTGTTGGGGATCTTCGAGTTAACCTGTCCAGGGTGGCTATTAGACCGTCTTGAGCTGGGTTCAGGAGGGCACGAATCGATGATAGCGATCGAATCGGATAACCGCTTCGTGATGATAAAATCATACAAGAAACTAAGTTGGTGAATAACAATAGCTCCAAATAGAAGGGTTCCGACTAAAACGAATAACTTTGCATTGCGCAATGTCACTTGGCGAGGGATTATCATATGTTGAGCGGGCTCGCTGAAGCTGAAAGGGTCGGGCTTGTAAAGAGGTTATGCGCCCGGATCTGTAAATCAGATGAATAGAAAGAAATAGAAACACTACTATCAAAGTAGAAATTTGAGCCAAGCCGGTGACGATTTTAAATTTTTGGAGCCAATAGAATTAAAGACATTAGTGTAAGGGCCATTGGTGTACTCGTATCTCTGAGGGTTAAAACATTTGGCAACTATAAAGGCATGTCTGTAAATATAATGTTGAAGAGCTGTAAGAAAGTCAACAGTCAGTTATAATCCCAAAGGCTATGCTCACGGAGATTTGGGCGAGACCGGTTAATATACCTCATTGATGATGCAAACTATTCTTCGAGAAATACCTGTCTCGGCTCATATTTCACTCCAAGACATACTACATCCATGGTTGCTTGCGTACTCTCTTTTAGCCTATCACTGCATCTATAGTCATACTAGCGTTGCCTTGATAATTTTCCTAACCCGACTCCCCTTATACTTTGCGGAAGGTGTAACGGTTTGAAAGTCACCCCGAGCAGGTGTTGAGTAGCATTCCGACGCAATTTCGAATTTCTCGGGTTGAGCTTCCCCAAACGTCGAAACTTCTCGAGTGCAAACCGAAACTAAAAATAACTAAAATGTCAGAAAGAAGATAATTCGCCTTTTGTGGCAGGGGGGGAGCAATCGGTTTTAGTTTGAAGCATCTTCGCTGCTTATGGTGGCACACCCGTGTTTACGATTTAGGTTTAGTCGCGCTTCGCCATCCGCGCTCTCACCGCCTACAAAGTAGTTTTGCGACCAGTAGCTATACAATTTTTAAAGATATCCCTGTAAGGATTAAAGGCCCCGAAATAATTATAACGCCGACTCTGTGCTTTTTGTCAGTATCGTGAGCGTCCACAGCCACACAAACGCATACACTAGTACTGAAACGTTCTCCGCCACCTCCTCTGCGCAATGCAGGGGAGCCAGTGGATTTACTGAGAAACTCGATCGCACGAATAGCTCCGCAGCACAATGTAGCTTGTCGGATCTACGGGCTTCTCAGATCGATCATCGTATATCACGGGGCCATATGATGCCAGCGCAAGTGTTAGAATATAAGTCTACTTTAATTTATAGATAAATACACTAAAGGTACTTGGACCAGTGGTATGACTTTTTGCATTTATTGACAACAAGTGCAAGCTTGATTTTAAACATCTAGCAACATGTAACGCGCATAACATCTATGATGTATATTTAGTTAAGCACCCAAGTTCGCCTTTCATGTAGTACGTTTAAAATTTGGCTGTAAACACCCCAAGCGAATATTCAGAAAACGGTCCTTGTTTTATACCGAATTGACCGCTATCAGATTTAATTAATTCGCTGCTGCTGGTAACTCTTGTATTTTGTGCATTGCGATATTTTTGGGTTAACGCCACAATTTGATGGTAAACAGGCATCGAAATCATAGTATCCACAAGGCGCTTTATAACTTTAACAATATTAGTAAAATGTTCAATTTAGCCAGCTTATCAAACCATCCCGAAGTTAACGTATCTCGTCTTTACATTGTTCTCCCCAAATGCGCTTCTCAGGGGGCCCAGTTGAGTTGTTATAGTCCACTCCAAAGAGGATGATGATTGATGTTTAGAACATGAAAAAGAAACATTTCTAACAAGGGGCTCGGGTTGCCAGGACCTTGTTAGAGACGCGTTGTGGGGTCTGAAGGGATATACGAGGTGACAGCAAATTCCCTGCGCAGCTGCATATGACCCAAGTATGGCACTCCTAAAGGCATATTACGTTGCATTTCCCCGCGTGCTGGAATGGGTCCTAGCTACCTTGTTCTGTGACTCTTGAAATATACCCATCCCGAGTTCTCTATATATCTGCTTGCACCGGCACCCAACTCGACGGAAAGTTTCGCTCGCATCTCCAACAATCATTACTCTAGTACTCTTCGACTTCTACTTTGGAGACTATTGTCTAATGTAGGGCATATATAGGGCCGCCTGGTTTATGAGGCGGTTTATACATCTCACAGTAAGGTTCTAAATATTCCATGTATCATTTTCGACCAATACTGAGCTGAGCTCCCTATCGATGCCGCCAAACGAATCAAGAGGCAATTAGGTGAAGATCGAATGTGTTGCGATTTGTAAAATATCACAAACTCAACACAATATTTACCTGGTGCTAGAAACATAAGGTTCGGCTGGTTTACAAGGTTAACCATAGCTTCACCTGCATTTTAACAGCGTCACAGGCCTTTTTTTTTTTAAGCCCACATTTGATCGTCGGTAATATCCAATCTATTAGTGGTTGCTTTCATCTGTTAAAAAAAAAAAAAAAATGTGCGTGTCTCGTCACAAATGCCGGCCGTTTTCAGTTTGCAATATCTTTGACGCTGGTGCATTGCCCAGCAGCTTTTTCTTCTGGAACAATAGGATTCTGTTTTCATAAAATATGGAAGGAAATTAAAGAAATAAAAAATTTTTTTTAAAAAAAAAAATCTAACGCTACTTAGTTACTTTTCGGCAACCTATAAATACTACCAGTTTCTGCGCATAGATTCTTGAAGCCTCATCATTATTCTCACAACAGAACGCCAAACCGCACCACCATCTTTACTATTGGGTTAGTGAAGCGATCTCCGCCACTTTACATGAGTATAACTTTGACCCACAATTGATTTTGACTAACCGATCAAAATAGATAACCTCAACAGCCATCTCACAAAACCATGCAGTATTCTTGGTTGATCGCCATCGCAGCGCTTGTCGCTCAAGTCTCCTCCATCCCAATCGCGAGCCCCGCCACCCAGACGGAAATTGACGAATATTTGGCAAAGCGCAAGCAACTCCAAAACATCTGTATGACCAACTTTTCGCCTGTGTGCGTGCCTTATTCCAGCGCACAAATTGAGGCTTTGATTGGGCCGCCACCTAAATAGCGGTATTGAGTATATGCCGTAACGCGCTACTTATACCGACCATCCCACTAGCGACCGAAACCAGAGGTTCTGGTCGTATCACACAGTCTTTCCGCGACCCTGCCGAATCCCGACCCGACATGTCTCAACCGAAAATACGGCACCATTATCTGACTGAAGAATATAATGCCTTGTAGGTATTTATTCTTTCACAGTGCTGCCAGGGCTCAAGTGATGTGGAGGCTCAAAAATATCGTGAAGGATGCAGGGGAGGCCGGCAGCGCACGGAAAATATACCTACAACTCAATTCTTAGTGCTTGAAGTATACTCGAGCACTCGACATATCCTGTAAAAACATACGTACTGTTTCATATTATACGGCGTACAATAAAAGCAAGCAAAATTCGGTCGTGCATATCGCATACCCGAAAACATTATATTTTTATGCAACTGCATCCTGCCCTAACTAGGCCGTTAAAGTATCGTGATTGATTTTGTATGGTTCCCCGAACGAGTGCGGGAAAAACAACGGCGGGAGTGCGGTGTTGCGATTCAGGAGTGTGTAACGCTAATACACAACCAGCGCGGCGTGCCGAGACTGTAACACGGCATGGTGTAACCAGTCAGGATATGCGAGATATATCGGTTACTTTGAGGAACACAGAAATCCCTTAAAGAAGCCAAACATTCCCATTCACTCGCTTGCTCTAGCTTTCTACACTTAGAGTTTTCGTCGCAAAAATCCCACGTTGCCAAGAAGCGCGGCCGCTTTTGGTTGCTCGATGAGCCTGCTCACAGCTGCTAAACTTCTGGCAAAAGATGGCGGGGATTCCAACATTCTTGTCCAATTCCGGTATATAACCGGAGAACGAGGAATGCGGAGGCTGCGTTGGCCGTTTCGACTGCTGCAAATGTATATACAGGGTAGATATATAGACTCAAAACTGCTCCCGCCTGGCCGGCTGTCATATTTTTTAAGACTATATTTCTGCCTCGCTCCGCCCGTTATAATTCTCCTTGCACGCAACAGGTCAGCTAGATTCAAATTAAATCTTGCACTTTTCTCAAATCGTCTTCTTTACAATCCCACCGCCAAAAACTGCTACGTGCACGCACTAGTTAAAGTCGTCTTTTCAGCATGGCTGTTGGCTCCAGCATCACAAAGTTCATCATCTGGACCCTCCGCTTCCTCCAGTTGGCGTTTTCTATTACCCTCGCCGGCATCTTTGCCTGGTTCCACCACGAGGTCGCTAA
The DNA here is from genome assembly GCA_036971555.1 of Drechslerella coelobrocha. Classification (NCBI taxonomy): domain Eukaryota; kingdom Fungi; phylum Ascomycota; class Orbiliomycetes; order Orbiliales; family Orbiliaceae; genus Drechslerella; species Drechslerella coelobrocha. Next base: position 989,264 of record JAJTUH010000003.1, read on the forward strand.
AGCTCGCTACGACAGCGTTGATGCCATCGATGTTCCTCTCGGGTTTTCCGTCGCCGGAGTTTTCTTCACCACCTTCTCGATCATCACAATCTGTTGTCTCGGCGGTACTCTCCAAGTTCTAAGTGCCATTGCGGATTTTGTTCTTTTTGTTGGCTACATCGCCTGCGCAATCCTCTACCGCCATAACTTTCACCTCCAGTGCGCCAGGAATCCCCTTGCGGTCTTCTTGGTATACACAAGGAACAACAGCGGCAGATTCGTCACAGACGGAGATTTCAGGAACTGCACACTAGTTGCATTAGCTGCCGCCCTTTTGATTGTTCAAATGTAAGTTTACAGCTTTTGGACAAGACCCCGGACTTGAGGATGCCGTCTAATGGTGAAAATCTAGCATATTTTTCTTCATCACAATGATCATATCTTTCTTTCTGGCTAGACACACCGACCATGTGGCGAGTGAAGCTGCTATGACGGGTGAGAAGCGACGATCTGGACTGCGATTTCGTGGACAGACCGCTGCCGTCTAGGCCGAATCCCCTCTAACTAAGGAAAGATTGGATTGCAAAGAAGAAGAAGCGATGTCAACAACCTCTTCAAAAGATCCTCCGATCTGCCCTTTTGCATTTTCTACTCCTTCCTGCTCTTTCGAGGTGAGCCCTGTGGGCAAACCTGTTGTAATTTTTTTGAAATATGTAACGATTGAAATACGCGAGCCCGAGAGAGAAAGAGGTGGTGACGTTTAAACGTAGGATACCAGAATTTGAATTTTGTTTTCACCGCTAAGGCGTTAATATAACGAACGCCAACACCTAGTCACTTGTGATAAAAGCCGCGATGATACGTATATGAAATTCCGTATCAATCATACCACTTCAAGGTCCGCTTGTGGTGCAGTAACTCAATTAAGGGGTTCCTTCAAAACATCATATTTGAAAGCTTCGTCGAATTTGACCCCAACCAGCCATAGGTAAAGCCAGACTAGCCAATCTTTGAGCATAGCTACCAGCCATCCTTTGTCCTTGAGGCCTTCGAACCCCCCAACTGCGCGATCGTAATCTTTCTTCACGCGGGGAATACGAATTTTAACGAGCTTCTTCCAAACCTCTTCCCACGCAATATCTTTAGTCATGCTGTCCCTATCGCTTGACTCCTTTAATTTGTCTAGCTCGGCACTAACGAGCCTTTCGAGCATCACGGCATCCTCGAGCGCAAGTCCGACCCCTTGGGCTAGTGGCGGCATCTTAATCCCTCCCCGTCAGCTTAAATCAGTCGGATTGCCACGCGTCAAATTCAGTTCTAAGCAGGGGGGCAAGGGCAACCGACCGCGTGCGCAGCATCTCCCAATAATACGACTCTCCCTTCCCACCATTTCTCGCTCATGTTCAGCTTCCACACGGGATAGAAAAATACATCATCTTCAGTCGCGTCCAATAGATCTGCGAAGAATCCCATCTGCGGATCCGCCTCAGAGCAGTAGGTCTTCTTCACTCTATTTCTCATCTTAGCGACATCGTCTCCCATGCTCCGCCATCCGTCCTTGGAGAGATCTTCCGGCGCTGGAATTTCCATCACCGCCGCCCAGAATAGTTTCTCCGTTCGAGATGGGGTGCTCCATGTTAGCAGCAATGAACCGACCCGACACTCGAAAATAGCAGACGTGTCTTTAATCGGTAGAGTGCTTGGGTCCCTTGGGTTCACGTAGGAGTAGGTATTTGAGAGGCCGGTATACACGGGCTTCCTGCCGGGATCTATGCACTTCCTCACGGCGGAATGAGTCCCATCACATCCAATTAGGACATCACCAGTAGCTTGGGTGCCATCGGCGAATATTGCTCGTACTTCCTCCGCAGTTTGCTCTATATTTTCCAGCTTTTTGGAATACAGCACCGGAATGCCGTACTCGGCTAGTTTGTCGAGCAAGGTTGCCTGTAAATCTTTTCTAGCGATACGCAAGCTATTTGCGCCGTAGCGGTCAACATCACCAAATGTGATGCTGCCGAGGGGTTTGAGACTGCGCGAAGATATTAGTTCTATCGTCTTGACCGTACAGCCAGCCTGCTCTAGGGGTTCTAGCACGCCGATGTGGCGAAGGAGCTTCACGGCGTTCGGTGTCAAGTTGACAGCTCCGCCAAGGGTAGAAGGGCCTGAGCGAAGCTCGAAGACGAGGATTTCGAAGGCAATGCCATGAGTTTGTAGAGTTTTGTGGAGAAGGATAGCAGATGCGAGGCCGGAGGACCCCGCGCCGATGATGAGAATACGCAAACGCGGCGCCATCTCAACGGGTGGTTTATTCTGGTGTTGCCAAAATGTGGTATTTTTGTGCAGTGGCCAAGCTCTCTTGGGTGCGGGCCTAGCACGGGATGATAGGATGGGGGAGCTCGCCGTCAGAGTTCTTGATTGGGGCGAGACTGATGTCGGTAGGAGCACAGATGATGCGGGCGAGGACGAGTATACCTACTTGTAGGTTTGCAAGCTGTTGTTTCCCAGTATTTGTCCCGGGCCAGCCAGTTTTGGCTGCATAACGTTACCATCCCCGGCAGACGAACAGAGGAAATATATTCTCGCGGGAAGCCGGCCCACCCTCTGTTGAACCTGCGAGTAACTTGGTCTAAGCGCGGCACGACGGGCAGGCTTTCTACATGTAGAGACAACAGCAGTGTGTAGACTGGTGAATAAGAGAAATCAACGTACCTGCCTAATATAATCAGAGGTCACCCGCGAGACGATAGTATACATGCGAACATCTAAACCTCCAGGCTAACCTCGAGCCATCTGCAAAACCGCTGAAGTCTCACGCCCGAATCGAATCTTACTGCTTCGACAGCCCGCGTTGCCCGCAACGTCAGCTTACGTGATAGGACACCCCGCCATATCTTCGATCGCACGGGCGGGAGGGCTATGATAGCCATACTTATTATTCGAGCTTCGTTGAGCCCGTTGCCACTGTGGCGGCGTCGACGGCGGGGCGCCAATACAGCGCCTGCAAAAATGGGAACTAGACTGCGTCCTCGTGGGCGAACAGAGCAGTATGGCCGTCAGCCGGGCCTCCCTTGAGAAGCGTCCTTTGGCCCATTCGGGACAAGGCTCCAATTTGCCGGCTTGCTTGCCCAGACCGAAAATATATTTTTAGTCGCCTCTGGGCGCGGCCAGAATGACGTACAGGGTACCTGAGGCGGACTCGGCTTCTTTCAAACGGCGGAAGCGATATCGATATCGGCGCCGTTAGGACACCCCGAGTTTTCACGAAATAGCTCAAGCGGGTGGCTACAGCGTATGCAAGCCCTGGTCGATATACTTCCACTGAAGCCAATTTGGAGCAAGCTTCAATGCGGGATCCCGGGGGGTCAAAGGGTCGACGGTGTTGGAGGTTAGGTTAGGTTGCTTTGCTTTGGGACAATGCATCTGCCAAGTGCCGCTAGTCATCTTGATCATAATCATCACCGCGCACCGCCGCCTTATTCCCCTTCCGCCTTTTCTTCCATCTCCTCCTCCTCCTCCTCCCCCTCCTCCTCCTCTTTCCATCATCCTTCTTCTCCTTCTTTCCCGTATCGATCCATCTAGCAACTTCACCTTAGCCCTTTCGAGACAGAGAATCCGATACTTGGCTCGTTGCAGGCCGCCCGACGGCCTAGCGATAACCTATGGCTGGGAATCTCAACCATCCCGCCGCCGCCGGTGGCTTCATCCCACCATATCCAGTAACTCCTCCAGCTACTCCGGCTCCAGCTCAATCTAACTACTTCCAGCCCTCGAACGCTGGAAGACCACACTCAAACTCGCACTCGTCGTCATCGCAGTCGCCTCTTCCTCCTCCAATACCGCCAAAGTTACCAAACACACCATCTACAAACCCGTCTCTTCCTCCTTTGCCACCGCGAGCAACTGCTTCCCACCAGCATAGTCAGAGCGCCGACCAGGGCAGACCAAACCCTCCCCCAAAGCCTTACCATACTTCAGCTTCGAGCTCACTCCCAAGGCTGCCACAGCTATCACAGCCGTCGGACGATCTCGCGCCGCGACGCAAGTCCGACGAACAAAGCCAGCGATGGCATTCTCAAGCTCAAACTCAACCGCCTCCATCCTCTTTCATCCCTCTGAAACAAGACGATGCCCCCCCGCTCCCTCCCCCGCCACCCCGCCAGAATACCTCCGCCGCCGAAAGTCCTATGTACGCCATGCCCGATATGCGCATGAGTCAAGCCGGATTGTCAAATGGTCAAAGCAACGGCGAGGCCAGAAGAACAAAAACGAGGAGCGACTCGAAAAGCACCAAAGGAAAGCCGCATCTTAGCGAGATGGAAAGAACCAGGAGGAACAAAAATGCGACTAGATCGCGTTTACGGGTCTTATCGCTAGGTATTAACGAATAAACTTCTTTTCTTCTTTGACCCTTCATCGCATCGTTAGCATCAAGCAACTAACCCTTGCCTCGGCGAAATCATCATTCAGATGGCGGTGGAATTCGTGGCTATTCCACACTTTTGCTGCTGGAAGCCCTCATGCACGACATTTTCATCGAAATTCACGGTCGCGAACCCCGCCGCGGCGAGGAAATCACCAAGCCATGCGAGGTGTTCGACTTGATAGGCGGAACCGGTACCGGCGGCCTAATAGCCATCATGCTAGGTCGTCTACGAATGTCCGTCCAAACGTGTAAAGACGTCTACACCAGAATGACCCGATACGTCTTTGAAACCGACAAAAGATTCGCGGGAGTCCCGTATGGAGAAACGCTGTACAAGGCCTCCAAACTGGAAAGAGCTATCCGGACCGTAGTGCACGAAAGAACAAAGCATGACCACTTGGACCTACACATGGAGATGAACTCCGACGATGAAGATTGGGATTTAGAACCCAGTGGAGGGCTCTATGACGATGATGAAAAGGAACTCGAGAGGCGCATGAGTTTGATGGGACGTACAGACAGCATCAGGGAGATCGCAGAGGCCAGCAGAATAGACACATCCGGCGATAGGAGAAAACTCCGCTATGGCAACGCGGAAGCCTCGATGCACGATAAGCGGAAAGGGCGATGTAAAACGTGAGTATCCTGAACAATATATACGTGCATATACCGGTCGTGGCTAACATGGAGTTGAACAGAATGGTGACAGCGGTGTACAGAGGCTCTTCTGACGATTCCACCCCAGCCATCTTCAGAACTTATTCTTCAGGAGTCGAATCAATGTCGTACCCGGATTGCAGGATCTGGCAGGCGGGTCGTGCTACGTGCGCTACTCTTGCGGCGTTTAAGCCTATCCGAATTAATCAAGACGTTTTTCTCGACGAAGGAACCGGGCGTTACAACCCTACCCCCACAATTCTCGAGGAAGTTTGCGTTAACGAGTGGCCCGGCCGTGAAGTCGGTCTTATCATCTCATTTGGTACTGGAAAGCGGCCCCAGGGCGCTCAGAAAGGCGACAACAAGGCGCAGTGGTGGGAGAACCTGGGAACAAGTCTAGACCAGTTTACGCAGGCAAGACGGCGCCTGATGACCAAGATTGACTACTGCGAAACGACCCATCAACATGTTCTCAACGAAAATTTGGCGCAATATGGAATCAGCAAGAACAGATACTTCAGATTCAACGTTGACACTGGGGTTGGAGAGGTTGCGCTCAATGAATGGTCGCGGCTGAGCGAGGTTAGCACAGCTACCAAAGTCTATCTCTCAGGCAAAGAGGTTGGGGGCAATATGAAAGAGTGCGCAAGACGCATGGCCAAACTGACAAGAGACAAATGGAAGAAAAAGATTGCTGCAGACGGAGGAATAATGTCTGATGACAAAAAGACAACTACGTTAGGACCAGATGGTGTCAAAATGGAAGCAACCGCAAACGGCTCAGTTCCAACTGTGTATTATGAAATGCCAGGGGATGTCCCCACACAGCCAGCAACACTGGGCGCGATCATGAGCCCACCACCGCGAGAGCATAACCCACACGCAATTGAATTACAAAATCAACAATTAGAGCAAATGTTTGTGGGTAATAAAATGCAGCAAGAACCCGTGGAGATGCCAGCAGCTCCGAGGATCCCAGCAATCAGAATCACCCCGCCGAGCGTGAGGCGACCTGCTGGAAGAACATCCAACGTTGATATTCCAGCCAACGTTCAAGAATAAGCTAACGTTTAACGACAAAACTATTATGAAACGACCCCCCCTTTCGTTGGCCTCTCCGGCTTGTTTATTTGGCTTTAAGATTATCCATTCATTTAACAGCGAGTTGCTCGGATGCACAAAATACGACCTTGTTGCAGTATTGTAAGCATTTTAGTGCGTTGCACCAACATCTTACACGACTCGCTTGCACGCTGTCGCACGATGGATTCCTTGTATTAATGGCGTATAGAGGTGGCGCGATTGAATTATTTAGCTGAGCCGCAGGTCGCCTTTGCTTTTCGAGATCCAAGTCTTTTTCGTCTGCTTTTTTTGTCATTTTCTTGCGTGGTTTTGTATGGTATGCGACACATACGGAATTGGGTTTGGCTTCTGGGATACAATTATCATGTACAATAGTAACGCTATAACGTGGAATGAATTTACAAATGCAATGGTGGTTTATTGTCAGTGTTGGTTGGAAACCTCAACCGACGTTGAACCGAACTATATATAAGATGACATGTTGTACCGCCCGAATTATTATTATACTTCGTTAACAACGGCGTGGACTTTTGGAGATTTGGATTTGGAACCGCGGTCACCAAACTGGGAGTCTGAATGCGCCCATCTTAATCTGTGCCGCACGACAGATATAACTCGGACTCGAAACTAGATAAAGTTTTTTATTTTTGCTCATCTACACCTACACTGAAACAGGCACGGAAATGGCAACAGACCAGAGCGTGCACGCGTTCATTAGTTAATTTAGCTTACGAGAGGGGCGCGATTGGATGGATTGCGAGCTCTCATGAAAGAGCACACTATGCTTCACTATACCTGTAAACAGCGGTTGATACGTTTCATGCGGTAGGACTATATAGTGGTGATATAGTGTTACATATTGGATGTCCAACAACGCTGGATTGCCTCGTCAAGCGCCTAAAGTTGCGATTGGCCTGGCCAATTGATCGATTGGAAGGCTCCGGACAGCCTGCAATATATCTAGCATTCGTCTCACGGGGCAACCTTGAATAACTATAAATATAAACTTAATTTAGAGAACAAAGCACGAATTTGATATCTCGCAGACACGCGACTGCCGATGCTCCTATCTAAGCTCTAGCTTAATCATAGAAGTTTGCGCTGAACCCAAACCGCTCTGGAACCGAAGACCTTCCAATCTTGAGCCGCATTCAAGCCACTTATGATCTGCGTTCAATATTGGATAGCGGTTGCGACTGTCGTTCAAGCGCTTCGAGCCGAAGGAGGGCATATATACGTGGGTACATCATCGAGGTTGAGATATAGAGGGCGAAGCTAGCTACGCCAATTGATTTACTGACTGTCGAGTTAATTTTAGTGTGCGATAGGCTCAAGGACGCTGTCCTCTGAGCATGCGCAGCCATGGGATACATCAAACATCGACATGAGCAAAGCTCGAATACGAGCATTCACCCAAGCGCCGGTTACACGACGTATACACGCAAGGTCCTCGGCCGCACAGCCGACGGCAATGGGAATCCCAAATCCAATTCAGTACGGACAATCCTTTGACTGCCACGACCATGGAAACGCTTCTACGGGGGCAGTTTACAATGACATCCCCCCCGCCATAGATATCTTGGCTTCTTTTCCTTCTGGATCCATCTGCAACACGCTTCCGGACGGCTGTTATCTGCAATCTTGCGCTGGCACGGCGGGCATCTTCTTGTGCAACAAGAGCGTAGACGAATACCTCCAAATTCCATGCCGTTATATAGAAAGGATAGCAAGGGAGGTTTACACAGGCTACATCAGCCGACATCAAGACCAGACCGTTCTGCTGGACTTCTGTCGAAGGGTAGAGGCGATTGAAACGATAACAGGGCCGAAAGGGCTAGAATATACGGGAAACAGTTTTCGGAAGAAGAAGTTTGCAACGGCGGCGGGGGACGACATTTGGAGCCTACAGATCAATCGGACGGAGAGATGTTATTCAGAGCAGACAGGACCGAGAGGATTTTCGGATGGGTTCATTCAGCTGGGCAGATGGGACGAGTGGCAGGGCTGACAAGCAGCTGTGGATTCGCATGTGCATGCACGTATGGGGTCGGCAGGACCATACGTAGACGTCCTGGCGGTTCAACTTTATTTTCTCGCTACGGTAGGGCCGGATGCGTCACTGCTTAGACGTGTTAGCACCGTCGGCATCTTTACGCATAAACAGGACAATAATATTATATTTGTAGTAAGAAATGATACAATTGCACAAGATGCGATATGAATATAGTCTGTACATGTGCGTTGCGATGCTGTTGGAGTGTTACATAAGCAGCAGGCCATCCGTCGACACAACTTTCGAGGACGCGTCAGCGCCCGGCCCAAACGGTACATCGGCCTTGTTCGCTAGCGGCGCGCATAACCCACCCGAAGGAGAAGAAGAGGAAGAAGAGAAGAACTCGGCTCTTCCGCGACGGAATGGCGACTTTGTTTTCCCACGAGGACGATGAGAACGAGCGATGAGAACGAGGAGAACGAGAGCGAGGGAGACGACTCAAGCTCAAACTCGACGCCGTGGTCGAGAAACCCAAGCTTGGCTGACCGGCCACCACCACCGATCCCGATCCGATTGATTGATTGATCGCGAGATCTGGAAAAGGGCAGATTGCAGTCGATTCGATTAATCCATCTGCTCGGAGTTCGGCAACGGGCTTTTGTCCTCTGGCCCCATTTTCGGCTGGGCCCCCTGCTCTTAGCGCGAATGAACTCGTCATCCTCCGCATTGGAAAAGAAACCCTACCTTTTTCCTTCTTCCGCTTTCTCCTCCTCGCGAACACATTAAAAAGCATACATCGCTCCCACCCCGACAGATACTGCAAAACCATGGCGGTGGTCCCTTCGATACTTCTTCCCCAGTCCCAATACCGATAGAACCCGGCATGCCGTCCTGCAGATTGGTCTTTCTCGCTGCTGTCCACTGAAACAACGTCTCTGCGGTTTGTTTGGCAGGTAAGCTACACTGTCCTCAGAAATAAACCCCCCTTCTGTCCATGGAATCTTTACTGACGCTCGCTCTTTCACCCCTTGTTTTCTTTTTTGCGCTTCTCTTTAGGCTCCAATGTAGCCCCTTCGGCCAGCTTTTGGTATACATACGATGAGAAGCCGGTGTCGCAGACCCTCGACATGTCCCACGGGTTCCGGCTGTTCGTCACTTCATCACATGCACATGCGGCCCGCCACGCTGGTCCTCGTCCTCTTCGCCCTTCTGTCCCATGCAGCCGCCGTCTTGGCAGCAACGGCGCCGGGCTTTCTTCAGATCCAATTCCACAAATCCGGGTCGCTGGCGACCAGTCGACAGCAGCCTCTTCCACCCAATCCGTCGAAACCTGAGGACCTTCCCGCCCAGGAGCGAGCGGGAAAGCGCCAACTGGAAAGCAGAAGTAAAGAGGCTAGTGCCGATGATCTAGATGACTCTATCGTGCATCAGCTGCTACAGAACAAGGTTAATACATCATTTCTTCCGGCTTGCACCACTACCACTCCACGACTCTTCCCCCCCCTCCACCCGATCGCAATACCCGTGCACCTCTCCCTACTTGTACGCAAATGGACCAGGCCGTATTCTTATCTACGCAGCGGAGCCTCATAGCAGCCGCTATCGCGACACGCCTTGGCATTAACCAACAAGCACTAACCAGTCTGTAGGGAATCCTGTACCTTGTAAACGTAACCGTTGGAACTCCGCCGCAGCCGATGCAGCTACAGATTGACACTGCTAGTTCCGACATTTGGGTCCTCTCAAAATTAATCCCCGCATGCCTCAGCCCAACCGGCTTCGACTTGTATAGCTCAAATTGCAGCTACGGATCCTGTAAGTTTCCTACCCCAGCTATCGCTTCTGATTTCGGATATCGCTGTCAGTTAGATTATCTTGAGAGCAAATTCTGACGGACACAAATTCTAGTTGACACCACCGCCTCCAGCACATTCCAACTCCTGGGCGAGGATCGCTTTACTATAATCTACGTGGATGGTACGAGCGCATCCGGTGACTACACAGCAGACACCTTTTCTGTTGGTGGAGCCACAGTCGAAGGGATGCAACTTGGTGTTGCCAAGCACGCAAATCTCTCTTATGGGGTTATGGGCGTAGGGTTCGAAGGCGACCAGGCCAGCGTCTCGCCCGGGGGTATGGGGAGATACCCCAGCTTGGTCAGCCGAATGGTTTCGCAGGGATTGATCCAGTCCAGGGCGTTTAGCCTATGGCTAGATGATCTTGGTATGCAACTCTGCGTTCTTGCCTTATCCCTTGCTGTAATCCTTGCCAGCTTGTCCCTAACTTGTAGCCCCTTCTTTAGCCTCCGATACGGGCTCGATCCTCTTTGGGGGGGTTGACACTGCCAGATTCGTCGGAAACCTCACCAGCATCCCTATCGAACTAGCCCCTAATCAGACAGATCCCCTGGCGTTCGCCATTCCGCTGACGTCGGTGGTATTTTCTGACGGCAAGTCGCACATCAACGTAACTTCGAAATATCTTCCAACCACTGTCGTTCTTGACTCGGGGAGCAGTTTGACGTTCCTCCCACACCCAGTCGCCTCATTGCTGGCGGACCAGTTAAATGCCAAGTTTTCTCATCAGCTGAATCTTTATATCATCGACTGCAAATACCCCTCCGAGGATACTTTTGTAGAGTATACATTTTCTTTTGCGATGAAAATTAAAGTCCCTATGAGTGAGCTCATATTGCCGTTGACGAAATACTCTGGGGGCATGGCGAAGAATACTGATGGCTCGGATATATGTGTCCTTGGGATACTGCCATCGCAAGACGAGTATGTTAGCATCTTTGGCGACACCTTTCTCAGATCAGGTAGGTCCCTTTCATTACTAAACACCGTTCACGTTTTTCTGATGCCGATAGTGAGGCTTGCGAGCAATTGAGCAGGGAGACTGACATGTGATGCTCGCAGCCTATATTGTTTATGATCTGGACAACAAGAGGGTGGCGATGGGTCAAACTGATTTTAATCCCGTCGGACAGGATATCGTAGAAATTGGAGCTGGGAAGGACAGCATCCCATATATAGGGTTCGAGGCGATTACCATCATGGCCACCCGAACCATAGATGTAACTAGCACCCAGGCAACTGGGGCAACAAAGTCCCCGGCATCCGCGAGAGCGACGCCAGGGATGTGGAAAGATATAGGAGTAGTTGTGTTTACAATAGCAATAATATTAATATCGTAGCTACTTTTGTATGTGCATTTGTCGGAAAGGTAGCAGCGCTGGGGTGTCGCACTAGGGCATCTCCGACAGCTGCCGCCGCGTGCCAAGGCGTCCAAGCACGCCATATATAAAAACCCACATGGTCTCGTCGCCCTCAAACGTTAACTAATTAAGTAATAACTGGATACCCATCGCCGTATCATGTCCCGCCCTACGAGTCAACCCCAGCGTCGCATCCAATTGCAAGCACACCATCTACTACTATGACCGAGCCGACGACGCCCGAGCTCTCGAAAGCAGAAGAGGAGGCGATGCCACCGTTTCCGCCCAAAGGCGGGTGGCTGCAGCGCTTTCGGCGCTACATTGCTATGCCGGTCGACAGGAGCTGGACATCAATACCGGTCCTCGCGACGAGTTACGTGTCTGGGCTGACTGACAGCGCGGCATACAATGCCTGGAGCTGTTTTATCAGCATGCAGACGGGTAGGCGCCCCGCAGCCCCATGATCGATACTGGTTCGCCAAAACCGTTCAGCCGCTCAAAATAGCTTACTGGTGCCCTACCAGGTAACACGGTTTTCCTTGGTCTCGGGGCCTCGCACCAGCCGCTGAGCAAGCCCTTGGGCTGGTTGACATCCTTGTTGTCAATAACATGTTTCATCATTGGCGTCGCTGTCATCGCGTTCTGCAGCCGGAAGGCGGGGCCGACGCTTAGAGGAACCTTGGTCGTATCCTTCCTTCTGCAGACGGTGCTCATCATCATCGCCGCCTCTTTAGTCCAAGGTGCCGTCGTACCTATAGCTACTCCCGCTGAACAGGAAGCCGGCAGGGTCAGATTCCACTACATAGCTCTACTCCCGCTAGCCTTTCTAGCCTTCCAAGCGGGAGGACAGATTGTGGTTTCAAGGTCGTTTGGACACAACCACATCCCCTCAATTGTCCTGACGAGCCTATACTCGGACTTAGTGGCAGATCCGCTCTTTTTCCAGCCGGTCAACGTGAAGAGGAATGAGAGGATTGCGAGTGCAGTGCTGGTGCTTACGGGAGCCATTACCGGCGGCTGGATAATGAAAGAATCTAGCATGGCTGCTGTACTTTGGTTCGCTGCGGGCATCAAGTTCGCAATCGTGACAGCGTTTATGTTTTGGCCCGGTGAGAAGGAGGGTAGGGCCTTGGGGTGAACCCCAATTCCTGTATGGGAGAATTGTTCTAGGTATCCAACACCAAATAATCTATATATTGTATAACTCAACATGGGACTGTGTGTGTCCTGTTTCTATTTCATTGTGGTTTGAGCTAGCGGTATGCAAATTGCGAGTAAACATTGTCCAACCCAGTTCAGTCCCATTAGCTACATACACGCGGGCGAACCGCCTTAGTAGCCTCCCGGAGCCGCTGCCGGCACTGGCGGCTTCTTCTCCTGGGGCTTCTTATCTTGTGGTTTCTCACCGGGCTTCTTATCCTGTGGTTTCTCCTGGGGCTTTTCTTCCGGCTTCTCTTCCGGCTTCTCTTGCGGCTTCTCACCGGGCTTCTTATCTTGTGGTTTGTCACCGGGCTTCTTATCCTGTGGTTTGTCACCGGGCTTCTTATCCTGTGGTTTCTCCTCGGGCTTCTCCTCTGGTTTCCCCTCTGGTTTCCCAGCGGGCTTGTCTCCAGGCTTCGCACCAGCCGCCTTGGCAGCTTGGGCCTTCTTGCGAGCTTCGTATGCCTTGGGGTTCGAGTTCTTCCACGCTCTCCAGGCCTTGACTCGCTCCCTCTCTTTCTGGGCAGCCTCCTTCTTGTCCTTCTCTGCTTGTACCGCAGCTGCTGCCTCCTTCGCTGCCTTCTTACTCGGCGTCTCGCCCTTGGCCTTTGCGACAGACTCTGCCTTCAACAGCGACTTTGGCGGGTCTTGTTGTATAATAGCCAGCAATTGCTCTGCGGTGAACTTGTCGCCGCCAGTGACCTGGAGCAGCTGCTCGTGGTTAAGACAACGTTTGGACAAGCTCCGTTTGGACAAGCCTCGTTTGATCGTTGGCGGTGCCGGTGTGTCATCACCCGCCTTGTCTCCCTTCATCTGGCCGAGGAGTTTGGTCACCGCGTCCGAGCTTAAAGAAGATCCGACCGCTTCGGTGCTTGCTCCTGTTTTATCGTCCTGCCGACGCACGCGCCTACGGCGAGCCTGAGTTTGAGACCGAACCCGCAGCCGACGAGTAGATGCATCATCGTCATCATCCGGAGTTGGCACTTGTTGAAACGCGACTTGTCCGCCGAAAGGTCCATTGACAGCAGAATTCTGACACCGAACAAGGCAAACCTTCTTCGTTTTCCCGTATTTCCCAGTACACCTCAAGTCATCAGGTAGAATAACAGCTAATCCCTTCCTCACCGCGACCTCCGGGCTGAGCTCGATGGGTACGTTCCCAGGAACCTGCACGCTTATGGACAACGCCTGCCACTTTCCCTTCCCAGTGCCCTTCTCATCAATGGCGCAGTAGAATGGGCCGGCGCCGTCACCATTTACCTGGTGGAATGCCATAAGCAGCTCTCCACCAGCGCAGGCCGAGGCGAGAGACTTGGTTTCAATCAACTTCGGTATTAACATCTCAGGTAGAATCTTGCCCTCTAGAATCGTCTTTCCAGACTCTTTGTTCCACCGATTTATCGATATCTCCTTAAAAACGGGGACATCGTTCTGGAATGGTGTGACGCCGCCACCAGTGCGAGGTGTGGCTATGTCGACTGCGAGAGCCTTTCCTTCTTTAAATCCGGCCGCGCTTCCTTTGTATATACCTTGTCCCGAGAGGACGAGTCCGTGGCCTGAGACAGAAGGCACCAAGATGGCTAGAAGAGATGCCGTGCAGACGGCAGTAGAATGCCACTGCAAATGCATCTTGAATGAGGATTGCCTTGCGTCAGACTATGCAGGTCACAGTACGTATCTTCAGTGATAGATGAATTCTGTTCTAATGGCACTGCGCCAATTTTAAAGAACGAGGGTACGATTGAGTAACCAAATATAAAAGGAGGGAAGGTCTGCTGAAAGCAGACTAAAATCTAAATGAATGAGTAACAGAATTAGAGAGCGAAAGTCGGCGTTACTGCCTCGGATCACCTTGTATGTCCAAGGCGCGGAAGAAGGAGTGGGACGAGAACAAAAGTACAAGAAACTGCAATCAACCGACAAGTCCAGATTAAAGCCAGAGGCGGTCCCGGAATGCTATATATATACTCGCATTTGCACAGTCATCAGACGTGGGTGCAAATATAAAAACTTTCCGAGTCTCTGAAAACCCCCCCCCCCCATCAACTGACAGTCTACGACTGTGCTAGAACCCTCGGTTGCAAGGCGTTCAAGATAGGCTTGCGTACGCTAAGCTGATTGGGTGACACACATGCGCGTATGCATTGGCCCATCCATTTGAGGGACAAGAAGTTGGAACCTGATGCACGAAGCTAATCATGTGCGGTGGAGAAGAAATGCACATGCACGCATCAGAAAGCTTTCAAAGTCGAGTTTAATCTGTGTCTGCTGCCCATCACGCATATGGATGCGCGAATCGGGAATCGCGACGCCCCCAGGAATCCGGAGAAGGGCTGCTTTTGGGGTAATAGCAGCCAGATGGCGGCAAAAAGATCCAGGGAGTGGATTCAGCGCGTCAAGTTGCGATTTGGAGTGATACGGGCTTCCAGCTTCTTTCTCTGGACTAGCTGAGCTGAGCTGAGTGGACTGGCCGTATCCGAGTACGCGCGATCCGACAGATACCAAAGCCTGCCGAAGCCTGCCGAATGCAAAAGGCAAAACGGATATTGCTATCGGAAGCACATGCACACGCCAACAGGTAAACGTGCGTGCTTTTATAGCCAAGCAATGCTATGAACTAAGAAATAGCTGGTCGAACTGGTTTCGTGTCACTCGAGACGACGGGCGGCGCCACAAGTTCGCTTGCGGTTGCCGGCGGTGTCTTGCGCTTCCTCTGCATCAACTTTCGGCTGTTGGACCAGCCAGCTTTTGGAACTTGGCCCTTTCCAATCCTGCACCACCAACCAGCCTCGGCTGCAGCCTCCGCTTCGCGACGTCGCGCAGATATCATTCGTTCGCTATCTCGGATTTCGGTCTTTCGGACCTCGTCTATATCGCCTGGGAAAGAGAAGATATGCATATCCTGGCAGACCGACATGCGGCTGCGTTCGCCCCATTCGAAAGCGCGTATCATAGCCGCTCCGCTGCGGGCTACAGCTAGCAACTGGTGGGTATCTTGGAGAAAATGCAGCCACCTGTGCTCTGCTATAGTCATCCCGCCGGAACAATGCATCGATATCTGGTCTTTATCGCTAGTGTAGTGGCTTCATAGGATCGTTCCTACGCGACTGACTATATAAGACGATGGATTCCCTTACTCTGTGCTCCATCTTCTTTTCATCAGACATCTGTCGGGCTCTGGGCACCACCAGCTGCTTTACACTCTCTTCGACCCCGTTGCCTTTGTTTCTTTCTGCTTTTCGATATACAGTCCTTCCTTTGACGTTGTATGCTCGTTCTTTCAAGTTGGCAAATCCCCTTCTTGTTGTCGCTCACTTACACTGATTTCTTTTTTTACAAAAATCCCACCTTCACTTACCTTTTTTCCCCTTCTCCCCTTCTGGTTCAATTCCCGCAGATTTAGTTCGTACTATACCCTTGTATAGCCTTCGCGGGATCACACCACCATGCGGTCGACATCTTTGGTCGCATCGGCTGCAATCTTATTTGCAGCCGGTGCCTTGGCCGCTCCGCAATCCTTTGTTTCAAGAGAATCAAGGCTCGCCAAGAGAGGCTGGAAGCAACCATGGGAGTACTTTGTGCCTTGTAACGTCACCTTTGACAAATGGGAGCATTTTTCGTACGTATCCTAGCGATCTAAATTCTACAACGCACGAACGTATAGAGGAAAGGATGCTAACGCTAGACATGCTTGACGCTCAGGTGCATGCCCAATGAACTCGTACAGAAGCAGGCTCTCACTGAGAGCGGCCAGTGCGGCTTGGATATGACATCCGGCCAGTGCCATGCTGCGTGTAAAAGCCAGGGCCACAGATTTTCCGCAATCTGGGGTTTAAGCACGAAGAAATGTGTGAGTGGCAAGAAATTCATTCGTAAAAACGATCATACGTTGCTGGTTTCTAATCGAACAGCGACTTTCTAGTGCAAATGTTTTAGTCATGATTACGAGTTCGTACGCAAGAACAGCTATGATGATAGCAACTGCAATATCCCCTGCAAGGATGGCGTGAAGTGTGGTTCGGATACCGCATGGAGCATCTGGCACGATCCAACCTTCCACGAATTTGATCGAGACGCCGCTCCAGACAATTATGAATCTTTGGGATGCTTTAAGTGGTGGGATAGTACGTATAGACATACCCAACCAGTATTTATCCCAATTTCAGTCACTGTTATCCCACTGACACGAATGACCCTCCTTCCTAGACTATCTGCCTTATTCGTCAAAAAATTCAGCCACAGGAGACAATTGCGGCATCGAAAAATGCCTATCGGAGTGTGGAAATAAGGGCTACCCATATGCCCTTCTAGGATGGCTAAACTACTGTTATTGCGGTTCCTCAATCCCAGAGATCACATGGCAAGCGAATAGAGCTGGTGGCAACCCCAACGGCGCCGCCGTGCTTAGTCTTGCAGACTGCAACGGGGTCTGCTCCGGATCACGCGTTTTAAACACACTAGGCAAAACCAACGCTGCGGATATTGAGTACTGCGGCTCCTGCTGCCACCCCTATACAAATGTCTACTACAATGCTGCTCTAGAATCATGGAAGAGGTGCGGTAGACCTATCGACAAAAAGATCAAGGGTCTCAATGGTGGTGGCCGTGGTGGAGTAGCCAAACCCAGCAATGGCAAGGGTGGCAAGGGACCCAGCAAGCAAAAGCCTATGGGCGACGACGATGACGATGACGATGATGATGATGATGATAAGAAGAAGAAGCCTGGACCAAAGGGCGGCAAGGGAGATAAAGGAAAAGATGGCAAGCCTGGCGGCAAGGGTAAAGGCGGTAAGCCTGGCGACGACGACGACGACGACGACGATGATGATGATGACAAGAAGAAGCCTGCCGGCAAGGGCGGCAAGGGAGATAAAGGAGCACCCGGAAAAGATGGCAAACCTGCCGGTAAGGGTAAAGGCGGCAAGCCAGGCGATGATGATGACGACGACGACGATGACGATGATGATGATAAGAAGAAGCCTGGACCAAAGGGCGGCAAGGGAGATAAGGGAGCACCCGGAAAAGATGGCAAGCCTGCACCAGCACCCGGAAAGGATGGCAAGCCACCTGGCAAGGATGGAAAGGGTGGCAAGCCAGCACCATCTGGAAAGGGTAAGCCCGGCGACGACGACGACGATGATGATGATGACGATGATGATGATGATGATAAGAAGAAGCCTGGACCAAAGGGCGGCAAGGGAGATAAGGGAGCACCCGGAAAAGATGGCAAGCCTGCACCAGCACCCGGAAAGGATGGCAAGCCACCTGGCAAGGATGGAAAGGGTGGCAAGCCAGCACCATCTGGAAAGGGTAAGCCCGGCGACGACGACGATGATGATGATGACGACGATGATGATGATAAGAAGCCCAAGCCAAACGGCAAGGGAGGACCTGGAAAGGATGGAAAGGGTGGCAAGCCAGCACCACCATCTGGAAAGGGTAAAGGTGGTAAGCCCGGCGACGACGACGACGACGACGATGATGATGATGATGACACACCTGGCAAGAACGGCAAACCAGGACCTAAGGGCGGTAAACCCACTGGCGGTAAACCCACTGGCGGCAATGGCAAGCCTCCTGGCAAGAATAACAAGTCTCCTAACAACAACGACGACGACGACGACGACGATAACAATGGCAAGAATCCAAAGTCCTACTGCAACCAGCCAGATAGTTTGGTACCTACCCACGGCTTTGTTCTTCCGGCGGTAATTTGCCAAACAGACCCAACGAAGAAGAAGAATTATCCATTCCAGCTCAACCTTAAGGGTATCAAGAACGCCGCTTGCCCTATTGATTATCGTCCTGAAGACCTTTGGAAGGCTTGTAGCAATTCCTGCATCGAGCAATATAAAGGCTGCAAAACGGCCAAGCCTAGCGGTGTCAAGGCTTGTGAAGACCAGAAGTCAGCTTGCATGGGTCGGAACAAAGACACTGAAAAGGCTCTTAAATCCAAGAAGGCGGCCTGTCCAACAAGTTAATCAGGGCCAATGGGCCTTTTTAGGATCCTAACGCTTCTCAATGATGTACAATATTACAAGCAGGCATAGGATTGAAGGTGTGCAAAGGAGCCGCTCTCCATTTGATCTCTTCATAGATAGATTGCGGTTCTTTTTTGTACTAGCTAGACTGAGGGAATTATGATATACATAAATGTAAGGGCGCGGAGCCCATACTTCTACTTCCAAAGTCCTTATTTATGTTATTTTGCGATGGCCACTTAGATATATATAGGTGATGTCTCAATTTGTTCTACACCTCAGCCGAGCATACTGAAAATTAAAGCCTTGTAATACACAAGGTCTATCAATTTGCAAGCAATAAAGTGATACTATGATGCTATGATAATTTGTAAGTAAGAGTGGAGCTCGGATGATTAAACATGCTAGTAGTAGATCTATAGACTGGCCACTACGAGGGCCGGCCCTAGGGTAGCGGCCGGTGTCAGGGACTGAGCCATGGCCACGGTGTGTATATGGCAGGCATTTGCTTTATCGGCTCCCACTTCCATTCTTGGACCGTATTAAGCTTGGCAGATATGCATATAGAAGAATGTAGATACCGGACGGATATAATTTCATTTCTATGAACTAATTGTAATGAAGCTGCCTAGGGTTCAACTTTGCTCTACACGCAGCAGATGCGTCTTCCACCACTCTTCTTGCAGTTCAATAGCCTTAATTACTGTTGTTTCTTTCCTCCAGCCATGGCCCTCGCCTTCAAAAAGCTCCACTTTTACAATGCCTCCATTTTTCCGGATAGCCTCCGCCATTTCCTCCGCTTGTTCCTTTGGTACAACCCGATCTTCGACACCTTGCAGTAATAAGACTGGCGTCCTGATGCTCCCGGCCCGTAGTAAGGGACTCCTCTCAGCCAATATCTGTTCCCGCTCTTCCCTCGACGCGCCTAAATCCCATAGCAGCCTATCCATATACCTACTCTCAAATTTGTGAGTATGTTCGACCAGCGCCTTCAAGGAACTGATACCATAGTTGCTCACGCAAGCTGCCCATACATTAGGGTACGAGCAGATTGCTTGCAGCACACCATACCCACCTGCACTACCCCCTACGATGCCCACTCGAGACTTGTCTACAAGTTTCTGAGAAATGAGAAAGTTTACGCAATCAACGGCGTCGGACACATCTGCAACACCCCACTTTGCATCAAGCCCATCTCGATATTTCCGGCCGTAGCCAGTCGACCCAGTGTAGTTGACATACGCGTAGGCGTAGCCTCGAGACGTCCAATATTGAATGGGTAGGGACAAGCCGCAAAAGGAATGCGACGTGGGACCACCGTGTAGCGATATCACGAGCGGTGGAGCAGAATCCTGCGGCGCAACGTACGCTGGGTTGTGAGGCTCATAGTACCAAGCGTAAGCTTCAGTCGACGGTTCTGGAGACGAGATTCGTGGGAAGGTGATATGTCGCGCCACTGAAATGAGGCTCTTGGGGACTGAAACTGGCGTTGAAACTGCAATCTTGTCACACTTTGCCCCAACATTGCCGTCCGCAAGAGTACATAGGTACAACGCCGACGGCTGGTCAGAGGTGGAGCTGATGATTGTAAAGCTAGTTTCTGAGACAACATGCACCGATCCAAAATTGATTTCGACGAACGGGAGGTCAAGATCGCGGTAGCTGGCGTTGGCGCTTGAAAGATCTATTAAAATAGTTTTGGAAGTTGCATGCACGACGTAACTAGCGATAATCTGGGTTGGGGTTAAAAAGTCGTAGGTGTGCCTAAGAAGGGAAGTAAGCACCAAAGACCGAGAGCTAAGCGGACCAGGCCTACTCACCATCCCAGTGCCCACTCTGCGAAAGAAAACTCCACTTCCTCAAGGCCTTTGAGAGATATATGCTCGGAATTCCCAGATCCTTCATACTTATAAAGCTGCCAATAGCCTGCGTATTGGGGTTTAAATCGGTTAGTGTTTCACGCTTAAGCGTAGACATCTATATTAAAGAGGTGGACTTTCATACCTGTTTTATCACTGCAGTAAAATAGGTTGCCATTCGGGTCCCATCGTGGTTGACTGGCACTCTCCACGCCAGCCTTACCACCAACGGTGCGAACGCTCTCAATTTTGCCATCCACCCAGTCCGCAATGCATACCTGGCCTCCAGTCCATGGCATGTCGGGATGGTCCCACTGAAGCCAGGCGACCTTGGATCCGTCAGGGCTCCAGGACGGTGAAGAATAGAAATCCCGTCCTTCCGCAATTGTTGCTACATGCGCATGTCCAGGATCCCCGTATATCGAAACGAGCGAATTGACAACGGTATCTGCAGTTTCTCCCTCATGGTGTTCCAAAACTGCCAGTATGTATTTGCTATCGTTAGGATTTATAGCAAAATTGCCATATCTGCGCGTCTTATCAGCGGCTATCAAGGTCGCTGGGGGGCTTGCCGACGCGGCTCCATCTTCCTGGAGCTGCAGGTCTATTTTGAATACACCTCCATTCTCCCCGGGCATTGTGAACACAACTGCCTCTTGGTCAGGATACGGTTTGAAGGCGGCCCCTCCATACTCATGGATTGCCGAGCGGCAATTAAAATCCTTCGGGATGATATCTATTGAGGTGCTGGAGCCTCGAGGAGTATAGCAAATAACGCTGCGGCCAGACTCCACCGGCCTGCCTTCAACGTGGTAGATTGCCTTTGTTACACTTTGTTGAGAGGTACCATCCGTTAGCGCTGTAGACCCAGAAAGCTCGAAAGAGCGTGGTAAGAACAACTTCGTGTTTGTCTTGAGAAGGTGAAACTTATACTTACGGTGACACGGCGCACTCTTGAAGCGATACGGATTTCCCCGATATAGTTTCAACAGAGATCGGACTCGCCCATGAGCCGTAAGCAGCGACGGTGGGGGTAGCTTCCGAGGACGACATCGAAGCGCAATCTGTAAAAAATATGAGAATAGGGTTGCCTCTCTTAGTAGTCGGGATGCCTAGCACGCGTCGTCGCGGGATTCGAAATTTAGCCAACCTCCAAAGTGTATGCAATGTGGGGTTGCTGGGCTTGGGAGAGCTATCTAGCCATATAGGATTCCAGAAGTAGTGAAGTGGGGCCGCGCGTTCCCGATATCAATGTTCTTGATTCCAGAAATACCCTGCCGATTGGCGAGCATTTGCGCTTGCCGAAAAAGGATGTCAGCAAGCACATCCGTTTTAACGTTACACACATATCCCAAAGCGCTAGCCGAGCTGATATACCCAAAGCTGACTACCTGCCCAAACGTCTTATTATATTATGACGCTGCGTATACGCGCGGTAATTCTTTTAACTTGCGACGGCTAAATATGCAATTTTCAATAAACCAACCACTTTAGCCGTGATCATTCAATCACCCCATTTCTCGAAAAGTTTGTTCCATCTCGACAAATACCTCTTCCGTTTGGGCAGTTTCAAATCATGTAACTTCGAGTTGGCTCCGATATTTCCAGCTAACGCTCTCTAGGCCGAATTTGATATCTTGGGACTTGGTAAACTACCTACAGGCTGACTTGTACCATCTCTCTTCGTGACTGATCAAAACCTAATATATCTGGCGTGACTTGCACCAGTTACCGAATGGTAGAATATTTGGTCAGCTAGTTCTTGTTCAGTGCTAGATGGAACAGTGGAATCAAGAACACATTCGAAGATTGAAACATTACTGTTTGGGATTGGATTGAACATATTATTCCCCATCAGGGATCCCAGCGTGAGATATTGTTCCAAAGTGGTCGCTGGTCGGCCTGAGTTTCCCAATAGGTTAATTGGTATCTCCCATAGATCTGATAATGATTTTCTAAATCTTGTTCATACCTTAACACCAATCAACTCTTCCCACAAACCAATTTCAAGTTGGTTGTTTATCACCAGGCTCAAACTATGTTGCTTAGCGCGACGTCGTAGCTTTCGGATGGACGGCTCCTTTTGGTTCAGCTGCGTTATAAACTAGACGACGAGCATCCCTGGACTATTCGATGTAACACCTCAAAGAAGTACTAGAATAGGAAGTGGTTTCCTAATACTGCTTCGCGGTTACCCATCTTCATCGAGCCGCCTTATTCCATACTGAAAGTGGAAATGTGTTTCTCAAGGTAGTTTGCACATGGGAAAACTTGAGATTCGAGGTACCAGTATACCAAGTACATCCACGGCCCCCTTTATCGATAAATACCAACAAATTCCATATAAGGTATACCGAATGTGGATAAAATTACGTACGGGGTTTTCCTAGTTTGCAAATGACGGGGCAGGCGGCTCGAATCCAAACCCGAAGACTAAAATCATATCAATGCCGGTTATTGATAAATTAAAACTGGTATATTAGATGCGAAGATTAAGTACATAGCAATAGATGAACTGTCGTAGGATATTAAATTTCTACAGAATCCAGACGAAATTGGCGTCGTGACATAAGATTGCGAGACTTCGCCACCGATCAAGATGAGAAGTAAGAAGAACAACCAACACAAGATGCAAATAATTGTGTAAAATACACACAAGCCCTGAGACGCCATGGCCATTACAATCGATATAGTAAGGAATAGCCCACGCTAAATACCATAGCAGGGTGCTTTGAAGAATTAAATAGCGGTATAAGATTAATGTTGTGAGATTTTGAAACAGTGTAGCGGGTCGATGTAGGTGGTATTGATAATTGAGGGCCCAATACTGATGTGCCCGAAGGATGGACGCAACGGCTACACACCGCTTGTAACGGCGACGACGGCTCGACCAACCATGAAGTCCCTCCCCTGTAAGAGTGAGAGCGTTAGCATCTATAGCAGCGTCAGTTGAACTGCGGGTGCAACCTTACCTTCATAAACCAGCCGACCCAGGATGGAAATCTCCAGCCAAAAGCAGTACCAACGGTCTTCTTTCTACCAACGGGCACCAACATCATACTGTTCTTAGGAGCAGCCCAAGCTGTCTCTTTCCCCACTTTCCCGCCGGATACTTCAAAGGCCCAGTTCGTAAAGAGGGTTGTTTTTATGAAGACCAACTCGGCGATTTGAGCCCAGCCGCCAACGATATCACCGATTCCGTATACTAAGGGGCCGGCCTTGGTAGCTCTTTGGTAGACATCCACTTCCAGGAAACCACGTTCCGTAAGTAGATCCTTCGGAATAGGCTCGTTATTTGGAATGATACCGGTAGTGTCGATGTACAAGTCAACGTCGACGGATTGGCCATCGCCAAACTGGACGCGAGTCTGTCCACTTTCTAGCCTTGTAGTGGATGTAACCGGCGAGTTGAGACCGACGTGTACAGCCATGTTTTCTAGATAAGACTTTGCGGTCGTGCCAATGTCCGGATTGACATTACTCAAGAGACGGGAGCCATTTGTGAGTAGCGTAATGGACTTTGAAGTACCATACTTGGAGGCAATCTCTCCAGCGGTCTCAATAGCCACAGGTCCGCCACCGGCCAAGAGAATGCTCTTGGCGTCATTGATCTCTTTGTTTAGGTTTTCCATCTCCTGGATGGCCTGGATGTGAGAGCCACGAAGTTTGAAGGCAGGATGCCTTGTCCGAGATCCAAGGGCAACGAAGAGAGAGTCATAGTGGATGGAAGCCACGGCACCTTTGTTATATTGGTCGTTCAGGGTCGTGTAGTGAACAGTCCGAGAGGCAGGGTCGAGCGATGTTACCTCGGCGTGAATGAAAGCAAAGACGTCCTGGGGAAGCTTGATGTTTTCTTTAATGGGTATTTCGAGTTTCGAGAAAGGGATGAGCGACGGGTCTGCGACGGCGCGAGGAACGGCAACAGGGAAGTGGAAATGACTGGAGAGCGATATCATAGTGAGATGGAACTTCTGGCCTGTGGATTTTGTGACCAGAGGGATGTATTTTTTGGCGAGGTCATAGGCGGTAGCCAGCCCGGCGTATGAGCCTCCTAGAATAACTATTTCGTGAGTCGCCATGGCGAACGTTTGCAATTGATGGTTGAAAGGGCCGACTGGAGATAGAGAATTTGAACTTGTCCGATCAACTGGCGAGTAGCCTGAAAGTAGGACAATTAACTGAGGGCGTTATTAATATTAATGTATTGAGGTTGTAATAGATAAATAATTTTTTGAATTTAAGAGTAGCCGTATCAGGATTAATTGATTTGGATGGAAAGATAGGGGTGATATTTTATTTTATAAATATAATGCAATTGCAGAGTGCCAGAGTGCATACGTATAGGTTGGTAGCCAGCAGGAGTAGTAGTATTTAAAAACACTTGCACTTGGTTTATTACTAACGCTCGACGGAGATTTTCTCGCGCGAGTCTCGGTCGAGAGACAGGCCACGCTGAGGCCCGAGAAGCGGGGCTGGCTTATTCATCCGGGTTCATTTAATAATGATAATCTAATTGCGTGCGGTTGCTGCTGATGAATCGTTTGAATGAAATATGCGAATCATCACGTTGTCTAGCGTCTGCAGCGGGTTTGTCACGTGATTTAACGGAACAGGGTCGGCCGACCAAAATGTTAATCACGTGATTGGTGTTGGGAATATGTAAGCAGGGTGCGTATGTAAGCAAGTGGCAGGTTTGACTGTGGCGGTGGCGACAACGCGCGGCGTTTTGTGGCTGAGCCGAAGCCGAGCCGAAGCTGATGTGTTGCGTTGTCAAGTCTCGGTGTTGCGTGTTGCATGTGTTATGTTTGTCGTGTTTGCCACGGCGGCCACCGCGTGTGTTGTGCTGTGTGTTGCCAGGCGCCCAGGTGTTCCAAGCAAAAGCCAATTGGGATCAAGCCTTTCCGTTCGTCGTCTCGTTTCTCGACTGGGCGATGTGAGTGTGACGACAGGTTCAAATCATCAACAGCTCCCCAACCTCCAATCAATCCCCATCCAGCAGCCCCGTCGCGAAGCAAGAAGCTCGATCCCAAGCAAGCTGTGCAGGCCCTCACATGTACATGTGCATGCACAGGTCCACACACACACATACGCATCGACATCGACATCGACATGGAGGCCTGCCCGCATCCACCGTCTGGCTGTCTGTCTGTCCGTCTGTCGTTTCGCGAGGGCTGATGGATGGGATGGTTGTTTTGGGACAATCCACCCGCCCCCACCGGCGCATCTTGCAATGGAGCTGCGCACCAAACTGGCCATCATCGGACGGGGGTACATTCTCCCTTACTCCGTGCGTGATTGGCCGAGGCTTTTTAAAAAGGCGAGTGTCAGCCCTGCTGGCCGCCTAGGCAAGAGCTGGGATTTCCATACATGGATGCTGATGAAGAAAGGCCTAAACCCGTGCGCGCTGGCAGACCTGCAATTGCACAAGGTGGAGAAAAGGAAAAAAAGAAGTGGGAGAACAGAAGGAAAGAGAGGTGCCACGAAGCTATAACGTTAGTCGCTTTCCATGGATCCAGGTTACGCAAAAGACCAGTTTTTTTTTTTTTTTTCAATCAAGACGATGACGATGACATATTCATCCAGGCGCAGATGCTGACATCAATCGATGGATAGAGATTCACATTCAACTTCTTGCTGTATGCACCCTGCTTAGAGAGCGCCCGTCCGCCTTGCGCTTTTCCCTCGCCCTCGCTTTCGCCTTCGCTCTTAGGGGCGTCTGATCGATCCATCGCGAATCTGATTCAATCCTAATCTAACTGCGGAGGGAAGAAACGCCACTCGAACCAGTCTTCATTTCGCCAACTGGGGCTTGCACTTGCACTGGCACTTGCACTTGTTCTGGCCGTCCGGCAGTCTGCTTAGCTCGCGGACATATTTTATTATTCTGCGCTTCCTCTCAAGTACACATGTCCGGAGTAAAACACAGCCAATCATCCTGACCCCGAAATATATTTGAAGCAGAGCTAAATAGCACGGTGGACTGACAGACTGATTCTTCTCCAGTCGACAATCGAATCGACCCGTTCAACTGTCCGACATATTTTGTCCTGTCCTGTCTTCCGCTCTCCTCTCCCTGAAATCGAATTGCGACCGACCACATACAAAATAATACTCACGCTTCGTCCCAAACGCGCGATTTCCCACTTCCAACACTCCAGTTGAACCATCCCTCTCTCTCGCGGCCTCCCCCTTTCAACGACCTCCCAAAAATTGCACATCTCCGATTCGACGCCTGAAAAAATCTCAATTCCATCAGAGCGAACTCATCGTTCTCGTCGCTCTCCAGCGACCTACCTCGCTCCAATCTACCACCGTAATCAGCCGACTATTTTTTACATAGTCGCGACCCTAACATAAATGCGTAAGAACTCTCCAGGCCAGCCAGCCCCACGCCTCAAAACTTGGCTCTAACATTAAAAATGAACACTCGCAGACAGGGTCAAGTCACAAACCAAATACGTGGGCCGGAAAGCGATTGCCCCATTTTCCGCCCACAGACACAAACCCAAGACCGACAACGAGACCGGCACAGCAACGGGGACAGATGCAAATGCAGCGCAAGCAGGTAGGGGCCCCTTCAGTAACCCTGGGTTAGCACCCGTCCTCATACTGGGACAAAATCTGTCATTCGACCTGTATCTAATACATGCTGCTGGTGATGCAATATAGAATGGAAAGCCCGGTTGAAGGAACAGCGCATCAAGGAGAAAGAAAAGCGGAAGGAAGACAGACGGAGAGCCGAAGCCCACCTTGATCGCTCGATCCTCGGCCAGCTCAAAGCTGCCCTGCTTTGCAGTTATGTCAACATTATGCTCGTCTTCGTTCCTGTCGGAATCGCCCTGCACTTCACTTCCGTGGACCCGATTGTCATATTCGTCATGAATTTCCTGGCAATTGTTCCCCTCGCGGGTACCCTTAGCTTTGCAACGGAGGAAATCGCGCTGAGAACCGGCGAGACCCTAGGAGGGTTGTTAAATGCCAGCTTTGGGTAAGGCCACGACCTCCCGCTCCTTCTGCTACTACTCCGAGATCCCTCTGTATCGCTAACGGACTCCTCCTTTGCGTGAAAACATAGAAATGCTGTGGAGCTCATCGTGTCAATCATTGCCCTCATCAAACGTGAGATTGTTGTCGTGCAAACCTCCCTGATCGGATCCATTCTTTCGAACCTGTTGTTAGTCATGGGCATGTCCTTTTTCTTCGGCGGCCTTAATAGGGTTGAGCAGTACTTCAACACCACTGTTGCGCAGACCGCCTCATCGCTTCTCGCGGTTGCAGTTCTATCCTTGATCATTCCCTCTGCCTTCCACTGGGCTGGCGCGGCAAACATATCAGATCCAAATGAGCGTGAGGCCAAACTTCGCACAGGCATTTTGGGACTATCAAGAGGAACGTCCGTCATTCTCTTAGTCGTCTATGGTGTCTATCTATTCTTCCAACTCAAATCGCACGCAGACCTCTTCAACATGGAATCACAAAAGGCTCCAAAGCGAAGCGAACTCGAGCCAACGGCAATGCAGCATCTCTTGCAGCAATCCGTAAATGCTGGCGCTGGATCGATCGGACATCCTTCTGTACAAGGCCAAGCCTATCCACGAACATCGCTCTCTCCAGTGACCGCCTCCGGCTCCAACGGTGATGCTAAACCTCCAAATGTCGAAGAAGACGAAGACGAAGATGAGGAAGGACCGCAACCCGAACTCCTCTTCATAACTGCTGTCATCTTACTGGTTGGCTCTACAGCTCTTGTCGCCATTTGCGCAGAATTCCTCGTCGACTCTTTGGATTATCTCGTCGAGCATTCTCCCATCAGTAAATATTTTGTCGGGTTAGTTCTCATTATGACCCAAATTCAGGAGGAGTATGAGCTAACTTTGTCTATTAGATTGATTCTTCTCCCTATTGTTGGAAATGCTGCCGAACACGTTACCTCCGTCACCGTTGCGTATAAAGACAAAATGGACCTTGCAATCGGTGTCGCCGTGGGAAGCAGTATGCAAATAGCCCTGCTCGTCATACCTTTCGTGGTCGTTTTGGCGTGGATTATAGGGATCGACGAAATGACACTTTTCTTTGACGGGTTTCAGGTACGTATATCAAACACCTCGGTGTCCCTCTCTTTCGTTGTATAAAAACACTCATCTTTCGTTTTGCTGACTCCTCATTCCTAGGTTGTTCTACTTCTCGTTTCAGTGCTCCTGGTCAACTACCTTATACAGGACGGCAAGTCGAATTTTCTTGAAGGTACCTTGCTGATGGCAACTTATATCATTATCGCGGTCGCCGCCTGGTATTTCCCATCTGACCCGACAGCAACAACGACGGAATGATCTAAGAGCCCATAGTACAGTGGTTCACAGGTCTCAACCTTATAATAAGTCCAACAAGGCCAGCTTCTAAATTCATTTCGATATCGAAATTCTAGTTTTTTTATTTCCTTTCTATTGTCGTATCCGGAGCCCTTAAGCTTATACACATTGAGCCACGTGAGGGTTGAGTATATATACCAAGATATACGTACATGTACATTGTATTTTCGCTTGTTGGTTTTGCGCGAGCGAATAGCGAATGGTGGTTTCCTTGTATTTCCCTTTCTTTGTCTTGAGCGTTCTCGAAAATATTTTTCTCCTTTGTCCTTTTCTGTGACCAGCATGTAATCGAGCTAGCTAGCGTGGACTTGTTTTTGGTAGCATGCAGACGCTGTTTAGTACTATTAATTCTACATTTGAACTTCATTCACATGCACTTCAGAGCCACCTCCATGTGCTAGGCGATTTGCGGGCTTCGATGCTGCGCTCTGTTGCCAAACTAGTCTTGGGACGCCGTCCTTCTGTGCCTAGCTTAAATGTGCATTAGCCGTTCGTGCTATAAATGTATGTTGTGTGACGTAACTAGCGGACAAAAACCCGCAGGGCATGAGAGCGGGCCCCAGAACCCCCCACATCTGCATTATACAAGTTCTCCAGATCGTAGATAATGTACTTGTAAACTTGATAGGGCTAAAGATGGTCTTTCGCTGCGCAGATCTGCAGATGCAGATGGAATTTCTCTGACAGCTGCTTTTGCACAAGTTTCCCTTGCTAAAACCTTAGCGTCCTATCTTTTCTTTAATTGAAACCTACTAGCTTCGCAAATGTATATAATTTCCTCTCTTTTTTACAGTTTTTCTATAACTAGACCTTAGCAGATTCGAAGGCCCTTCACATATACCGTGGGTCCGATAACTTGTTTTGCACAGCTCTCAAGCAAACTACTACCACTCTGACGCGGACTGCAGGTGCCTAGGTGTAGTCATTATTGACGAAGCGTATGATTGTATTCTGTAGAATTTAAAGTTAATATGCGCAGGCCGGGAGCTCAGGCCATTGCTCCAGGCGGAGGCACCTCTTCTAGTTCTTCCGCGAGGATTTTAATGTTTCCGGGTGATATCCAAAGCCTCGCGCCATGGTTATTACCAATCGGCTACCATTAAGCCTGCCGACGGGCCCGCAAAACTGACTACATTTTAACACGTAGCATGCACTGTACTGTCCTCCTCAAGATAGTGGATTCCTCTGAGAAGGGTATGGTCATCTACATGTTTCTATGACCCCGGATCAATTATATATTTACAACAATGCTTTTTAAGATCTCGGGAACCAAGATCGCTCACAAGGGTGTCCTGGTACATGGCACAGAAATTTTCGGGCCGCAAAACCGCTAGCTTGAGCAACGCAAACATGCTTGCGAATTCCTTATTGGTAACTGGTGAAAGCTCCAGGACACGACCCGCATGCCCTCAGCTCAGCTGTCCCGGAGAAAAAGCGCCGGACTAAACCGTCGAAACATAGGAATGGAAGGAACTCCTGAGCAGAAAAAAAATCTAAACTCCGTTGGCCCAAGAAACAGGTGAGGATTTTACCCACGAAAAGGAATTTGTAAACTCCTTGGTTATCGATCAACTTTCAGCAAGGAGTCCGCTAAAAACGAATCGCACCAGCGCATTATCACAGATCTCCCGGCACCTAGTCCAACAGTTTAAGTTGCGTTAGCTTTGTGAACCGAGGGACATAGAGTGGGGTTGACAACGACTTACGTTTGAACAAGCAGCAAGAGGATACCTATAATATCCATAGTGAACACTTGGGATAGCGCGAGCGCTTCCAAGTCCACCTTGTCTCGTGTTGCCTCCAATCTTGGGTAGAGGTACCACTGCACACCCAAAAATGCTGTCATCATGATAGCTCCAGAAAATATGTTAAGAGCACAGAACATTGGATAAAGTCGCCGGGCAGGGGTGATGGGAGAACATGTGTCCGCGGCGGATTGTATCGCCTCTTCAGCGACTGAATCAGCCTCAGGCTTGACCTCTCCATCGGATTCAGCCATAACTGCAGTCTCCTCATCCATCGGTAGCGCAATGAGGCCTTCAAGGCGGTCGATATCGTCAACCGCTCCCATGCATCCAATTGAAAGTATGATATGAAGAACATTCCATGCCAGCTCGCTCATGGGGACCCCTCTCGAAGTATTCCATATCGCAAGGGCCTCATAAAATAAGAACAGAAGCTTCCAATCGAACCCCAGCAACAAGGAAATCAAAGTCAGGGCGGAGGGAAGGGGGCCGGCTGTAAGAAATACGTTAAACGAAACTGCTAAAGACAAGATAACCTGCGCCATCTGCGGTCGCTCCAGGTTGTATATCCGTCCGATGAGCAGCCTCTCCGTCACTTGTTGCGAATTGATCGTCGAGAATAAATGGATGGCGGTGCATATCGTTTGAGACGCCATCCAGAAGGTCTTTTCTGGTAGCTGGATACCAGTCTTATCAGACGTGACTGTCCGAAGAAAATGCTCCGACATATACATCTGGGCGTAAGTTAGAGCTACAAGCCGTGACCTCCTCCACCAACCAGAACTTCGGTCATCCTTGCTTATGACGCCCAAGAGCGTCTCCACCGTTGCAAAAGCGCATGTTCCTAGAGAGAGATAAAATAATGTGAAGCTCAACGCCAAGTATGGAGCTGTGAGCCCGGCCAGTGTCGCTGGAGAGATTGGCGATGAAGAAGGATGGCTTTCGGACATAGCTTCATGCATGGCTGCGAGCGCCCTTTCCTTGGCTGTTTCAAGACAGAGCGATTCGAATTAGTTTGGATATTGGAGCCGGGCTGGTTTTGTACCAGCAAGAGAGCCTTACCAACCTTCGATAATCAAGTCTTTGGGCACTTATCGGAGAATTGATGATTTGGTGAATTCGAAAACTTGAGATACGACCCTCTCGCTGTTGTTCCTTAAGCGAAAGGAATTTGACTGTCTGCGCGAGCTTGCGAACTTGTGGAGATTCTCCGTGAGGGGTTGTTTGGAGGTAATGGAACAAGAGGGCAAGGCAACTTGAGGAAAGTAACTTATAAGTCCGTCGGGACAAAATATCATGTGCGAGCGAATCGTTAGATTCCTGGGCGGCAAATCGAGCAATGTGATTTGAGGTTTTGAAAGCTTGGGGTCCTTCTCTTTTCCTTCGTCGCAAACCAATAACACTCCTAGTAACTATTGCGAACCCAAGCTTATATACTCTACGACTTTGTGCTCACTGAATGCCGAGCTGCTAACTTGAGAAATGTGTAATTTGTCCGCAAGAACTGCGGACGCATAGACAGGCGGATTAAATACGGCTGTATATGTCAAGCGGAGGGACCCTTGCTCTGAGGATTGTGGTTGCCTTTTAAGACCCGACAGTTCGTGGTCGTTAGGCAGGGATTCGCGACATGCGTCGGCTCGAGCGTTCACACGAAACCAGGAGGGGATGATGCAGAACATACGTTCACCGCTTCTTCTTCTTCCTTTGTTCTTCTTCGTCTCCCCTCGTCATCATATTCCCGCACGATGGGTAGCTCGCCCTCACGTATCCATTGGTGTTGATATGGAATGACTAGACGAAGGAACGCTGCGAAGTACATTTCCAACACCCGGGTATGGCTCCAATTTCTCGGTGCGCATGAGCAGTAAACCGAAAAGCGCAAGTCCTTTCGGTTAGAAGTTATCGTTGTGTCACGTGGATATTTCCCGTGGGAAGTACTCCCGGCTGCCGCTTCGTAGGCACCGAATATATCAGTGCGCCTCCTTAAATCGGCCGTCTGTCGCGGTCACAGATATAAACGACGGAGCGCAACAGAGCACCAGCCGAAGTGCGGGCAATCGCTTCCATGCCTGCCATTGCTGGCTCGATATCAATCCATGTTGATGCGGGTTTTTCCCCGCATCGGATAGCGGACGGTATCTTGGCTGGGCGCCCAGGGCTCGCGCCCAGGATCACCCATTCTCGCGATTTAACCTTTTTCTTTTTGTTTTCTTATAGAAAAGCCAAAAACTCATTGTCAGCATGTTCATAACAACCTTCGCGCGTCCCGTAGGCGTGATTTCAACTTCAGAAGATGTGAGCTTGATTGCGCTTCTGGACGAGTTTGGTCCTGACAAAGGCTGACATGACTCACGGCTCGCTTGGGCCGCGCATGCAAAGTTGCGTTTGCGTCTTTGCTTCAGCCTCGTTGTCGAAGCTAATATATACTTCGGCTCCTGCCTTGAGCGAATGCATTTGGCCTCTGATACGAAAAAATAAATAAAAGTCGCTGCTTCACCAAAAGATCCGATCTCTGTACTTATGCTCCCTACCTGTCATCATTCAGGAGTTACAAACCTTGGGAGTTACCGTCACCGGGCGAGATAATTAATACATCTAGGCATCAATGGCGGACGTGGACATGGATCAGGACTTGGAGCTGACACCTGAATCTTCTTGGTCTTTGCCTTCGGCTCCCATATTAACACCCTCAATATCCGATGCTGTTGTCCTCCATAATGTCTTTTCGGACCCAAGCGATCAAGATGTCAGCGATCGGATGCTCCAGCTCGGTAGAGCGATGAACGTCATAGGCCCGAAGCTTATATCTCGAGAACGATACGAAACCCAAGCGCTGGGAAGCGGAGCTAAGTTCGAGGTATTCGGTCACAAGCTGCCGGGTGAACAGGATCATGATGTTGAGATGCTGTGGGAAGGCATCGACGTACGGAGAATCGCCTTTAAGAGAGGCAAAACCTCTTTCAAAAAGCCGCACGAGTTGGATGACCTGTCGTCGTCATGGCTTGCTGTTGTTTCGGAGAGTCAAGAAAGCGTCGGTGACATGAGGACCGGGCAGGGAAAAGCTAAGCAGCTAGAGCAAGTTGCAGCGGTGATGCGAGAAATGGTGAGTTTGGAGAAGTGCAGTTGGGAAGTTTGCTTGCTCACAGAAGCGTAGAGAGCCCTTGCGAGAGACAACCTTCGAACCCACCAAAACATTGTCAAGCTCTTTGCCTGGGGATTCGATATGGACGACTTCAACTCCCGGTCCCTGATGACACCGATACTAGTCCAGGAACGAGCGTGGGGAACATTCGGGGAGCTTCTGCAGGCGAATAGATTAAGTGTCGCTGAATCTTTCAACCTCTGCCATGACGCTTTACAAGGCCTTACTGCTCTCCACGAGGACGGACTGTACCACGGGGACATCAACCCGAAAAATATGCTGGTCTATCAAGGAGATGACCATATTATCGCCAAAATCAGCGACTTCAGTCACTGTGGTTTCCTTCCCACGGAGTCTGGCGATATAATCTGGTATCGTGGGACGAGAGGATGGCAAGCTCCTGAGGGAATGGACACATTACCAAGCAGCAAGGCTGATATTCTGGCGCTGGAAGCTTATTCCTTCGGATTGGTGCTCTGGTCCGCCCTAGGCCTCGGTGGCCGGTCTCCTCTCGCAAACTCTCCCGATGATCTCGCATCGCTTCCCAAGTTTGCGTACCGCTGTATGGAGTCATACAAGCTGCCGATGGAGATAAGAGACGTAGTAGTGTCCCTCGTCCCTCGTCTGATCCACCACGACCCACGTACGCGATTGTGGTTGTCGAGCGGCATTTTGGAGGAAAAGGTCGCGGTGCCCGGGTAAGCCACTGATATCGATACTCCATATTGAAGTGATGATATTCCTGCTAACAAATGATACTTATGTCTCTCTCTTAAGACGCCGGTTGATCCTTCAGACATCGGCTCCAGTAGACCTATCCATGGACGAAAGCTTCAAGCGGCTTGACAAATTGTAAGTTACCTCTATCCTAGATTTCGTAGTTGATACATCGTCTTAACCAGAGTTCCTATAGCCTACACGAGCGAATCACACATAAAGTTGAATGTGGAGACAGCCTTGATGAAACCAACGGTCTTCATCCAGCACTCGAGTTTGCCAACCCGTTTTTGCGGTTGATTCTCGAAGAAGCTTATGTTCGCGATGTTGCGCTGAGGCTTGCAAGCCTCCCACCCTTACCTGTGTATAACATCCCCGCCTTCAAAGTCCCGGACCTATCGGCTTATCAGCTTCCGGCAGCGACGAGACTTGAGCGCCAGAAGTTCAAGAGCCTTCATCGCCTCGAGAAGATTGACAAGGAACGCCAAGCGGGCACTTTCACATCTTTAACCGCGGACGAGTTGTTTGATGTTTCCATGGGATTCTACTCGTTTGATACCGATCGTGGACTACTGTAAGTTTTGACCTGAGTCAAACGGTATAAAGTCACGAAAATTGCTGACAACGAGCCGAATAGATACTTGCGCCAAGCTGCTTACGCCGGTGATGTGCGGGCGCAGGCACTATACGAGCCGCTTGCCCAGACTGCAAAGACAACACTACCTTTGGTCCCTTCTGACACGCTGCAGCAGTGGGCCTTTGACGCCATTGCTACAGGATTTACATTAAATTCCAAGCTCATGGATTCGACGCTATTGGCCACTAGAATAGCCGCTTCCCAATTCAGCGAAAACTCTGGGTACAACTGTTATAATTATGGCGCGAAAGACGGCGTCAGAACAGTACAATCTTTTCGCATGGGTCTAGGTCCGATGAGAGAATATTTACGGTTGGATAAGTTCGAGAATTACATCGGACAGCCTCCCGTGGACGGCCCCGATGCGAACTCCATCCTGCACTACGCGGTTTTGGCAGGAGATATTGAAATCGTGACCAAAATTGTCTCGCGTCACAGGGATCGCCCATGGCATCTAAATGGTACGAACTACGATAACGAGACGCCGCTGTTGTTCGCGTGTCGGGGTGGAAATGCAGACATTGCAAAGGCTTTACTCCAAGGCGGCGCCTCTGCAAACACCAGAGATGGATGGGTTTCGCCTTTGCATTGGCTCTTTTCTATACCTGCCGACAAAATAGAAGAGATCTGTGACCTGCTGGTTACAAGTGGGAGAGCCCGATTGGACGCCAGCGCTCCGGAGACCCCTATCCTTCACTTCCCATTCTATATGCCTGAGGGTACCCCATTGGTTTGGGCGATTGCTTCCGGTTCGATTGCGGCTGTGAAGGCGTTATCTCTAGCCATTGTTCGGCAAACAACTATGACCATGTCGGAGAGGGAATCTTGTTTTGCAGGGGCGATTAAACTGGCCATGGTTCGGTATGAAAGCGACATGGTGAAAGTAATGATTGACGCAGCAACTTCACATAGTATTTCTCTCGCGAGCGTTGCATCGGAGGCGTTTAGCTGGTCTGTTGTCGGTATACAGGAAGACTCAGAAGAGATCCCCATTGCGGCAACCCCTTTAACCGGGGACTGGAAGGATGCTATGGCAAGGGTGCTGCGCCATGGAACGGCAAATGGGAAACATTTACAACAGACATTAAGCCATCTAAATACACTCCACGGGACTCGAGTGAGCGCGGCTGAAGACGGAACAACGGATAACAGCAATATCGCTGCTAGCTTTATGTGTATGTTACAATCTGCTGCCAAAGAACTTTCGACGATCTCTTTTATTCCATTTGCTAACTCTCCGCAGATCTCAAGCAGGTCATTATTCAGCACGATTCGCAAGCTGCCCTTCGCTTGCTCCAGCGATATGGTCCCAAATACTCCAAGTCAGATCTGGGTACCGCTTTATTCATCAACATCCAGTCCAACTGGGCGCTCCCGAGCGCCTACAACTTCCCCTGCTTTATGGATATTTTCCGTGGACTGATCACAGCCGGTGCTGACGTGAATGCCCCCAACCCGCTTCCAGATGGGTTTGACAATAGCCTCTCTCATGTCATCCTCCGAAAGTGCTCTGAGGAAAGGTCGAAGAAGAGGATAACAGAGACTAGAAGCCTGGTTCTGCTCCTACTGAAAATTCTCAGAAGCTGTGGCGCGGATATTAACAAAAAAAACCTGGTTGGGATGACAGTTATGGATTACGCCCTCCATAATGAAAGGAGCTACAACTTAGATGAAGAATTAGTAGATATGTTACACAATTGGGGTGCGAAAAGCACGTTCCGACTGCTTCCGATGAGCGTAGAAGCAAAAATTGGGGACTGGGGTGCGAGGCAACTGGAGTGGCAGCAAGCGGAGCCACCGATGGAGGATTTACGACAAAATGGGGGCATTCCAACTATCTTGTGGACAACTTAGACAAACTTCGCGAACCGGGAGTTCATAATTGAAATGGCAGTCAGGGGTTCTTAGCTGGGAATATAGACCTGTATATTAAGATAATGTTTTATGCGGAATCATGGGGCTCTCAGGATCACTCCGGAATTAGTATTAGAATCACTAACCATTAATCTAGTCAATCTTGTACTATTTACTTAGCCTCAGAAAATTAATCATGGTGGTTGCTGAGGAATTTGGTTTTGCCTTGCATAGTGCACAGTCATACTGTCGCGGTGAAAGAACTCTGCCATACATCCCATTGTTCTAGGACGATGCGGCGGATCCCGTCGCCATCATCAATCACTCCGCTATTTTGTCCACTCGCCCCGAAACTAGGCGTCTGGCTGTAGCTGCTCTGTGATCTATCCGCTAGTTCAGTCACCACCCACCACCAGTAACCTTTCTCAAATTCTTGGATTTCCATCATCTCTGCGCGACCATCGTACCCAGGCCAGGTCTCTACAAGCTTTCGCAGCCCGTATTCTTCGATGAATTGGCGTCTAGGGATGTAGACGAGCGGTACGTCAGCTGCTAAGACCTCACTTACTGTACCATAGCCCAGCTTGGCCATGACACAGCTGGATATCTTCATAACATCGGGGATATGGATGTCCGGAGGAGCAATGAAATAACGATCGGGAAGAGGCTCTGTTGGGGTAGATCCTGCTACCACGCATATCCAGTCTGAGGGCACCTGTGGAGGTGGCGATGGCAAAGGCAGCAACAGCAGCAGTAGTTTATAGTGCCCCGTTGGGGCGCCAATCATTTTTAGCAGGTCGGAGCGAGGCGTAGCGGTTGCTGGACGAGTGAGCAATGGCGTGTCGATGACCTGTCTCTGGAATTGCGGGTTGGTCGTGGAACGATCTGGCGGCGCTTTGTCACCGGCCGCCGGATGCAGCCCCTCGTCCACCACCCATTTTGAGCTTGGAAGCTGGACGGAGATGAACCCTGGATTAGGAAGAGAGCCAGGCAGACGTAGCCACACGTCAACGAGGGAGTATGCATCCACAATCGTGTCAACAGCGTCGCCCAGTCGGTGCTGGACCTCAATGTCGGCTATCATGTCGTGGAAATAGCTGAAGACCTCGGCGAAACTAAAATTGGTGACGAGGATGTTCATGACGCGGGCCTGAGACGCGGCAAGACAGGGAAGGTAGGGAGCATCTGAGAGAACTAGGTCAACGCCATGCGTTCTGAGCCATTCTGCTTCCCTTTTGATAATTTCATCCTGTCCGTCACGGAGATGCAAGAGATTGTTCACGGTCGTATCAACGTCGAGGAGGTAGGGAGTCGGTTGAACAACAACAGAGTCGATGGTCCCGGAGCGTAGACTGACTCGATCAGGCGAGGTCGAGTTGAGGAGGGGTAGAAAGACATGGCTCGAAGCCTGAGAGATTACGGTGATACGCAGGCTGTCGGAGGCCCGCAGAAAGGCGTGACACAGCTGAATCGAACGAGTCGCATGGCCATAGCCGTGGGAGGAGATGTAGTACGCGATGTGGGACGGGGAGGCGAGTGGCATCGTTCGAGGTCGAGCGGTGGGGTGCAACACAACCCCGCGAGGAGGTCGCCGCCAGGTTTGTTTTTGTTTGTTTCGCTGGCTGGGCGAGGTGCGGGTAGGTGCAGTCTTGGCACAACACTTCTTGCTGTTGTATTCTTCACTGGCATTTACAAAATAAACAAGCACTACTACTTAAGTAAGTGCCTATACATGCGTATATAATTGACGTCGGCAGAGATAGTGTACATGTACATGTGGAAACAGGAGTGCGCTGATGAGAGCCATCATAGACAGGCCGGAAGCGAAACGCACATCGGTAATGGATTATCGTTCGGACGACAATATCTGCAATCCTTCAAGTTGTTCCAACCATATGTTGCCGAACTTGCCGTTTCGCCAGTCCCTCCTACATCTTCAACCTCCTTCTCAACTGTAAAGCACGGATTCGGATTAGGGTTCACCCCGTCGATGAACCCATAGTAGCATCGACAGATAGGGGGGCAAGGTTGCCCAGGGGTACAGGTTGTTCCGGGGTCTCGGCAGTTGGGCACATTGGCGCTCATTTTGCAGCCGTAGACGAAGAAGTTGAATGAATTGTTTATGTCGGCCGTGCTGTCCCATAGCTTCTAAAAGTTTATATACGTTGTTAGCAAGCCCTAATTCTAGAAAACATTCAGTAAATTCGATTTCGGGGTCTCGCTATTTACCCTGAGGCTATCCTCAATACCATCGAGTGCGTCCTTGGCCGTTTGCAATAATGGATCCAATACATAGTTCGGTTGTAATGTAAGGCCTGTAGGTAATTCAATTTTGGTGCGACATACCGCGTCCCGCATGGCGAACCGTGCATCAATCAGTGCCTCGAAGAACTAAAATCGAAATTCAGATAGTCGAGAGATATAGTAAGTATATATACGTTTATCGATATATCAACCGGCAACCAAGCAGAATTCCTTCGGATGGCTTTGGATATTAGCCATGAAAAAAGTAATCTGTAGGACTCGTACCCGTTTGTAAGATTGGAATATCCGCTTTCGCTCTGCGCATGTTCTCTCCCTTAATGCTCCTGGCCTCCCGTTTGGCTGGAATCTCTGAGGATCAACGCTGGGGAACAAGGTGTTCCGCATATAATTCTGAAGGGTCGTTAGCTGATCCACAACCATGTTGGATATCGTACGGCGCTCCGTTTCGGT
The DNA here is from genome assembly GCA_036971555.1 of Drechslerella coelobrocha. Lineage (NCBI taxonomy): Eukaryota > Fungi > Ascomycota > Orbiliomycetes > Orbiliales > Orbiliaceae > Drechslerella > Drechslerella coelobrocha. Next base: position 1,028,841 of record JAJTUH010000003.1, read on the forward strand.
GCCGACGCCCTCGAAGAATGACTTCATATCATTAGCAACGCTAGTGCCCCCGTCCAAGGCGAGATAAGGTGATGTTGCGGTCTCTTGCCCAAGCACAAGGCCGAGCAAAATGAAAACGCTAGATAGTATGGGGAGGAGCTTCATGGCGTATATTTCCCAAAAGTCTCTATATTTCCTTGTGAATTGAGATCTCGGCTTATAGATGAAATATATATAGCACTGAAGTAGGGGCAGCCTTAGTCTAGAGGACAGGTTGCGAGCGGGAATTTCGAAATTCGTAAAGACTAATAGGTAAGAAGTAATGTCAAATATAATGGGAGGTCTCTATTTACCATCTATATATATTTGTAGGTGTAGGAGCGCAGCATCAACTACTGGCCAGCTAAACAGTATAAACTACTGCCAATCGTTTCAGAACTTGGGTAACGCTCAGGCATTACACATGCACCGGAATGGTGAATTTACCATGCCCTTCACGACTATTTGAATACAGATACCGCTGTTTACATCATTCTGCGAACCCCGAATCCTAAAGCGATGAATGTATCTCTCGACTAACCGCACTCGCAAGCTCGACTTTCGTTAATGAGCAAAGGACGGCATGTTGATGAACGCTAAAGTTTAGGGGCCTGTAGGCCTAGAGATTCTATAGCTAGCTAGAAGGCATAACCTCCAGGGGCAATGTGATTACTCACTTTAATTCCGAACGCAGCTAGCTTATAATTGTGCAAGGGATCTGGACCGATTCGCAACCAAGTTCGGATGCCAAGAATGGTTTGCAACGGGAATGCGATCCACCAAGGCTGCCTCTAGGAATGGGCCTTGACTAACGATCGCCTGCAGCGGCGTCATAATTAAGCTGTTAACATGCTGCGTGGAGTAGGAAGTTGTGATTGAATGAAGTATTACATATTTAATACATTATACCTGATTAGAGAAGGCATGTGATTTAGCTAGATCTTAGACGTCATGCAGAGCTCAAAGTTATGTAAATATCACGATGTTTTCTACGCCAAGTCACCCACCACAGTCGCAAGCCGAGGCACTGATGCAGGGATGATACTGCATTCCCAGGATTCAACTCGCAGTGTCTTCTACCGATTAACTTAACACAGTCTTTGTAGAGGCGACCGTATGCGCGTAATAGTATTACTTAAGTGTAAGATCGATTTGAACTGGCATCCTCATATATCAATTGATGCTCACAAACGGATAATATAATTTGTTCGAACAGGGTGGTATCATATACAGGTATTGTACACGCCAATGCAATGAGAGAAAACCTAAGCGGTTGCAATAATTGTGAATTTGAAGCAGGATCTCCTATTACCGACCATGCAACGACGCTGGGGCGTATATATTAACATTCTCAAATTGGCTTCAAACCAGGAACAAAAAGGCAGCTCCGGCCATAAAACCCCCAAAGACCAAAGAAACGATGCTCGGGATCATGTTAGTTCCGACGTTAGGAGTTTGTGATGGAGCACTTGCACCTGAGCTTCGACTAGTTTGAGAGCCCTCTATACATAGATGTTAGTATCGATCCAAGAGTTGCGTAACGGCGAAGGAAACTTACGGGTCCCTGATGGAGCTGAACCTCGTGGGCCGCTGGTGGAACCCAAGGTAGCTGGGGTGCGTGTGCTTATTGGTTCAGAAGTTTCGCCTGGTCCTGTCATGGTCCCCATAGTGAGACTGAACGTGTAGTTGCCAGTGCTAGTTTTAGAGATGGGGCCGGGGCCCAGGCCTCGAGTTTGGCTGACGGCTTCGGACCCGGTTGTAAAAGTTGGCCGGTCAGGCACGATGGAGCCCAAGGTAGGAAGAGGGCTTCCTTCAGTTTTGCTGACCAAGGATGCAGAGGCTGAGGCAACCTTATCAGCACATTGTGCTTGCAGCTTGTCCCAGACTTCAGTAACCTCCTGCTCTTCACATGCATCGTCTGCCGTTATGCAGCTGCTGACGGCTGAAAACAAAGCACTCGAGCCGCAGATGCAAGATGGGCTAAGGACATCGCAGGTGGCGCGCACGACAGCAATGCGGGGGCACGCTGTGACGCAGGATGGGAGTTTAGAGGCACCGTCAGTTTCGCGCTGGGCGGATACGAGAGAGGGAGCTGCGGCAATCAAGGCCACTGCAAAAAGATTGGTGTACATGTTTTATATTTGTGGGCTGGAATTCGGTTTGCACAAAAGCGATATTGTTGACTTGTGATGATTAAAGATACGTTACTTTAATTTGCGAATGGTAAACAAAGATACAAGAGATTCTGACAAGAATTCCGGCGCGGTGGCCTCTTTAAGAGCACTGAGCTTGATACGATAACGAGTGATTATGATTCGACTGAGCACACACGGACCAGCCGTCAGATGCGATTTCCCTTGTCGCGCTGCTAGCCTCTCGATTTCCTTCGTCCAATGGGGAACGGCGGCCAGCTTGATCGGCTCGCTTGGGTACTTGTGTAAGGAAGGTGCCGTACGGTTGATCTGCCGCGCTTGAACGGTTGTGGAAGCTGCATTCCAGTAGAGGTTTGCGCAGACCGGTCTACGGTCTACGTATGTGCGAACATTGCTCTTTCTCAGAATGGAATGTTGGCTGGCATTATCCTGCATCAGCAATGCATCAGCTGTAACAAGCTTTCCGGGTTCTGCAGCCGTAAGCTAACGCTGCTGACCAGCAATTGGCTGGCCAAATAATACAACAGCATCAACACAACTCCGCCCTTGAAAGCCCGAGTTGAGTGAATGCCATGCATGTGTATATCAAGCAATGTCGACATCATAAGGATTAAAATGCCTCTGCTCTCATTGGTTTATTCAACAATGTGTGCGTATTGTAAGCTCATGGGAAGTGAGCTTGGTCTCTATTTCGATATAAAGATTTAGTAGGCTATCTAGATCTGCTACCACCAATATTCCAAGCCCTTGTTCTAAGCATATTACTTGAAACCTCCAAACCACATCTCACAAGATCATCATTATCTCTCTGTTGATATTCAGCTTTCCGAATCTTCTTCATTTCATTTAGTGCTTTTTACTTCCTAAATTCGATTACCCATCGCCACCATGTTGCGCAGCCCACAACATGAGATGGACTGCAATGAGAACGAGTACCATGTCGAACTTTCTCTTCCCCTTTGGCGTCTTCTAGGTGAATCCGACGCAGAAGGAAGCCCTGATCCCCAGTGGGTTACAACTCTCTCATATCGATCATCCCTTTCTCTTCTCGTTGACACACATGCGCAGGTATTTCGAAAACCTTCTGATCGACCGTAAATATGCGGACATCGTTATCACCAACGAGCCTCGTGGCGCTGGCGGTCATTCATGCCTAATTAAAGAACACCCAGCGCACCACCTTATCCTTGGGCCGGCTTCCATGTACCTCGACCAGTTGATTGTCGCCTCCAAAACGGAACGAGGAGATGGCAAGGCTGAGATCGTCCTCCCAGATTTGCCGAACAATGCGGTCGATACTCTCCTTCAATACATCTACACCGGGACGCATATTACCAGTTCAATAAACTGCCCATACATTATCAAATTCGATTCGATGGTCAACCTTCAAATCGAAGGAATGCGCGAATACATGATAACCCACAGTGTCAAGTACATTGTCGAGAAGATGAACCAAATTCATCTAGTCACAACTGGCCACTACGATCAAAGGGCCCAAGCAGCGAAAGATTTTCTAATGGAGTTAGAGATCTTCGATGTGCTCTGGTTCTCGCTATGCAATAGAGAAGAAAGAGAGCTCTGTCGACCGGTGGTGGAAACTGTGTTTTCGAAATTTCCAAAACTAGAAAACAATCAAACATTTATCAATTGGTGGGAAAGGCATAAAGATAGAGAAGACAACGTCTTTGTAATGGCCAGGGCTGTTTTGAGGCGCTCCCGAGGGTTTAGCAATGGAGAGACAGACCCACGGGAAGAGGAACTCGGGGGTGGCACCAGATTCCACAACTACCTCCGTAACCTATCGCCTTGATATAAACGATAAGAGACCCAACACTGAGAAAAACGCTTATTCAATTAATCAGGCGGACTCTGTCACTCCGTCTTTTATACTGTATGCCAATGTAGTTCTCGCACACAGAAACCTGGCCTGGACATGAGTTCGTGTCTATCCTACATAATTTCGGAATCGATATCTACGCGCCCATAACATGTTAACAGAATGCCTGCAATTAGATAATCAACTCCGCGCACACTTTGCTACCCTATATCGTTTATGTTCGAAAATTGATGGCTTGTAACCATACTGAAATATCTTCAAGACACGAACCCCTTTTGCCGTCGACAGTACGCTTTTAAGGTAATGATGGCCTCGGGAATACGGTCCTAATAGTAGACACGCATTTTAAACAGCCGATGTGAGCACCCTCCCGAATTTCAACTTAGAAGCCTGCGCTAGATTGAGAGGGACGGAGCCTTTCAGTACGCCCCCACCTTTCGGGGATACTCTCTTAGTTATCCGGTTGGTGGTACCAGAGGCAAACACATGAAACCGGCTATCAGAGGATGCGACGGCCAGTCTAGAGCCTTCAGCGAGTTCCTCCTTATCGACCTGTTCCTTTGTGGAAGATCTAGTGTTGGCTCTGAAAATGGTGCCAGTGGTGTCGGCGTAGTATAATACTACATCAGGATCTTTGCGGTCGCCGGTGACAGCTGCAGCAAGAGGACTAAATTCCGTGGCTAAGTTGATGGACCAGGATGAGACATCCCAGCTTCTTCCATTCCCAATTGACTCCGTTATTACTCCGTTAGCGGCTTGCCAGTATCCTCGAATGCCAGGTTTGTCAAGGAAGCAGTTGACAAAAGCCAAGGCTGTTCCAAATACCGGGTCTCCTCGGAGCGTGTCTCCCTTTGACCATTCGCCTGCTGTTCCATCCTTGCGCAATTCTTAGATCTTTCCGGATTCTGTCTGATAATATAACCTTAGAAATGGACGCGAATAATGGTCAGCTGGAAGGACAAAACCTGGAACGGAAGACAGAAAGTATACCTCAAATGAGTAATCTTTTTTTCATCTCTCCAGTAAACAGCGCTAAGGTTGCTTCTGGCATCTGCCTGGAACTCGAGATTCTTCATGGCAACTTTAACCTCATTAACCCAAAATACCTCTCGAATATTATGCGAAGATCTATCGATATAAAAAAAGTTGGACAGTTGGGATACCGGGGCCGTCATAATGAACGATTGATGCTAATTCGGTGTTGGGGATTGCTTCAAAGCCTTTGGGAGTTGGGATGTGCTCAGTTTGCCAGATGGGGTTTTCTATTATTTTGGCACTTCCATCACGATATAAAGCCGTGAGTTGATATTTTTCTGCGATGAATTTCTTATCCACTTCGGACATCGTGTAGTTCCACCCGACTTCGATACCTTCTTCATTCCAGTCCTTTTGAATAGCATAATGCATAATTGATCTTTTGTCCCACAAAGTGTATTCATGTGATGTTTTGTCAACCGGAAGAAAATAGTTGAAGTTTATATTGACGTCTGTTTCTGTCCAATCCTTTTTTTAGTAGTGCTTGTACACAACGTCTTTACGCCAGGTGATTTTCAGATCGGGGCTAAACTGTTGATGAACGCAGCTGATTGCATGGCCAAACTCATGGACTGCCGTTCTCTCAAACTCTCGGCGCGATGTGGAGTCCGTGAACCATCCAAAGTTAATCGTACTAAGACCTTTGCGGAAGTCCTTTTTTGCTACTGTGCCAACATAGGAGGAGGACCCAGCTGGTTGGTATTTATATTTAGCACCGACAACGTAAAATATCTTATATGTTTATTCGAGCTCGAGGTGGGAGGATATAAGGTATGTTACCTCCTGCCACTAGAGTTATACGGACATCAGCACCGAAATCTCCATCCTTGATAAATTTCAACTTGATATTCGAGAATCGCTCCCACTCATGCGCAAAATGCTGTACCAACCGCCGGACCCTGCGGGTCAAAGGCAGTTCAGACTCCCCCTTATCCAATGTTGGAGGTTTGATGGATGAACAAGTGATGATGCTGCCGTTTGGCCACATGTTCGGTCTTTCTACAACCTCCCCAAAGTCAGCTTGGGATCTAGGCGAAGAATAGTATACTGAGCAGAGATCCGGACTCGAGAAGTCCGAACTGGGGAGGTACAATTGTACAAGGGAGGTCGCTTACTAGGTGTTTTTGCGATGACCCCTCTCTATCAGTAGGATCGAAAAGTTGCATGCAAAGAGGAGCGGCTTCTTCCTGCGACATATTGGACGTCAATTGAAGGCGAGTTAATTAGACCTTTAATACACAAATATAGCTATTATAGCACCCGACCGAGATTGCAACTGTACAGAAGTGAGGGCACCTGGAGAATAATTTAGAAATGTGTGTAATTCGCCAGCCAGATGCGAACCATACATCTTTATATAGGCTCGAATCAGAAATGCGATTGGCAGATGCTGTGCTCGAAGCATGCTAGGCAAGCCAGCTAGCAATCGAAACAGCCTTTCAGACAGCGGAGATATACATCCCATGTCGATTCGTTATATCACGCTAGAGGACTAAACTCGGCTTCCCCGTTGACAGAGTTACTCGAAAGGGACGACTGCAGCACATTGCCAAGGGTATCGTGCAGGCTGATTGGCTGTATTCTCGCATAGTGTCGAGCTGATCCAAGCTTGAAGCTGCTTCTCATTTTCCATGGATGAGCACTTGCGTAGGTGACTAGCGAGAGAATTGAATCGAGTGGTGCTTGGGGTCGAAGCCGAACGCCTGATTACCATAACGTTGAGAGTAGACTGCCTGCTTATATATACCGACTTAAGTAGGTATTTGCTTTATTGCGACTGTCAATGCAGCGGGATCGAAGAATAAATTATATTTCCGGATCGGGTTAGGAACTTCTCCTCTAAAACTTCCAGTTTTGGTAATTTTCGTCGGCCAGCAGAGCGAAAAAAAAAAAACTCCAATTCGACCTAACCACGCCGAAACTGCCCCTCCATCAATCGAGACCTACATTCCACCACCTTACACTCCGGTCACTCTGTTCCATTGGATATTATCGGCCCTCGCGGCCATGCGGCAACAAGGCTTCTCTCAGCGTATGACCAATTGAACCCTGACGAGCGTCAACAGCCCTCCCTCTCACTGATTCGATGGTACTCCATCTCGGACGGAGATGTCGTTTCTCAAGTTTCTCCATCCAGCTGGCGCTTTCTCGTCCAGGTTTTCAGAAATCACCCTCATGTCTTGGGGTTTATCCTTTCCTCGCTCGCAGCCACCAAGCCAGCCAGCGGAAAAAAACACAACAATCGAAATCCTCGCCGATAATTCCCCGAAGAGTCAAAAGCAGACCCGGTGTGCATCTCGTTCTCAGCCCGAAGGACAAGGATCATATACAAGCTTCGCTCGATTACCACAAACCTAAACGGCTACGAACGCAGCAGGATGTTCTTGGGGCCCTCCGCAACCATGGCTACACCCCTGCAGTTGATCGCATCGACGAGATGCTGGACATGAACCGCAGTCCGTTTCAGTCAATCGACGAGTTCGACAAGATAACCCTCGGTTTGCTCTTAAAGACAGCCAAGTGCGTCGACAGCGGTATCCGAAATCCATATAAAATTCCCAACACGACCAGCGGAGTGAATCCCGTCATCACCAGGTCAGGCAAATTTCCAAAGGCGCTCCCTGCGACCAGATGGTTCCTATTTCCCGATGGCACCAACTGGGACACTATATCTCGATGGTTCCCTCTGCGAGAACCTCCCCGGCCATGGCATCCTATCGTAATGATGGGTTTGAAACAAGACTACAGCAAGGAAGAGGTAGTGAGACGGCTTGAGTGGTCAATGGTGCAGAATGCGAAGAAGCTCCGAAACGGATATGGCTGGGCCCCGCCGGATCCTGCATCCTACGAATCAATTTCTAATCTCCCACCGCCTCCTCCTCCAGTAATCAGAGAATGTAATGTGTGTAAAATACCTCGCTACTTGATGAGGTTCTGGAATTTTTATTACCAACGCTGGCAACACGTCGCTTCTCCACACCGGCCACATGATTGCGCGGGTCATAAGAAAGGATCTTGCGGGAGGCTTATGTATGCTCCGAAGAATACAAAAATAAAGGGCCTCAAGGCCACAAAAGTTGAAGACAAGGATTGGATCGAAGAGGAGACTGCCATCAAGCTCCTATTTCGCTCAGGATTCATCTATCTTCCCACAATCAACGTTGAGCTGGGGAAGTTGATGAGCCAAGCCTCGAAGGGTGCTGACGAATATTGGAATTGGGTCAAATCCAGAGACATATTACAATGGGCGTTACGCGGCGGCCGAATGAACGGTCTCATTGACCTAACTGACGTACGACGAATAGAGGGTGTCGCAGAAGAGCGGCAGCTTCAGCAAGAGGAATTCAAGAAACAGCACGAATCAGTTCTCGATCAAGTTCGTAACATTCTTGCAAAGCACCCGATAACAGCGGTTCAAGCCACGATGATTCCCGAAGGGCAGCTTTACCCTTACCACCACCCCGCTGTTGAGGTCTGGACGGCCTATGAAAAGCGGAGGTTCGAAAGCCGCGATGTACGGGTGAAAGAGATGGACCAACTGAAGGAGCGCGTGAGGAACAAGATTAAGCAAAAGCTGAAGCAATATGATGAGATACTGCAGGAGATGAAGGTGACGAAAGCAGAGATTTTAATGTTAGAGCGCGGGCAAGGAGAGGCCTGGATGAATCCAGAGTTTGCATCGCTGGACAAGTCCAAACAGATTGAGTTATTGCGGCGAACGGGCGAGTTTGATCCTGATAGTCCAGAATCCTCCATCACGATGAGGGGACGGGGGCGATTCGATACCTCTAGTGGCTCAAACTCCGGTAGCGACGCTCTTACGTCAGGACGCTATAGCACTTGGGGGCCTGACCAAATCGCCTTGGTGCGCGAAGCGCGTATTCGCAAAGGTTACGAAGCAAACCCCCAACAAGGAATCCAGCCAGGCAGCGAAGGTGCTCCAGAAACAGGGGCGGGATTCACAAGATGGGATCATCTCAACGCTCTGTGGAAGAGACAATGGAAGCTTGAAGTCGAAAACCATGATAAAGCTGAGAATGGCATGGACTCTCCAGAAAGTTTGGCCCACCAACCTTCCTTTAAACCCGTGACCGGTATTAATGAGTATTCCAAGAGGTACCTTGCATATATGAAGGTATATGGGCCGGTGGACTTGGAGCCACCGACTGGGGTTGATGCACTTGGAGGCAAACAAGCCTCAGCAGGAGAGGAGCACAAGCACGAGCAAGACAAGGAGTAGCTGGAAACGAGTAGCTGGAGCTGCCATGAGGTCTCGTCGTGCATCTGTATATCTATTTATTCATCATCATCTGTACAGTATATATAATAAGCGCTTTAAGTAAGTACTACATACTTACTTACTTAGTCACGCCGGTTGCAGTCAGATGTTTCCCACACGCGCTGCAACCAGCCAGCCACAACAACAAACCGTTCATTCGTTCGCTTGCTCACGGTACCTTCCTTTCCTCTACAGTTCAGCTCGCGGAAATATAAATTATCAAACGCTGCCCGCCAAGCAAGCAGAATGTTTCTCTGTTGGCTCGACCTCTTTCGGGCAGGCCTCATAGGCTACGCTCCAAAACTTCACCATGGACACAGATAGAGCCGCTGTACATGAAGCCGGCGGTGTAGCCGCCTTGCTGTTCCCCCTATTCAAATTTTGTGAGTGGAAAACACGCGTCGGTGCACCTTGGTCGCCTCGCTAGGCTTGGTATCTAATCCCTAACCTTTCCCATCTGGAGCGTAGCAAACAGCAGTGACCCCTTCGACCTGCGAGAGAAGAGCAATAGCACGCCCTCTCAGCGGAATGTTCCTTTCGATATCCGAATCCTCCACTTTACATGGGCGTACGTGTTGATACCGTTGTAGCGCTGGCTCCGGCGTTTTTCGGCTGATGGGTGATGGATGGTTGTTTCGCGTAGATGGTACCTGCCCGTGATGGGCAGCGGCGGCGTCGCCGTTCAGCTACACTCGGTGCCGTATCGATTCAATGGCCTTGACACGATCGGAACTATCGTGTTCCTCATATCCGTTGCCATCTTTTGCATCACGACTGTAATGCTGTCGTTACGGTTCGCGATGTGGAAGCACACACTCTATAACAGCATACGACACCCGACGTAAGCATCCACCTTCTTTCGTAACACCTCAAGTTGAACGACGGATGCTAAGCTGTTACCCGCAGTGAGGGACTCTTCACCGCGACATTCCTGTTATCTTGGGCGACGATTCTCATTAATACCTGTAACTATGGGGTTGGCAACATCGGGCAACCGTCACAGGACAATTGGCTCTTAAGGGCTGTGGAAGTGATGTTTTGGATGTACACCGGTTGCTCCATCCTATTGGCGATAGCTTTATCATATGTCATCATCTCAAACGAGTCTCACACGCCGCAAGCCGCGACGCCGGCATGGGCGCTTCCTTGCTTACCCGGTAAGTATTTCTCCCCGGATGGGCGTTACTTTATTGGCTTGTCTCCTTCGTAGACTTCCAGGGGGAACATTGGCCAATGCTTTAGTTAAAAAGGCTTGAAGCTAACGAGTTTGGAAATGCAGCCATGCTGGTTGGGTCGGTCGGCTCGGCCGTGTCGCGGTCCTTTGCTACGACTACCGACGCAAACCACAGCCGAATCTTCCCCATAATAATCACCAGCATCCTTCTGCAGGGGTTCGGCATCCTCATCTCTCTCATGTTCCTCACGATATTTCTAAAGCGTCTAATGCTCTTCCGCCTGCCGTCTGCGAATCTCCGACCAGGGATGTTTATGGCGGTGGGTCCGCCAGGGTTTACATCGTCGGCGCTCATCGCCCTGGGAAGGGCTGGTAGGACGCATATATTGGCGTCCGATTTTGGGATAGAGCAAGACTTTCCCGTGGGCGATGTATTCTATGTGGCATGCCTGCTTCTAGGGTTATTGTTTTATGGATTGGCCGGCTGGTGGCTGCTAATGTCCATCACGGCGGTCTCGGCAGGCGCGATCCAAAAACGCTTGGTGCGGAAACAGAAGGATGACTTTAACTTTCATCTCTCGTGGTGGGCCTTTCTGTTTCCCAACACGGGATTTATTCTAGCGACGATTTTCCTCGGGGAGGTGTTTTCGAGTGACGGAGTCAAATGGGTGGGGACGGCGATGGTGGTTATAGAAGTCATCATCTGGCTGCTGCTGATAGTGCAGACTCCGTTAGCGGTGTGGCGAGGCCGGTTGATGGTGCCGGGAAAAGATGAGGACGCAGATGTGGACGGGTTTGAGAGGAAAGCGACGACCAAGCGGTGGTAGCAGCACGGTGACGTGACGACATGGCATTTTTTTTATACATTTGTAATTTGTAGCAGCAGATGCATCGTGTATCGATTGATAGAATAGACTGATAGATTGATAGATTGATGATACATGCACATACAGTACTTCTTCTTGGATACATTCGAATTCCCTGGAAGTCTGCGAAGGAGACAAATGTTACACAAGCAGCTGTCGGATGACGCCTGTGGCGCCCCCGCACTCAACACCACAACTTTGGCGACGGAGAAGATGGACAGGCAGACAGACAGACAGACCACAGTGGACACACAGATACGATACCGGGCATGCTACCTATATTATATCCATCTATTGCCTCTTGATATCAAGACGATGCTACTCAGCGAAAAGCCGGATTTCGGCAACACATGATGCAATGGCTGGGCCGGTTAGGTAATGGACGTGGACTAGGCAGCCATGGCCACCGGGCACCATTCTTCCGATACCGATATCTCAGTAAGTAAGTACTTACTTACTGAAGTACTTTACTTGAGTGCTCGTCTCTCACTGCTTATCTCTTAGCTAAAAACCTATACCAGAGACGTCGTCGGCTGGTGACGTCGGCAGCAAGACGCCTCAGGGTTGCAGCACATGGTCCCAGCAATGTTACCCGCTGCCGCCAGCATCCACTGTTCAAACGGTGGCCAGGGCTGCAAGGTTACAAGACACTGCTCGATATCAGCTTCCGGAAGTCTTCTAGTTCAACCTTTTTTTTTTTTTCTCGCTCCGGCCGTGGCAATGGTTCCCTGTTATCGATACGAAGGTATCCACCCTTTTGCCCGTCGGATCCACCATTGTATTCGCCTGCCTATCGCTCGGCCATCCCCGGTGCCCCATCAAACCGACGACAACCACCGTCGCTACTTTTCGCACCTTCTCTTTCTGGACAGGCCCGCGAGAGTCTGCAAGCCTGTCCCTGTTCTCAAGAACCGTATCTCAATCTCAATTTCCAGCCAACAAGGTGAGTACTTGCTCTTGTCCTCCGAGGAATTGAATTGTGTCTGTCCACTTGCAAGCTTGGCTGAGTATGGTGTTCAGGAATTCTTAGCTGCGAAATAGCGAGTCCTTGGAAATGCTTGTTTCCGCATGCAAACAAACATCACTCCATCAGATATCGACTTCCTCCGCGATCTACGACGGCGCGCCGAGGTATGATACAATCCACCGCAGTTTGGATACGTATCCCACATTAGGACCGATTTTTCATCTGCAGCTGCCCCTTGCAATTTTCAAATTGCTTCAAAGGGAAAATGGCCACCCTTAATCCAGATTTCCGGCTCCAATCCTCTCATTCGAGGAAAACGTCCTGTCTATGACCGAACGCCTGTCTATGACCGAACACCTGTCTATCGCGTGCTCAGATGCTAGCTCCAGCGCTCACCAAACAGGCCTGCTTCCCACTCGGACTCTGTTTCTACATTGAGTAACCATAGTGTCACATCAGATGCTCGCCCTTGCCGTCGACTCCTGGCTAACATGGTCATGGTGCATCCCCGTTTATCAGCTATTTATCAGCAAGGGCCATGGCCGAGCAGAGGAAACCTTAAAGGGTCCGCGCCAGGTCTCACGCCGCAAAAAGACAGGTCTTGCTCCAAACCGTAAATTCCATGTTTGGGATATAAGAAGAGCGATCAATCATCCCCGCAGAAAAACTTTTTTTTTTCTTCTAAGAGCAATATCATTTTGCATCTCGTTTTTCTTCTTCTCTACTCTATAATCTTCTGAGAAGATATCCCATCGGCGTCGATCACCACATCTACAGAGCTGGTTTCCCTTCCTCAGAAAAACGTGCTGGAGTATTTATACCCATAACTCTGTAACCAGAGCACACAAGGAACTATTTTTATACCATCGTCAACGATGAGCCAGCCAGACGACGTCGCCTTCGCGGCCAAGCACGACCCCGCGCTGACGCTGCCTCGGGACGAAAAACACAATCTCCATAATCCTGAAGTCGTCCCGCCTGTTTATGATGGTCATGATAAAAACCATGGAGCTTTCGAGCGCGAAGAAGAAGATGCACCCACAGAAGAAGAGATGATCACTCTACGACATGTGTCTGATAAGATCCCTTGGAATGCATACACCATCGCATTTGTCGAGCTATGCGAACGTTTTTCCTACTACGGCACTACGGTTGTCTGTAAGTGCGCAATGAATACTTGGCACGCAAAAATAAAAAAGTTGCCCAGCTAACATGGCTCCCTCAAACAGTTACAAACTTCATCCAACAGAGTCGTCCTGAGAACTCCCGAAGTGGAGCTGGCGGCAAAGATGGCCAATCCGGCGCCTTGGGCCGCGGTCAGCGCGCCTCTACCGGTTTGGGAACTTTCAACACGTTCTGGGTTTACCTGCTTCCTCTCTTCGGCGCGTACGTTGCAGATACCTACTGGGGTCGCTATAAGACTATCTGCGTAGCGGTTGGCATCGCTATGGTCGGCCATGTTCTTCTCGTTGTCTCTGCTGTCCCCACTGTTATTGACCATCCTGAGGGCGCCCTTGGTTGCTTTGCTGTTGCGATTATAATCATGGGAATCGGCACTGGTGGCTTCAAGTCGAATATTTCTCCACTAGTTGCGGAGCAGAGCAGCAACACATACCTAAGAGTCAAGACTCTAGCGTCTGGAGAGAGGGTCATCGTAGACCCCGCCGTCACATCTTCAAGAATCTACATGTACTTCTACTTGATGATCAATATCGGTGCTCTGATTGGACAGGTAAGCTTCGCTGTCTTGCGTAAACCAAAATCCAGATATACTAACGTAAATAGATCACAATGGTCTACGCCGAGAAATACGTTGGATTTTGGCTGTCGTTCTTGCTCCCAACATGTATCTTCTGCCTGTGTCCTATCGTCCTCTTCATTTGCCGAAAGCGTTACGTACGATCTCCGCCACAAGGAAGCGTCCTATCCAAGGCCGCGAGAATCTTCGTCTTTGCCCAAAAGGGAAGATGGCATCTTAACCCGGTCAAGACGTAAGCAGAATCCTTCCATCAAACGCAATAACAAGGAGAAACCTGACACAACTCTCTACAGCTTCCGACATCTGAATGATGGAACTATGTGGGAAGCTGCCAAGCCCTCACAGATTGCCCCAGCTAGCCGCCCCTCATGGATGACCTTTGACGACCACTGGGTAGATGAGGTTCGCCGCGGCTTCCATGCCTGCTCGGTTTTCGTTTGGATCCCCCTTTGGTGGCTCTGCTATAACCAAATTAACAACAACCTTGTCTCGCAAGCCGCGGTTATGAAACTCAACGGGCTACCAAACGACCTTGTCAACAATCTGGATCCCCTGGCCCTTATAATTCTGATTCCCATCTGCGATCTAATCGTCTATCCCGCGTTGAGAAAGGCCAGAATCAACTTCACAGCATTGAAGAAAATCACATTAGGATTTTACACTGGTGCCGCTGCCATGATCTGGGCTTGCATTCTCCAATATTACATGTAAGCTTCTCTAATGTTCTAACCAGCTTGAGTTGCTGTTGCATTATGTTATCACGTGGCCACGCTTTGTAACTCCGGTTCATTCGGCAACCAGGGCTAACCATCTCTCCGTCCAGTTACAAGCATTCCGAGTGCGGCAAATATGCCGCTGGTAAAGGCTGCGCCCCGTCTGATATCAACGTTTGGGCCCAAACTGGTTCATACGTCCTCATCGCGCTATCAGAAATCTTTGCCTCGATCACTGGGCTTGAATACGCCTTCACCAAGGCCCCG
The DNA here is from genome assembly GCA_036971555.1 of Drechslerella coelobrocha. Taxonomy (NCBI): domain Eukaryota; kingdom Fungi; phylum Ascomycota; class Orbiliomycetes; order Orbiliales; family Orbiliaceae; genus Drechslerella; species Drechslerella coelobrocha. The sequence continues at coordinate 1,043,909 of JAJTUH010000003.1, forward strand.
AAGAACATGCGCTCTCTAGTCATGTCTGTATTCTTGTTCACTAACGCCATATCTGCGGCTATTGGTGAGGCCTTCGTCAGCTTGTCGGAAGATCCGCTGTTGGTGTGGAACTACGGTTCCGTAGCCATTATTGCGGCGGTTGGTGGGACCATTTTCTGGCTGCAGTTCAGGGGCCTAGATGCCCAAGAGCACGAACTCAACCAACTCCCCGTCGGCAGGATGTATGCCGACCAGGAAAAAGTTGAGCCCTTAACGCCGGCGGAGATGACTAAGAGGAGAGAGAGCATTGCGGACAGCGCATAGGCTGCTAGGCATCTTTGGTAAACAAAGGCATCGAAGATGGAGGGAGTGACGCTACATAATCCTCCTACTTTTAATGATAATCCTCATTGTTCATATGACATACGAACTATAATGAGAAGTTTTAGATGATACTTTTCTCATATCTACGTATATAATCCAAATTCATCACAATTGTGGGCGTGCGTGTCTCTCTGCAGCTCTTCGGAGGCTGATAATAAGTCAAGCCGGAATCTTGCCTACCTAAGTACATTATCACATTATCTCGTATCTCATGACCCATCTGTTCGGATGAAATCAGTTCCACAAAGCCTATACTAAAAAATCCTAGCATTAGTGCAAGACTATGCTAGATTCGTATGTATGCAACAAGGCCACTAAAAATTTTGTGGAACGGGTTTCCATTCCATCCTAGTCTAGTCAAATTATGTTTGGACAGCAATGAATTTTAAATTTTGCAAGGGTTATCCTACATTACTTATGGCATTATTAGTGGAGTCACTTTATAATAATATATTCACAACTTACTCACAGATCCGATATAAATATTGAACATCTTCTGGAGCCAGCAGCACAGGCCAATATTTCATACTTACCCGCAAATGGAAGAAAAAATATCTGCAGCGGATCGAATTTTAATTTTATGGAGATATATTTACAGAGCGACACGCTTAACAGTTCCGTGAGAATCATGTGTCCAGCGCCAATAGCACCGGCAGATTACGAAACGAGAGATTCGTTCGCGGGTTCACTCAATTTGTAAACACATCTTGACATATTTGTGTCACGGAAACAGTCACCTTGGCCAGCCGACAACATTAGCCAAAACGGATACGCTTCTGATCGAAATAAAAACGGATAGCGATATATAACTAATGGATCTGACTTCCACCCAGGATGGCCCCGGTTCATTTATACGCACCCTGGAAATTTCGGCCCCCTACCCTGCTGTGAACAAGCACAGATGTAATATACCCGGCGGGTTATTCTCCGATACTCAGTTTGGGAACACAGCTTGGAATCTGATAAAGGCGTCTTGTTAAAAGTGTGCTGAGCAAGCATGTTGCTACACTCTCCTTCCTAACGTGGATGATATTCTAGGCATAAATTCCATGCCTCCTATTAATTGCACTTTGACAGTTCGGCCTAGAACAAGCCAGGCTGCCGTCCCAAGCCAAAAAAATTTAGATGCCAAATTTCTATTGATTGAGGGAATAAATTAGATCAGATAGAGGTGCTAGCTACAGGAAACAGTGAACAAAAGTAGGATCCATCTTCCATGCGTAAGCCCGTCCTCCTTCCAGAGCAGCGTCCCAGTTCATGATCTGCTGTTTTGGGGGAAAATATACAAGAGAAAGGAAGCCACAGAAAGCCCGAAAAATTCATCAACAAGATCGAAAGTGACAGAAACAAAACATTGATTATACACGTATATACAAGGTATAACATTCTGAATGTACAAGGAGGGATCCCAAAGACACCATCCTACTGCGGCTCAGCGTTCTAAGTTCAAGGTGGATTCTTCGTGCGGAAGACCAACGTTGCTAGAACGACTGCCCAGCGAGAGAATTTACAAGCACTGGGAGTAGTATGGGTTAAGAGCCTGGCAAGTGGTTCCAGAAACGCAACCAGTTGGGCCGGTGTATCCAATACCACCGCATTGTCCCCACTATATGCAAAGTTAGCATTACTATTATGAAACGGTATCACGAGCAGGGATAACAAGAAACGCACCTTGGCAACGGAGCCACTGCTAGTGGTAGTTGTGGTGGTGGTGGTAGTGGTGGTGGTGGTGGTGGGGACGCGAGGAGTTGTGGTGGTTCGCGACGACGTGGTGGTGGTTCGCGCCGACGTGGTGGTGGTTCGCGACGTGGTGGTGGTGGTGGGGGGGTTGACAGGGGTGGTGGTGGTGCGCGAGCTGGTGGTGGTCGTGCGAGAGGTGGTGGTGGTGGTGGTGGTTGAGCCTCCGGTTGGTGGAACGTAAGGGCCGCAGGCACCGTTCGGGATGGTGCTGGTTGTTTTGTATGTAACATTAGCATTCATAGATCACATAGACATTTAAGTGAAGGGCCTGCAGAGTAGTGAAACTTACACGCCAGAGGGGAAGGTCGAGCAAAGGTCGCCAATCCTGATGTTGGAGTAAGTGACGGAGCTGTTTGGAGCGCTGGTCAGGAGATCATCCGGGTTACCGGAAGTTGTCGAGCAGGTACCACGGGCGACACCGGGCAGACTTGGGTCCTTGTCGACTGGGTATGGGGAGTTGAGCCACAGGAGATGGGCAGCAAAGTCAGACCAGATGGAAATGGAGAGAGCATGGCCACGCTTTAGGGAATCTCCCATAGCTTTCAAGCCTCCCTTGTTGACGAAGCTCGGGGTGTCACCAAAGACGCTCTTTTGCTTGACGCAGAAATCGTCGGTGATGGAGTTGTAGGCTCCAATTCCGGCCCAAGTGTTCGCGGGCTCGGCGTAGGCGGTGGTGCCCTGGACCCAGAAGCGACGGATCTCGACGAGATTGCCGGTCGTCGATTGGTTGTCAGTGATAAACTGAGTGATGACGGTAATCTTCTTGGTGGTATCGATGGTCTTTCCGGGGCCATAGAAGTCTTTGACACCCTGGCGGTAAGGGTTGAAGTCGCAACCGTCCTTGTCGCAGACACCAGCATATCTGTTGTCGGCGTCACCGCACTCAGTCGGATTTGTGCAACGGTAGAGACCGGATAGGGGGGCACTATCACTGTTGGACTTCTTGCAAGGGTGTGGTGTGTAGGCATTAGAAATGGAATTGGCTTCCCAGATATCCATCTCGTTGCAGCAAGAACCAGCTGTACCGGAACCAGCATTGGAATCAACGGAAGATGGAACCCATCCCTCAACGTTGGCCGTGCTTCCAATGAACTTCATGTCATGGGGGCACTGAGCGTCACAGTAACCCGTACCGTACTTGGCACCAGCCTTGTTGAGAGTGTTTTTAGCCATGCCACCATCGGCGTCCATCTCGGTGAAGTACAAGGCGGCGTTGATACCGCAAGGCATGTTGGAAACATCGACGTCAAAAGAAAATTCTTTGCCGATAGGGTTGAACATAGTGTAGGTGGTGTCGTTGTCCAGCAAGTAGATACGAGATCCGACGTTCGTAGTCGAAGAACGAGTGACATACTTGAGAGTCACGCCGTTTCCGCTAGTGGTGATACCATAGGTGCCGGAATAATCGGCACCCTCGAGAGCGCAGTTTTTAGCGCAGGCATCGTTGTTCGGGCAGAGAGTGGCATCCCAGGTCTGACCGGTATAACAGTTGTTATACATGTTTGCGGCATTATTGCGCAGCCATCTCCAGTTAGCATCCACGACAATCTTCGTGCTCTTTGCCGTGCAGGTATTGGTGGTACCGCTCCTAGTGCAAGTGTAAGAAGTCAGGGAGGGATGGGTTTCCGCAGTGACGGAGCCTGGCTGCTGGGCAGCGACATAGCCGATGAGGGAAGAGAAAAGAGCGATCTTGCTGAATGCCGGCATTTTGGATGTAGATTTGATGTGGAACTAGAGCTTGCTAGTAACCCTTTGGTGGTGGAAACAATAAGATATATATATATATATATACAAGTGGAAAAAGGGCTTCTGGCTAATGGAAGACTGGAAGATGGGACGATGGATGCAGAAGAAAGAGACCACTGAGAGTGTACAAGAGCAGCGTTCTTATATACATTTGCTCTTGCAGTCTCTTTCACTTCAAACACCGGGTTCAGAATGCCGCTTCAATCTAAAATTGTTTTGTCCATGGTGGAACCGAATCTCGATCATCCGACAGACTCTGTTGCATGACCTCCCCTCAGAAAAAAAAAAAAAAAAAAAGTGCAGATGCCAAGATCAAAGATTGCCGTACTCCGTATTTGCACTGCGCCTTCGAGAAGGATTCACTAACAAGCGCAATGAGTGTAAGCCGGCGGAGCCGTCAAGGTACCAGGACGCGGTGCAGACTGGGGCCTGGAAGGCCCTGTGATCACATCGTTCTTTTTCGGCATTGCTATGCCCGTCGCGATTTGTAACTTTGGCCAACGGCAGCGAATGCCAATGGCCGAAGTCAGCGTAGGGATCCATGGGGGTCGAACTGCCTGTGGACAGCCTATGAGAGCTATGGATCATGGTCGTGGAGATTCCGATGGGTGGTAGCTTCGTTGCTTAGCCGTGGAAAGGTTGGTTTTGTGTTGATGTGAGGTTGTTTTGCCTTTGAAAGGTTTCACGGCAGCATCGGCTGAAAAGCCGCCGGGTATAACAGCCTGCCCCTGTCATCATCAAACCCTTCCCACTTTACCTCCTTTTGACTCCAATGCTCCCGAGCAGTCCGCTGGACAGGCGTCGAAACCATCCCATCGATCGAAGGCTTACGCGTGTGCTACGGAGCCTTGCGTATGTTTGTATTTGCGACTCGAACAACGGGACCCAAGGCTTCATTGGGTATTGTCGCCCCCCGGATGTGTGCCTTGAATCTGGCCTCCCTCCGTCTTCTAAAGCTATCATAATATCTATACTTTCATACAAGTCTTCATCTGGTGTCACAGTTTTGGGACTCGGAGACGCAAAACTAACGCGTCGACATTTACATGTTCTAAGTGATCCAGCCACAGCGTCGAGGGCTGCTGTGGTCACGACCACGCTTAGAATGAGATTGCAGGATGACCTGCATGGAGTTCAAGAGCATGATAGCCTGATCAGGAGATCCCATCGAACATTCCACGAGCCTTGCAGTGCTGTTTCGTGTCCCCTGCCTTAGCCGGAAAAACTGAACAGCTGCCGAAACATCCCCACAGCGTCAATGCTCACAGGCTCTTTTTTTTTCTTGCTAGGAGGCTGAACTTGTTCATGTTCTCAGTTCAGCCCTTGCATAGTAGATCTGAATCCTTTTGTCGATCCAATGCAATTTTTATCCAGAAGAGCTACTAGGTGCCCCGCTAATATCAATCGAACTGCTTGAAGTCCAACCGACGGCTTTCTTTTCCCCCACGGCCAACAAACGTCTATACCGCAAACCCAATGATTTGCTGATAATATTAGGTATCAACCAGTGATACAATTCTTAAACTTGCTTTCCCTTCAAACCTCGAGATCACAAGAAAAAGTGATTTCCACGATCCTCCATATTGTGTGCAAGTATCGAAAGATGACATTTCTCGGGCCTTCGATCCCAGAGTCACCAGATTTACGCCTACCACACCTCAGCCCCCCATATATTGCTCCAGGGCTAGCACTTGTAGTAGCAGATCCATTTCTGAAGCGCGAATAACTTTCACGGGGAATACGACTCTCAAATTCCGGTACAGCCTACTACCCGATATCTAGGGCAAGACTCTCGAATTTTAATACCCCAGTAAGGTCAGAAGCTACCCTGCGGAGAACGCGTAAAATGTGCCAACTTGTTTAACATGCTTTAAACTTGAGTAGCAAGGGATAGAGTAACCCGGTCCTGGTATTAATCCGGCCAATGTGGGCCCTCACCCCCCCGAACTGGCCACTATCGCGTCGATACCGTAAGCCCAGCCCTCGCACCCTCAACCAACAATCACTGCCAATGCAAAATCAAATCTACGTTTGCATATCTGAGACACATCCTAGATATGTCAGCTGTCGATAGCTATGGTGTAGCATATAGATGTTATTCGACGAGGAATTTTCTCATTAAGTGTACATGTGCATCAAGTTATGAAAATGCGCTCACAGCATTGAAACTCGGAAATAATCCATGCTGGTGGTCCAGGCCATGTGTGCTGATACCGGGTGGCTCTAATAGACATCCTTCGATGGCCCTTTTGACCCCACATGCACACTCCATATATGTTGAAACCACTAAAAAACTACGAGCTCGTAGATGATAAATTGCTAAGCTCGAGAGGCCAAGTTTTTCAGATTCAAGATTTCCCACTATGATATCGTTCGTTTCACTCTTCGGATTTACCATTTTGCCGATATCGGCTACTCTCGAATACAGTACTTACACGCGCAGTCACTGCCCACGATTCCGCATATATGCAAACTAAAACTCGTCGTATACGTGTATACGCCTTGCCAAGTTAATGGCATAAGTTTCAGAAACCCCCGCGGTGCGAACTCTGCCTCGTGCTATATATAATACAGATGCTGAAGGGTGGCAAAATGCCTGAAGACAGGCATGCTTTAATTATGATTAAAGTAATTCGCCGGTTCGGAGATCTCCATCAACAAGACCGGCTAGTAAGTGGCGGGCTCTCACCAAAATTGCGGCTATTACTATAGTTCTATTATCTGTTCCAATCCCGGCCCGCATATACGTACACTCGCCTGGGTTATTTATATATATAAGTACGATTTGATGATATCATACTGGACCAGTTGAATATTTTAGAGCCATGTCTCCATTTGCCCGTGTCCCGTTAGGTTTCAGGCACTCCTTCAATACATTCTAGCCATTTGAATGGAGTTATAGCACCATGCGTAATTGTAACAAAAACATTCCGAAAGCTCACAGTCTCTGGACAGATGAACGCTGTAACGTGAACATTGTGAATATTTTATGTGCCTCATTTGGAGACTTGCGCAGGGCCTAAAGGCCGCACTGAATCATCCAAACCACATTTTCAGCCTCGGCAACCAAGATTTTATAGGCTGCGAAGTTATCCACAACTGCATGAATCGGCCAACAGCACTACCGGATTTCCTGAAATTATTCCGAAGCCCTAGGTACCTACAGGTTCATGTGATGGCAGATGCCGATTTGCCATACGATCATCTGCCATTAGGATCACAATCACCCATTGATACATCACAGATATTGCCCCACAACTTGGTGAATATAGCTTAGTTTCAGAGCATATTATGCGGTGGCGTGAAAGGCCTAAGGAGCTCATGGAGAATACAATCACAAGCCCCTAGCCCATTAAAGCGATCACCTTGTCGTAGTTGATTGCCGAGCCACATTGGCACTTACGATGGGGCTACTAGTATCATCAATTCCGATATTGACCCGTCTTATGGTTCCTTGGTAAGTAATATGGTAACTTGCAGCTGCCGATTCCCGAAACCTGGTTTTACGAAAAAAAAATAAAAATTTTGTAATTACTTGGACTAGTGCGTTCTAGCCATGCTTAGATAGTGCCAAAAGCAGACTATCAAGCTGGGTCCAAACCAATTGACACCTGCTAAATTGCAAGTTTGGACAGCAAGAGAATGTAAGAACGATTCGCGTCCTGGCACTAAAATAGGTTACAGGGATACCACAGGCCTGCTCAAAACTCATGGCTTGGCTTGAAGAAGCGCAGGTTTTCCTGTAAACCACTATTCGGGCCGCTTTCCAGTAACGCATAGCACCTAAACTACCATCAGGTCTTGTTTACAGTTTCTTTACCATCCACAAGTTCCCATTGCTCTCCTTTCCTTGCTGTCCACTGACACCTCCATCGATTACTTCGTCGAACCTACTATACCCAACTGCAAGATAGAATCTCTCTGCATTAACGTTCCTACTATCCATTACCAGGTGCACACCCGGAATTCGGTCTTCTCTTAGCTTTGCCCACAAACCTTCCATCAACTTTTTCCCCAATCCCATCCGCTGATACTCTGGCAAGATGTCGATGTGCAGGTGCGCGGGATACTCCTCCAGCAGCTTCGGGCAAGCCGGGTGCAACAGTTCCTCAGGACTATACAGGCACTGCAGGACGCCCAACGTAAGATCCTTACCCCAATCCGCAGGCGGCTCCATCTCTGGCTTCTTAAGGATCGGATCGAGCGATTCCAGAACGGGGATGTACTCGTCCCTAAATCTTTTCGCGAATGTCCGGTTGTCGGGCGCGCAGACTACATAGCCGACTGCAGCACCGTTTCCATCATCAACGACGAAGCAGTGCTCAGGGCAGAGGCGGACATAAGGCACCTCCCAAATGTATGGGGAAACGAGGTTCGGGGTCCCGACTCGGAGTTCTGGGCCGACGGTTTTTTGACACTTTTTGTGGAAGGGTGGTTAGCACCTGGCCCGGTCGCTAAATGTTTGGAACAGACTGCCTCTCTATATATAGAAGGGCATACTTACAACCACAAAGAGCGCATCTGCATCTTTGGACGGATCAACCAGCCGCACGAATGGCTTACCTCCTGACGCCATGTTGGATCTTGAAAGCCCTTAAAACTTTATTAGATCAATCAATCTCAACAGTAGGTATTTCCTAGCTACCAGGCCTCAAGCTTATTTGCGTTGTCTGCGCTAGATTTCCAACAATCGAATCAACAACAACCTACACCCAGTGTAATCAGATGCGACACGACGGGAAGGCTGATTGAGCAAGCTTAAATAGATCGATCCGGATGCCCTCCAAGTCAGTGAAATGGTGAAAAGGAGATTACGGCTCAAACTACAGCAATGATGGTTAAGCCGACGCCAGTCTTTCCGTAGGTCAGTCCCCGATAGCTAACGTTGGAACAATGCTTAGCTTGGCAGTAAACCCACAGCACCGCGTCAGATCCACAGCTTCGAAAAGGCTTCTAGTGAACCTGCGCATACTTCTCTGACTCACAGCCGTTCATCAGGCCAACTGTGACCGAGGCTGCGAAGTAAGACGACTGGCGTCGGTTCATCTTCGGCAGAACTTTTCATAATGCTGCTATTCGGATCGATCACCATATGACCACTGGCCACCCTACAAACGAGATATAGACATATAAACAATGTAGACCTTCAATTGTTCCGGTTCAGAGAGTGGGTGACACAGCATTCCGGTGGTGCTTAAAACAAAAACCAGGTTGCTCCAAGTTCTCGCGAGGCTTGATGGACTGCAGCCAAGGTTTCAAATCGATATCACCTGCTCATATGACCGGATCCATCAGTATATTTCTTCGTCCCCAAGTTACGTTACACTATCCCGTCTCTCCACAAGGTCCGGATCTGTCTCTCCGCAATCCAAATTGCTCTTGTCTTTTTTTTTTTGTTTGTGGGGTAGGTCACTCCACTCTGAGCCGTTTCAGACTCCAAACATGGCCAGGGGTCCATTTCGGGTTCGTCATCCGAATATCGCAGAAGCAGCAGGGGTGCAAAATGTGTTGGTGCGTCTGGCAGCCGGCATCCGTGCAATCCTTTTATAAAGTCCCTGGCCTGGTCGCGGTACTTTTATATCTCTGGATTTAAATATCTGATGAACCAATGAGCGGGCGACGATAAATAATACCGGTTCACTTTATCGGGAAAGGCCGATCGAGCCCAGCTCTATGTGTGTAGTGATGATGCGAGAGCTCATCTAGTTACCAACCTTAACCTAGTGTGAACGATCGATTCATCCCATTCAGTGGATAGACGAAGCTTAATCAAACGTAACATGAAGGCTACGAAAACGTGGCAGCTGTATCAGTAATCCTGCTATGCTATCGGTACCCCAGTCGCTGATGCCTAGGGGCATGTAGAGAGTAATGTGAACTGCTTGAACCTATTTTCGTCAGTTCCTTGTAAGGGATTGTTCCCTTCGCAGACCCAAAAGGAGGTTTGCGAAGGAGGCGAATAAGGGAGTAGATATACCGGACTGCAAATCTTTTTTCAGAAAAATACCCCCCCTCCCCCCCATCTCATACCTGAGAGAAGGCCTTGCTCTCGAAAACTACGAACAGCACATTTCCCAGTCCTTCAAATCTCGCTCAGCTAGTACCACGCCTGTGGCAAGCAAACAGCTTGATAAGGCTCTCTTCCCATCATCCGCTCCTCTCGCTCGGGCAGCGCCCAGAGCACGGATAGCACAACTAGCCCGGCACACAGCATAAATTTCAGCCCAAGCTCCTGCGTGACGTAGAAGAGAATCATGATGAAAAGTGTCAGCGGCGCCGTAAAGCATGTGAAGAACAGAACCTGGTTTCCGCGTGGGACACACATTCCACGTATCCGTTAGCATATGATTGTAGTCTAAGCGTAGAGTGATATTGTCGACGGGTGCTGGGGCTTGCCTCTTGAAGACATTGAAACCACCATGTTACTGAAGCAAACATTCCGGTGCCCGAAATGCAGCGTGACGCTGGCTTTGCTTTAGAATTTGCAAAGTCAAGTTTGAAAGTGTGAGATTTGCAAATGCAGGAATTGTAGCCTTGCCGCTGTGATGCTGTATGTGCTAAATTAGGATGTAGTGTACGGTGAGGAAGAGTCCAGATATCTAGATATCAACGGATTCAAATATGAAATTCGAAAGCAAGCTTCGTAGTACCAGCCAACCAACGCAATCACTCGCAGGTGAATGCACAACTCACCACCTAACGTTAGTATGAAATCAAAGTGAGTATCAAATTACTACTACAGGCATTTAACAAACGAGCTACTAAGATCTTATGCCTTTTATAGTGTTATGATTCCCATCGCTCAACACGTAGACGGAGATTATAAAGTTCAATTTAAAGATCAGTCATTACTAGAAATAAAGAGTATGAAAGGAGCATGACAGGAGAGAGGCATGGCCATATTTAGCAGAGGGGGTGATATAGTCAGCCTTAAAACGAAGCTTTTCAGACGCCCACACAAAACAGAGATCGAGGTAATTTTGAAAGATTAGGGAGGAATACGTCGTTGCTAGGGGAATATCAATTGAACGCCAAAGTTACAATTGAAACGAGGTTCTAGACGGACTGGGTAGTTAACTCAGGCACTCAAGGAGGTTCTTTGCTTGCTTCGTCTCCTACTGCTCCTCTTGTGGTTGGCTGTTATCATAACTACGATATTTCAGCTTTCCGTCGGTACCACCAGCCGCAAAATTGACACGAGCAGTACCCCAGGCTGTTTCTCGATTGTTCAGAAATCGAACGGCCATCCTAGCTTCCGAGATATTTTGCAAGTCGACAAAGCAGTAATTGATACTTTCGTTCTGGTTGTGCTTTGACTTTCTGCCAGTTAAGATACCACTAAGTGATTCACTAATATAAAAAAGAGACCGTTAGTCAAGAGTAAACGGACTGCTTTGGAGAGGATTCTAGCTCCTTACACATGGAATCCCAGAAAAAATTCTTTGATCAAATCCTCGAGTTCATTGATGTTCTCAATAAGAGGAAGTCCACCAACGAACAAGCGAGTGGACTCGAGAATATTCCCCGTCGGCAGCTGCTGGATTTCATTGGCCTTAGTGGCGGGTGTAGTCGCTTCCATCATATGAGGAGACGTAGTAGTATACATCGGCTTCGCGGGAGTCTGTGTCTCGCCAAAGGAGGTGTTCTCAGCGTCTCTATGGTACTTGCCCCTGCTGTAGTCGATTTTAACAGGGCGGCCACGGATCTTGCGGCCACCTAGTGTAGCTCTGACCGCTTCCGTTTCGTCGATGGTATAGAACTCAACAAAGCAGAATAGTGGGCGCCGTGCTTCATCAGTTTGTGCCGGCATGTCGACGACTTTCCTATGAGTCCCAAGAACAGTGACACATAATAATGAGTAAAAACAGATGGATGAACTTGAGTATTTTGAACAAAACAGAAGGATGAGTATTGGCATGGTTTCATGCTTACATGTTGTAACCAGCGCCCTCAAGCCAGAGGGCAACATCTGCAGCTTTAATCTGCCAATCGAGATTTCCAAAGTAGAGGCGACGGCCTTCTTGGGTAGCTTTCCATGCCTCTCTTGCATAGTCGGCGTCTGGTTCCTCGTATTGGTACTCGCTGCTATGCTGAACCCATCTGTTCCAGCCGGGTGCTTTGATCCGAGGGCCATTGTTGGAGGTAGGTTGATGTCTTGCAGGTGGCCCGGTTGGCGTCTTCCGATTACGCCAGTCCGAGACTGCACGCGATTTGAGAGGCCTGCCACGCTGGTAAGGCGTCTGAGCCGCGTAATTTGTATTTTGAATGGTGACAGGGTCGTCAGCAGTTGGGATATTTTCTGAAGAATGCTGCATCATTTAGATCTTCTACTTAAGGCTTGCTTTGAAGGCTACGGGAGGATCGAAGGATGGAGCTGGTTAGCTACTGGTAGATGGAGGTTTAGGTGCAGGTCAAGGAAGTAGAAGTAGGAGGAATGGTGGAGTAGGAGGAAATAGAGAGGAGAGAATATGCTGGTCGATGATAGCTACCAACCCAGTCAAGCCATCATCCATTCGCCTATCCAGCTTCTCCAGCATTCTACATCCAAACAATAGAATAACAGACTTATAGATTGCATCTTGTTATCAGGTTTGATAATTTTGATGCCGGGCTGCCAGTTTAACAACTATATAGAATCAACGTACGACAACAGCTGCTTTCGAAGCTCATTTTCTAGACCAACAGTCAGAAGGAACCATTTTCTTTCTTCCTTTCATGTAGAAGGACATCATCCACGCATTGGAAGCATATGGCCGCCGGATGAAGCATATATATATCGTCCCATCGAAACATCTGGAGGCTGATGATATTGATTGTACTGCTGGTAGTATACTGTTCCATGGACTTTAAGATCGAGCGGACGAACGCAACGTTAAAGAAAAGCGGAGGATTCACGGAGAAATTGGGTTGAATTTGGAAGCTCTAAAAGAGGATATTAACGGATCACTCGACATCCCCATGTTTATCGAATAGCCCGAGTCATCGATGATGCGATAGAACACGCAAGTTCGTTCGGGGTTCTTCGTTTCGGGAAGTGACTTGATGCGGGAAGCGGGCGAACGGACTTAAGCCCGCCAAGACCAGCCCGACAAGCGACCAAAGCAGTTCGCCCGACGGCGCGCTGCACAAATGCGGAGCCTCCGAATTTGGCAGGTTTGGCACGTTCTTCTCAATTCGGTTAACTCCATCGGCGCAACGACAGGCCAAAGCTGCCCGATCTTGACGTCGTCGTCTCGTACTCGTAGTCAATTACGTGAAGGACCGGGTGTGTAAATGGAGATATGGATATAGACATGCGAGGTACCTAGGCATCTATCGGTATATATATATATGGCGGCTTCAGACCTCGTAGACTCCCAATAATCATCATCCCCATATTCAATTCATTCAGCTTCATCAACAATTACAATCAACATCATCATCTCGTCTTCTCCCACCATAATAAAAATACCACAACATCAACGCATTATCATTAACTCTCACATCAACATGTCCCAGCCCACGAGAACCATCGCCTTCTTCGGCGCCACAGGCGGCTGCACCATCAATACCCTCGAGCTCTCCCTGAAATCGGGATTCCACTGCATTGCTCGTACGTACTACTACTCAGCCCCGCCTAGAAAAATATACTTTGGTTAGGGTTCACCTGCTAATTCATTCGCAGTCGCTCGTTCGGCGGAGAAGCTTACCAACTTGCTCGGCAAAACCACCCCAACCACAAACCTTCGCATCGTCGAGGGTGATGGCCTCAACCCTGACTCCGTCCGCGACGTCCTCGTCGACCCTTCAACTAACACCGTCGTCGACACCATCATTTACGGCCTCGGCATGCGCCCCAGCACAAACAATCCTCTCAACTTCAAATTCTTAACCCCAACCTTGTGCGAAGACACCACCAGACTCATCATCACCACCTTGGAAGAGCTCAAACCCGCCCGTCCACCGTTCGCCATGTTTATTTCTACCACCGGTGTCTCAGAGGCAAATGATGTCCCCCTGTTGTTCCAGCCATTCTACCACTGGTCGCTCAAGGTCCCCCATCTTGACAAGGCCAAAATGGAAGACCTCATCATCGCTGCTGCGGCCAAGGGTCTCCTGCGCGACTACGTACTCATCCGCCCATCGCTGCTCACGGACGGCGAGGCCACCTACGGCAAGATTAAGGTTGGCTACGAGGATTCGAAAAAGGATAGCCAGAAGGGCGAGCTAACCCTCGCTGAGGGAGGCTGTGGATGGACAAGTGTAAATGGCCACGCTATAGGCTATGTCATTTCCAGAAAGGACGTGGGCACTTTCGTCTTTGAAGAAGGCGTGTACAACGCTGGCAAAAAGGTCCTGGGAAAGAAAGTTACCTTAACCCAATAAACCGGGTTTTTCTTTTCTATTTGCCGGGGCTATGTTTATAGAATGTCGGTCCCCAGGGTGTTACGGTTGGAAAATGGTTTCTTACTAGCAATCTGCATAATCATAATCGTATTCGATCGAGCTGGCTCCTTTTTGTTATTATTCCTCGTATCCTATCCGTATCTGTCTGCTATATAGCTCTTTTATCAGCATAATTGTATCTCAAGATCTTGGTTCCAACAAATCTCATTCTCGTGTCCAAGGTTACCTTTTACCTAATCGGTCTCGTATTAAGCCGCGTCGGCTACATTAGTTACTTCCTAATTTGGTCTGCACCACGCCATCCCTTGCGCAACGCAACTCTTCAGTCAACGAACGTTGTATTTTCTTTGTGAGTATAAAACGAACGACTAGGTTATGCGGAGAAAGGTGCAGAACCGATACAATATCCACATCTGATGATGACAGGCAGGAATAGCCCACACAGCTATATTAGGGAAGGCAAATATCAATGGCATTGAATAGAATATAATATTGGTCAATAAGAGAAGGGGGAAGGAAGAGTTAAACATCATTAGTGGAAACGGAGTATAAACGTGTGATCCAGGAAAACATACACAGCGAACGCCGTACACAAGACGCCGATAGCCGTTGGGGAAAACATGAAAGGAATACTGGTTGCTTGTAGTAACACTTTTTCACCCATACCCATAAAATTACAGGGATCGAATTCAGATGGTCGTGTATTAATTTAATAATCGTATCGTGGAAACAGAAGCCGAGAAAGAGCGACGGAGAAAACCTAAGTTTGGCCCAAGTCCTAGCGCCATTTCAATTATCAGCTCAGATAAATTTTAACGATAGGACAATAAAGCTTACTCAAATCAAACACCTCGAATCCGACCGCTACAAAAGGAGCATCGCCAGAAACCGTGCGCCTGAATAGACTTAAGGTCAACCTTGGAAACATCGACCTCCTCACGACAACCCCATTTCTTCCTCTCCGTCATCTTCTTGCTGATGCCAAAATTAGCTGTCTCAATCTTCATATTTGAACTAGATCGCATCTGCACAAGGCGCGGCGACAGTTGACGAGTTGCCAGTGCAGCGGTACCAACGCGAACAAGAGTAGGTGGAGCCGGGCGAAGACCTTTCGGGAATTCGTTCTTGGCTTCGGGAGCCTCCTCATAGTCATATTCACTGCCAAGCGTGCTAATCGAGTCAGCAATCGATGCGTAGTCGTTCTCGGCTTCACCGTCTCTATCACCAGCACCGTGTTTCTCATCAACGTCTTCATCGGATTCTTCGGATTCTGAGTCAAGGTAGGACGCGCCAGCAGCCCTCATAGGAGCCGGTGGCTTCATTTCGCCCGGGTTAACCCGAAAATTGCTGTATGGCTTTCGCATTTGAGGGTTCTTCAGGAACATCTTAGTTATAGCCTCCGGGTTTGCTTGTTTCGGATGCTCGTTAGTAGCGCTGGAACTTCCACTGCATACGGTGTCGCATATGCCCGAGATGCTTTTCTTAGGGCGGTGAAGAAAGGAGATAGACTTAGCCCGACGGAGAGGACCCCCAAAACTAGAGACCCAGTTTTGTTTCTTCGGCGTCAGAGGGGGCGTAGTCAGAGGAGAAGCATAGTGGACAGACCGCTCCGTCCCATCAAATGAGTCCGCAGTTCTAACAGGAAAGCTTTCACCAAAGACGCTACGAAGGTCTTTTTTCTCCTTCTTTTCAAATTGGTCATCTCTCAAGCCAGTCCTTCCAATCCAGTTGAGATCTGTAGCCTCAAATTTCTCCCAGTCTTTATCAGAGAAATAGCTACAAGCTATTCCCCGACCTCCACAGCCACATTTAGTGCTGATATCGGCTTTGCACCCACCAGGGAATCTGCCATAGGCACATTCAATAACTCCAGATCGATCGAAAATCTTGTTTTGTTCAGCCCGCCAGACGTTAGAATCGCTGACACAATCGCTACACAACATAGTCTTAGAGATAAGACAATTGCAGAAAGTCTTGTCGGAGCATTTGGTATCGCCACTGAGATTAGTCATGCTGAGTTGGTTATTAGAAAGGTAGACCAAGCCAACAGTAGATGGGGTCGAAACACCAGAGTCAGCTTCAAATGACGGTGTGGCCTCACCACCTGGAAGTTCAGACACATGCTTTTGGCAGAGGCGGTGGTAAGGGAACTGGTCAATGAAGGCTGTGGTGCCTGTATCGCATTCCTGTATCACGTTCAAAGGTTTTATAAGAGGGTTATGCACCTAAAGAGGCTGAAATCGCATAAGAATAAACTCACAAAGCAATATAGAGATTCACACCAGACGCATCTCCAAGACCGATGCTCTCTACAATCATGGCCCCACGGTTTGACACTAACTCGTTTGTTAAGACCACCCGCAGGCTCCATCGGCAAGCCACCGCAGATGCGAGCAACAGCAAGCATGCTTTGAATATGGAAAGGTAGGTGTTTGAAAACTTCTAGTTGGCCTTTTCGTTGAGATCTGCTTGAAATAATAAGACGGGTGAGTTTCGAATCCTGCACAGTGGTCAAGCCGGCGAGATGAGAGGTTTGAAGCGACTTGGCTGAGGTAGGTGAGCTAGTAGAGACGTCTATTCTCTGGAATATGTGGTGAAGCTAAGAAGGGCAGACTATTTTTTAGCAATTATGAACCGGCACGAGGTATCCCGGTTGAGGATGCCCGTGATGGCTGTTAAGCGGCATTGCATCGCTTGGCCCAGCTTTCCAGACTCTGAACTTACGAATAATAATAAAGTCAAAGAGTATATATAGAGTGTGTGTGCCCGACGTCGGATCAGGCCACGAGAGAAGGTAGCAAAATTGTCGAGGACGATGGAGGTGGACAGATGAATGGATGGATGTAAGAGTATATTGGAGAGAGAAATCGAGACGTTGGGGCAGGATAAGTGAGTGGAGAGGAGGTAGAGGAGCAGATAGCAGTGTTACACCACGCGGCATAAAATTTATACACACCATTGACGAATCAACCCCAAGATTCCGCTACCTCCCTACGTGAGCTCTAGATACTTTTCAACCCAAATATCATTATCCAGTCCTTCACAGATCGTGCATTGGATAGAACTGATTAAAAGGCGTATTCTCAGGCCTACCACAAAAACCCTCCATCTGCAGCACGACATTTGTTCGAATTCTATGACTCGGCATCATGTTAAGAGTGCTGGACCCGAGGGTCGGTCAATGGATAGTACCACGGCATGCACTCGCTTGTATCCAAAGATTATGGCCCCCAAGCCAACCGCCCAAACTACACACGGGGGGCGTCATACCTGGTAGCCGAATTGAGAGCTCGACCGTCCATCGGTCACCAGACCCCTCAGAGCGTCGACGGTCTATCGCCGCGAAAGCGTCAAAAGCCCATCAGCAAATCCGAAGCATCTGACTCGCAGCATTGTGCTTAAATGCTCAGTTGATACATTATCACCAGCCTTATAATCTTAACAGTCAGCTTGATACCAGTGGCCGTCAGCACCGAGATCCAGCGGGGAGAACAGAAAGCCTCCGCATCAACAACCCTGTCAACTTACTCGCTACTCTTACAAAGTACTTCCGACATGCATTTTATCGACCCCTGGGACAATTGAGCCTGGAAACTAAAGCAGACAAGGGACTGGCCGGGATCAACCAAGCCCCCAGAACGTAAAATGTTGGATGTTACACAGACCCGTCTAATAGAGAACGGTCTGACAGCCTTCGTGACACCGGGCAAGGGGCCGGTTTGACTCCTCGACTCCATCTTCCGGATCAAAGTTGCACCCACCTACAACAATCGAAGGTCACATCCAAACATCTTAAAATTTAAGATGAGCAAGGAGCTACAGTACATAAAAAGGCGTTGAAATTAACAAGCACGATCGCCATCAGGATCGTGACGTCACGGCAGAATGTGTCCGTTGTTGTTTCGGTGGCAATGGGTCATATCAACTTCACCCAAGCTCTTCTACTGCAATGTGAGGCACAAAAAATCTAGAGGAATGCATTATCGCAAGGGGGTTCACACGCTTCAAGAGAATCAGCGAAGGTCTAGCAATCAGGAGGCAACAGTAGATGGAAAGCTTTGATGAAACCACCCAATCAATCAACAATTCTAATTACAACTTTTCCACCATTTTTGCTACCGTTTCCCATTACCATTTCGGCCGCCTCTCGGCATGTTTCTTCTGTAAATGGAAATACGTCACCTAACACCGGCTTAATCTTCCCCTCTTCCACCAGGCGTGACACCTCAGCCAAATCCTTCCCGTTCGGCTTTAGCCGGTGGTAGTCATAATTTATGTTTGCTCTCTTTGCCGGTCCATCTGTGCGAAACCTTGCATTGAGATTTAAAGCCGTTACGATATACCACGGCGTCAGCGGCATCTGAGCCCTAAGACTTTCGCCTGATGGCATGGCCGCAATGGAAATGAAGTGGTGATTTTCTTTGAGAAGAGGGAATAGTTGGGCGATGCCCCCACCCGCAGTGTCAAGAATGAAATCAAGAGAGCGAGCGGGGATGGCAGTTGCGAGATTGGTGGTTTTGTAGTCGATAACTGAGGAAGAGCGTTCGTTAGTCACCAGTATAAGGACAGCATCGATAAGGTGTGCTCGGATACTTGCATTTATCCACAATTCCATCGAACAGTTCCTTCGCGCGTTCCATCTTGGAGGTAGAGAGAGTGGTCAGAACTTCTTTCGCGCCATACGCCTTGACCATCTGGACGCCGATACTTCCAGCACCACCCACTGAAGTCACAATTTGTTAGCGGAACAGCTTCTGGACAATTGCCCCCAATATAAGCGCGAATTGGGGACCTTATAACTTACTCCCACCAGTTACCAACACAGTCTTGTCTTTTAGCGCCTCCCTCCCACCTTCAGTCTTATCGATGGCTTGAAACACTGTTGTGGAGACTAATGGAAGACTTGCTGCCTCGACATGCGAGAGGTTGCTCGGCTTCCGAGCGATATAGTACGCTGTCGTGAGGGCATACTCGCTCATACTTCCTATAGTCGTTAAGACAAGTTAGCCCCATACGTATTTTATATACTTGATCACAACTCTCTACGGTTATAGGATATGAAGACATGAGCGTGAAAAGCATAAAAACCTACCTCGATGCTCATGTGGCAGCCTTACAAATACTTCATCACCCGTCTTCCAACCTTCGCTCGCAGCATCGGCACCGACTTCCTCGATTACACCGCTAGCATCATAGCCGATCTTGGAAGGGAATTCTTGGGCTGGGAGCATAAGCTTCATTGTGCCCTCAGCGTACCGCATGTCGATGGGATTAAGACTTGCGGCGTGTACTTGGATGAGTACCTCGTCCGGGTTCGAAACTGTGGGCTTTGGGAGCTCCCCGAGCTTGTACGTAGATGGACGGCCGAAGCCGGTGGGGAGAAAGAAGGAGCGCATTGGTTATAACTCGAATATTTGTGGAGCCTCGGTCTGGATTATGTTAGGTTCTATCATAACAACTCCGATTGATCCAGTCGAAGCAATAAATAATGTTGAAATGTATCGCTGATTTGAACAGCATCAAAGCTCCGCCTAAGCCAAGGACAAAGGCTCTTATATAAAACCGTCGAAACACGGCTCAAGTCTGCAGTGTTCCGCGACAGGATATCGTATTTCACCGCATAGAATTAACATGGATGCGTGATGCAAGATCGTGATGTCGCGACATCTTTCGCTCGGAGAGTTGATTTGGCCGACTGTGTATACGCCAAACCACATTCAATCGTATTCGGCTCCTTAAACACCCCCGAGACGACCGGTCCACCATCTTCCTATGCACATGCGCCCGAGTGCCTGAATCGATAAGATGCATGCAGATACAAAGAATAAAAAATACACTTGCCCCAATTGCTTTCTCTGGTAACTGTATTACTGGAACCGGTATAGCATAGCTGTTAAGACGCATGCACGAGTAGAAATCCCGGCTGCACTCCCTTCCGAGGTTCAGGTGGTTCCACAGCATACTCCACTAGTCGGAATTTTAATCGGCGCGGCGGCGGCGGCGCAACAGAATGCGCATAATTCTACTATGGCCATCGGCTCATTATTCATACCAGTGCTTAAGTACCTACTTGCTTAGTTAAGTACTTTAAACAAATTGGAACAGACCGAAGACGCGTCGGCCAGTGGCATCTGCAGATATCATCTTCTGAGTGAACTCAAGTCAAGTTGCACCCGTGCACCCTTGCAAGCGTGAACCATTTTTGGAATATAATATGGACGAAGAGTTAATAATTAGCTTAGAATCTGGACTTATTCCAATCACCACGAAACTGTGCTCATTCAGCGCCATCGATTCATCTGCCATTTTCTTTCTTCCCTTCCATCTTTCTTATATCACTTTTCAAGAAAAAGCCTTCATCAAAAGGAAAACGGGAAAATTGAAGCGTACTACAAATATATACTATTGTTCTTTATTTTGGCGGTACAAAAGGGAGGATTTGGGAAAGAAAATAAAGGCAAGAGACAAGAAAATATACCGCCATTCTCATTCTGAAGGTGTCCCGGCGATTACAAGCAGCGGATAGGAACGAAATGATAAAAAGCAAAGAAGAAAAAAAAAGGTACAAAGGAAACTCGACGGGCGGACGGCAATGCATTAGACCTCCTCTTTCTCTCCCCCCCCCCCCTTTTATCTCTTTGAGCGGCTATTAAGCAGAAGGTACTGTGTTGCTTGCATACTTCATGCTGTCTTTTTGCTGCTCTCAAGCTCCGCAAACAAGGTGGTTTAAAATGTGGTAAGTCAAGAATTGAACAGAGGAAATAACAATAAGGAGATGTTACTTTGACGTAGGGTCGGTGGTGTTTAGAAAAAGGTTTTATTCGAAATTTGAGAGAGAATAGGACGAGACCAACGGAAGGGGCCGGAAAACAGAACACACACAATCCGCTCACAAATAAGGCAGTTATGAAAACTTGGCGACAGAAGGGAAAGGATGAGACGTTCGGATCGTACGTGAAGAGCGTTATGAAAAAGGAGGCGATGAAGGCGATTCTCGCTAGCGCAGAGCAAGTGGTCGACATTTTATCCTTTCAAAGGGTTCTGTACGCTGGGTACGACTAGTTTCGTAGCGAAAATCCCTTTCTCTTGCCCTTCTCCTCAAGCGGTCGTCCGCTCTCAACCCGGCTCTTTTTGTCCTCCAGATCGAGCCGCTGCTTCTCTAGCTGCTCCTTCATTTCACGATGCCTGGCATAGAGTTCTTCTTCGCTCTGCATTAATTTGCTTTCCTTTTCTGCAACCTTCTGACTAAATACCATCTTCATCTCGGCTTCCATCTTGGCGAGCTTGGCTTCATGCAAGGCCCTCTCTTCCTCCTGCTTGACCGCTGGGTTGACCTCCTTGAAGACACTGGGGTCTTGCGCAACACCCATGGCTTCAAGCTTCTCGCTTCTGTAGTTTTCGTAGAGAGTATTGGCGGTGTGCTCCTTGAGCTCTTCCATGTGTGTGCGAATGAGCATTTGGCGCAGCTTAACAAAGTCACAATGTTCCTCATTGTCGACTTCGATGATACCCCATGGGTAGCGTCTGCCACGGACTAGACGGCCATTGTTGTCGGTAACTTCGGTGTTAGCACCAACAACCGCGAATGGGACCTTGGACATGATCTCATTATTTTCCGCGATAGTCTCGTCGTCGTCGAGTTCATAACGCGGTCCCTCGAATATTTGGATCGAATGATGTTGAATATCGGAGAGAATCTGTTATACATGTTAATCAATTGCTTCGTTTTCACCTAGCTCTGCTAGACCAAGGTCACTTACTCTCTTCTTAAACAGGGCGACTTCCTCGTCCGTCAGAGTATCAGCCTTGGCGATGACGGGGATGAGGTTGACCTTCGTATGCAGTCTGCGCATAACCTCGATGTCCAACGGCTTCAAAGAGTGGCCAGTGGGCTGGATAAAGTACACACACGCGTGAATTCGGTTATCAATAATATTGATACGGTTTACTTTGTTCTCAGCATCGAGATACGCGTCGAAACGTTGTTCAATGTTATCGATTATTGGGCGCCAGGACTCATCGTTGTTAACAAAGTCTCCGAAACCAGGGGTATCGACGACAGTGAGACGAAGTCTCACGCCATTTTCCTCGATATCGGCGGAGATGGATTGAATGGAGACCGTCTTAGGGATTATTTCCAGAGATGGACCCTTGCGCTCCTTTGGAGGATAGAGGGATGTGTTGAAGAGGGTATTTACGAGAGTTGACTTTCCGAGACCGGATTCACCTGATTAGATTCAAGATTTTAAATTAGCTTTCCTGAAAATATCGCCCCTGAATGGAGTTTAAATGCGCGTCGATGGAAATAGTTTTTGCTACTCGCTAGTTTTGTAGGATGAACCCGACGTGATATAGCACGCGAGAAGGAATATAGCGGTTAAAGCGACAAGGTAGCTGCTACATACCGACAACCATCACGTTGAAGTTGAAACCTTTTCGGACACTCTTTCGGTGCCATTGGTTAGGCAGGTTCGCAAAACCAACATATCCAGTCAGCTTTCTCCTGACGATGTTCTTCTGATCTGTGTGTCCAATGGGGAGAGTCATTGGTTCGGATTTTAATGCAGGCGGCGAAGAATAGCCGCTCTTCTCGAAGCTGCTGTTCTCCTGTTGATAATAGCTTCCGTCGGCTGCAGCTCCTCGAAATGAGCACGAGGAATGGTGGTCAGTCAGTCAGTCCGTCAAACAAACACGTCACTAGGGTTGCGGTAGGAGATGAAGGACAGATGGTATATTGCAAAAGGGGTGAGCTGGCGCAATTGCAGATGGGGGAGAAGGCATCAACCGTTGCCCGTCGCGTGATTCCGACGAGGAAACAAGGCTTCGATAACGAAGTGCGAAGACCCGCGATGCATTGAGAGCGGCGAAACCAGGGGCAGGCTACATCAGGAGCTTACACATTGTGGGTGGTGGAATGAATGGTGGAGACCCAAGCGATTCAGCTTCAGACGCGGCAGGCGGCTCGTGTATTGAGGAAGGTATGTATGTACGTATGTAATGGATACGGTTATCGCTCGCGATGCCACGAAGACAAGGCACACGATGGAGATGATGACGACGATGATGAAGAAGAAGGAAGATGAAAAGAACGGGAGACGACGGGAGATGGAGATGGAGGAGAGAGTGTGTGAGGGAGACAGGGAGCGGGCGAGCGAAAGAGAGAGAAAAGAGAGGAAGCGTTGCACTGACTGGCTGGCTCGTCCTTACCTGAGTTGGCGGCCGTTCCTTGCTGCTGCTAATTTGGTCGGTCGGTCAGGGTGAAGTCAATTCAACTCCAACAACGTCCAACCGTGGCCTGCTAAAATTCTGTCGACACCGACGCGGACTCGCGCTTGTCCCAATCGATCGGTCTAAGAGATGCTGGGATGACGGCTAGTGGGAACAGTCGATGTATGTATATATGTATGCCACACGACGGAGAAAGGGAGAGGAGGCAAAAGGAGCAAGGTGAGTAGCAGAGAGGGAAGATGCCGAGAGACGTGAATGGTCCAGCTAAATCGTCGGATACTCTACGTTTGGACAGGAACAATTGGCGGACGATGGAGAGAACGAACAGGAGGTCTACGTTTTGGATTGAGTGAAAACCTTCCCAGGCACGATATCAAATAATAACAATCACAGCTAAATGCAGGCAGGGCAGGCAGGTTACTATGCTGCTCCGGTCCAGGTACCATTAAAACCTGCGTCTCCAGAGACGCCCCCAGCCAGTCTGCCAAATTAGCTTTTGAAACCGTTCTCCAGCGCTGCAGGGAAAAAGGGAAGGGGAAAAGGGGTCGCAGGGCAATTTCGCCCACAAACGGGCAGGCCAGCTTGGTGGGCCCCGTTAATCTTCGGTCCCTGACAAGCACCCAATAATATCCCTATCCGTCCATATCCCTTCCTGCGCAAGCGAGCACCCCAGGAACGACCCGAAAGGAGGAGCCTCCGCTACATTCCATGAGCTCGAAAACCTCATCTGATAAGCGAACCCCTCTGGCCCGACGCTCTTGTGCCTCGTTCAATCATAATGGTCGAGTTTGAGAGCAGTTCTAGCAATCCCAGAAACACCAAACTATTGTACTCCCATGTACCACCTCAATCTTGGGATCCTCGTCGTGCGCTCTACACAACCGATACAGTCCGTGTGCGTCTAGACCTGCATCCAATTCTCGCGTTGATGCCTTATCTTGGACTCTCAGATCGGCCTGATCAAAATCGATCTTTTGCAGCTGACACACCGACGCGCCATTGATCGCGACAGCTGGTTGATTATTGATGCCCACGACCCAATATTTCAACTTAGATTCGCGATCACGTGACATAGACGCGATGCAGTATTTCACGTGGACGGTATCTAAAATGGTAGTCTTTCGGGGACTCTGCTGAAATGGCGGCTATATGAAATATGAGACTCGCTCACCAACGTACTAAAAAATGCAACTGCGTCGCCAAGACCATATGTCCGGCCCCGCTACCCTGCGAACACAATAATGCCACCCTCTCAACACGCTGGCCTAGCAAATGTCCTTCAAGGTTGTGCGACGCCTAGGCTCCGAAAAGAAGACTTATAAGTTACAGAACACGCCCAACCCGGTGTGGAACGACAGAACGCCGGCACCGTCCGCTGCGACCTTCCCGTCTGACTGATGAAGGAACTCCTGTCGAGCTTCTGAAAGAGCGAGTCACCCCGCAACGTATGTCGCCACCGCCGGAGTGCCGTGCATATACGCAGGCATCCGCAGCCGCGCGCTCAGGGGTGGAATAGAAATGTGAACCTGCATCCAAGCGCGCCGGCTGGTGCAATTACACCAGACCTTCAATTTTATAGGTGCTTAATTAAGGTTTAATTGCTGGTTGCGTTACCCAGATGCACGGGCACACAGCATTGCACGCCTCGGGAAACTGCCTCCTCTGCGACTACCGTAATTGGTAGTGCTAGATACCATTTACGCATTGGATACACGTACGGATGCTGTTTATACCACTGCTTGTGATGCCTCAGTTAGTAGATTATAAAGCAAGAACCAGGGATGAGAGAGAAGTTTACCGACGTATATAGTTAATGGTCAATCCTTAACTTTACGAGAAGGCGATATTCCATTCTGAAGCTGCTGTTGGAAAGATAGCTTGCTGCGGTGGCAAGGGACACTAATCACTCATTAATGTTTAGTTATATTAGTTGGTACAACTGTATTACATGCACAGGTTCCTTGCCGTGCTCTTGCTATATGCGGTTGGGTGTAAGACCAAATGCCCTTGTCAGCTCGTCATATGAGCACTGCGCATGAGTTCTAATTGGCATAGTAATTTACATTTAACGAAGCCACCGTCCATCATGCATTGAAGGCGTAATCAAACTCAAACCGTACTTATGCGTGGACACTAGATAAGCCTGCCACTGGCTCCAAGGCTAGCCTCAGCCTATCACTATAAGCATCACTATAGTATACAGCCAAACTTCCAAAGTGCACAATCACTCAACCAAATACAAAGCCATAGCTCATCTCACGACATCAGAAGACCTCCGCTACAAGCTCGTATACTCACAACAAATTTCGCCGCGCAGCCATCTCAATTCATACCAACAGAATTCTTATCGGCATGTTCACAGGCGTGAAAGCTTTGGCCAGCCGACAGGGTCCGTTGGCTGCCACCAGGGGTACGCCTGTGGGGGGTCCGTCAGTATGGAGCCAGTAAAGTGAGGAGGCCGCTTCTCGAGGAACGACTTGACGCCCTCTTTATTGTCCCTAGAAACGAACAGTGCGTTAGAATTAAATACCAATCGCCGATAGCTAGTTTAGCGGGTCGTATATGCTCGCTTACTTGCTGGAGAACAGTTCGTAGATGATCTTCGAATCCAGCAGATGTTGCCCTTCTGCACTTCCTGTATCCCGATACATCATTTCCCGCATAAGATACGATGCCATGGTGCTCGTGTTTTTAACAATTTCCTCCGCAATTTCCAGGGCTCTCGGCAACACCTGCTCAGGGGTATCAGCTAGTTCAGTGAATAGGTCTTTCACAAGCGGGTCATCCGCTCTATACGTGGCACCGGTGGTGACGAGATGTAAGGCCTTCGCCATGCCTAAAAGACGTGGCAAGAAGAAGGAGCTACAGGCTTCCATTACCAGCCCCCTACGAGCAAAGACGAAACCAACTTTAGCGGCACGATAGGCGACTCTGATTGTCATTGGGAGCGCCATAGTGATACCGACACCGACGGCTGAGCCCTGGAGGGCGCCGATGACAGGCTTGCGACAGTGATAGATAGCAAGGGATGCTTGTCCACCTCTGTTGTCGAATATGATAATAGTTTCTGTGTTAATATCCTGTCGAAGCGAAACTCCAACAACAGAACACGATATAGGAAATTCTGCCTACCCGTCGCGGTGATCATTTATCCTCTCCTGCCCACCAATGAAGCCAATTTCTAGATCTGCGCCAGCGCAGAAAATTTTGCCATGCCCAGTGACAATTATACATTTCACGCGGTCATCAGCGTCGAATAGAGCAAAGGCATCTATAAGTTCGGTTCGCATAGTCGGAGTGAATGCATTGTGCTTTCCGGGGCGATAGAGAGTTAGGATTATGATGGGAGTCGGGGAGGGCGAGGATTCTGGGTAGTGTGAGACGCGAATATGGTCGTACGGGAGGTCGTTATAGGAAGCAGGGAGGGCAATGGCCTTCTTGTCGGACGCGTAGCTGTTGGGTGCCATGGTTGATGTGAAGTTAAATGGAGTTATATTGATATATCAACAGTCGAAAGACTAATACCACAGGGGGTAAACAGAAGTATTGGACAAAAACCAAGATTCTGTACAGAGTTTGAGTGCACAGTACCGTCATATATTTATATCGTTGCCTTAGCTGAACGGAGCTACGAAATTGTGTAAATGCAGGTAGACTCAGCCGGCTCAGCGTCGTGCTTCAGACATATAGCGAATCAGCCGAGGGAAAGATCTTAAAGAAGGCCTCGGTTCGGCTCAACCGACTTGTTATCCTGCGAACCACTCGAACCATCCACTCAAAAGACAAGCAGACAGGAGAGCCTAAAGAGCCTCTTCCCGTGACTTAGTCTGGTGCTAGCTGTTTCTGTTGTAGCGTCTTGCACCAGCCACGAAATATCCAAGCCATCTGAGTTCTGTGGCTAATGCAGTGGGACCGAAGCATGATGACGTTTGCCAGTTTGTCTGCTGCCCCATTTCCCTGTTTGAAACAGCGCCGGCGTCATATCTCTCGTTCGGTTCGGCGCGATTCGTCTTTTTAAAATATAATCTTTACTCCAACCGGCGTTTTTGCATCAACATTGCGTATTTGCTCTCAGTTCACAATAGTCCCCGTAGACTTTGCTCACCGCCTTCATATCGCGACATCAACGAATATCGACTGCCAGTTTACTACAGAAGCTTGTGAGTGAGCCCATTTTTGCTTGAGTTAAAGTTTTGGCTATACTTTTCCCACTTGCTCTAGATGAACTCACGAGCATGTGATGGTTTGTGATGGTTCCCGATAAAACCAGGCCAACAGACGGCGGCAGCTAAGATACAAGACTGGCTAGTTGTCGCTGCATACCGCCTGGTGTAAAAATTTTGAGACTGGTGCTGACGCTGCCGTTGGCAAGTGGAAAGACAGTGGAGTTATACGAGTGTGGTGTAGCTATCGTGCTCGAAAGCAGCCCCGCCAGCTCAGGTTGACGTACGTTTGCGGTTTGGCCTTGCCAGCTGCCCCACCAACAAAGAACACCGTTTCCATCTCTTTCTTCCTCAACCACTCACGCCTCCTCTCTTCTTCCACATTCATCGTCTTTCCGTCAGCCACCAACAAACATCTACAGTCTTGCAGACATCCACAGCCTTGAAGCCTCCGACATAACGGATAGTTAGAGTTTCCAGACAGTGCCAGTATTTGCCAATCCAGCTGCGAAACCCGCTTGTCCAACGCCATGGCACCTCCGACGACCCAGCCCGCCGCCGGTGCGCCTCAACCGCTGGCCCAGAGGCTTTTAGCTATCGCCCAGACTCTGCAGTTCGGCTGGTTTATCGGGTACGCCGAGCTGTTCTTTTTCATTCTCGACATCTACTGTTTGACCCTTTGTCCACTAACTTCAACATCGCTTTTAGCCATCTTACCCTCCTACTAGCAACCCTCAGATATACTATTTCTTTCATCAAATTCAACACCAGCACCACAGCTGCCGTGATCTCCTACCGTCTTGGCTTCCTCGCCTGCGCAATCACATATGGCATTGTTGTCTACAAGGCCTATCGGGCCCGGATCCGACAGGCCGGTGCAAACCGACCTGCTCTGCAGCAGCACCTTCTCGCGATGACTGGCGATGAAAACGTCCAGTACCTAGGTATAGCACCTCGCTCTCCGACAACACTTTCATGTTATAATAGCAAAATCACAGACGCTGACAGAATGCCCGATCCTCGATCGTGAACCACACAGTCATGGCCTTAATATGGCTGTTCACTAGCCCAATATATCTCGCCCTCCTCCCTTTTACCATCTACTCTACTTTCCACTTCCTTACCTACCTCCGCACAGCCCTGATTCCTACGCTTATGCCCCCGGCTTCGGCCCCAGCCGCTGGAGGTAGTGGGCAGCCACCAGCAAGGACGAATGCAAACCTCGTTTCGGAATTCATTTCCAAGTTTGTGAAGTCGCATTACGACACCAGCATGTCCATCGTGGCGAACCTGGAGCTAGCATTGTGGGTTCGCTTGTTGCTCGGCTGTCTGGTCTTCTACAACTCCTGGATCCTGTTGATTATCTACACTGCCTTCTTGCGCATCCGGGTTGCACAATCGCCATTTGTTAGACAGGCAATGACTACGGCAGAAGGGTATGTCGATGGTTTAGTTGCTGATCCAAGGGCTCCTCCAGCTCTTAGGAACACCTGGGCCAGCGCCAAGGAAGCTGTCAAGAAATTTGGAGACATGACCGCCTTCGATCCGAACAAGGTCCCTGCCCAACAGAGGAAGGCGCAGTAAAATGCAAGTGACAAAAGCTAGTGGTGTGCACGTTGGGTGCTTGGTCAATTGGTGCATGTACATTAAGTGCCAGTGCGTTAAGGGATAATAGAGCTTGCACGAAGACGGAGAGCACGGCCAGAATTGAATGAAGCAAGAAGAATCAGAAATGAACCTCCATTGAAGAGCTTGTTTATATTTATTGCCTTTTTTCCTTATACTCGAATTAAATTTCCATGTGGTTGCTGTTGTTCCTGTCTCGTCGTCTGATTACTTTATCCTTGAGCTTTCCGTTTATGGGTGCAAATATCATTCGGATATATCAGCTTACCACTTTCGTATACGTATGTCGAGCGGTTATCGCCTTTATATACCCTAGTGTATAGCTCAAAGAGTAGGTTAGACAGTACACTTTTAACCCAATTCACAGCACACTATGCATACGCTAAGAGCCCTCCAAGCAAGACGGGCTGTGAGAATATCTAGCAATAATATTTGAACACAGTTAAGGTACTAGAGTTGACGGTTTAAAAATCAGAGTAGAAAGAGTGGTCAGCTAGTATACTTGCCACGCGCAATTCGGTCGCCGTGCAGACGAAAATGCGCAGGAGTTTACGGCTTTTGGGAAGACAAGATATGTGAAACAAAGGGGATGTCCAGACCCAGTTGATGAGAAATGTTCCTTCGAGAATGCGCTCTTTGTAGAACGACCGTGTGCAGAAAAAAGAAAACAAAGAAAGTTCATATCCAAAACCAATACCTGTAAATATTCCCGAAGACACCGCTTTAGTTTAACCCGTAAAATTTTTTAACATCCTACAGCCAAAGTAGACTGGATTTACCATCTTAGCTTCCGCTGACCTCAATGCTAGTTCCCTGAGTCTCGCTGACTTTCAACTCGCCGACCGCCTTCTCCACGCCGTTTACTTGCTTCTTCCCCGCGGCGACCTGCTCCGCGCAGCCACCGGCCACCATAGCCGTGGTCGCTGGAACAGCAATAGCGGATGTGCTAAACTGCTCGCTGATCTTATGGCATTCGAGTTTCAGGACGCCTCCAATCCAATCAAAGTCCTCGATCTGCAAATAGACCTGACCGCTCAGGCGGACGAACCAGTTCTTAGCATGGACGTACACCTGCACAAAGGTTTTCTCGCGACGACCGAGTTCCTTTGTCAGAGTGTTGTATATAGTCTCGACATCATTTGTTGGAACAGTGGGGAGTGGCAGACGGATATTGACCATGGGGCAACGACCAGCATCCTCCCCGGTTGCGTCCGGTTGAAGTATCTCTGTACCAAGGATGCGAGCGACGCGTTCACCGCCTTGGAAGGCTAGGTTCGTACAATATGCCATGATGGCATCTTCGCCGCCGATCTGACGGCGAAACTCAAGCGCTGCGGGTACGCACAAGTATGTCGTTGGGTCGATTGTGCCGTTGAACTCAAATTGCAAGACAAAGTTCGATTTCGGGCCAGGTGCCATGGGAGACCAGAGATTTTGCGCTACACGCGGGACATAGTAATGTGATGTTGGGATTGAGGTGGTGATCAAGTGCTGGTTGGATTGCGGGACGTGCAGTACCGCTGCCGGGCGAGGGGCATATAGCCATCTGCAGGACGAGGATGATCAATATGAAGTCTATCACTACTAAATGTATATATGTGTGTTCTTGTGTGTTCTTACTTGTGGCAGTTGCTAACAAAAAAGTCTGGTTTGTGGATGCCCAGATCCAACTTGATGTTCCCAACGCCGTGAGCGCCATCGATGAGACTCAGCACTTTAGCTTCACGAGCGGCAACGATCATCTTCTCCCATGGGAAGCGCATGCCAGGCATGCTGCTGACGGTGTCGAAAATGACGATTCTGGGGTTCTTGCCCGCTGCACGAACTGTGGCAACAGCCTTGTTAAAGGAATCGATAATCGCATTATCGGAGACCGGGTAGATAAGCGGGATGACGGTGCAGGAAGCTGTAGTGGTATCGGTGATGTACTGAACTGTGCGACCACAAGCACCATATATGGTGCCAAAGTGTAAGATAACGTCGTCGGCCTCGTATTGCAAACTGCGCAGGATGGTGTTGACGCCGGTGGTTGCATTTGTGACAAAAACGATTTCTTCAACGGGAACATTGAGCAGATCAGCCACTTGGGTGCGCGCTTCATCCAGCAGCGAGACGGAGTGATAGCGCATAAAGTTGTCGGGGTACTGCTCTCCAATCAACTGCAGCTTCTGGCGTTGGGTCATGACAGACGCCGGGATGGCGCCGAATGAGCCATGGTTTAAATTAGTGAAGCCGTCCGGGAAAAGGAATTGGCGGCGAATGGCATGGCCAAAATTTGGGTTGGAGGAAGCCGGAGGAGAGGCAGAAGAGGAGGACGACGAGAATGGTGGAGAGGTGGAAGAAGGGCTAGTGCTGGAGGCAGCCGCCATGGCTGATTAAAGTAGTCGCGCGGTGCGTAAAGGGAGCTATTTAGAAGCCAGGGTCGACCCAATTGGATCCGACTATGCAAGGAAGTGCCAGAGGTTGACTGAAACCCTGACCAAGATCGAGTTATCGAGATGGATGAATCTGGCTGTTGGAGATGTTGTGTTGCGGGGCCGTCGATGGTTACACGCACTAGTTCTTGCGCTGCGCTGCGGCGCTCTGCTCTGACTCAGCAGGTGGCAAGTTGATGTCCCGAGCTCCGCTTCTTCTGCGGGACGAAAGTTATTGCATATAATATATAATGAGATGTGATTTGGTTGCGGCGACGGTTGCAGACTTGCTCTTATATACCCAGGTACTTAGCGATACAGCTGTATACAGCCATATATATATGGCCATCCACGGCATCGGTCTCCAGCATCGGTCCGACGGCGGGGTTTACAATGGGCAGTAACCCGAGTCTAGTATACTCACGATCTAGCACCGACACAAGCGCAAGCTGCTCCGATGCACTGCGCTATAATTGCGCTACTGCTCGATCGCTAGGCAGCTGTCTATGGTGGGGCCGGGAGGGGCATCTACTGCGCGTTCAATTCCTCACGGCGATTTAATTGATTTCAGCAGTAGTATTATATAATCTGAATTCAGATTGCACCGATTGTGACAGGTCACATTTATTAATATTACTTAATTCTCTGATAACGGATAATATACTTCGAAGCGGATGGTATGAAAACATGTAGTCATCGGGAGGCACTTGGCTAGAGCTCTTCGGGCCGCCAGGTTTTTATATCATCCACATCCCCCACGACGTGACCCATGCCGAAAGTTCGTAAACACTCTGGTATATTATTCTTCAGGGAGAGAGGTTAGACGCGGGCCGGGCATCGGCTTTACCTTTCGGTCATTCTGCATGCCGAATTGTGTCAGTGACAGCGGGCGTCGACTGCAACAGGGTCTTTCTCGTGCCGCTATAGGCCGGCTTACCGATTGGTCGGAAACCGTATTCGTACTATCGATAAGATCAAGCGTTCATACCAATTGCATATCGAGGGGTCGGGCGGCACCACTCACCGGACGCGGACCTGAAAGAGCTCCGACGGTCACTTAACACGAATTCTGGAGGTGACGAGGAAGCACGTGTGCATATACACATAAACAGGCTAGCTATGCTGGAATGCTGTTGGGTGGCCCAAATAGTGTGATCGGGCGCGCATCGGCTCGTCAAAATTAAGCTCGCCGTGCAGATGTGCGCAGATGCCTCGCGAGCTGATCGAGTCGCTCTATATATATGTACATTGGTCTTGCGATCGCAGGATATGCATTTGCGCTCCGGGACGCGTCGAAGCTGGTCAATGGTCAAGTCACACATGCAACGTTGTCACGAAATTGAAATGACCTGTTTGCGGGTTGCTGATTCTTTTCTCTCTACAAACTGGAGCTGACATTTACTGAGTTCAATCTTTCTCCTCTCGTTAATTTTGCCTGCATATGCAGCCGGTTAGCCTCTGCATGCAGGATATATACGTTCGACAATCGATCATTTTACTCTTTATCCCGTTTAATTAAACGCACCTGCCTGCAGATATTTGGTACGTACTTTTATACGCAAGGCGAGATAACGATCATTTAGTCTTCTTGCTTTTCCTTTTCCTCTTCTGTTTCATGAGAACGAAAAAAACCTGTTGTCCTAAGGTAAACTCTCTTTTTCGAATCGGAAACTTAGTCTATATGAGGCCGACTCGGAACAAAAAATTTTCACTCCCCCCAAAAAAATATGTGAAAAATTAAAAGCTTTGATGAAAAAGTCAAACTGGGAAGAGGTAATTGCCTCGAGCCATCGGCCGTATTTTAATTTGAGTCTCATTGCATTTTATTGTGCGTGCGCATGTGTGGCTTTCGCGGAAGAACTCTCCTTCCACTGGCAATATAATATATCGTATGGATCCTCCGCAATCTTGCATGGCTGCATCTTGATATTAGCATTGAATCCTGGTCCCATGCGAGTAGGGCTCGATACCTGCCTGCCCGCAGCGCCTTGTCTCCATTCTGCTTCCTTAGCCGGTCCTTTCCCTTCTGGAATCTGCTGTTTTAGCGCGGCCAGGTTCCACCGACTGGGCGCTGACCAAGGGCATGTCAAACGAACGTTGCATTCGTCGTCGTCCGATTGAAACTGGGGAGCGAGTGCTGACCTAGTCCTGATAAGATCTAATTAAGGGAAGCTACTCGGGTTAGCCTTAACTGCAAACCTGCCAGCCAGACGCCAATTGCAACTAGTAGCAATTGGACTCGCTCGTCTGTCTGATAATTCTGCCTGTCGACCGTTTGTTAAACCCAATTAAGCTCTTGCGACTGACCGGTTGCTAAAATCCCCGGCCGAAGGATTAAATCTTTCGTCTGTTTTTGGGCTCTAATCGCCGTTCCTGTTAACGTTCCCATCAGGACAACCACCACCACACGACACCTGCACCTGAGAAACCCGCACCGTTCCTCCTCTTCCATCCTGCCCGGTCCTCACTGTCGCGAGGGCATATCGTTCTGCATCTTTCGCTCGGCAAGTCTGCTTTCTTCCTTCCCCGCGATCGAGCTCGCCAGGCTCTCTATCCCAGTCCGCTGCATGTTGATTCTTTGCCTGATCGCTTCGCTTCTTCCATCGCGCTGCTGCCGCAGCTGCTCGCGCTTCCGACCGCTAACGTAACGTGCTCCGTCGCTCTCCTCCTCACAGATTCACTTCCCTCCAGGGCTCCGCGATTCGAGAGCAACTTGCTCCAAACAACCACCCGGCTGGTCTGATCAATCAATCAATCAATCAATCGTTCGTTCTTTTCGAGCACCTATCAGGTCCCGTCCATACAGTCCAGGCGACGGCCCTAATTCCCTCGTTCTACCGGTACCCTGTTGTCCGTCCAAACTAGCTGTCTGGTCCCGCGCCGCCGGCCAATCCCAAGCACTTTTGGCACATCTACCCACCTACCTACCTATCTACTCTCCTTGCTCATAGACGTGCCCCTCCCTCAGACGCCCTTGTTCGGCCGATTTTCGTCCTCCCCGGCTGCCTTGAATTCAGCTCTTCTTCCGACTGCCCTCGTTGGCGTCTGCTTTGAACTGACTGGCGAGGTTGCCAACGACCGACCTATCCGCGGAACTAATATAATACCTAATAGATTGTCCTTTTATATATCATACGTGTCGACGAGTTTCCTATCCTACTACTAAAACCACCAGCCTGCAAATTTTCATCACGTCATTATCCATAAACAGGGAGAAAAAACCAAAAGAAAAGAAAAGAATAGCTAAGTGCTCTCTTTTTACACTCTTTTCTTTATTGCTTGCATAGCCCCGGTGTTCTCTTTCATTCGTCGTTTGCCTGCTGTACCTTGGACCTGCCTTCTTCCATACACCGTGATTGGGATCCTTGCCTTTTAGCCTTTCACAGCGGCAAGAATTCCTATTTCTATCACGTTACCGTCTAACTGCATAGCGCCTTCCCAGCTGCTTTGTTTTGTTCAAGTACTCTTTATACCTGCTTCGCTGGACGTTTTTTTTTTTTCATTCTTGCCTTCTTTTTGGATCGCACGTCTGCTGCTGCAAACCGCTGTGCATCGTCACAGCTTACTTAGTTATTGGTGCTCGATCTGGTTGCTATACTGCTATCGCCATCTCAACTCTCCTTCGAGCTGCCTGCTAGCCAGCACTTCGAGGAAGAAAAGAAACTGCTGAACCACACACTCTCTGCGCGCTGGATATCTGCTGCCTTCGATATCCCAGCTCGAGCCTGCTGCTCTCTGCAAAAAAATATATAAAACACCATCCGCAACAGACGCCTCGGCCGCGTGTGTTGCGGTGTTTGTCCGGCGAGTTGCCCTTTCTGCGGGCACGCCAAACAGACGCCACAAAAAGAAAAATCCTTCAAACCACCAAAACCGCTCCAAAACCAACCAACCAACTTCTTCTTCCTAATTTTCTCCGTCGTCGACACATTTTCTCTCTCCTCTCCCATCTTCTGCACGAAGACATCATCCTTCCAGAGCCTCCACCCACGGAACCAGCTGCCCTGTCGCATATCTTGCTCTCGCCCAATCGGCCCATCCGTCATCCAGCTCTCATCCGACGCTGCCGCCTATCGAGCCGTCGCCATCGCGAATCGCATACATCGCGCACACACTCTCCTCCCACCGACAGTCGCGGAGCCTCCATTTCTACCTGGGTATCGGCTCGCTGTTCCTATATATCTCTCTCACTCTACTTCTCTCCCGCATCTGGAATAGTTGAACGAGTACGGCCTTCCTGTCGTATCGGCGACTGACCCCTTCACCATCGCATCTCGCGAACCAGAGTGACCCCTCGTTCTGGTCCCATCTCTTTGGTCACTTCTCACGAGACGAATCTTCCTCGCAGGGATATCGACTCGGTAGTGATCACCACTTATTGATTGTTGGTCAACATCTGCTATTACTATTATTTTTGGTCCACAAAATAAATAATAATAACCAGAATAGCAGAATTAGTTCGCCGGCCTTCCCCTTCATCCGTAAAGGCATCTTCCTCCTTCTCGCTTTATCCAACTCTTCTGTTTACTCTTGTAACGGGAGAAGGTTGAATCGCTTCGCTTCGCATTGCGTTCCGCCCAAATACACACGCTCTCGTACACACGCATATACTCACACTCTCACACTCTGAAAAGATGTCTGCACCTTCGTCGGCGATCTCTTCTACAAATGCTGCTGCGTCCAAGGACGTTAGCTCGATGGGCAATGGTGTGTCCTCCGCTGGAGGACCCACACCGACTGGTAGCCAACAAACTGAATGGTAAGTGCTTGAAGCTCCCTGGTGCCCCTCCCCCCCCCACTTCTTTCATGACCAATGCCCCTCATCTGGCCCCTCCATTCCCTTAGCCACCAATGTCGTGCCTTCACCAGCCTTATGCAGGATTCTACTCCACCCTTGATCGTTGCTTGACTTGCTAGGTTGAACTTGGGTCTGCATGTTTCTCTCAAATATAATGTCTGATCTATGACGAATGATATTCTTTCGTGCTCGCTTTCGAAAGACATTGGCTAATTTCCCTCGGAATTCTCGACAGGGTTCGTCGAACTACCAATGGCGTATCATCGTCAACCACCCCGGTCAACAATTCCACATCCAACCAGTCAGGACCGAGACGTCCTTCACTGTCCACAACTCTGACCCACCACCCTCGGGACTACCCTTCATTAGCTTCCGCGTCAGCAACAGGGCCGGCTTCTTCGTCAGGCGCTGCTACCCCGTCATCGTCTAGTGCGTACCAACCGCCCCATTCGATTGGAGGTGGTGGAGGGGGTACCCGAGATGCGTCGAATCCGTACAAATATTCGAAAGACTACATGCTGCACAAGTTCGAGACAATGGAGGCGAATGGTCTGCTATCAGATACGAACAGAGTCAATAAACTTCTGCTTGGAGAGAGCGAGAAGGAAGGTCTGTTTGGTGGTGGTGTCTGGGGTTCGAAAGAACGGAATAGTAATGGAACAGAGGCTTGTTGGGACCATCTGGGTCACCAGCGACCTGTGTCGTTCGAAGCTATGACGACGGAAGAAAAGGAGCTGTTCCAAAGCGTCAACTCCCTTCAGAAGCCCCACCAAACACCGAATACACCCGGTGGACCAAACAGTGCACCTAGTCTTCCAATTCAGGGTAACCAACCGCGAACTTCAGCCTCGGCCACAAACTTGAATACCAGTTATCATAAGTCGAACCCGTCCGTTTCCTCGACTGGAACTCCAATACCTCCTAGCACAGCGTCTCCGACCACTCGCAACCGTCCTCGTCGAGATACCGGTGAAAACAACCCATTCCCTCCTATAGGACGCCGTCGAACTGATCGAGGAGCTACGGATGATTCTAATCCGTTCGACCGATTCGTTAGCCGGTCGCAGTCCTATAACCAGCTGGTCGATGATAATCGTGATAATGAAGACTCTGGCACTGGTGCTGGTCGAGGCGTTTTCAAACGTCAAGCTAGCGGTGGGGGCGGCGGCACTTGGGGAGTCTCGAGTCCTGTCACTCCTGGAGGAGCCTTTGCTAACGGCGCCTTTGGTGGCGTCGGGAGTTTTATGCTCAACTCGGGTGTTCCGGTTGCCAAAGGCGACAATGACAAGAAATTCGGGGGAAGCATCGGAAGATCTGCTGGCAGAAGCTTAGTCGGTGATACGGTTGACGAAGAAAATGAGGGTGTCGACGACTCTTTGCGTTCTGATAACAAATCCGAGGATGCAGAACGCCAGGCAGCACATGAATCGTCTCTACAACAGCTCTCGAGGGAATCTCAAGCAGAGACGGACTTTGGTCGCGGTGAATATGCACGCCGTCCTGGTAGTACCGATACGGATCCATTCAACCCCCGGGAATCTCTTCAACCGGGGGACCTAGATGTCGATAATCCTTTGGATGACAAATTCCGACCATCTCACGGGCCGCTCGGTCAGGACCAGTCGTCCTTTTTCAATGATCCTTCCACGGGGCCGATAGGACGCAATTTAATGAGCACGCCTACTCGCAATCTAGCTAGTAGCGGTGGCCCCGGTGGCCCCGGTGCGTTTGGGACTGGTATGAACTCCTTGGGATTGGGAAGCAATGTCGCAAGTCCTTCTTCAACGCGCCAAGGGCAGCACACGCCTCTTTCCGGGTTCCATTCCATTCAAACACAAGGCCAAATTGGTAGTGGGATGTCCGGATCTCAGGGCTCGGAACCCCTTTCGCCTGCGGACACCAATCCATATCAAAGCCCTCTCCCGGAGGCTGAAGATGCTGCCGGTGACGAAGAAGGAAACTCTTTGGGTGGGTTCCGTAGCTTTCGCCCTTCAGGCGGAAGCGATCGTAGTCAGACATCCAGTGCTGGCATTATCGGAGCCGGCCTCCCCGGTCTACAGGGGCTAGGAGGGTTCAACGGCCCATTAGGAACACCTGGGCTGTGGTCTAATCCACCAATTCCGCGCGATGGTAGCCTAGGATCTGGCACCCCACAAACCGCTGGAGGGATGGGTGGTCTGGGCCCTGGAGGGTCTTTCTTTGGACCATCTTCTGATTCCCCAGGTGTTGGTACGCCTAGCGGTACATCCTCTGGTGTGTTTGGCACTACAAGGGCGAGTCGGCTTGGTCAATTATTCCCGGCTGAGCAACAACAACAGCTGCAGCAGCTGCAACAGCATCAAGAACAACAGCGCCAGCAAAACCGATCCATGCTCGATGATGATGGCGGCTTTGATCCTAACGAAGCATTCCGCGCCTTGACGCTAAGTGACAGAGCCAAATCCGACAACCGAAACTCGGCTGAGGGCCTAATCGGGCCTCCTCGTGGATTTATGGGTAGTGAGAATCCTTATTTCGGGACGGACGCTGAAGCCCAATCGACGGGGCCGGCTCAGCAGCCACCACCCGGCCAGCAGCAAATCCAACCGAAGGGTTCTTTCCCAACTTTAACGCACTCGAACTCCGTTTCATCGCTGCAACAATTCCCTCCTACAGCAGCTACCCCTGGAGCAGCAGCACCGCCGTCATCTAGCCAACCTCCTTCCCAGCGGAGCTCAGCTGGGCATATCATGATAATGCCAGACAAGATTGCTTGGGTGTACAAAGATCCTACTGGAAAAATCCAGGGTCCGTTCTCGGGCCTGGAGATGCATGACTGGTACAAGGCGGGCTTTTTTCAACCAGACCTTTTAATAAAACGCCAGGAGGATACTGAATTCGAGCTCCTTGGCCAATTTATCAGACGCGTCGGCAACTCTAGAGAACCATTCTTGATTCCGATGCAGGGGCCTTCTTTCCCTCCAGGTGCAGGGTGGGTAGCTCCTAATCCCTGGGGGTCGAATACTATTGATGCGGCGAATGGAATTGTCCAACCGCCATTCCCTGGCGCTTTCCCTACCTTTGGGACTACCTTAACAGCGGAGCAGCAGAATGCGCTTGAGAGGCGTAAGCAAGAAGAGCAATACCTTATGGCGCGCCAGCGTGAGTATCTTGTGCAGCAGCAAGTTATCGCGAAGCAGGTCGCCGCTGCCCAACATATGTCTCGGATGAGCCAAGAATCACTGCATCACCATCCATCGCAAGCTAGCCTACATAGCCAGCCGAGTCTAGGAAGTTTGCAGAGTCCGGGGGCATTTGGAGCCCCCCCGAATCAGCCAGGTGCGTTTGGTGAACTTCGACATACGACGTCCAACCCGTCGTTAGAAGGGTTCGTTCCGAACAGAGAGGAGTTTGCGCAGCACGGATTCCCTGGTTCTGTACAAAATCAGGGTTTTGGCACGCCTAGTACTGGGCCGCAGACACCACAAACTACCAGAGAGCAAGCACAGCTACTTGAGCGGCAGAGAGCTCAAATGGCAAGGCAGTATCAAAATCAGCAGCAAGTACTGGAAAGGCAACAGCAGCAGCGAGCCCAATTGCTTCAGCAGGCTATGGGTCAGCAGCAACAACAGCAGATCGGAAATCAGGGTCTGGTCCAAGGACAGCAAGCCGGAGTCCAACGGGACATCCCATATCAGGTAGCTGCCGGCGATGATGCTATAGATATCACGCAAGATGTAGGTTTTGACAACGATGCTAGGCCCGATATGAGCGGTACGGCCCTCGCCGATGAATACGAACTTTTTCAACAACAACACCAATTACAAATACAGCAACATGAGGAGAACTTGCGCCAATATGAGGCGGGGCAACAACATTTTGGATATTTTCCCGGACAAGACATTGAATACACTCCTCTCCCACCTCAGAATCTGGTCCGACTGACTGATAACGAACCTAATACGACCACTGCCTCCTCTACCTCTATCGCCTCTATCTCCGCTGGTCCGGGGCCTCAACAACTACAGCAAACAGGTACCTATACCGATGAAGCGAGTACGAACGAACTCAGCATTGCAAACGAATCTTTGAACAATCATGATGAAGAATATATTTATGAACATCAGCCTCTCTCCTTTTCTCCTTCCCAAGCCATTATCGCCACTTCTACAGGAACACATGCTGAAGCTTCTAAGAACCCGTGGGGTACTATCCCTCAATCCGCTATGCCATTACCTTTCCCAGCGCCTAGGTCTGTCACTTCTCCAAGCCCCTCTACTACTCAATCGGTCGCGAAATCCCCGTCTATTGGAGCCGCAGAGGCCGCAACTATTCCGGTTGCGCCTTGGGCGAAAGACCCAGAAACTGCCTCACACCAGAAAGGTCCATCGTTAAAGGAAATCCAAGAAAATCAGGCCAAGCAAGTTGCTAAGGCCGAGGCTGCTGCGCTAGAAGCTCGGCGTCAAGAACAAGCTCAGCAAGCTGCTCTCGCTGCAGCTAGTGTACCATCTAATGTGATTTCCGGACTCCCATCAACATCCAATTGGGCTACATCTACGCCTTCCTCCACCAATGCGAACGCGTGGGTTAAACCACTCGCTAAGACCAATACAACGCCAACCAGCAAGAAGACCCTTGCGCAGATTCAAAAGGAAGAAGAGGCGCGCAAACAGAAGGCGGTCGCGCAGGCTGCATTGCAGACTCCCGCGTCATCGAATACACCACCCCAACCGACTACTAGCAGTACACGCCGTTCGGAGTGGGCCTCCAAAGCTGCGGCTGCAGCAACAAATTCAAATCCTTCTGGCCCTCTGGCTACCGGAGCTTGGACTACCGTGGGCGCTGGTGGGAAAAAGGTTGGAGGGGCGGGGGTCGTGGCAAGCCCTCCACCTCTGGCCAAGAGCACCCTAGCTTCGGCTGTTACAAAGGGTGTGAAGAAGGTAGCGGCATCAATAACAACACCAATCCAATCCGGCGCTGTTGTAGCGCAAAAGACGGCCCAGGATGAGTTTATGAAGTGGTGTAAACTCAACTTGAAGGGACTGAATTCCGGGGTCAATGGTATGTAGAGTTTATGCAATAGTCACAAAGTGTCGGATATAAGACGGGCAATTGAGCTAATCAATCGGTTATGATGCAGTTGACGATTTTCTGAATATGATAATGTCATTTCCTCTAGAAATTGACCTGATCAGTGACAGTGTGTACCAACAATCAACGACGATTGACGGTCGCCGGTTCGCAGAGGAATTCATCCGACGCCGTAAACTCGCTCAACAGGGGGTGGTGGTCGACCATGGTCCTCACGCTGACGATGCTAAAGGCAGCAACAATGGTGGGTGGAACGAAGTAGCAAAGAAGGGAAGGGACTCTACGAGTGCAAGCTCCTCTGCAGCAGGTGGGGATAGTGGGTTGGGGAGCAGTAGCTTTAAGGTTGTGCAAGGGAAGAAGAAGAAGAGGTGAAAAGAGAGGATATTAGGAAGATACTACGATTGAACTTTTGCTACTTTAGCTTTTCTTCAGCAGGAGCGAACATTTTTCTTTCTTTCCCCTATCCTTCCCCCCTTCTCTTTTCTAGCGCTTCCAACGTTAGCACAAAGAAGATATATAACGCGACGCGCCACGGTAGCTTGTACTGTT
This sequence comes from Drechslerella coelobrocha, assembly GCA_036971555.1. Lineage (NCBI taxonomy): Eukaryota > Fungi > Ascomycota > Orbiliomycetes > Orbiliales > Orbiliaceae > Drechslerella > Drechslerella coelobrocha. The sequence continues at coordinate 1,085,992 of JAJTUH010000003.1, forward strand.
CCTCTGAGTTACACATTTCCTTTTTACTCTTTTGCCGGTTTATGGCCCATGTCGGTTTCCTTTTCCAAGTTCTGGTTCCGAGCTCTGATAGCTGATCCGATTAGCCGAGCTGTACTCCTCTGCACCTGCACCCATCTGACTGGAATCGAGACTTTGCAATACAGAGGACAATTGACAGCTCGTAAGAATCATACACTGTTGTCCGTCTTCAACGTGAACATACGCATCCACACGATATACGGGGGCTGTCAACCTGTCGCATATAGTATAGTGTAAACGTAGGGGTTTATTTAATTGTCATTTAATTTTACTTTGTTACACTTTGGGCAGGCAGCTCGTGCGTTGCGGGTGACGTTCAGCTCCCGGCACAGCCCGCAAGGACGTGTAAGCCGCAGCTGGCTTGCTTGGCCGGGGCTCCAGCCGGGCCTAAAGTGCACTGTATCGTTGGAGACCTGCGACAAGTCAGCCCATCTTCTTCAGTCACTGTCACCATCATCGCCATCATCATCATCGCTGTAGTCCTCGCTATCGCGGTCGCTGTCGCCACCACCGCTTCTATCCCGGGCTCTTTTGCATATGCGTGGGAATTGGCTTAATGGGCCCGAGCATCCACCCTACGCTACCCATCGGCTTCAGCTGCTCCTGCCCGAGACACCACCTGGCATCACCGCTACCCCCCTCGATACAGTCCCAGCCCAGCCCAGCCTTCTCTCTCCGTGCCTCTACGGCTACCCGTCACATCTTCGACTATCGGCCGCTCCCGCAGCTGATGTTCGTGATACCAGCCCACTAAACTTCTTCAAGGCTTCTGACTGTTTTAGCTATATCGACGTACCCCTCGCCTCGGATCACGCGTGTCGCCCCTAGCCGGCTGGCTAGCTACCACCTGTTCTTAACTATTATATACGGAACTCTCTTTCCCATACACACATGTCGGATCTAAAAGAGAAAACCGAGCTACCCGAGGATGATACCATCGGTCTTCCCATCGCGCGAGCTAGCTTAGAGGGGAGCGAAGACATCGACACTAACGACCACCAGCCTGAACCAAGAGTGGATCGCAGTGTCAATGGAGATGCGAAGACAGGAAGCGAGACCGTGGACGAGGAAGATAAAGAGGAGCTACAAGACATATTAGAACGTGCCTCGTCCTCCTCTAGCACTGAAGATATCGTTGTCATTACCCCTACGCACTCGATACATACCTCAAATCCGCCACCACCGGAAGGCTTAACGGACGACGAGGCACGCCCAGCGGTTGTGAAGACCGAAGGTCATGATGACCAAGTAGCGCAAGAAACTTCGCTGCCGGCCGTAATAGGCGAGCCGGTGCAGTCTCCAACAGGCTTAGGCATAGAAGGGAGCCAGCTGCCAACCGCTGCAGAGGCAGATGCAGAGACCGGCGAGGATGATGCCGAAGGAGAATCTTCCCATCCAACGTCCGAAACCCCTTCGAGTCCTACCCCTCAAATTGTCAAGACATCTTCCGACCCGTCATCCATTCCTTCCTCTCCGGCGGGCCGTCCAGATTCTTCGGCGTCTTCTGGTCCAGCTCGTCCTTCGAATCCGACTCCCGGCCATGCCCAACCGGTCCGCTATAACCTCCCATCCACCGTATTCATTGTTCAAACTCTCGAAATCATTGCTGCTAGTCGTGACGCTAGGCGACGCGCAGAACTTGGTGAGGCTACCCGTCGCGCTCTCGAAGCAATCCGCGACCTAGCCCCCCATGCCCCGGATCCTGAAGTAGTGTTCGAGCCGTTACGTCTAGCGTGCCAAACGCACACAACTTCTCTCACCGTTGCTGCTTTGGACAGTATCGACAAACTCATCTCCTACGGCTACTTTACTACCTCCCCACCTTCTGCCGCCACAACACCCCTAATAGAACGCGCTATTGATACGATAGCTGGCTGCTTCATCGGCGACGTCACCGACGACAAAGTCCAGATGCAAATTATCAAAGCACTGCTCTCAGCCGTACTCAACGATAAATTTGTAGTGCATGGAGCAGGGCTCCTCAAATCCATTCGGCAAATCTACAACATTTTCCTATTAAGTCGAAACACGGCAAACCAGACAGTCGCGCAAGGAGCATTGACGCAGATGGTCAATGTCGTCTTTGAGAGAATGAAGAGTAGAATTGCCGTAAGGGAAGCAAGAACGGAATTAGGAAACTTACAGGACACAGGCGGTAGCACGGCCACTGTTAATGCTCCACCCAGCACAGCTGATGGAGGGGAGGGTGATGACGAGGCTAGCACTGGCTCCGGCGACAATCACACTCAGAATGGGGTTGGGACGCCAGTCGCAACTCCTGGTGAAAAGATTACTCTACAGAGTTTTGAGCATAGGAAGAGCTTCGACGATGAGAAGATTGTAGACAATGCGCCTACCACTGTAACGGTAGGGCAAGATAACAATCGTATCAATGGAGGTTCTCACTCTGAATTGCACCCCGATATCTCACAACACCATATATCGGCGCAAGAAGCCGAAGACGAGATATTTACTAAGGATATCTTCCTGGTGTTTCGGGCTATGTGCAAGTTATCCATCAAAGTCCTGCCACCTGAGCAGATTGCCGATCTTAAGTGCCATGGAATGAGAAGCAAGCTGCTATCATTACACTTGATCCATACAATTCTCAAGCAGCACTCGCTAGTGTTCACGAATCGCTTGGTGACTATCAAAGGCAGTGGTACAGAACAACCAACACAGTTTGTACAGGCTATCAAGCAATATCTATGTCTTTCCCTGAGCCGGAATGCTGCTAGTGCAGTCCCATGGGTTTTTGAAATCTGTAGCCAGATATTTTGGCTAGTGGTGCGAGATATGAGGAGTGCTCTCAAGGTATTATTACACCAATATTCCTTCAGTATTGTGGAAAGTTAGAGCTAATAATCGATTAAACCCATACCAGAAAGAAATGGAAGTTTTCATGAAAGAGATATACCTTGCGATTCTCGAGAACAAGAACTCTAGCCTCCAACAGAAACATTCCATATTAGAGCTCTTTGAGCGCATATCCTCCGACCCCAAAGCCCTGGTGGAGGTATACCTAAACTATGACTGCGACCGTACTGCCCTAGACAATCTCTTCCAACGGATTATAGAGCATATCTCGAAAGTTGCCGTGTTTCCGGTTAATATGAGTAACCTTCAACAACAGGCCTATATTGATAATCACCCGAGGCGTGGCCAGGATGGGCACTACCATATGACACACTCACCACCTTCATTCTCCATCTCCTCAATTGCGACTGCTCCACCACCTGGATACCAAACTGAGGGTTTTTATCCACCGGAGTATATCCTCAAACGTCATAGTATGGAATGCCTTGTGGAAGCACTACGCTCCTTGGTTTCTTGGGCCCAAAAGGGTATCGAAGCTGCGACTGCCCAAGAGAATACATCACGAGAATCCGTGGATAACCGCGATTCGTTCGACCACACACCATCGCGAGGACTCAGTGGGCCTGGCACACCACTACTCGAGATCGACCGCCGTGTTTCCTCTAACCCTGAACTCAACGGCTTCACCATATCTGACGACCCTAGTCAATTTGAAAAGTCGAAATTGCGGAAGAATGCGCTGTCGGAATGCGCTCGTAAGTTCAATTTTAAACCTAAGCATGGTATCAAGGCTCTTGTAGAACAAGGCTTTATCAAGAGCAAATCGCCGCGTGACATCGCGGAGTTCCTCCTTAACCACAGCGGCATCTTAGACAAAGGCAAAATCGGCGAATATCTTGGTGAAGGCGATCAGGATAATATCGATATTATGCATGCATTTGTTGATTTGCTTGATTTTAATCGGATGAGATATGTCGATGCCCTCCGGCGCTTCCTGCAGACTTTCAGATTGCCTGGTGAATCCCAAAAAATTGATCGGCTAATGCTGAAGTTCGCTGAAAGATATATCTCTGGGAATCCGAACGCATTTGCTAATGCTGATACGGCCTATGTGCTTGCATACTCCGTGATTATGCTAAATGTTGACCAGCATTCGGCCAAGATCAAGAGGAGGATGACGAAAGAAGATTTTGTCAAGAACAATCGAGGTATCAACGATAATGCAGACTTGCCGAATGAGTACCTTGGTGGCATATTTGATGAAATTGCACAGAATGAAATCATTTTGGAGTCTGAAAAGGATGCAATCCGAGAAGGAAGAGAGGCCTCTCAAAAGAACGCTGGTATCGCAGCTGGCATCGGACAAGCCTTGGCAAGAGTAGGTAGAGACTTGCCAAGAGAGGCCTATATGCAAGCTTCCGAAGAGATGGCGAACAAGACGGAACAGCTCTTTAAAACGTTGTTGAGAACACAGAGGACTAGCTCCAAAAAGGTGAACACATCAATTAGATTTGTGCAGGCTTCGAGTTTCAAACACATTGGGCCGATGTTTGAGACCGTCTGGATGTCCTTCTTGAGTGGACTGAGTGGACCTACACAAGACTCCTCAGATTTGGAGAGCATTAGGCTTTGCATGGAAGGGTTCAAGCTCGCAATCAAAATCAGTTGCCTGTTTGATCTAGAGCTACCGAGGATATCATTTGTCGGCGCGCTCACTCGGTTCACGCAGCTGAGTAACCTCAGCGAGATGAAGCCGAAGAATGTGGAGGCCCTGAAAGTTCTCCTCGATGTGGCCCAGACCGAAGGAAACTTGCTTAAGACGTCATGGAAAGATGTCTTATTAGCAGTCAGCCAACTGGAACGGTTCCAACTAATTTCGCAAGGCGTGGATGAAGGATCGTTGCCGGACATGTCCAAATCGTTAAGAGCGGGGCTAGGGGACGATCGTCGGTCCTCTTTCCATTCCACTCGATCATCAAAATCGATCCGCAGCAAGATACTAAATTATTCCGCCGATGTTGCTGAGGAATCACGGAGTAGAGAAGTCGTCATTGCTGTTGACAAAATATTTGCGAACAGCTCAAAGCTCAATGGTGACGCGATTGTACATTTCGTGCGTGCCCTATGCGAGGTGTCATGGCAGGAAGTACAGTCCTCCGGTTCTAGCGAAAGTCCGCGAATGTTTAGTTTGCAAAAGTTAGTCGAGATCAGCTTCTACAATATGAACCGTATCCGATTTGAGTGGTCGAACATATGGGCTATTCTTGGCGAACACTTCAATAATGTCGGATGCTTACCCAACACCAGCATTGTGTTTTTCGCGCTCGATTCACTGAGGCAGCTTAGTATGAGGTTTTTAGAAATCCACGAGCTGCCACATTTCCGATTTCAGAAGGACTTTTTGAAGCCTTTCGAGCATGTCATGGCCAATAGCTCACATGCGAAGGTGAAGGATATGGTGTTGCAGTGCTTGAATCAAATGTTGCAGGCTAGAGGAAACATGATTAAGTCTGGGTGGAGGACAATGTTTGGGACGTATAGCTTCGCCGCAAAAGAACAATATGGTACGACTCCCTTTTATTGAAATTCGAGAGACCGAAACCATTCAAATGCGGCCTGACTAACGTAATATTTGGCATGTAGATAACATCGTTGAATTTGCCTTCAAATCGGTTCAGTCAATATATAAGGAAAGATTTGGCGTGATTGTGGCGCAAGGCGCCTTTTCTGATCTGATAGTTTGCCTCACAGAGTTCGCTAAGAACCTGAGATTTCAACGGATCTCGTTACAGGCCATCGAGATCCTCAAAACAATTGTCCCACGGATGCTGGACACGCCAGAATGCCCGCTCTCACCTCGGTCCACAGACTTTCCTGGCGCGAATGCTTCTCGTGGTGCAGCGGCTGAGAATGGGAATGGGAATGGCGTGGAAATAGTCATGGGTGGTGCGAAAGTCAAGAGCGGGAAGGAAGACCCAATGGTCAAGTTTTGGTTCCCAGTCCTGTTTGCCTTTCATGACGTGCTTATGACTGGCGAGGACTTGGAAGTCAGAAGCCGTGCGCTCAACCACCTTTTCGATACTCTCATAGGCTACGGAGGGGCTTATCCTGAGGCTTTCTGGGACCTTGTTTGCCGACAGCTGCTTTTCCCAATTTTCATGGTTCTCAAAAGCAAGAGTGAGATGTCGCGATTTAGCAACCACGAAGATATGACTGTCTGGCTGTCCACAACCATGATTCAGGCTCTGCGAAACTTGATACAACTATTCACACATTTCTTCGCGAATCTGTCGCGCATGTTGGACGGTTTCTTGGAGCTCCTGATTACTTGCATATGCCAAGAGAATGATACGATCGCGCGAATAGGTAGCTCTTGTTTGCAGCAATTGATCTTGCAGAATGTCCGAAAACTAGAGAAAGAACATTGGGGTAGAATCGTCGGGGCCTTTGTCGTACTTTTTGAGCGAACCACGGCACATCAGCTGTTCAGTGCGGTGAGCAGTTCGGCAACAGCAGCAGTCGGAAATTCGGGGGCAATCTCGGGGGCAATCAACACAAGCACCTTGGATGAGGATATCGAGAATAAAGAAGATACAATAGAGGAGAGTAGTGGGCTTAAAATTGACGGACTAGAAACTCCGATACACAAAGACGCAACGGAGCTGGATGAGAGCGAGAAACTTCAAGAAGATATGCATGACGACCCAACTGCCGAGCAACAATTGGAGGACTATCGCCCACCCGTTGCTATCCCCCAGATTGCAGTCCCCGTCACTGCCGCCCGAAAACGCTACTTCGCACGCATAATCACCAAGTGCGTTCTCCAAGGTCTCATGATTGAGACTGTCTCGGAACTTTTCTCCAATGATGATGTGTACAACCTCATCCCTTCACCAGAGCTGTTGCGCCTTATGTCCCTGCTGAAGAAAAGTTTCGCCTTCGCGAGGAGGTTCAACAACGATAAAGAGCTACGGATGCGACTATTCCGAGAAGGCTTTATGAAACAACCGCCAAACTTGTTGAAGCAGGAGAGTACCAGCGCGGCGACATATATTGCTATCCTATTCCGGATGTTTGCCGATGATAAATCTGAGAGGCTAGAGAGCCGGAAGGATGTAGAAGAGGCTTTAGTACCGTAAGTAATCTGAACTTTACCACACCGTGAGCCCCATTATAGGTACATCAATTAATATGTATGTTTTTGGGTGGAACAGGCTTTGCATCGATATAATCCACGGTTATGTCGTGCTAGACCGCGAGACGCAACACCGTAACATCTTAGCATGGCAGCCGGTAGTGGTGGATGTGATGGAGGGATATCTTGCCTTCCCAGACCCAGATTTTGAAAGGAACATTACGGCCTTCTATCCAGTCGCAGTGGAGCTGCTGAGCAAAGACCTCAGTGAGGAGATGAGAAGAGCGTTGATGGGCATGCTAAGAAGGGTCGGAGAAATGAAACTGGGAGCAAAGGCGATAGAGACCGGAGTTAATGGAGCTAACACCACTAGCGGTGGGAAGGGCAGGAGAAGAGCAGGGAGTGTAATGAGTAGGTAACAGACTTTGGGTGGGGATGGGGAGGTTGATTTTGGTGTAAATGCTCGTTTTGTTTTTTCCCTCAGATACCTTGAGTAGACTTTACCTATTCTTGCCTTTTGGTTTTCAAGTTGACTTTGCCTTTGGGCTTTTTCTCCTTAATTGGCGACCATGATAAAATTCGCGTTTGGCGAAAAGCGAAGGATTCCTTTTACTTCTCCCCATCACCTCTGGCCCCATTTTAGTTTCTTTACTTCTTGCACATATTATTATATAAACGCCATTGGACTTTGGGCCTCGTTGCAAGTTTTCGACCCTTTTGCGGACAGCCCTGTTATAAGATTGTTTTCAAAAATATATATATCTGCATTATCTTAATCAGTTATTCTGAAGTAGACTTCGTGAAAGGTGGCAGGCTTCGATCTGAGAAGGCTTCATAAAAAGTAAACACTAGTACTATCATGCAGCAGTTTACAAGTATGCGCTTAGATGCAAGGCAGGCATGTGACATAAGAAATATATGCATTATCATCAACCAGCTAGCTATTTCAGGCGAATTAGCTAGTACACTGTTTACCCCATTCTATGTTCTATACATAAAACTCAATTAAGCCCCTTTGTTATGCTTGCTAAAGTATTCACTAGAGCGACGTAAATATTGGGATTTCCATAGCCCTCCTTCTCCCTTATACCTCACCTGTTCAACCTCTTCAGACCGCCCTTTTCAACAGGACGAGAGCCGGAGGCGGTAGCTGCCATTGATTGGTTGCTCTTCATCGAGGGTGGAACATTTTGTGGCTTGACCATAACCTCCACTTCTTCAGCTCTATTCGACTCCCTCTCTAGCTGATCTTTTCTCCTTACCGCAATGTCCTGTAAAAGTAGAAATTTGGCACATGTAAGTCGCTACTCACGCAAAAATTGATAGACTGTGTATCCGTCACTAACCTTAGGTTTGTAATCGCTAAAGGCCCATTTCAACCCCTTTTCGATCACCCAGCAACACCCATAATCCAACAACATGCTTGTCGTCAGAATCGTCTTAAACTCATCGCTGAACTTCACGAGCCTAAGCTTCTCATTCACCTCAGGGATGAATTCAGTGCTGCAACTGAAGGCAATAGCGCCAACACCGACAAGGCCCCAGTACATTGCCCTGTTCTCCCGAATCGATTCTCGGAAGGGTCGGCCTTGGTAGTTAATAGCGAATGTTGAGATTTGCTGTATCAGACTAATGAGATAGATGGCACTATTGAGCAAAGATGGCTGGAACTCTTTTTCCAAATCCTTTGGCCGCTCATGTGGCTCGATCGCTTTAACATAGTTGGAGATGTAGATCAAACTGACAATGTGCACCGCGAACTGGCCGAGGACGCTGCCTATTATGTATGGGTTGAAGATGTTTGGCTGTGGTCTCTCTCGGGAAAGTTTCTCAACGGGCTTGGCACGACTAATAGATAAGAAACAGACCGACATCATCATGCCGCTAATTGTTACCTGCCCGTCACCGAACTTAATTCCATCGAGGTAGAGGACTGATAAACTGTAGGCCGAGATGAGACAATTCAGGGCAAGGATCTTGTACATCTGAATTGTAGCGACGAGGGTACACCGCCCCTGCCGGATAATGTTGGCGATGGCGATAACATTGGCAAGTTTAGAAGTAAACGGTGCTGCGACAGAGGCGTCTCCAAGTTTGATGGTTGGTGGCTCATCCTCGCCGAGTTCCTGGTCCATCATCATACTGGTCATCTGATCTGCGAATCCAGCAGATCTATTGGCGGAGGCTTGAGTATTTTGTGCTTGAAGAGCTGCAGCGCCAGGTGTTGTCACAGTCTCAAGCTGGCCTTCTCCAGCCTTAGGAACGGGAATTTGGGAGACATCCACACCTCGTATCTTGGCTTGATGCTCTACGGCTTTTTCAAAATGCGGATTGGTGGGCCCTGGAGGGAAAAGATGCGCGATCATTACCGGTGGAGGAGGAGCCGGTGCATTGAAACGCTTCGTCAAAGCGACTTGCTTTTCGTAAATTTCCCTCATCTTCGTAACTTTAAAGTGTTCGCTGATGCGCTGGAGGTCCTGTTCAGTACCATTGAGAAGCGCCACACCAACATGGGCTTGCTTTAAGGCTCCGACATCGTTCGTTCCATCGCCACACATGAGGGTTGTATATCCAGCAGCCTTAAGACCAGTTAAAATGACTTCCTTTTGGAGGGGTGAAACACGTGCGTAAACCCATGTATGGCGTAGCAAGGCTGTGACGGCAACCAAGTTATCAGTAAGCTTGTTAAGTGCGTAGCCTGTGACACAAATGTCTTTCTCGAGAAGTATCTTAGGATCAATAGCGTCCTTGGGGTTGACAGGAATCATGATGCTTTCGTCAATAGATCTCCAGATGAGTTCATGCTGACTATCTTCGTCTTCAGGCGCATCTAGTATCCAACACTCTCGATCCACAATCTCGACTTCCTTTGCAACATGGACTGCAGTTAATGGATTATCACCAGTAATCATGATGACTCTGTGGCTGCTCTCATTTAACATTCTGACTGTCTTCTTGGCGTCATCTTTGAGCGGGGTATGCAGAACGAGGAAGCCTGCAAAGATCAAATCACATTCCACATCTTCTCTCGTCAGATTGTTCACCCTGTTGTTCCCCAGCTCCTGGTCTGTCGACAAATACTTGTATCCAAGTGCCAGAACACGGGATCCACGCCGGGTATAGTATTTAAAAGTCGATTCGTAGTCTGCAGGAACAGATACAATCATTTTCCGGAGAGTCTCGGGTGCGCCCTTGACGGCAACAAAAGTTCCACGAATACGCCGTCCTGCAGAAGTGTGTAGGACCGTCGCTACAGAGCTCTGTCTCTTCAAAGCGGAGGAAAATTGGAACCTTCGGCGGACAGTAACAATACTAGCAGTTTGTGCATACGATTTTCCGGAGACCGAGGCAACTTTGTTAGAAGTTAACGTATCGTTTCGGCCAAGGGTCCAGCCGAGAGCTTCCAAAGTAGCCTTCTCCATAGGATCGCCAACAATTTCGCCTTCGTCAAGTCGAACAAGGGCGTGAGCGGTAGCGAGAACCAGGGTTGTCTCTGGGCCAACGTCGGAAACTTTCTGTAGGGTGGGGGTAATAGCCTGTGCAGACCCATTCGAAGCCGAGTCGCCGGCAGGCAATCCAGCAACACCCTCAACAACCAAATCCTCTCCAGTTAGGGTACCAGTCTTGTCAAAACAACAAACGTCAACACGACCAGCGAAGGGTATTCTGAAAGGCTCGGTGCAATAAATCGCGTACTTGCTTAAGGCCGCTAGGGACGTGTTGACAGCAAGACTCAATTCCATAGGTAGTTCAGGCGGGACGACGCTCGTGATGATGAGGACACAGTCGAGCAATAATTTCGAGCGCTTCCTATCTTGCAAAACACCTTCAGTCCAGACATACCAACTAGCTGCAATCGCAAACATAAGGAGGAATAGAATGAAGAGAAGAGCCTCTAGATTGTTGGCAGAGACCGGTTCTGTAGAGTAGATCATGGTTCGGACCAGTTGACCTTGGCTTGTCTCGAATCCGGTCTTAGTAACAACAGCAAGGGCGCCGTTATCAGGTGCTGGCGGAACTTTAACGTTTTTCTCTGGGTTCTCTTCGCCGCCCTGAGCATGTGTTACTTGCAGAACCTTGGTGCCTCCATACAAGTTGGCATTTTTGTCGAGCCCCTCTGGTTCAATTAGAGCATCTCCTGGTCGGAGAGCGACGGAATCTTTTAGTAGGGGGGTTGATTCGCCAGACAACATAGCTTCATTGACGATGGCAGTTCCTTCGATAAGAATCATGTCACATGCAACGCCCGAATCTTCCTTCGTCCGTCCTACGCTAACGAGATCTCCAGGGAGTAGCTCATCGCTTTGAACTTCAACCCAGTCCCCTAACCGACGGGCAAATAAAGGATACGGTTTAATCGACATTCCACGAAACTCAGTCAGGGTCCGCTGGCGCTGCCACACGACTGTGGACTCGAAGGCAACAAGCATGAAGAGTGTGAACAAGCTGTAGTACCAGTATTCGTCTAGACACCATAGTCCCACGCAAAATATTTGGAACACAAAGAACGGCGCCACGGCGTGCTCCTTGAAGAGTTCGGTGAAGGTAGGAACAGGTATATCGAACGTATTCGGGCCATAATGGCGCTTTAGATGAGTAAGTTCCGCCGCGTCTTGAATACCCAAGGTGTGTTGGAATGCCTCAATCTTAGGTCGAGGTACCGTAGAAAGCGGATAGACGAGTGGTGAAAAACTGTTGGTTTCAGGGTAGAAGATGAATCGGCGTTTCTGAAAGAGGAAGAATAGCTCTTCTTTCGGCCCGGACTGAATTTTGAAATTAGACCAATCAGTTACGGCTATCCATGGCGATTGAGCATAGAGTTTGCGGGCATACCTTGTCGTGGATTATCTCGCATATTTCAGATTTGCCGGAGTTTTCAACCGGAATAACCTTAATCAGTTTGGCAGAGAAAATATCGGATGCCTGCGGAGGCGCGTTAATTAGCCGCTATCCTAGGGGGGATCAGATCTAGAGAATGGTATTTTCCTACCGCGCGAGTGGTAAACAGCGTCTTGATATTGACATTCCACTGACAGCTGAGCCAGAGCAGGGTCTGTAAACAGATGATGCCACCCAAATAGAGAAAAGTGAACTCAGAACTGTGGATATATCTGTCGTAGGCTTCCTGAGGGAAGTAAATGGCGCCGAAGAGGGGATATATCGAGAAGAATGGCCAGACGTAGAACTTGAAGTATAGCGGGAGGGGGTTATGCAGTGTCGCGCGAGCAATTTGAGAGTGGTCAACGAGGGGTGGTGCCCTGGCGCGCAGGGAGAGATGTTAGTTGATATCGAGGCCAGGAAGCAGAATACGGGATGCACGTACATGATGAAAGATGCTCTCAGAGAGCCAACAGGAAGACGGGGTGAGCGCCACCTGCGGTTTTCTTGAGAGCTGGCGATGCTGCGACGAGGTTGTTATTATACCTATCGATAAGGGCGGGTTGAAGTCTTGTTGGTGGATGAAAAGGTCCGAGATGCAACTTTTTGTGACGTGATGGAAAGCCAAGCGGCCTAACACCGACAAAACTTCACGAAAGCAGAACTTGACCCGTCAAAGCTCGTGCTCGGGAAGCCAAAGAAGAAGAGTGAATGCAGCCACTAGAGGAAAAGGAAGAGGTGGGTCGAAGACGGAGATTGAGGCGTCGACGCATGTACAAGCCGTTCTAGTCAGGGGCGTCTGAAGGTGCTTACCATCGTCGTCGCTCGTCTCCTGCAAACTGGCTTCTTCGAGTTTTGAACTCCGTGTGGCGTCCCGAGGCCCCGGGGACCTATGTTGCCCTCGGGAGCGGGATCCGGCGGCTGCCCGTGTCTCCGGGCGACTCCCGGGGCTGTCGCTGCAACAAGAACAACACCATACTTGAGATATATATATATATATATATTAAGCACAAAGTTATATTAGCCTGACCCATCTTCACGAGAGCCTCCCAACATCTCCGAGAAAGACTTCCGGATCTTTCTATATCGAGCTATGACGCGCTGTAACGGATTGCGCGGTTCTTGGCCTGGTGCTGGTCCAATCATCTTGAGCGCTCCCAGCGCGGGCTCCAACCTCCGTACCCAGCATCGCGACCATCGTACCAAAGCCCCGAGAACGGCATAATAACTCTCGCTTTTCGGAAACCACTGGTTTGTGCATAAGCCTTTCTCCATATCACTCCCCTGCCAACTTACAATTTCTTCACCGTAGGTCTCCGCATACTTTTCCAAGTCACTTATTAAGTTCGTGAACCTCGCCTCCTGATTCGCCCGGGCTCCAACTATGTAGACAACCCTAGCAACCCCGTCAGCAATATCAAAGTCTCCATCGTCTATACCTAACCCTAAATTCTCCAGGCGTATGCTGTTTTCCCGGTTCCCGTTATCAGGATGACTCAACCTAGCGAGATTGCTAGTGTCAGCTAGGAAGGCATCAACTCGATCCATCTCCTCTTGTGCCAAACGTTCTATATCCCATATCTTCTCCAGGATCATCTGATAGCCTCCGGTCCCATAGAGTATATCCATGATTTCCGTTCTTGCTACATGATTCGGACTGTCTGTCGCATTCATATTCATTCTCGCTTCAAATAGTGCGTCAATCAATGGTATTATATGATATCGAGGGTCAACTATATCTAGTTGGGCAGCTTGAGATGGGCATTCCATTTGGAGATGGTCAATCCCCTCCAACGTTTCCGCAAACCCCCGAAGGTGGGATTCTTCTCTCTCTAAGAACTTTTCGAAATCAGATAAAGTGATCGAATTGGTATGGGAACCAGTTCCATGATTCTCCGCCTGAACAGCCCTGTGGTATTCATCAGATCAAATGCCAAATTCAAAAGCTTATCGATTGCCCCTCAGATAGACGTCTTCACTATTTTCGGGGACCGAAGGCTACTTACGTTAGAAGAGGCCTAGACATTACCAGCAAACATATGCACCACTTCGCTCGACTTGAACACCTCATACGCATCCTAAACCCTTAGAAGACTTCAAGACGGCTTTCGGCGCAATGCTGGCGGTGTCATGAGAAATTGAATTCCTCTCATTTGGTTTGAGAAATGACTGCAGTGTGCCTGATCGCTGCGAAGATAATTGATCTGTCGCCTGGAATCTTCAATAAGAGACTGCCGTCCTATAGGTCCTTATTTTCGGAAACTGTCTCTTCACTTTGTGATGCCCTGACAACTTGAGCGCAATTTAACGCAGGGAAAAGCTCTCAAGAGGCCGGCAACGCTTGCGTGTTGTTGAATCTTAATTATTGGCACTCTGATTTCTTAGCCCTACAGTATCAAAACCTTAAAGGATGAAATTTATCTCACGATACCTCTAGCTATGTAATCCTTGAGGTTTGATATCTACGAGCTAGATTTACTAAACTTGATGTAGAAGCCATATAGTTGTCACGACATAGGGACACGTATTTCACGATTGGGCTAGCTCTGTAACTACCAAGTAGTTTTCCATGAAAAGGGATATGCTAGGATAAGCATGGTGCAGGTTGTAAATTTTGCTGCAGGCCGTGGACATGTACAGGAGAATAGAGGGGTGAAAAAGAAAAAGGTTATAAAGATGCAAGATACAAGAATTTGTTCAAGAGATACCCCATCATCGTTGGCGAACAAGATACTGCCGGCCGTTGTAAAGTCGTACCACGCATACAAGCATGTATAATTTCTCACCACCTATTGATACACCCTATCTACGAGTTTAGGGATGTCGCACCCCTTTTCCATCCTTGGCATCAACGACTTTCGATTCTGTCAAGCTCATGCATACGGGCTTCGCATTCATGTTCTTACAGCAATAACTCCATTGGATTCTCCACCAGCCGTTTCAGAGTTTTCATGAATTCCGCGCCAACGGCACCGTCAACAACCCTGTGATCAAAGCTGGCTGTGAGGCTGATTTGATCGTCCCACTCAATTCCCCCATCTGCTCCAGGGATTGGAACCTTTTTCGCTGCCGCTACCGCCAGGATTCCGGCATGAGGGGGATTTACGATAGCAGTGAACAGCGAGACGGCGTCGTTCATGCCCATGTTTGAGATTGTGAAGGTGCCGCCGAGGAATTCTTCTGGTTTGAGCTTCCCATCACGTGCGCGGACGGCAAGCGCCTTCATTTCCGACGAGATTTCCTGAATTCCCTTTACATGTGCCCCCTTAACGATGGGTGTTATCAGGCCGACCGGGGTAGCCACAGCGACCGAAACATCAACAGAGCCGTGTTGTCGAATGACACCTTCGCTCTCCAGCCACGACGCGTTGACATTAGGGTGCTTCTTCAGTGCAGCAGCCACGGCTTTGATGAGAAGGTCGTTGACAGTGAGCTTGAATTCGCCATCCTTGGCTGACGCGTTGAGGGCTTGACGTAGTTTGAGGAGTCGGCCTGCGGAAACGTTGGAATTAATGTAGAAATGAGGCGATTGTTGAAACGAGGTCTGTAAGCGTTTGGCGATGGACTTGCGCATGCTTGAAATAGGAACGTCCGTATCAGCAGCACCGGCGGGGCCTGCAGCCGCAGCCGCACCGCCTACTGGACCAGAGTATTTCTCGACATCAGCCTTAGTAATTCTTCCATTCGGTCCGGTGCCCTTGACACTCTTCAGTGGGACACCCTTTTCTAAAGCTAGGACCTTTGCTGCCGGGGAAGCCATATACTCGATGCCATCTAGTCTCTCAAGAGAGGTTTGAAGGCGGCCGCCAGTCGATGTCGATTCTTCGGCGGAAGGAGCGGGCGCAGAAGATTGACTCTCGGGTTTTGACGGCTCAGGAGCCTCTTCTTTCTTAGATGCTTCTGGCGGAGCAGCCTTCCCACCGGCATCGTCTATTGTAAAATCTTTGAATGCATCGACGTCGCCAGCATCGTCGACCAGGACAGCGATTGGCTACATTGCGACTAATATCAGCACCATTCGTCGCCTTGTATCATTGGATATGTTGAAGGGAGCTTACACTGCCCACGCTGACATCCTTCTCGCCAGTCCCCTGGAGAATCTTGGCCAGCACACCTTCGTCCTGAAACTCGAAATCCATCTGCGCCTTATCCGTCTCGATCTCAACTAGAACTTCGCCTGGAGAGATCTTTTCGCCAGGCTGCTTCTGCCACGCGCCAATGTTGCCCGCTGTCATCGTAGGGGATAGTGCCGGCATATTAACGATCGTATGGCTTGGTAGCGCTGAGAATGGAGTCAGTAAGGGAAACTCGGGTTACCAACGGGGTAGATAACATACAAGACTTATCGGCATAATATCTCGCGAACAATGGGAAGCTGTTTTTCGGGATGCTGCTGTAGTAGACAATTGGTATCGTGTTAGCTTGACGTGCACTTGTCGACTAACACGGCTTATCCATCTTGCGTTCCCCACCACCGCTGGCGTCAATTGACGGTTGGGATCACCATCGGGAAAGCCGGATCCATCGCCCTCCCATCTCATGGTTCGTGTCTATGAGGTTTTAGACCCACCTCCGTATGCTGACTGCATTGTGAGCCCTCCCGACTGTTCTCGACGCCAGCAGCGCCGTTCTTCGAGAAAATACCGCAGCAACCATGACGTGTGTCCCTCGTGGCTCGTCGTTAAGAAGCCTGAAGCAAACGTTATGGGATTTAGAGAGATTGAGAGCGAGAGATATCGCGAGCGAGGATGATAATGGAGAGAAGAGGAGGAGAAGGGAGAAGAAGAAGTCTGTGGCGGGAGTATGCTTGGGGTTTGATATCACCGACGCCCCGGCCAGAGAATAATAACGGCTGCAGCTAATTAAACGGGCGTTGTTGGAGCGGACTTGTTGGGGCAGCGAGACCGGCAAAATTCTGGCCGGCGACGCTTTTCGGCATCCCGGCCGAACAGTTGGGACCGCATCTTCGGCCCGACCAGCTGCTCACCACAATACCTCAACGCGGCTCAATATATATGAGTAAAGTACTTTAGTATTTCGCTTTAGTCTGCATCTGTTTTGCAGTTACCTACATTTTGAAGCGAAGGGAGGAGAGGAGTACACTCCACCGGGAAAGACCTATTGTACCTAGCATACATTCGAACGGATAGTAACAACGGGGAAGAGCCACTGAGAGGCCTCGACCGGGTATCATTTCGACTTCTCCATTTCCTTCTTCGAGTCTTCCTTCAAGTCCCTTTTCATCTTCTTATTTCGTTCCTTCTGGAAGCCGGGGTCTTTCCCCCAGCCTTCTAGAAGGCCCCAGCGATCATTATCTTCGTCTCCATCCTCCATTAAAACCTCAGCTTCTTCGTCTTCAAAAGACTCGACGGCGTCGGGGCCCGTAAAGCATTTCCTCACCCTTTTTCTTTGGCTCTTTTGCCCATGCTCCCTATGGATCCTCCTCAGTTGATCTTCGAAGTCTACACCCTCGGAACCCTCATATGGCCTGCTTAGATATCCCTGATAAGGGTTTGGACGCCCCGAGTATCCAATGTACCAGAATTTATCAAGGCTTTCCTCCTTCCGTTTCTTCCAGTCTTGCTTACTTTGGCATCTTCTCTTTCGCCTATCAAACTCCTTCCCATCCTGCACCATATCGTCTAGACGGACTTCTGGAGTTTTCGGCCGTACGCGCATGCCTCTACCTCCGCTCACATCCAAAGTCTCATCTGGATCTGAAGGATAATTTTTGAAGAACGGGTCAGTGGTCGACAATGGTCTCGTATTAGGATTGTTCATCCAATACGACATAGGGACGTTCGCTTCATAATATCGTTTTGATGCAGAATAGCGGAAAGTGTTGTCGTGTGCGTGGAATTTGCGCGGTCGGTTTGTATTAGATGGCGCTGGGTAGCCCCCAAAGGAGAATGGGTCAAGTGAGGGAAGCGGTAACGCTTGTCCGCTGAGAGAAGTGTGAACACCTTTCGGAGGTGTCTTCCCTCCATCTACTGTGCCGAGAGCCAGTCTTGATGATCGAGCAGTATGAACTATAGGGTCCGAACGAGAACGCTCGAGCCCTAACTCGACTGCTTGCCGTGAGGCAAGGTTGCCATTATTTGAGCTTCGAGATTCCTATCGACGTACTCAGTCAGCCGTCGAGAATTTTCCATATTAGATGTGTGCGAACTTACAAATATTCTCGCGACATTTGACTCTGACCACGCAGTAATGTTTCTTGGAGTTTTGCCATGTTGCAACGGGTCCACAATGATTGGCTGATGGCTGTTGGTGTCGCTGTCATTTTGCAACGGTGCATACCGACGCCTCAGCTCTTCAAACATTTGGCGATCATTGTTAGTAAGCATGCTGTCTCCTGACCCCGACAGATGACTCATTGCCAAATGTCTATTTCGCTCTAGAGAACCTCGCATGGGGCCAAATGGTGATACAATGGTCGGAGCTAGAATAGTATCCGGTGGAGTTGGAATTATGTTGTCAGGCCCTAGCGGAACAACTGCATCATTACGACTTTTAGCAGAATGAGATTGACCACCATAACTAGTCCTGAGGGAGGGAAATTTTGAATTGGAGACGCGATTACTGGTTCTTGGTGAAGCAGAAGGCGGAAGGTTCGGTCTAGTTGGTGTGGAGTGTAACGATTCAGATGATACCCGGTGTGTATCAGAGTGAGCAGGGCGAATGCCTGGAGTCGATAAATGTGTGGTATTGGGGCTCAAGGCCCGCGTTCTTGGGACGGAGGCAGAGACTAGAAACTCGCCTTCCTGCGGGATTCCTGTTGCATTCGCAAAGGCTGAGGGCGACGAAGTTTGGCGTTGAATGGTTGCAGGCTCTGTACCACCAAGAGGTATGTGAGGTTCACCACTCATCCGCTTTTCCATCGCGTTCAACATGTTGATTTGGCGTCTTATCTCGGTTTCGGATAACCCTCCCCATAAGGCTGTTTCATCTAAAGAAAGCCCTTCAACAGCGTGGGCGGCATCACCCGTTGACGTGTTATCCGACATCATCTCAAAATCAATATTGGTCAAATTTAGGTCGCCAAGGTCTTGCAGTTCTAGCTGGGGGGGCCTGCTCTGGGAGGGAGTAACTGGGTTGCTGATATCCATGGTTGTATCACCATTAGGATCTCGACCACGCTGACGGCGGCGTCCACCACTGGTGTTTGTATGTCTCATCGTTCTTTCGCTGGCTGTTGGCTCGTCATCGCCAGAGAGAGACTCATGCGCCGGTGTGAAATCCATCCTAGTTGATGCTTCTCCGACGGTGGTAGCTGTAGGAGAAGGTGGCTCTGATGTTTGTGCGACTTCAGTACGAGCGGAATTTAGCAATCTTGTGGATGCCCTGGTAGCACGACGGAGCTGAGGAGGAGTGCCAACTGAACGAGTTGGAGCGCTCTGGCTGGACTGGTGACGTTTCGGTGAAGGCGAAGAGGCTTCAGTCCGCGTGGTTTGTTCAGAAGACGGTTCCTTCTGATGTCTCCGCTTGGAAGGTGGCATTATTCGAATTGGTTGGATGTTATATTGACATGAGTCCAGGGTGGCAAGGGCAGGCTGGTGGCACTCGGAGGTTCGAGCAGAGGATGAGGATGGCGAGGAAACTGGAGTACGATCGGATCCGTGGCCCTGGGCGATCTGAGCTGGAAGAGCAAGAATGCGAATGGGGGATCGGGATCAGCCTGATCGATGCCAACCAATAAGTAGTTATAGCGAGAGCTTTAGTGCTTGGGTTAGTTGCTCAACTGGTCGCTGACTGTCGGTATGGTGAAGCAATTTGATTGCGGGTAGGTAGTGAAGATGTTGCAGAGGGAAGGAAGGGAAGGCGCTGGTTCAGGTATCACTGCCGGGGTGCTTGTTAAGCAGATAGAATGATGGATGTCCTTCTAAGCTTCAATTCTGCTGTGCTCTCTTGAAGCTGTCTGCAGGATGCCATCGAGCCAACGTACAACACACAACACACAAAATGCAACAAGGTTGGCCCTGCTCTTACTGTAATTGGCTAAGTACACTTACATGTATTCCGACCGATCGGGATCTAGATTCAATGAAGCTCCGGTTAGCTACATGCTGGTACGCCGGATACTTGGTTTTATCCTACCTCACAATCCTTCTCCAAAAACTTTTGACGTAGGGCTGTGGCAAAGCCAACGCAGTTACTTTGCGAAAAAAATATTCTATCAAGACAATAATTTGCTTCATTATGTCACGGAGTCCAACCAGGGTATGCTGGCCTGTCCTGGTCGAGCTACGGTGTGCTTTCGAATCGACGACGTATTCCAGGTCGCCTTCGCCGTAGTACGCACAGTGGATTAGAAGTATGCAGGATTTAAATACTACCGTCGATACGTCAGCAACTAGGCACGGGACTGACAGCTGTCAAGGTTGTACAAGCCGGGTTCACGACTCCATTCCCTGAGTCTACCAGCCTTATGCTTTTGTCTACTCACTTGGGTTTTAATTCAGGGTATTGGTGTGGGAAGAGTACTCTGGCGTAATGACTGCAATCGCATAGGCTACAGTCGCATAATGTCTTCTACCACGTCGAGAAGCAGCGGTTCTCGCCGACTAGCTCGACAGGCCACAAAGGGCAAACTTGCACAAAAAATTTTTCCCCAGTGATACCCTACGATCCTAGTTACCAATCTACTCCATAAAATAGAGATTTTAATTGTGTAGCACCGGTAAGAATAGTCGCCCATTGATCCATTCATCCATCACATCGCACCTCTATAAGACAGCAACGGCTGGCGGGATATAAGTTAAAAATCAGGGAAACTCAAAATCGCCAAACTTTGTGTAGAAAGAGTACCAGAGTCTTATCGTCCACCGCATCTGCCGAAATCCCTATTAATTCCTATTCGATAATTATAATCCAATCCCTCGTTTATCCACCTTATCGGCTACATTTCTCATTCCCACCTCGTGGAAGCACTCCATCTCAAATTTCTGCCGTCCTATAAAATTTAAAAACTCGCAGCCTTCTAAGATCATAAACGGGCATCGAAAATTCCAAGATGGGTAACAGCAACTCAAAACACCTTCATCCTAGCCAACTTTCCCCTCTGAGCCTCCTCTGGAACGACGAACACATAGGCACTTGTTCTCTTGTTGAACTCCAGCGCAGCTTCCCCCGACTTCGGCGAAACATTCATAATTTCGAGCCGCGCGGAGAGAGGTTCTCCCGCAGCGCGAACCAATTGACTGTGATCTACGACCTTGCCCCATGTCACGACATCGTCCCCTGGGCTTGTCCTGCAGATATGAGCCAATCCCATTCAGGTGATGCAGTACAGTCATTTTCTCCAGCCAGGTTCGGCGGCAGCGAATTCCTCCGAGTTGTAGTATTCACTCTTTTTCGCCGTCTCAAAAACGGTCAAAATTACAGTGTTGGTTCAGCCCTCTCCGAAGCCTTTGTCGTTGGAGGTCCCTTCCGTCATGACTTCACACAACGTGATGCTCGCTCTATTCCACAGTACAGCGAGGAGGACTTTGGTAACCGGGATATCTCGGCGTTCCTAGTCATGCTAGAGGCATTTGTTGAAGTCTCCATAGCACTAGATTGTCTTGATAACGGGAATACCCCAACTCGGCTTGACATTGAGCATTCGTACCTTAAATACCGCAAGTACATTAAGCACAACCTCGACAATGCTGAGGAGGCCCTGCGGTTCTTACGTGTCGGCGACGTACTTGCAGATACGCAGATAGTCCAAGACTTTACATTCCCTGTCCTCTCCTCCTTCGACACGTTGTTCAAGCAGTATCACAATAATTCCCACAACATCACTTTTGCGCAGTACGGGGAACGCCAGTGGGGCCTCTCGCGTCGGCTCTGCGACTACCTCGAACTGGAGCGAAATGAGTTCCAAAAACGCAAGAGAAGTCGTGAAGCAGCAATTCTCGCAGAGGTACCTCAAGGTCCAAGATCACTTCTCTCCGGAATCGGCCTCGACAGCGACCTTCCCAGTCCGGGATTGAGCATGTATGAACACCAAACGACGCTCGAAAACACCAATCACAATTCCATGTTTATTACCTTGAGCCCACATTTGCTCCAGAAGATCATAGAGAGCTCACCAGTAACTGTGGATCCTGAATCACAATTCCACGACCATATTGGCGGCCCACGGCTGCCCAATTCTACCGGCAGCGGAAAAGAAGCAAACCATGATCATGTGGTGATTCAGCTTCGTGTCTTTAGAGGGTCAAACAAACAGGGAAGCCTGGGTATCTCAGGTCCAATAGGTGGCGCCGTTGATCGCCTTACCCCTCTCCATACACCTATCCCCTCACGAAGGGGCTCTCCCGCACCATCAGACTACTTCTTTGTTCCACACGCAGACCACCTCGGTTTCCCACCTAGAAGTTCTGCAAATCTGGGAGTTGGCAGCACTAGCACAGCCCACGGTGGCCGAAGCAGCCATGCCTTTCACAGAAGCAATACCTCACATTCCGTCGATGATTTTGGCTTCTCGCACCAAAGGGATTTTGGGTCTGAATTTGGCAGATTCAATGACAAAGAAGAGAGATTTAGGAGCAGAAGGATGGGTGGCGGTATCGACGATGTCAACATGGTTGACAGTGCTCGTTTTGATGCCTTGGGGAGTGTTAACCATCCTGGTGTCGGCATAGACCTACAAAGTCTCACGGCGAGAATGATGGAAAGGGCAGTGAAAGAAGAGAAGAAGAGGGAGTATGTAATGCCGTGGGGGAGGAGCAGCAGCGGGGCAGCCGTAAACGGGCAAAGGTTAATCGGGTATAACAGCGGAGAAGGGCATAGATGAAGCTTTCCTTTCATGCATGCACATGCACCTGTGCGCACAATAATTTAAATCGCTCTTGTTCGCAATTCCGAGTTAACTGGGCTACGAAGATATTTCCACTCTCTATTGTTTCTGTAGTCCTACTTCTTCTTTTCAGCAACCACAGCTTGACCCTGGCTTTGCCCACTTGTCTGTTTCTCCTCTTTTATTTTACTCCCATATGTATCCGACGCAGTGCTAAATGATTGAATATTCTCAATTGTTTTATGAATGTACTTTTTCCCATCTATACCCTCGAATGAATACGAACATATACGCACGAATGGCTTTATTGCGGGCGCACGCTTTCGTAATCGCCAATTCATATTTCCCGATAAAATGTGGTAGTCTAGTTCACGATATAACTATACTCTTATCAAGGTACCCAAATACGTAATATATACGCCGTTCTCGGTGAGTAATACGTATTATTCTCCGTATACTGACAATAGGGCCCGCTAGGGGCTGTGAATCCCAGTGAAATTATTATTTACATCACAACGCAGAAAACGAAAACGAAAAATAAAATTGAAAAGTTTACCAATTTCGATACTGATTCGATATTCAACCAAACCTGGTCTCGAAAGTCAGACTTCCAAAGTGGCCGCGCCAAATCGTATACTCTACTATTATCCGGCTATCGAAATCCTGTAGCTTTACTCATGGGAGACATGATATGGCGTTAGCATCACGTTTAGCATCCCGGACTAGGTAGATTGTGAATATTCAAGTACACCTATGAACCATATGAAGCTAGGGCCTCAACTATACAAGTAAGTTTATCAGTATCTCTTTAAAATTTGTTGTAGGTTCTCCGTTGAGTAGCCAAAGTTTCCCATTGTTTTCGGAAAGCGGCGTCCCTGAGCATACCGGCAAGCCCTACGACCATTGTTCTAACTCAGATTCTCCTTCATTGGATATCAGCGCTGCCCTGCTTAATTGCGAGTGCAGATGGCATCTTTGGAAACATGGAAGCAGCGACCCCTGCAAGATACGTTGCCAATAGCATCATGGCAAATTCTGCCGTGCCAGCTCACTGAAATTTCGACAATTTCTCAGTCTGCTACCGCAGGAGCGTCTCATTCGCTCTTCCCTTAGCAAGAATACGAACTGAAACGGTCAACAGTTCGAAAAGTCGCCGCCACTCGCCAAGATATATCCAGCGAGGAGCTCCAGCTATGCATTCATCCATAGGTGCATTACGCGGATATCGCCCCTTGCAAGCCGTCCTTATCCGATTCTGCACAGGAGTTGGTTCTCCGAGAGCGAAACCCATCTATATATACGACTGCAGACAATAATGCAGTGCACTTGCGGGATATATCCATCCAGAGTCTGACAGAAATGAGTCAACTTTGAGCCGCAGCCACCCTGCGATGCGCCGGAACTGTTACGGTAGTTTCGCAAAACCTTTCTTCATCAAAGTCCAATCATTTCTATACGGTTTCTAATGCCAAAGCTTTAGGGATGGCCTGATGCACGTGCAAGGCCTAGTGACCGACATCTATCCAATAGATGGGAGGACGCTTAGCCTAGCCATCGAGGGGAAGCTGTCGCGTGCATATGCATATGCAGCTACCCCTCACTGATATCACGGTTCTAGTTAGCCCCTCCATCTTCATATCTCCAATGCCGATTGACCTCGAGGATAGAGAGGGGTTAGGAATGAGTCGAGCTTGCAGGATGCATTGCATCGCCTTGCAGGTGGGGGCCCTAGTCTAGGCGAGTAAGAGATTTGAGGCTAGTCTTAGACTTGAAACGGATCCGAGGCCGTCTCTCAGAAGAAAATTTAATTCCCTCGCGATCGAGGATCCTACTTTTAATGCAGATGACGACAGAAGCTATACGGTGTGTTCGAGGCGCTATTTGCTGCGCGAACGTCGACGTCGACGTAATGTCAGCTTCAGCCTGGGGCTGAGACTTGATACGTGAGCTTGCAGGCTAAACAACAGACCCCGAAAGGGAATCTAGCATCTCCGTGCGGTGCGAAATATCAGAAGCGAGTAGCGAGTGGGGATACCAGGATGCCGCAAGGAGGCGTCCGTTTGCAAGAAGTATATTGGGATCCGAACTGCTATCAATCTTCCGCCGGCGACGACACTGTGTGGTAATTTTGGGGGCCCAACGCAGAATTCAAACGTCTTCTTCAATATCGCGCGATATCTTGCGATTTTCAACATTTCGTTACGGGTACATGCGAAAAAAAAAAAAGTATGCAGACATTGAAGGTGTGAACAGAAAGAGCCCCGCTACCAGAAAGACAACAGGATTCGCCCTTTTGGGACAGGGAATTGAGATCATGGCCCAATGACTCACTGCCTCGCGGACATGCGAATGCAGCTGCAGCCTCGCTCTAAATAACGCCTGCTGGCCAATGGGCTTGGTGCCAAGCCGCCGGACGTCCAAAAGCGCAACGCGGAAAAAACAACATTAGTAGTTGCATCCTGGTGCTGAAGACCTCGACGTAATTTAACATTCATGCATCTGTAACATGTAGCCTGTTGATATTTGATTACAGAAAGAGTGTATTTCTTGGAAGTAGTGGAGGAGCCTCTCCTCTGAAAGTTCCCGTCGGCAGGTTGCAGAACCTCTAGAAATTCGCTTTGAGGCCCGCTCCCGTGCACAAACGACAAAGCCTCCAAATTTGTGTTAGAATAGCCCCACTTCCGTCCAGAATAACTGGCTGGGTAATAACGGTGGCTTTGAGTTTTATATTACCAGTTCTATACCTTTCTAACGAACTACAATGCATAAGCCGGAGTCCAGACTGCCGTGTTTCACACGTCCCCCACCAAAGAACCAACCAGATGCTGAATCCCCTGCGACACTAAATAGATCCTCCACAAGCCACCCCCGTTCACGGGAACTTGTGAAACCGGATCAAGAGCCGATATCAGGCTATGGATGCGATCAGAAAGTACACAGTTTGCGAGCATCCACAGGTGCATAAGCAACTAGCGCCAGTGGGACAGCGAGGACGGGGCGTGGAGGCCCACCGCGCAGCCCCGGGCCTGACAGGACAACTAGCAACTATCCAACATATGACCATATCTAGCTATCAGGAGCTCGTCTCTACGAGAAGCCAATAGAATGTACTCGAGTAATATCAAGATTTGTGATCATCAGATTGCTGAAAAGTTTTCACACATGCCGCTTCGCCTAGTATTATGATATCGGTGTCACCTCTGTCCAGATAATCCCTCATCGTCGTGACGACCGTATGCATATCGAAATGCTGTGCTGAAATTTAATCCTGCTCCCCGAGGTGATCTTGATAGGCTTGGTGGCCTCATCCATCCAAATGAGCTCCGTGCACTACTGCAGGAGAGCTATGGTCGCAGTAGCTAGTAGTCATGAGAACTCTAGCGAGCATGTGGAGGACACCTTCCATAAAAACGTTGGTGAAGCTCGGGAAAATACTGCAATTGCTAAAATTTTATAAATACCCCTCCGACCGCTACTCTATGTTCCAAATTCTTCCTCACCATTCACTCATCAAGACCACTCTCATCAGTACACCAATATTTTCTTCCAGTCTCATTCTTAGCACACATTCACCTTTACAGAACGAAAATATGCATCTTCACATCGGTATACTTAAGACTGTCACGCCATGTCGGGCGAGCTTCTGAAGCATACGGTGGTCCCCACAGGAGTAGAGGTATATCTTTCCTAAGTATATACTCAATCATTCTGTGGTGGCCACTGTATGCCTTGGTCTGCTGGTCAGACAATTCACAGAAACCCCATCGATGCATCACGCCTGAGCTGAGTCGAGCGGCGGTATCAACGAGCGGCAGATGAATACGGTGATCCCCACAGACAGCTCGTCTGTGGTGGTCACCGTTTTACTGTTCATCTGCTTCCCATGGCAGCTGGTTGGATACTTGCAGGTTCTTCTATGCGATGGTGATGGAACAGGTTCTACGCAGCGCTAGCACCCCGGGCCGGTTGTGCCGTTGGTGTGTGCATACAAGTATCGTGTTTGTAATACCATCATTTAAAGCTATAGGAAATGAACTAACAAATTGGTGACGTGGTCAGCGAGCTATTGATGAGTACGGTGATCCCCACAGACCCCGGTCTGTGAGGGTCACCGTGCTCATTGGTTGGCTGGCTGGACCATTTTACTTCTGCTGCGCAGTTAGCTGTTGGTATTTGCATATGCATCTAATAGCAGGTAAATACTGCTTTGTTCTGTAGGGAGCCGATAAACCACTACATTGATCTTACCCATGGCAGGGAAAAAGTCATAGACCCGCGAATTTGTAATGAGCAGGATGGCTGTTAAAGAGACACGCAAGCCCAGTGTCTCTGTTTGGTATCTTTTGGATAGCCAGCGCATACGCACGTACTGGATGTATGTCTTTCCGTCGAATTAAATTAGGTAAAGTAAAGGACGCTGGCTGCTTGGTTATCGAACTCAATACCCTTCGTACACAGCAAACTAGTAGAAGTAAAGCATCATGTCAATAAGTCGTGTCATATACATCATATTAGCTATTAAAATAGCCGTCAAAGACCCAATAAACCAGCATGCAATGGCAAAGAAACCGTCCACTTCGTGTAAAACGCAAACATTGACGCAAACATTGTCACGCAGCTGTCCCTTCCGAACTAAAACTACTCATTCCTCCATTCCATATACTAAAGAAAATTCGATCGATCAGTCGGCAATGGCAGCGAGCTGCATAGGAGAGCACGATGTGGGGAAAGTGAGGGAAAGGATTGTTGGACTCAAATCGAGAACGAATGATAGAGCAGAAAAGCCGGATTCGAAGTGCTCGCGGATATATTTGTCTTGCAGCGGGTAGTTTATGCTATGACTACCACGTCAAAATCCGATCCCCTAGAAGAACTTTTAGGAGCAATCGATCAAAAAGCGCTGGAATTCACGATGATGACGATTTCGACCATGGATGTTGCGTGACGATAACGATGACAATAACGATGATAATAATAACTGTAGCAGAACTTAGTTAATATGGCGACGGCAGTAGAACGAGCTTCAGATCACTGAGTACTTACGAAGAATGCTGAATAGCCACCACTTTTTCTTCCGCGCGCTCTGGCTGCTTACAATGGCTGCATCGAGATGCTGAACCGCCTCACCCAGGTTGGCTTCAGCATCTTCACCGTCCTTTTTAATTTGTTCGACCTGTTCCTCCTGCATCCAGACCAACTGATTCAGCTGCTCAAAGAGTTCGCTCAACTCAAGCATTGTCTGTTCGATCTTCTGAATTTCGTTGTATCGAGTGCGGACCTCGCTGAGAGCGGCCCTTGCCCCAGTCGCTCGAGTATCTTTCGTCTACATATTCGGATTTTATGGTGGCATATTTTTAGCTATCCATACTCCAAATCTCCCTGCAAAGCCAAAGAGGATGCAAAAAATTCTTGCCAGATGATCATATGAATATATTGCGCCTGCAATGGATGTGGAACTTACAGCTTCAAGAAAAACCTGGAGGTCGGACCCCTGCTCCCAAACTTGTTGGATTTCTTCGTCCGTAGCATCAGGGTTAACTATGCGGTACTGCCGTTCCAAGACATCCCTCTCCTTTTTTCGAAATTCCACTTCAACTTCTCTCTGCCGTTGCATATTTACCCTAAAATTCTTTTCGACAAGCTCAACATGCTTTGATCTATCTGAGCTTTCAAGCGTACCGCCTTTCATCTCCTTGATCCTTGCCGTCATTGTCGTATTCATACCCTGTATTTCAGCAACAGCAGCATCGATTCGCTCGCGAAACTCAGCACTAGCCGATTCATCGATCTGAGATAAACTCTCTTGATGAAGTCGGTCAAGGTCTGCAATCCGATCGGTGATCTCTTGGTTGGCTTTGTGGAGGATGGTGATTTCTTCCAAGAATGCCTGAGTGCCTGTCGCCGAAGAAGGCGGCCGGTCGGCTCCATCGTGTGGTGGGACTGATGATGCTGCGTCAGTCGCAACCGCCCGTCGACGTATTAGACAAATCCGTACGAGTATAACGACGCGATATTAAATGTACAGATGCAGATGATAAAGGTTTACAGGAGAAGAGGAAGAAAAAGATAGGGTTGCAAACCTTCGTCCCCGGCATGACCGTATTCTTTCTCTCCTAAAATCTCATCTCTAGATTCAATCTCGTGGCTATCTGGCTGCTGTGGCGTATCCTGCTGCGAATACGGATTTTGTGCGTACGGGTTCTGCGCATAATGACTTGGAGCCTGCGCGTACGGGCTTTCATTCTGCGCATAGGGATTTTCACTCTGCGCATACGGGTTCTCGTTTTGGGGGTATGGACTCTCGTTTTGCGAGTACGGATTCTCGCCTTGCGAATATGGATTCTCGCCTTGCGAATATGGATTCTCGCCCTGCGAATATGGATTCTCGTTCTGCGCGTAAGGGTTGTCGTTCGCATTCTGCGCGTAAGGGTTCTCGTTTTGCGAGTAGGGAGGTTCATTATCCGCATAGGGATTCCCTGCAGCGTATGGATTCTGCGAGATTGTTAGAACTGATAAAGCATAACTCAAACAAGCCGCGATCCAAATTCTATAGGTTTATTCTCATGCACGTTAGTACCTGCAAGGCGAAGCTGGTAATCCCGAAACCGAGATTTCAAAGTATTCGGATACTCGAGCTTACCCATGTTGACTTTCATGCATCTGCTCTCATGCTTTGCATGGATTATGGATGTATGCGTCCATCGACTGGTGTAACTTGCTTTCTCTTTGCAGGCTCGCACTCCAACCGCGCTCCAACACAGCAACGCAACCACACAAAATGCACAAAAGATAAGAGATTTCTATACGCATCCACAGAGGCCAAACTTACGCTCATCCTGAATTATTCGAATACGTCAAGTCCGGTACTGATTTGTCTCGTAAACCAAACGTTGGTACTGATCCGGATAGCGAGTACGGGGCGTTTGAGGGGGATATCGACTCGAGATTTCTGAGCACACCAAAGCAGCACGAGAGAAAACGAGATCCAAGGCGGGGAGGATTTTGAAAGATCTTGAGATCTTGGCCGCTAGATAGCTCGGATAATCCTGCGAAGTTATTACGCTGTCTCTGAGGGCTCCCGACCAGAAAATCTCACAATGGGGACCAATCAAGCTTATAAGAATCAAAGTCTAGTTAGCACACCCTACTATTAATTGTCAACCAGTCGGGCTTCCGAAGAAGCGCCCTTTTTTTTTTTTTTTTTTGTTTAGTCCGTCCTTTCCTTTCATCTTTCCCAATACAACATTAATAATGTGTGTGCTATATGTATGGACAATAGTATCTATCTGACGTAGCGCGAAAGAACGCAGCGAATGCAGATATGCCCGACCCACGGCGGACGTTATAGTGGCATGTGGCGGCCCAGCGACAGCAAAACTTCCGGACATTTCAGGATCTTACAGGATCTCGTCCTAGGTCGAATCCACTTTTCACCACACACGTTGCCTGTAGATCAAAGATTGTTCGAAATTCTAACAGCTGGTATATATAAGTACGCAGCCTCAGCCGTTGCGTTAGAGTCAAAACAAATAAGCTCTCGTTCGGTTAACGGCTTTCACTTCCACATGTTATGAGATCTCGCGATTCGAGTTTTCTATCACCCAAGCTTGAGCAGATGGTGTCTAGGGCGTATATACCAGCACATGCACACTGATTACGTCCAGCCACCTCTGGCCAACTAGAGCTCTCCCGCATTTCAGAATTAAAGTCCCTAAATTCGAATAATAGCAACGATATAGGAACGCTTCCAATAGCACAAAGGCATACCAGCTACACGCAAACTCCAAACTAGCGTTCCACAGATTGAGATTCCTCTGGAATCTCTTCTATCAGTTTATCGCGGGAATTGCAGGATCCCTCTCTCGCCACCATGGCTCGAAGGGGAAATAATAGTACCGTCCCCTGTCCAAGCTAGGTCTAGCGGGCTGCAACTATGCCTTTGGCTTCCGCAAAGCTCGGTTGACCTCGCTGCTTGAAGCAAGTGGGTCTGCTTCGCCATCATGCATGCATTTGAATTCAGGCCACCCGGCTTTATAATTAGTTTGTATACTGGTACCGATGCACACGCAGTATCGCGGGACTCTGACTCGGTATTCTTCTCATTCATATACACGGATCCGGCCCCTCCTCTTCGTGCGACAATAGCCGGTCCAGAACGCTTCTCTTGGATCTGCACCAATTAAATACAGTTTCTTTCCGGTTGCCTCCGAGTCTTGATTAGTCAAAACGATCTAGTACTTGTTTATCGCTTGAGCTCCCTGCTTCCACTGACATTGACACAACTGATCAAGCTTTACTAAATGCACATCTTCCCCAAAGTTGAATTCAGACTCCAGTTGCCGCGCTTTGAGCCTCAAACCGATAATCCTCTGACTACTAGGATTCGTCTGCCGATCTACGGCAGCCTCATTCTGGGACTTTGCTAGCCACCCTTAGCCTTCGAACGGCAGTCTTACTTCGCCTGACTGGCCACGCATTAGGTATGAATACTCCTTCCACAGTATCCCAGACCCCATCAGCAACCTCAAGGTAGCGTTTTTTAACTTTCGGCCTCCGCTTCTCACTCACAGCAGATGCAGCAGGATATTTACTTATTCTCATAACAGCTAATGCGTGGGGTCCAATAAGACCCACCGCCACACCGGGAGTGCTGCCGTTCCCCAAAGAGCTTCTAAGGCTATCACAGCGACTCATGCAAGTCGTGTCTGTTAAGCCATCGGAAGCTGTTGTCTCCGATCTCATGAAGCATTTCCCCATGCCATGAATGGACTGTACGAGCCTCCCGGTCGAGGTGTTTCCTTCAGGAAGTTGAGTGAGGATCTCATCTGCAGCGGCAGACGGAAGAGAAAGAGAAGAACAGGTAGAAACGGATGCGATCTCTGGTTCTCCTCTGAACGATGCGAGACGGCGGATAATGGTGTGAGAGCGGATCCAAGTCGCCAAGGATCGAGGAAGCTTGAATGCGGTGTGCTTGTGAGACGAATGAACGGAAGAGACGACATCTTTTGATTCATCAGCAGGCACGGTCGAATCAGCAAGCCTGTTTGGCTTCAAGGTTAACAGGCGGCCCGAGCAATGGTTAACCTACCATCGAAGTCGTCGTAAGTGGGAGATAAAAGAGCGTTAAAAGTGATTCGCTCCATAGAGTTGCTATAGGACGGGTAGGGACCGTCGAAGGCCATAGCGGCAACTATAGTGTACCCCAGTATCTCGAGAGGGCACCCGCCCCCACTAATTCTTTCGTTAGCCCACCTACCCAGAATACCAGAGAGCCCTATCAAAGACTGACACAGTAGTATCCGGACCAACTTGCCAGCGGAATTGACCCTTCATTGTTAGTATAGTTGGTTAGGTGAGTGTACCCGAAGTAACTCTGGCTTACCTTCGCGAACGACTAGTATATATAGCGATGCTTAAACGATGGAGGGTTGTACGATAGACGGTATTTGATGCCAGAGCGGTGAATTACTCCATCAAACCAATTTAAGCTTATACGAGCCGGAGCCTCCGAGCTTTTAGGTCCAGTCAATGATCAACGTGTCGATCACGATAGACCGAATCGCGGAAGCCGATCCGGTGATCTACGATCGGCATGATGGACAGTGAGAGACAGTATATCTCTACATCCTGTATATACCCAGGTAGTTGTTTTGTTTATAAACAAGCTGAGGTTGTCAATCTCATCTACATGCATCTACATGCGAAAGACGTTGACGCGTTGACAGGGCGCCCGGCAATAACATTTACCTTTAGGTGTTGTTAACGTTGCAGTATATATCATTTGGCTTATAGCACCAATATAGAGCTCTGGAGGTTACACGGCGGGTTAAATGCCTAAATGACTTGAAGTATTTAAAAGCATTCAATTCGAGGTTGCAAAATGTTCATACCTTTTCGAGTTTGCTACCCAGAAAATATTATATATTGCACATCGATTGCTGAAGAAATTCGTCCGTGTTCAAATTCTTTCTTCTGCGATTATCCATAAATGCTTTATAATTTAGTAAGTAATTGCGGGTTTGAAGGAGAGACAGGGTTCTCTTAGCTAGAGACTAAGATCGCTAGACGTTGGTACATCGATAACTACAACAAAACCAACTTGTATGGATAACGGCAACTCATGCATAGCTACAGCTATGAGCCGTTGCAGGGTACCATGTTGCGCAGCTAAGCCAACCACGTCCCTTCCTTGTTCTTCTCAAGCCATTCGTCAATCGACGTCAATTCAACATTCGCAAATTCTTCCGGTTTGCCTCCATCAGGATCATGTCCAATCTCTCCTAAACCACGCCTGGTGCTATGAAAAAAGTGAGACTTGGAAGCCTCCCATTCATCCTCTGGCCACTCATAGCGTTTTACATCCTTCCCACTCGCTCTCTTTAGCTTTTCGACAATTTGGTAGGCGTTGAGTAGCTCCGTCCCAAACGCAAATTCCTTGTTCCGATACTTATCTGGATGGCGGATCGCATCTGCTGCAAATTTCCCAACATCACTACCATCGACCCACCACATTTGTACGGCAGGATCCGCTGCATCCTTGTAGACATACGTATTTGGGAGGTCGGGGTATCCCATAGCCACATAGTGCGGCCAAACAAGATTTTGGATGAAGCTCGGCGGCCTGATAATGGTGTATGATACCCCAGCTTTCCTTACCAGGTCTTCAATTTGCCATTTTTTCTCCCAGTAAGTTCGCCAGAAGCTCTCTTTAGGAAAGGTGTTAAAGACTCTGTCAAAGTTTTCTTGAGTGCCAGCTCTAGCAACGGAGCCGTATATCAATTGTTTCACATTGTGGCGAGTAGCAGCGTCGATGATGTTCTTGGTTTGATCAATATCTGCATTTCCGCCAGTGAGATCCGGGAAGATGGTGAAGAATACAGCGTCAAAACCCTCGGAAAAGGCTGCTTCGAGGCTAGCTTTGTCATTGAAGTCGCCTTCGAAGACAGTAACGGAGGAGTCTTTAAGGGCTTTGGCGGCATCGGGTTGAGAATTGCGAGTGAAGGCATAGAGCTGATGATCCGGATCGTCCTTGAGGGCTTTAACAAGGCCAGACCCCATGCAGCCAGTAGCGGAGAGGACGAGAACCTTCATTGTTGTTCAGTCGAGATTTAAAGTGAGCGAAGATATTGGGTCCGGATATACAATGAAAAAAGCCAATCGGAGCAGCACGTTCAGGGCTCGAGAGATCGAGATATATAGTATTTTAAATAAAGACAGTATTGTTGTTATTTCTGTTCGATTGCTAAGTCTCCAGGCTTCTGATATTCATCAAGGGACAGAGAGAGCTATCTATTTATACACGAAAATAGCTTCAGTTTTCCACCATCGACCTTTTATCAAGTATGACCTATAGATTCCCCTCATTCTGATTACTGCCAATTACGACTCGCCAATTGCAAATCCGTACGCTATTAGTATGCAACGTCGACATTGCCTAACCCCACCCGCGCCGCTGAGTCGTTGATGATGCGATCTAATAATGCCAAGACGGAGGCCGGTCTCGTTGCGTTTCCGATGCCGAGAGCAGATGTTAAAAGCAGCACCCTTGTTATCCGAGACTATGTGCGTACACGACGCATCCTCAACAAAGAGGATACTACTCTGCACAGGCAGCCGTTACGGTGGGCCATGTTGCGCGTGTCCTGACGAGTCAAAGTAGGCCTATTAGATGCTTTTAGGAAGGCTGCAGAGCTTAATCAATCGCTGATTTTCCCACTGTTAGTAGTAGTGGCGTCTTGCAGAGGTCAAGAGCCTAAGATTCGATATGGGAGCTGACCGTGCCAATGACTAGAGCATCGCTAGCTAGTTTAGTCAACTGTGTCAGGAGTTATTTAGAATCATGACATTGTACATGTACAATTTTGTACTTGCAAGAATACCTGGCGCGTCCCACACGTGCACACGAGTACTCCGCATATCGCATCCTCGTTTATTAGGTCTTGCTCTCTTTGAAACTGGCTCGTTTGCCGCTGGCTCGTATTCGCGTGGCTTAATTCAGGGCAGGAAACAGACTTCCGCTTAACGTTGGTGTTGCAATGTTGACAACGTCACCTGCACAACTGGCAAGGCTTCCACAACAACACGCGTACGCGGTACATACCCAGCATGGCACCTCGAGCTCGAAGCATGAAACCTAGTGAGCGGAATCCGGTGGGATGGGTTTTGGTGAACACTTTCCCGCTCCTCGGGAGCTCCTAGATTTTTTTTTTGATCTTTTTTCTGCTATTTTCCTGGTTTCTCCATTCTTCCCGCTGTTGGCGGTTAGTTACTAACTATGGAGGCGGGATGTCCAAATTCCCATGCTCAAGCTGCGACAATGGGTGCGTCGGATCAAATCGAGGTCTGTGGGGTCCGAGCGCCACGAAAGACTCCACGGATCCACGCTGGGTGGGCCTCTCTGGTTAGCCACCTTCTTCGAACATTCTGGCAGCGCTGAGATCACGGCCTCCTGCAGGCTAGCGTCTGTGCGGAAAACGTAACGCGACCACCGTGATGCCTGCTCTCTATATTTGCAATCGCTATCGTATTGAGGGGTCGAGAGGAGCAAACGTGAGATAGCGTAACACAAGACGGTTCGTCTGTCTTGCAGACAGGTCTTTGAGCTCGATTTCCAACAAAAAAAAAAAAAAGGTTCTACTGCTGGCGACACCGCACTGACACCCTCAGCCATCTATTGTGCTATTTCTGAAGATCGAAAGGTTGCGCCCGACTCCCACCTGTACTCTGAAATTAATATAATTCAGCCGCCTTCTGCACTGTATTAGCCTTTGATGCGGTTGACGGCATGTTGCCCCCTTTATTTTTGTGAAACAGGCACCTATAGAACATTGTGTAGACTCGGCCTCAGTCCATCGGTGAGAGAGCCTCGTTCTGGTTTGGCGTGTGCTCGATACCGAATTTCAATTTTGGGGCCTGGATATCATCGCATAGCGGCGTGTTCCTTTTATTGAATGTGGAGTCAACAACTATTAATGTGGAGTCGAGAACTATGATTGAACAGCATCATTGCTCTAGCAGACTTGTCCGTGTATACTAACGGGAAGTTCCGCAAGCCCTACTTTCGATGCAGATGCCAATTTATCCATTCGAAAGCATCGGCCTGCCTCCTTCAGTATCGGCGTGAGAGATTGATGAGAGCGGCGTCTCCCCTACGGCCGGTCGATGATCGAACCGTCCTCCAAGCTATTCCCCTGAACGACTTAGACGGCGCTGTAGCGCTAGGCACCTGGTACCCGTCGACTCACACCTCAGTTTGCAGGCGACCCAGGAGAGACGTAATGTACCTGCATATGCACTAATCGCTGCAGTCGGAGTCGAGAGATCAGATCCCAGGATGCTAGACGGTGAGCAGTTTCAGCTAATGCCATGACTTTAGCCAAGCATCCGGATAGTAGCACGGCATTCTAGAAGCACTGATATTATTTTAGGTCTCATGCTTATGCATGTATATGGTGGCAGAGACGCTGAGATACACCAGAATTTATGATGCAGCCGAGGAAACTGAACAGATGGTTACATTGTAGACTTCCATGAGTAGTGGTTGCTATTTCGATTTTAGTTATTTAGTGCCTGGTTTAAACCTTATGAAATCGTTGATATTTTACTTACGCATATGTTGCCCGCTTGCTGGAGGTTTGAAATATTGGATAGCAGAGGCTGTTTCATTGATATCAAAATTGATATCAAACTCCACCAATCATTCCGCTTGAACCTTTCACGGTACCCTTCACGTAGCACCGCCCGAAAGCTACCCAACCAGCACAGCAGCGGATAAGTTCTTCAATAGCGAGAATATCATTATAGCTATCATTCGACGATCAGCTCTCCAGATAGAGAAGTACTGGCTCCTCTTGATTCGAACTTTCTTCGACGGGTAAATAGCAGTCTCAGGTCAATTGATCAAGGTACCGGACGCAGGCGACGAACAGGGATACTGCATGTAGACGACATATGCATACCACAATGGTACAACAAAGCTTCGTTCATTTCCTTATCTATATTTGCTGCCGAGGGGAGCTGCCGAACAAAAATCTATAGGTGGTAAATTTAGCTGAAGCGTGGAGGCGGGGTAGTTGATATTCTCGTGACCAGCCACCAGCTATGGCCATATCAGCCGTCCAGAACAATAATAACGGCTCCCTGGTGACACAAGCTGGCCAGCTGGGTGTTGGAACACTGCGTTGTTTGGAGGATGCAACATTATTCGAGTTTGATGTTGCATCAGCCTGCCGACACTTCACTGGCTCTTCTGCCCTGCCATCAAAGTGGCTGGTTAGCACGGAAGAAAAATTCTGCGTCCAAACTGAGGCAACGATGTGGAGTCGTGCCTATGCACATGTGGAGAACGGCTTGTCTCATGTTGACCAATCTCGTCTGCACTTACATGTAGATGTGCTAGCTCATGGCCCAAAACATAGCTTTTCTCCGCACGCCGGCCGGCGTGCGGAGACTGTACGGCGATGTTGGTCTTTCCGATAGGTTAACCTGTGGGGCAACAAAACCTAAAATATACCTGGTTCAAAAATTTTTTATTTAAGAGAAAATGCTAAAGGAAATACGCGTTGCTTCAGAGAAATTTAATCGGCGACGGCTCAGTGACCGTGACGCTAACAGCACTAACTTATAATAGAACCTGGACCTAGGTTCAGAGTGAGCTCGTGAAACGGCTGTGGTCCACGCGCTTCGAGAGAATAGCGCAATTGGATCGGAGGGGCGCCGGCAATACCCTTTGATTGTCGGACATGTGGATAATGTCCCTTGGGAGAAGGGATAGACTTTGCTTGTCATAGCATAGTTGAAGTCTTTAGGGTAACGCTAGGGTAGTGCCGATCGGCGCAAAAATATTCGGACTAGACTGAAGTTACGCAAATGCAGACATGTCCATGCATCTATCCAATCTGGGCAAAGTACAAGCCAAATATCGAGAATGCCTTTCTTCATTTCTGTCAAGATTATACGAAGTGTGAAAGTTTGCCCTACATTAGAAAAGAGCACACAGGCATGCAGGTATTCTGTAGGCTGCCCGCCCTGACCAGCATTTTCCTTTCCTCAAGATACTCAGTTGCGACATGGAGCCAATTCAGCCGCGAAGCAGTCTTCTACCAAAGGCTAACTCAAGAAATATAAATAAATAAACAAATACTTATAGCTTACTTGCTTAACTAAATAAACAAAAGCGAGGCCAATTTTGAGCTATCGGGGACTGTGCCAATAAGGAAGCAAGGATTGTCCTTGTTGGCTGTCTTAGCTTAATTTTTGCGGGACGGTCGTGGAGAACGCCTCTCCCACTTTACTTGGTCCAGAACATCGGCTCGGCAGAAGAGCTTAAGTTTCGAAACATACGCTTGATAATAAGAGCCGCTCCGCTATAGCGAGCTTGTCAAACCCGGATTACACTTGCCTAAGTTTCTCCGAATGTACTTTCAGTCACCGGCGCCGGTTCTCATATTAATATTCAAACGATCATCGTACCACTTGCCAATACCGTTGATCAACAACTTGCAAGGTTTTTCACCTGCAGCTATAGTATGATGATATCACGAAAGGGCGCATTGGAAGCGCGAGGAACCCGAGATGTCAAATTACGAGCAATTTGAACAGTGGGTCTAATGAGAATATTGAAGTCGTCTTGTGTAATCACTTGCTATGTGAGTCTGATTTCGATCGATAAGGATTTTTTAGCCTCGACAAAGCGGTTTAACATACGGACTGGAAAGAGCCTTACTTGGTATATCCGCGTACGGCACCTATGAGACAGTGATTGTCGAATTCCGATAATGATCGTGAAGGAGATAAGAAACACGGCCCCAGAAAGAAGTCTACCAACTCGAATACAAAAACAGGGAGCGAAAAAGAAAATATAGGATTCCAGGCAGGCGACCAGTCTCCCAGCGAATCGGCCTATCCATATCGTTCACCCCTGAAGCTGTCGTTATTATCCCGTGAGCGCGGGGCTATTCCTTGTCTCAACGCAGAGCAACCGCCTGCAATATGGACTTCAGCGAGCTCATGCAAGCAGACCACTCGAAGAATCATCGTATCCCCAGATCGCTCTGGGGTGCATGATGTGATTCCAGCTGCATTCGCTCCACAAGCTCCAAGCTCAGGAACTCCAGAAGCACTTAAAAGGGACTGGTTTAATATCACGAGGACAAAGCGTCCGGGGTTTCACAAGAGCGGAGAGCGTTCGGAAAAATTGCTAACCGGATCATCCTTGTTCTGATGGGTTTAACTCGAGGTCTATGCACCGCCGAACGCCTCAGATGACCATTTTTTGGATTCCACACCTTGTTTTGCTTTTTTCTTCTTCTCTTCTTCTTCTTCCTCTTCTTCTCGTTCTTCTTGGGGCGTGGAGCCCCGTTGCGTATACACCATTCTTAGTAGGCAGCGTATATCGAGTGGCTGAAAATGAGTGTGATGTCCGCCCAATATGCATATGTGCCTCTTTAACCAGTAATTTTATTTCATCTTTGACGGTTTGAGAAAAGCGTAGTAGCGGAAACCCAGGCTCAGGTAATCTCAATAATGCAAACAAATAGCAAGATTCGAGTCAAATCGGAGTCGCACTTAACAACTAGAAATTTCGTTTTTTGAAGAAACAGGGTTGGGAGAAGCACTCGATACACAAGCAAGGGCAATCTTTGTAGACACCTGGATGGCTGTCGACATCCTTGGAATTTCAAGTAGAAGAATACTCCTGGATCATAGATTTTATGTTCTATGCATCGAACAAGAGTTCCTTATCCGTGGCTGAAATCGGATTAACGTTGTTGCGGACCCCGGACCCGGACTTTGTGACGAATTGCCTGCAATTTTACTACTTCATCAACACCATTGGCATATTTAACTCTTGTGGCGGCTGTCGGTGTTTCTTTAAAACTTTAGAAAACCTGGACTATCAGATTCAAGGGGTTTAGAACCGAAAGTGGAGACGGCTGCTGATATTATTAGCCCATGTAAAAATTTACATCTGTGCAGTCAGAATGAATTGCGTATGAGTGTTTCAACGGCTGGCGGATGCATATCGTGCTATCATCGAATCATGCATTAATATACGTTCCGCAATTTATACGAAAGCCAATGGCTCCAACAGATAGAACAGCAATAAGCAGGAACAATATAAAGCTTTCTGGAATCACAGACAAGTCTCGACACCCCTCAAAAGGGGCAATGTAACGGATCACTTGGAGGTTTCTTGGTGACATCACGTCAATAAGCGGAATTACCTGAGGGATATATCACTGCAGCCAAAGAAGATCGGGGCGGCGACCTGAGCCTGTTGAATGACCTGGCTCTGCTGGTTTCAAGCAAAGAGCAAGAAACTGGCAAATCCTGCAGCTTAGGTTTGACCGGGCAAATAATTTTGCGAGCCACCCTTTCATGTAACTCTCAAAACAACCCGACCTTTNTTTTGCCTGGTTGCTGGCGTCTAGCATTTGTTTATAACATTTGCACGCTAGCTATGATCACTTAAGACTCCTGCAGTGGGCTTTGTCCACCAAGAGATTTGATCTCTGTGCTGAGTTTTCAAGAGATTAACCAAGAGGAAAAAGAATTACAATATGCATCTCAAGCAGACAAGGATCCCATCCTGTCTGGTTTCTCGATTTTTTTATTATTATTATTATTATTTTTTATTTTTTTTCCAAAAATCGGAGCTTTGGTGAGCGAGACAGTACTGTGCTGGTGCTTGTTTTTAACGTTCTGTTCAGGATTAGCCGAGTCTGGTTGTCTCCATAGCCGACTTTTCCCTAACCAATGAGGTCTTCGGATGATTGGGAGTGATCACGCGGTTCACCTGCAAATTGATGCAGTCAAAATAACCGGACCGCCCAATCCATGCCTTGACACACAAAATGACGGCTCCCCCTTCGTTCGCCTTTTTTCAAATACATATTCAAGCTCAAGAGATCCAATTCGCTGTGGCAGCGGAAACACCCCTACAACCTCAAACCGTGCTAGCGATTAGGGTAAATCGATCGATCTTGGCGCAGATGTGGGGAAATCGCTTTGCTGAGTCTTCTGATTTGAAGAACCGTCGCTGGCGGTCGGTGAACTGGAGCGGGGCACAGACAGCAAAGACCGAAGACGCACGGTATATTACAATCAACCCGTCAGCCCTGTCATTAAGCAGTGATCCTCTTCTAGAATGGCTATAGAAGGTTTCAGAGTGCCCCATTGAGGGCACAGACTCCTCAATGACCTATTTCCAGAACTGGAGTCTCTTCGAGGGATCATGGGGCGCCGTTTTCCACGAAAGAACCGGAACAGGTCCAATTGGACTGTTGGTGAGATGATTTCGGTGATACCAACGACTGCGTCATATAGATAGATAAGTGAATAGCCTTCAGGAGCCTGGTGCATTAAACAACAGACGATAGCGCAAGCACAAATGT
This sequence comes from Drechslerella coelobrocha, assembly GCA_036971555.1. Lineage (NCBI taxonomy): Eukaryota > Fungi > Ascomycota > Orbiliomycetes > Orbiliales > Orbiliaceae > Drechslerella > Drechslerella coelobrocha. Next base: position 1,127,042 of record JAJTUH010000003.1, read on the forward strand.
GAGTACCCTATACATTTTACATGAGCTATATCCCAGACTGGCGGGAACGGACCTAGTATTTCGATCGGGTGTTGAGCAGACACCTTTTAATTCGAGAACGAGAAAGCTAGCGGATAGCACTATAGTGAAATTAAGGCACCTTGATATCACTTACGTATGTATTCAGCAGTATATATTGCCTAGGCAAGTTCTTAAGGTGGGAAGAACTTGCTGGGAGCGCTCCTGATCACTCGGCTGCCTGGGGATCTGAGAGAAGGAAGAATGCAAGCTGTAACTACCTAGGTAGTCGGACAAGTAGCGCAAGCCCGCAGAACTCGCCAGGTCATATTTTGCGAGCCTTCGTGCTTCCCGTCCGATTTATTAGCGGGTGCTGTCAGACCCTTGAAATTTCAGTGGACAAAATGCAGTAGGCAATGCTGCATAATGTCGAGCAAGGGTATTGTGATATCTGTCGAGTGTTTGCCCGTCCCATTTGCATTTGGCCCTCCGCTTACTACCTTAATAAGTCTGCTTGCTGCGGTTGGCAAAAATCGGCCTGCTGCGGTGGTCCTTGCGGGCCAAGGTACCTGTCAGACTTTTCCAGAGAAGTGGAATTTCCTTTTTCCTGGGTGGGGAGCTAATATAAAACTACTTGACGTTAGGCTGTTCAAACGAAGGTTTTCTCTCTGGCCGCCCGTGCTGGAGCAAAAGCAAAGTCTCTAAACAAGGGGTCGGCGTTGGCTGTGGGGCAACACCACCATCGCCATTAACTATTCCGCTTCCTCCAGAGCAATTGCCATACATCGACCAGGGCGTCTGAGGCTTCCTTCCCCAGCAAAACTCTCGGCGCAGGAATACACCCTTGCAAGAGTGGCCATCGTCGGTTGATTGGATTGGACAGCTGACGCCCGGTGTTCAGGCTTGGTTCGAGCCTGGCTTGTTCTCTCAACCCCAGCATAGTTAGAGCTCTTTCTCTCCGGAAAATCCTTACATTTTGCGACTTACTCGCATCCTCCGCAGATTTTTTGGGCTTTTATTTTCTTTTCTTTTTGTCTGTGCCTGATTGCATTGTTCTATGTGATCAGATAATGAGCAGGGGCCTGGTCATGCATCGCGATTTCTTCGCCATTACTATTTAATCATGGTGCCATCCCCACCATCTGTGTCCGAGTCCTCCTCTCATCTGCCAGCTATCGCTTCACTGACGATACGCCTTGCTCGCTGACAAGATATTCATTTTCTATACGCTCTTTCATCCTCTCAGAAATCTATATCTACAGGTTGATCTTAAGTTGATCCCAGCCAAAAGCCAGCCCATCCATCTCGATTGTATTGCGCACCTTGATACATCGAGTATTCGATTGTGGACATCATCTTTTTGTTCTTTTTATATCTATATCAGAACACACAAACATAAACATGGCTTCCCCACGCAGCCATCCACAGCAGTCGCGCAATGCGAACGGCAACCGATTCACAGGCATGATTCCACCTCTCATGCTCGTCAATCCTTCAGATCTCCAGATGAATGGGGTCCGCGTTGATGGATCTCTACTGTCGAGCAAGACATTCATTGATTCCATGACTGCCTCGTTCAATCAAGCCGACAACATGTCTCCCTCAACTCCTGATTTCATCGACTCCCCTTCTTCGACCATTAGCGCCGATTCTTTCATGCCTGCTACCCCTCCGCAGATGCAACACAGCAGGTTCCTCTGCCCTGAGCCAAACTGCTCGTACAATATTATTGGATTGGGTTCTATGGCCGAACTCGATCAGCATGTCGCTTCGGGTAGCCATGTAGGCCACCCAGTCGATTTCGAACTTGAGATGAGCAATGATGATCATGCTGGATTCTCTGCCCCGATATGGGCAGGCAAGAGCAATGATTACTTTGCTCTCCCCACACAGCCAAAGGGAAAGTCCCCAGAGGGACATTGTATTTGCAGATATTGCAACCCACACGCGACAGTCTCAGAGCAAGAGGCACAAATGCAGCTCTCGCTGGAGCTTCCTCCTGCAGTTGGTGGCAACGGGTTTGATCACCGGACATGGCAGCAAAACATGAAATTGGAGAAAGCCATGCAGGCCGTTCTCCAGCAACATCAAAGATTGCGAGAAGCAGAGGTCTTGCAGCAAAGCATTGCCTTTGCTAACACGGCGCAGCCGTTTGGCAATTTTTATGGTACCCCTTCAATGAGCATGTACCCAGTGTATAGCAATACATTTGCATACTAGGTGCTTCTCACACCATCAGAAGATCCTCTACTCACGATATGATTTCCTTTTGTTACTATACCCCTTCCTAAATATCATGAGACTTGAATGATCTTGAAGACACAACTGTTTCTGAATTGAAACATTTGTACATATTGCAACTTGTCCCAAATTTTTGCGTTCATTTTTACCAACTTTAGCCTTTCTTTTTTTCTGTAAACTGATATCCCCACAAAATATTCGTTGGAGTTACCATTTTGTTCTTTCGTTCATTGTTCATATTTTGTTTGAGGATACCAGGCGGTGTTCAATCAGGCATTTTGGAGGGAGGCGTTTACTTGACCAGCGGAATTTGTCAAAAGAGGGAAACATGGAGGAAAAGCCAAAATTACCTATCTCACGGGAGCTTGAGGTCACTGAAACCAATAAGAGCTCTCAATTGCACATACATTCAGGGAAGTTGATCAGCATTTGGAGGATATTTTGGTCACATCCTGTGGATTTCTTGTCTGTAAGATAAAAGAGAGTTGAGCTTTCTGTTGTCCGAGGGGCAGCATACTAAACTACAAGTACAAATTAAAATGGTTACAGACATACACAATGGTGTGCTAAGTTGTTTGCAGCGGAGCATTTAACGAAGGGAAGGCTTGTGCCGTAACCTGCCTGCGTCTTTGTTCACATGTGGAAATTTATCACTCTCTGCTTCAAGCGCCAGGTCCCGGGGCTACGAAAATCGATCATACCGTCATCACCAGTGCATAGATATCATATCTCTAAAGATGGCTGCTCATAAAAGAATGTCTCTTTATAACTCATGCACAGTCAATGGCTATCTATGGCAAGGTAGCTCGGGGGTTCAACACCGATTGGCGTAAAGTATATGGGTGCATAAATTAATTTTTTGTAGCGCTACCACCAGTGATGGTTTCAACGCCAAATTTTCCCAGATTGTCGACGGTACTAATAAATTCTATCAGTTTAGAAGATCGATCGATACCCAGAAATCGCTCAGTCTTACACTATTAGCTCTCAATAGTATATACATTTTAGTCATAACGTTAACTAAAATTTTCTTGCAGTTTGGGAGTAATAGTCATTCCGAAATTTCGCCTGCGAAGCGAAAAGAAGAATTTTATCAGGTTGTCAATGCCTTGTCTGTCGCAACTACATCATCATTTTCTTAAAAAAAAGGTTTACGTAGGCATTCGTCGAGAACTTCGAGCCGTTGTGTGGATGACAATCCCCAGATCTTCCAGGGTAGAGGCCCTGGCTCTCCCCATAATTGTGCATCTGCGCGGAAAAGGAAAATTATAAGGGTCGAGAAATGCACAGCACTGATGGTGGCTAAAGACCCATGTTGTCAATATTTTTTATTTTATAGGCATCTTTTGTCGCTTCGATCATGTTTTTTTGTTTGGGAGTGAGCGAGCACAGAAAGTATCCCTTGTCTTGGGCTGCCCATAATCACGTCGCGTACAAGCTATAATTTTTCGGAGGTGGCCTGCCCGATTCTTAACCATATCGCAAAATGTGGGGCTGTCATGCTGAGAGTATCTTTCTATACATATCTTGAGATATAATTATAATTTTAACATTTGTGTATGATCTCCTCGAGCGCCATCCAAGTGTTATGCATCTAGTTTGAAATTTGAATCGTACCGGTTGATTGTTTCACCGAATAATTCTGTAACGGTGATCAAAGAAATTCAGGTCACGATTATGTCTATGTTGCATGTCGGCCATCTGATCATTTCCTCGAATACTTTCTAATCGCCTCTTCTCCTGTCAGGCTAAAACTCAAATTTCTACACCTGCGACCAGCTGAACCGAATTCCAGTTGAATGCGGACGACGCAACGCCAAATGCAGCTACGGGCTAGGTTACCCCACCGCGATCCCCGATTAAGCGGTTATATGTGGAGAGCGGCAAACAATACCTTTGATCAAGGAAAATTTTTCCCAAAGCTGCACTAAGCAAGGTGCATGTCCAAATCTAGTTGCAGGACTGGCCACGTCGTGCAAAATGTCCCTGTCGAAGGCAGTAAAGATTGGGGTCAAGCCAAAACATTAGAATCAGGTCTGCTTAACCCAGTGGAATCCTAACACTGTCTGCGGCTGTCAGCTCTATGGTTATGGTAGGGGTCACTAACATGTAGACTCATGCCTGGGTACATCAGTAGTACTTATGTGAAGACTTATCTGGAGTTTTCGACAGTACAAGTACCGGTTAGTATCGGCCTCGGACATTGCTTCAAATAAGTCTAAGTACAAGAAGATAGTCGCCGAAGAAGTATTCCATTTGTCGAAATGAACAAATTTTGGAACGAATATCTCATAGGTACCTAGAACGACATACAAGCTGGGGAACATCAGGTGGTGTGGTGGATTATTCTTGCGTTTACAGCGGTGCCTTGCAGATAGTGGGGTACGGAAATTTCTCCATCGTCGCAATCCGATATGTACCGACAAGCTTGGTCAGTGCGGAGAAGCTCGATCATAGAATGTTAATGCTCCTATCAAGGAACTAAAGGCCCTGCTGACCTAAGGTGGGTTTGTCGAGATTCAGGCGATGTTCGAAGTGAATACTATTTACAGGGATCCCTGGTAAAGCATCGACAACGCAGAAATAGCCAGTGCCGGCTGAATCCAGAATTGATGGTAAAAATGTCAATCAAGGGTACATGTACCTCGCGCGGCTCGAAATAACAAAGGGGCTTCTTGAAAGCCCCGTCAGATTCATACATTGACTATATTCAAGGAATGGTGACTGGAAACCTGATATTATACGCATACACGCATAGCATACTAAATACCAAGCGGAATCGTTTGACATTTGATATCTGTGAGGGGTCACTGGGGCCACAAGCCTGTGCGACCACAGCAAATCAATTAACTTATTTTTACTTGTAACGAACAGCCCTCCTCAGACAATATTGACCGCTCGGGGGGGACTTTTTTGCATCTTTCGTCACGGTGCCTGAGGTCTTCAATCGAACTCAAGTAAGCAAGAACCGTTCTCCTGTAGGCAAGTGAAATTAAGGATCTCTGTGCCGTTGATATATCCCGGCAATATATACATATGCATATGCAAAATTTCAATGGTAGCCTCGGTTTGATTGATCGATTAATCTTGAACGCCTTCGATATGATCCGATTTATGCCTTGCAGCGGCGTTTTCCGCATGTTAACGTTTGCTCTCTCTCAGCCGGTGTCAGTCAGTTTCTACATGTGGGAATGGTGCCCATATTTGGTTGGCTGGTGTCTTGAGCATTGACCAACCACCGCCCCACAGGCACGAAATCTCGGGTTAGTAGTAAATAGTCTCCGAGGATGCTATAGCCCATGCCGTTAGAACAGAATCTTTATTTCAATCGTAGCCTGATCAGATCATTTCTCGGTCGAGACGAATCGGTATCATGTGCAAGCACCAAACGTTATGATTTTTAGAGAATACCCGGGCAAAGCTGCTTGCTAGTTGCGGGTGAAGAACACGAGGGTACCGGTATACCACGTCTGTGGCAAATTCAGGCAAGAGATATTATACATCGGCCTTCGCCCGCTAGATTCGGTGATATAGACTTGACTAGCTTTCCCTTTGTTTATGGCGTTCACCGTTATTATGCGAGGCCTCAGCGCCTTTTGTCACGCCACAACTGTCAATGCAACCGCCAAGGTTCAACCTGGTATTATTGAACCATGATGCAGACGGGGTCTCGCTGGTTTCTTCTCCAGGACGGGAACACACGAGTACGAGGTTAACTCCAAGCGAGGCACCTGACGTGAAGTACAATTGTCCAAAGTAAAAGCAAACATAACTTAATATGTCAACCGCTCACTGAATCCTGTCTTTTAGATACACAGCCTTCGTGATACACCATCTCACCTTTCATCCATAACTTCCGTTTCTCCTATCATTTAACCTACCAAATCTGAATTTGTAATAGCAAAATCAATAATAGTAACTAATAGTTGCAACCTAACTTGTCGTGCGTGATTTACCGGAGTTTCTCCGCAAACGCAAGGTAACAGAGCTTGCGTCGATCAAAAGCCACCAAGGGCGATCGAGCAGGGTGGCTGTGGAGCCCTGCTCATGACTTGCAGTTGTGGTCCTCATGACTAGAAGGCAGGGGTTTTGAACTGAAAATATCGGACGTCGCAGGTGGGGATGACTAGCCTCCGGCTCATGGTGGGCTCACACAAGAACACCATGGGGTGGAAAGGCTGTTCTAGCTACCTGTGAGTTACCATTCCACGCTATATGATGGATAAGACAATTTGGCAATAATGTTAGCCATCCAGACCAAGGTGACTTACGGCAGTTATGTTTGTTTAATTTTTCTTACGCATTTAGCTTTGATGGTTAATCTGGAGCAATCGACGCCGTGATTAGAACCTTGTTACTCAACTGATCGAAGTTGAGACATACCATTCCCTTTCAATTTATGAAATCATTAATGTCACCTTATCAGTAGAAACTTTAGTCTAGACTCATCGTTAATCAAGTCTATTAATCCCACCTGATGCGCATAAAGCGGAACATGCAACTAGTGTTCACTGTAAAACTTTCGAGTAAACAAATCCTAGCGCGCTACCCCATATAATGCCAATGTTTATAGCCAAGGCTGATTGTACATGGTCCTCTCAATAGTCACACTCTCATCCACCATATTCTCGGCTGACTCGCAGCTTGCCTCTCTTAGACTGTGTCAAATTCAATCCGATATCTTCAAATTTGCCGGAGAACTATTCTGAATCTGTCTCAAGGCTGCATGCAGTATAATATCATCAATATATTACCAATCACTATCGAGCTAGCCTCCCTAGACTGATCCTAGCCCTCAGTGCATTAGCCCTGGTGATATGATAGTGATCATGGAGGAAGAGATAAATTCCCGGTGCTCTTCCCCAGCTTTCAGCTTGGAAGGATCTTACAGGGCGCGTTATTATCGGGAGCTCCAATCCCTTGTTCAATGTCATCCATGGCAATGTCTTCACAGACTTGATCTTGGAACATGGAGAAGTATTTTCTAGTACTAAAGATAATCGCTCGGATACCCGGATAGCTGAAAGCCGGTTTACACAGAAAGGTGACACCGGTGTATCCGGTATATCCTTTAGTTTCCACGGTTCTCTGATTCTGCAGATTGTCAGCATATTCCTGACTGCAAATCATATAGGGTGTTTAACTTATAGCAGTCACCTATTCTTTACTGCCAGAAGGTCAGGGATTTGAGGAATTGCCCCCGCCTTCCACCACCAACTTTCAAAGTCCGGAATAATCCCGAAGACTAGGAGATATTCCCTACTATTTTGTTATCTTCTCATACGATAACTTCCAAGGCTGCCGGCTATTCAGTCGGTTGGAGTAAAAGACCGAAAAATCATGATAAAACGAAATCAAATTCTTTTGCAGTTCTATAGACAATTGAGAGGATACGGGCAAATGGCACCTTTTGGTCCCTCGTCTAGCGCTCCAATTTCACGCATCTCCTGCTCTGTTAGTTCCCAGCCGTCCATATCCATATTGGCTTTCATTCGCTCTGGATTATCGCTTTTTGGGAGCGGAATGTAGCCTTTTTGTAGACTCCATTTGATCATAACCTGGGTAGAATATCTCATATGCACCTCACCGATTTCAACCAGGCTAGGATGGTCCGACCGCCTGTTACGCACAACAGGCGCATAGGCGGTGATAAGGATACCCTTGGATTCGCAGAAGTCAATCACATCCCTTTGTTGGCAAAAGGGATGGACTTCAAGTTGGTTGCAAACCGGGATGGCGGAAGTATACGATGCCATCTGCGATAGGTGCTCAATACCGCTGTCAAATTTTTGTGTGACCTAATTAGCTAGCATTCTTTTTTTACCAAACTTGGGGGTAATTCCATTGAATGTAATATCCTCGGAGGTTCGAAGGTTTTTAGGCATCTGCTTTGACCAAAGAGACGAACATAGTTACTTACTAATTGCTCACCCCAATATCTACTGTTAAACCTTCTTCCTTTAAGAGCTCCAGTGCCTTCCACAGTACCTCACGTCCTTCTTTTCCGCTTGCCGGCGTATGGACTAGAAACAGGTCTACGTATCCCTTTGTATCACCATCACCAGCATCGATCTTCCTAACGCTCTCTCTCATCCTCTCCAGGGTTTTTTCAACGTTATTCTCGACGGGGTACTGCATCTTGGTGACGATATAGATATCCTTCCTGGGTATTCCCGACGCCTTAACGGCTTCACCGACATCTGCCTCATTCCTGTAAAGCTGGGCAGTGTCGATATGTCGGTAACCCAGTGAGAGGGCCGTGAGGACTGATTGCCTGCAACTATCAGACTTGTAAACGCCATAGCCCAAGCGTGGTATGGAGGCATTTGACCCGACAAGCGGGATGCGGTCGTGAACCGAATGTTGTATCGCCATGCCGCACACAAATTGGCTGAAGGGACCGCAACCGAGGTTCTCCTAGTTATTGAGTCGATGATTCGGGATGCTTCCTTTGAGAGTAATAGGAAGCTTAAGTGTTCTGGATATCGATATTGTATACTTATAAGTATGTACGATACTTTCACGTCCAGTCTAACTTTCCCGTCAGACAATAGTGCCCCGCCACTAAAATAACACAGTCTGCAACACATGTTCTACAAGAGGCGAACGAAGATGAGCCAACTCTATGATAACGCATGATGGGCGTACACTAAGTGTATTTGTTAAATGAGGGTTCTTATTTCGAGAAGGCTTCGCCATATCATGGACTGTGTTATAGGAAACGACAACTTTTGGTTGTATTTGTATCTGCTCATACACTCTCCGTTCATAATTTTATTTTTTGTTTGAATTAAGGACTTGCGTCGGCAACGACGCTCGCAAACCCATCTCTCATCATTCATATCGCGGTCATCCATATAGGCCACCAATTTATATCGCATCCCACCTTACGTAATTGAAGTCTGCAGGCACTAGGCACCGCTCAAGCTCTCCAAAAGAGTACACACCAAACATCATACCCGCAAAGGCATTACCTATTGGCGGTAATAGCGTCATTACTTTGGTTGAGATGCTAGATAGCCAAGTAATATCGGTTTTGATCCTCTTCGACGCCGGGTCAGAATCCTCGGTCTCAGATGGGAATGAGAACCCAAAATGATATTCCAATGGGAGAGCTTTGATGTGTAGGAGTACTGTGGGTTTGCCGTCAGGTAGATTGTGTTCTTGATCCTCGAACTTTCCTTGGCCATCCACCGCTTGCTTGATTGCAATGTAACGATGGCCTGTGGAGCTATTAAATTTAATCCCGATGCTAGTGAAAGTATAGCTGTTCCACCACACAACCGTTCCAGCCTCGTAGGTCTTGCGGTCCGGGCTAAAATCCAGCGCAGCAGTCCAGATGATGTTTGCGCGTGTCTGCCTTTGCAGTAACATTGTCGGGCATTCCGGCACTGTCAAGTTGTATGGCCCCCCGTGTAGACGGAGATACCCTGGCCTCGCAGATAAGCTGTATTCCTGCTTGAGCGGTGTGTCTATACAACCATGAGCTTTGCTCAGAAAATGTGAAGTTATGTGTGCTGCTTACGCTTATGGTACCAGCCCAATTGAAGTTTGCTATTGCTAAAGTCATCTAACCAGGTTTCGGCGTCGAGTAACTGGTATGTATCAGGGGCCTTCCCTAGGAGTGTGATTTTATTCCCATAATTGAAAACTGGCCAGTCATTCTCCCAGCTGACCGGTACAAGGAAACTTTCACGCCCTAAAGATGCAAGTCTGTCAGCAATGCTCTAAAACCAAGTCGGAAAGATTTTGCGTATGTGCATACCATACTGCGATATCTCCCATCTCACCTTTCCATCCGCTTCTTGTTTCCAAGGCCTAACACCAAGAAATACACCCCACCAATTTCCAGCCGCATCCTCGATCAAATCGGCATGACCAGTATTCTGAACCTCGTCTGACGTGGTGTTCTTCCATAGTGGGTTCCTATTTCCCAGTTCCCATGGCCCCCGCGGACCCACATTACTACGAGAGACCCATTCGGTATGACCTTCCTCAGTTCCACCTTCCGCAGTAAATAAGTAGTAGTATTTATTTCGTTTGATGATATGTGAGCCTTCGGCCAGCCCAGAAGGCGCTACACGGATGACGGTTGGAGCAGTCAACGATGTACCCGTGTCCAGATCTACTTCGCAGATGTGAATTGCGAAGTCCTTTTTCGTACTTGCGGGGTCCCTATCTACCAATCTATACGTTGTCGACAAATACACTCTCCCATCATCATCCCAGAATAGCTGATGATAAAGATATTAGCTGAGAATGCCCAAACACCTGCATAGGGCGTAGGCGGGTTTTATACATCTTGATCGAATCCTGGGAGATCGAAGTACACCGGGTCGGACCAGCTGTTTTCGTCCCATATATTTTCCGTAACAACATAGAAGCCCCTAGGCCAGACTCTTTCCTGGAACGAAAGTTAACATTGGAATTTAGTTCTTCCGCAGGACCCCAAACCAAATAACAGGAACCCTTATGCAAAATACAATTCTATCAAAGTTACACACGTAACCAAGATGTTTTAGCAAAGCGCACGACATACATTTTGTGCGGGGCGATATCTATCCCACTTTGCCGTTGTCATATAAAACTTCCCATCCACATATCGGAGAGTTGGAGCCCAAATTCCCCCGCCGGGCTCAACAGTTCGCATATCCAATTGGTTACGCCGTGTGAGCGCGTGGCCAATCAACTTCCAGCTTATGAGATCCTTGCTTTGATAAATCGATACCCCAGGGAAATATTCAAATGTCGATGTTGCGATAAAGAAGTCATTGCTCCTGGGATCCCTACATATAGTGGGATCAGGGTTGAAGCCTCTCAGGATAGGGTTCTGATAGGAACCACTTTCCGCCATCGTATTTTATTAGATTTCGATCGCGGGAGCACTGTAATATAGACCAAGACTTAAACTGAACAGTTATCGATAATACAATCCGAAACCAGCACCACCATTTCTGAAGTTCAACCAAAAACCAATTATTGGACCGTGTACGTACAAACCAGATATTTTATACCGTCTCTGACGTTAACTTGAATTTTGAAATGTTAAGTGCTTCCACAACGAATAGCGTACAGCCCACTTAGGCTAAATTCAAAAATTCAGAGAAAATGCGGGGGAAAGGAGCACCAGAGCGTCATTCATTTGAAAGTTATGTTTCGACTCCGGGACTTTGAGAAATTGGGGTTGATTGCGTTCGCCAAAGTCAAGCTTTTCCCTTGTTGCGCACTGTATGGACGACGCTTGTCGAGCAAAGGTCGGAATATCTTTTGTCCACCTGTTGCAGACAAAATGATTGGTGGATAAACGGCCCGCGTCAAACGCCCAACACAACAACACACCAGGCTATATCCAGATCTCGCGGGTCAGAAAATGCAGCCACAACGTGAGATTTCAGAGACTGGCTCCATGTGGCGCTTTATTTCAGTGGCTTAGCAAGAGATCGAGAGATCGAGAGATAGGGTCACTAGAGTTCAAAACTCTGATTAGTTAGTGAAAGGTGCCGGCGGGCGAAGTATATAAGCATACATGCAAGTATACATTTATCGACGTATCGCGCCCATAGCGCCCACTTTGCAAGCTTTGGAAGTCTGGTTTTACGAGACCACATGTATCCATAAGAGTACAATATCAATAGATACTCGATCTAGCGCAGCCTACCTTGAAGTTTATATTAGCGATGCATTCCCTCTGTCTAGAGTTATGCCGTATTCTAGATATCTAGCGAATCGACTCTGTCGCAACTGCTTATAGTGAGCGGCACATTCAAGGCGTTAACATTTTTATAGCAACCCCTTAAAATTCTTGAGGTTTTATAGAGCTGATTTCAGTGGTACCTAGGATCAATACAACATCTGATACTAGATCCTAGACTTTCGAGTTGAATCGATCAACAGGACCGTCAACTCTGCCTTCAAATGGCCGTGACTCGGACCCACACTCGGAGATATTGCTGTAGCTATATTTATGGGTATAGACCTGTATATGCATATATCAAAGTTGAATTATCAACTTGGGAAACAGAAAATACAATTTGCGAATCAGCGTGAAACTTCCGCAGGTACGGAGAAGACATAGTGTTAGAGACCTTGTGTAGTATGTCCGGCTCCGTCTCGATCGGGTTTGGTAGTCTGCTGGCATTGAACTGGCATATGGCACAGGATACTAAGCTCAGAAGGACAATCGTACGATATTTGGACATAGAAAAGCAATTTACAATGGCGACAACGTTAGCAAAGGCCCAATGATGCTACCTCAGGGTCACTCGCACCAAGAGATGCTCAAGTGAGCCAGGGTTTCTGCAGTCAAAGTACCAGTACCTCCCCGATGTATCAACCCTTCGATTATGTTGGCCACCATCGGCCTAATACTAGGTTAGCGATCCAGACTATGAAGCATCAAACGTCAGAATAGCGCAGAGTGGTCGTAGGACGGTGGCAATACGTGACCCTGACCTATTATATTGCTGAAAGCTGTTCCCGATAAAGGTAAGGTTTTGGACGGCCGTATTATCGATTTACGCTTGCATATGCATCTCTCCGGTGCATGTACCTCCGAGACCTTGGCTTGAGCGGCAAAGACATGCATTTTCGTGGCCAGCTGATAATATTGACGGGACCCCGCACTATCATCGATTAGCAGCTTACTACCCAACTTCGTATTCGCTTCTACCCTCCAGGCCAATCAGGCGTACAAAATGCAGCCGGGATACCCGAAGGATGCAGACGGTGTTCAAAATGGAGATTCTATCCTGTAGATGATCAGGTGAAGCCCATTGCAGGGGCCTATTTGGCCTGCATTTGCTCCATTCTCCTGGGAATTAATTTCATTGCCGAGAGCTCCACTGGCTTACCCAACTGCAGTAAATATACTGTTTCTTATACCCTCGAACCACTCTAGGATCACATTTCCACAAATGTCCGCGTGAAAGTTGCAATTTATGATTACCTACAACACGTAGAACGCCTTAGTTGTTGCGATCCTTAAATATTTAACTCAGCTAGGTATCTGTTTAAATTGCTGATAGCTATAGTTTTCTCACCCAATTGGTCAAACACCGCGAGCACGATCACCAGTCTTTTGATGATCGATTTCTAGCTCAAGACCAGCATTTGAGCGAAATGGACGGCTTGACTGCAAAGCAGCTAGTATTAACTGCAAAGCAGCCAGTATTAAAGCACCTCGAGATATGATTGTGTAATGTAAATATACATAGCATACAAAGTCCCAGCCCTCCAGTACTCGCTTCGCTTGGTTTATGAATCAATGCATTAGATTGCCGAGTTAATTTTTGCCTACAAGTGTCTAGGTCTCGTTCTCTGTGATCCTATTAAATGAATTTTAAGCCATCAAGTTCACAAAGTCAGAATTCACATACCCTGTGCTAATGCTACCTATGATCATTTGCAGGGTCAACGGTCTTATAAGCCTGTCTGCTTCACATATCCTGTCTGCTTGCATTGTTAAGAAGGCAGCTACCAGCCATTCGGTGCTCATTTTGCTTACAATTTCCCAATACCCAATCTGTCGAGTTTACAAACAAAGTCCAAAATGGGCTGGCTAAACCAGGCTATCGGGTCTCAAAAATAAAAACAAACAGCGGCACAGAACTGTTTGATATACTATATGCTTCCTGCAATAGTATCCGTTAATATACAACGGAAGACAACCATATCTGTACAATAACAGAAAATAGCCATCTGGTGGGTATATCGGCATCTACCTTATCTTGGATGCGCTGATTGGCGGGTTTGAATATATCCGTGCCCCGCCCAACACGCCAAAAGCCACGAGAATCAGCGTTTTCCTATTTAGTCCACGGACGTGTAACCCAAGTAGTTTAGTAGCTCGGCGAACTTGCGAGGTGTACCTTACGGCAGAGCTAGGATGATTCAGTTCTTCTGCCAAGTGTGATAATAATTGCTTAAAATTTCGGCACAAAGTTATTATGCGATATGTGTTGAGTCACCTATCATCACTGAATGCAAAGAACTTTGATGTCAGGCTGACGTGCCCTCGCAGACCCAAACTTTCTCTTTGCTACTACTAGCTGCTTATGTTGCAGAAGTTCAGAATCTATCTGACTTTACGGTCGTAAAATTAGCATAACGGCGTGTGCGCGAACACATTTGCATGTAATATTATTTTGTGAATAAAGTCGACAACGTCAACGAATGGCAGGATGAGAAAGCTTTCAGCTGAATAAACGGCAAGAAAAGGGGAAATTCTAACGGTGCATACAAAGACTCACTGATTTCAACGAAATATCTTTTTCTTGCAATTTGTAAAAGGCTCCAGGTTGTAGACACGGACTCATATTCAAGCAGCAAAAATCGGATCTCCATCCACATAGGCGATTATGTTACGGGTTAGAGTATAAAAGTTCATTTGGGAACCTCTTTCTAGGGCAGCTTCGCACTTCGGAACTGGGGCGTCCGTCTAATGCGGGTCTTTCTAGGGTGGCCCATGAGCATATCGGAAGCAGATCGCCTCAGCTGTATCTCACAACAATCGTAGAGGAATACTTGTAAACATATATCATTTTAAAAAGTATATATACTAGTTGGACGATAAAAGTTAAAGTAGGATTCGTTCTAGTAAAATATTCTTGGGGCGAGAATTCTATAATGCTATAACGTTAATGGGGGGATGGCATTTTAACGTACAACCAGACGACAATGTCAGCATTTTCTGGCGCCTGCCTCGCAGCGCAGAGTAGGTTACTACCACTTCAGTAAAGCAAGCTTTTGATATATGTGTAGGTTTATCTGCTGGATACTCTCCTACATCCCGTGTTTACTCCGATAACATATGTCACGAAGATAAATGAAGGTGGGCACATGTGTTGTATATGTTGTATTTTACAGTCGGCCTTGTTCGAGCACAATTCGCGACAGGAAGTCCCTATCGCCTATTTCGGCTCTGTCCCAGGTTTGCGCCTTGTTTCCAATAAGGCATAAGGGACAAGCCTTCCAACCCGTGAATACCGTGGATAAAGTGGCTGTTTCTCGCCTATATTACCCCGCCGCCTTTCTTGCGAACAACTTTTTTTGACAAGAGGGCGGATTTTCGGGATTCCGCCAATCAAGGCTGGAATGTGAGCGGATACGGCTAGAAGACCCGGCTTGGACCTACAATATATGCCTGCATATATTGTGTATCCAGAACGATATAATGTAGCAAGATAGCAATTAACCTTTGCGTTGCACCGCGGAACCTTGGTAACTCATGACCCCAGTCGCAGTCTCGGTACTCGACCATTGTATTTGTTACTGCCAAAAGTACCCCAGTCAGTTCCTAGACCTTGCAAACTGACTGTGTTTTTATCCACTATCGATAGCAGATGGCTGTCATTATAATCACACAGGCCCAGAACGCCACCCACACTTATTAAAGCTAGACGGTACAAGATTTTAGAGTCGAAAACTATGACTATCAGAATTTCTGAGTGGTGAATAGTTCATTATTCAGATATTATAGTAGCATTATCCGAGGAACATCGCAAGAAGTACCAACGTTGCTGGTGCTTCAATTAAGATACACGAGAATAAGGTATCATGCAAAAAATAGAATTATCTACTGATCAAAACGCTATACAACTTTGATATAAGCAACATGCCAACTTAGACTTTCCTGCCAACCTCCTCGATAGCGAGGTCTTGTCCCTTCTCGCTGATGTGAGTAGTGTGGCCGTCGGCGACGAGACCAGCACCCTTCTCGATGTGGTTGACACCGCCGAAGAGTTGATCCATCTCTTCGAGTTTGATATTCTTCGTTTCGGGCAAGAAGAACCAAGTAAAGGCGGCAAGGACAAGATTGATACCAGCAAACATGTACATGGCCTTGAATCCAATTTTGTCGAGAATGAGAGGCTACAATTAGGAAAAAAGCCGTTAGTAAATCTGTCTTCATATGCTTGTAAAAGTTAAGTTGGACAAGGCTTTATAGACTTACGAAAATTTGGTTGACAATGAGGTTGCCGACGTTCTGCATTTGGGAGGACATGCCGACAGCCTGGGCTCGGACGTTCATGGAAAAGACTTCAGCAGTCCAGATCCAGACAACAGCACCCCAGGATGGCTTGTAGAAGAGGGCAAACAAGAACATCGAGACGACAATACCGGCACCAACCGAAGTTGACTTGACACCGTCGCCAGAGGTTGGAGTTCCGATATAAACCGAGCCCGAGATCACCATGCAAGCAGACATGCCAAGCGCACCAATGAAGAGAACCATCCTACGACCCCATGTATCGACAGTGAAAGTGGCAGTGAGAGTGAAGATAATTCCGAAAGTAGCGTTGAGAGCATTGATAAGCTGGACGGTGTCATTGCTGGGGAAGACCTTCTTGTAGACGAGAGTGGAGTACGAGTTGAGGGAGCCCTGGCCGGTAACTTGTTGACCAAAGTTGATAACAAAGGCAAGCAGGAGACGCTTCCGAAGAGATTTGTCCTTCCAGAGAGGGGCGTAGGAGCCATCGAGGGTTTCCTTCTCGTACTGGATGGCGGCACTGATTTGCTGTATTTCTTCCTCGACTTCTTCATCGGTATCTCTGACACGGCGGAGAGCAGCTCTGGCATCGTCGATTCTTCCCTTCTGGACATGCCAACGGGGGGACTCAGGGGAGAACCAGATGAGGGAGATGATGATGATGGGGACCATGATCTGGAAGATGACAACCATCTGCCAGTCCCACGAGCCAAGCTTCTTCTTATTCTTGGTAGCAGCATAGTTGATCCAGAAAGCGATGAAAGAGCCGACGGAGTAGAACATTTGCCAGAAGGACATGATCTTTCCTCGAATATCGGCTGGAGCTAGTTCACCAATGTAGACAGGGCCGGCTGGAAGAGCGATACCCTGGCCGAAACCAATGATGGTTCGACCAGCCAAGAAGCCACCGACACCATGACCGGCGGGAGAAAAGCACTGGATGAAGGTGGACGCAATGACGAGGACGCAGCCAACAGTGATAGACATACGACGACCGAAGCGATCAGAGATTGGGGCAGAGAAGAAGAAACCAGCAGCGATACCACCGCAAGTATAGCAGGTGTTGATAGCACCGAGCAGGTTGGAATCCGGATGGCCCCAGTGGGCCTTCCAGTTGTCGGAGCCCTGGACGGCGTTAAAGACGGAGGCGTCATAGCCGTAGAGCACCATGGTTGCAGCCGCAACCAAGGAGATGTACCTGATTCGCGGGGAGCGCACATGTTAGCCAAAAGCTCAAAGCTTGTTGTTGAGTTGCCGTGTGTTCAGTCTGCGTTGGGCGCGTCGTCGAAGCCCGCTGATCAGTAAACAGGTAGACAGAGGATCTGTATGCTTACCAATTGTACGCTCTCTGCCTTGTAGGAAGCTGCATCTTGACGGATCGCTTTCGCTGGACCGGAGTCTCAGCAGATACAATATACGATATCGGTATAGTATCTCGGTATCCAAAGGTGTGTAGTCGTTTTCTCCCGTTCCTTGACAGAAAAAAGAAAAACTACTGAATTCAACCCTCTCAAAAGGTCAATTAGCTGGCTATGCGATAGAGAGGAGTAAGAATAAACTGGATCCTCGATTGTCGGCCGTGAGATAGATCCCTTGGAGGAGTCGATGACTTCTACTCTGGTGGAGGCGAGAGAGGAAAAAAAGAAGAGGCCCTGGAGTTTGGGGAAACTCTGGAGTTCTTATACATTCTTGTTAGCTCTCCAGGTTCTAAAAGTTCAAGATGGCCCAGCCTGACCATCTGTGCGGGTTCCAGGTCCAATTCCGCCAGAGAAACTCTTTTTGCAGGGGCCCCAGGTTTCTCGGACGGAGGTTCCTTGCCATCTTGCCATCTCTGCTGCAAGCGAACACACTATCGGAATAAGAAAAAAAGCACGGATCTCCTACTCGTGCTGCCTCTCTTTTCTCTGCTCTGGACGGGTGCCGTGGGATAAAGCGAAAAAGATGCTAGGATAATTCCGAATAAACGGGAGCTGTTCTCCAAAGTCCGCCCAATCGAAGCTCTCTCTGTGAATACGAGGTTGAGACACACAGCGCTAGGCCCAGAGAGCTGCTGCAGATGGCCACCCCAGCCATGTGGTCAATTCGATTGATTACTACGTCTTCACCGTTTGGACAATCTCCCCGCGCTGGATCGATTTTAGTACACGCCAAAGTCAAGCATGCAGGCGCATGTCTCGCGCGATACAAACTTCCAGACCTCTCCTCCGCAGAGAGGTGCTAACCTTAACCACGGGGACTCCAGGTTCCAAGCCGCAAGGGAGGGTGAACGGTTCCAAGGAATCGTCTCTCTCCCGCTCATTTGATTGGCGGATCTGAAATCTTCCGCATGCTGGTCGTGTGCTGCATCCCCGCAACATCCCTACGCACACCACCTCAAAAAGCCAAATTCTCCACCGGAGCACTGCAACGGTCGATAGATCTATGGAATTGAGGGCTGATGCGCCCCTTCGCCCAGACACCCATGCTTGATATGACATCCATCGGGCTCGAGGCAACAAATTCTTAGTCTCCACCTCATGTCTGCTTCTAGGAACGAATGTTTGAGTCGACCGCGGGTTCTATCTCGCAAGTAAAACTTCCTATGTTAAGTGCATTTTGCATTTGCAGTCATTCTCGTGAGAGTTCAGTCGCTGTGTCGAAAAAGCACACATCACGTGACACTACCGGGACGTCGACAACACAGGCGCCAAGATACGAAAGCTAAGCAATGTCGAAGCCTAAGGCCAAGACAAGGGCGCCCATCCCGCTGCTTGAGCGAGCGAATCTGTTGATGGGCTCAAGTGCGCCGTCTTCGCCTCCGGCCGGTCCATATTCTTCCAGTCTTGGTATCCTGATGTGTCTCCTGTTAAATAACCATGTCAAAAATCCTAGTCTCTCGCACATGGAGATGGACCCGAGATCCTGGGACTTCAGAAAGATTTTTCTTTTTTAGCTGTTAATCCTGTGGCGCGGAGGAAATGGCTACCTCAGCTTATTGGTGGTGGAGCTCAACCAGCTCGACCAGATTTGAGTTCACGGAGTACCCCATCTTTCTTGGGCGAGGCTGTGGGGAGGCGAGTCTGATATTTTGGCTTTCTTGCCGTGGCCACCACTGGTGCACATACGCATATGCACAGGTACTTCCAGTTCCCTGTACACATTGGTACAGTACCTCTTAACCTAAAATCAACAATCAGGCCATGTGGAAGCTAGTTGTCTCACACACAGCAGAAGATGGTTAAGCAACCGAGACTAGACCAAAGTTGGGAATTGCAGCGCTTCCCAACTGGAAATCACAGGGCCTCTCTGGCTCAGCAACCTAATATAGATCCAGATCTCATATAATATTATACAATTTCACGATGGTTCGACTTGACTGGTTAGGCAATTTTGTGCGGTAATTCCAAATGCAGGGCCGAGTCAGGTGCTACGAAGAGCGCACACCTTCATCAGCTTCGCTTTCGCACACCGCCAGAATTTTTCCGGGGCATGATAACACCTTCACGCGCGTGCAGGAGGCATGACATCCCACACACAACCCCGCCCAATTGCCTATCACGAAAACCACCTTTTCGGTGTTGCGGAGATATTGCGAGGCCAGGGCAATCCTTTGGCATTTTTGAGCCGAGAAATTTTTGACCCGGTTAATACGGGTATGAGGGGCTACCTTTGCTGCTGCTCTCGACACGGCATCCCAGCTGCCATCGGATAGAAACCATATCGAGATTTTGCGCTGTATGCGCCAAACTATGTCTCTGCTCCCGGAAAAACTTTTGCGACAACGGATCATGATATTTCATTAAGGTACACCCAACCAGGGCGTTTTATATGTGATCCGGTACTTGTGGAAAAGTTCCAGCGACAAAAGTTCCGGACCGCAGCTGATCATTCAGCTGATGCAGCGGCCGCGATATCGGACTTTGAGTAAACGCTAATCTTGCTAAACACTTACCACACTGATATGAAATGCCCCTAGCAATCGCTAAATTGCAATGCCAATGCATGTGTTATATCATTCGCAAGAGCCCAGACGCAGAAGGCCTATAGGATTCAGTCAACCAAATTTACTCCCAGACGGTTGCCTCTCCATCATCGTTATGGCTGTCATCGAGCATCCACATTTTTTCTTGGTGGGACCAAGATTTTCATAAGCATGCGGCGGGATACTTACCTGCAAGTGCAGACAAACCGTTCCCACAAGACACAACCCGTGTATCACATGCTAAATTGCAAGCATCCCAAAAACTTAGAGGATGTTGAGAGTACTGAATATCAGGAGGTCCCAAACCAAACTGTGTGCCATCCCATGGCGCTTATAGATTTACTAGGGGTTCGCCCTGCAAGCCTAACTAGCTAGGTGACAAGAATTCAGGTCACTGAGAGCAACCCCATGAGAAAGCGTAATATATCGGCTTGCAATAGTACCCCCGTTCAAGAGAATAGATTTGCTGGAGCCTGAGCTTATGTTATGGCTATCCCTTGATGTTAACTCTGGAACTGCAATAGTTTCCAAGTTCATCTTCAACCCAGACGGGTTTCTCGCGACTCTTCGAAGGTTCAGCCATAACTCACACGAAACAACCTCCTGCCACGAGCGCAACTGTCATGGGCTTTGGGGAGAACACTACTATATTATACACTTACACAATGCAAATCCATAACCCTCAGGTCTGGTGCCCGTTTCTATTAGGACTTTCATGTTATCCAACCCGATCGCGAGACGTAACGCGACTATTCGTGCACTTTGTTAGCAGCGGCAGCGGAAACTTCAGTGTCTTCTATAGTAAACACGGTTCAATTCAGTTGACTCCTTCGATGCGCAATCGAACTTCACAAACTCAGCCCACCGTTCTCCAACCACCAGATTTTCTAGACTGTTGTTGAAGCTAGGGTATCGACGCGCACATAACACACTGCGCATAGCCCGAACCCAAGAGTAAACACAACCATCCAGCTATTGGAGAAGGAATAACCAGACTTGCACTAAAGCAAGAACTTCAAACTTCGAAGCACGCGAATATTTCAATGCAGTATCAGAGGGCAACTAGCCAGTC
The DNA here is from genome assembly GCA_036971555.1 of Drechslerella coelobrocha. Lineage (NCBI taxonomy): Eukaryota > Fungi > Ascomycota > Orbiliomycetes > Orbiliales > Orbiliaceae > Drechslerella > Drechslerella coelobrocha. Next base: position 1,148,300 of record JAJTUH010000003.1, read on the forward strand.
GCTTCACAGATATCACGCGAGAAGACTCCAAAAAAACATGGGTTTGTTTGTGTGAAAATCATCACCATTAGTCCTAATGACTAAGGCTTGAGACTGCATAAACTAATCAATCTTGCATACATGACAGCTCACAAAAGCTTTCTTTTAGCCCTTGCGGAAAGGGCATCATCATTATCATAACTCATAACAGTTGCATGCCAACAAGAAACTCATGCATTAGCTCAAAAAATGCAAAAGAGCTTTTAAACCAGCCTTAAATCTCAGTTAATTGGCGTGCCTGGGGCTTTCAGTTCGCCCTGCATCCTCCTTTTCGTCATATCCTAGCTTCTCTTGCCCTTCTTCGACATCGGATCCATGTCTGACGCCTGTGGCTTCCTCGGTCCCATCACCTTCCGACATGTCCCAATTTTTGCGTTCCGGTCCGATAAACGTCAGAAGTATGACGTACGCCTGCATTAGAGCGATAGTTAGGATACGATATTTTATCTTTACGCAATACGAAATGGTGGTGACGAGTTTCACCGGGGGGCAAAACGCGGACTTACAAAGACAGCACCCATGAAAATTACCATGACTTTGCCATAGTCGTACCGTGGCGTCCCATCAGCAGCTGGCGCGAGCGGCCATTTCTCACCTAGGGTTGCCTCAATGGTACTCGATGCCGAGGAAACGAGATTTCCAAGTTGGTATGATGTCCCGACGACGAAGGTGCGGAACGAGCCAGGGGATAGCTCCATCAAATGAATTGGTATAACGCCCCAGGCGCCCTGAACGGCGAATTGCTCTAAACATCAAGTTGGATTGTAAGCTTTTGTATCGACTTGATTGCACATATTCTTGAGCTGGAGAAATGGGCGCGGGGAATCCTCATACCAAAGAAGGCGGCAGCTATGATGCTATTAGATCGGAGGAAGCCATAGGGGTAGAGTAGCGCGCCGCCGAGGATGCACATGACAATTATCGAGCTATAGAGTGTATATTAGCACCGCTAGCCTTTGACTTGATATAGGAAGATCCATGCAACATACAATCGTCGCCCAAATATCTGAGAACAATACCCGACAAGAGTACCACCTTTGATTCAGATGTATTAGCAAACTAGTTGGCGAAGATGATATATACTAGCTTGGATCCTACCTGTTAACGCGCCCAAGTTAGCGACAACCTGGGTGACGGTAACCCGGTCGTGGCTAAATCCGAGCTGGTTCTGCAGCATAGTTGGATATAGATCCTGACTTCCATGCGACTATCAAATTACAACCAGCCGTTAGCATCCACGTTCAGATGGAATTTTCTGCCTCTGAGAACAACACATATTGCAAGGAATATAAAACTTACCATAAAGTTGAATCCCGCCATCAACATGACCAAATAAATGAGCATGAGCCAGTATTTCCTCAGCGCGATCTTGCCTTCTTGGATAAAGACCTTCTCAACGCCGATATCTCTGCCCTGCTTGCGGAGCTCCATACGTCTCTGGAATGCCTCGGTCTCGGGCAGGAAGTAACGAAATATGATGAGCAGGATGGGTGGACAAGCTCTGAAGCAGTCATTCACCTTGACGTTAGCACAAATTGCATTCCGCCCTATTGGATATGCCGATAGAATTCAATGCAGCATTTTAGAGAATCCTTACCCAAACCAGAACAACGGTCTCCAACCATGTGGCGTGGTGTTGACAAACGCTCTGGCGAACACGACAGCGAGCAAGTACCCAAATGCATAGCCCTGTTGCAGCATACCGCTGACGATACCTCTAGCCGCTGGTGGGAGATCCTCCAAGGCTGTCGCTGCAACGTTACCGTAGAGGCCGCCCATGGCGATTCCGAAACAGGCTCTAACGCCCAGGAATTGGTGGTAGGTGTTGACAAAACCTGTCGCGAGCTCGAAGACGATGAAGAGGACATTGTTGATGATGTATGGCCATTTGCGTCCATAACGATCCGCGGCGAGACCAAAAGTTATAGCACCGACGGAACGGAGCATGAGAACGAGGGTGATGCCCCATGTTATTTCCGAGTTTTTCTTCCCGAATTCTTTGGCGAGATCGGTGATGACGAGGGAGACGGTGAAGAAGTCTGGCTAGTGTTAGTATTGGATCTGGCAATTGTATGTATATGCGTATATATATGTGAATTATCTCGTACCAAATGCATCCCTACAATTGCAATTAATCAACCATTGTTAGCATGAACGTGCAACAGTAAATACTCAAGTGTGCATGTGCATGCAAAACGTTCTTGAAGATGGACCTACCAGGACCAGCCTAGAAAGGCGACCGCAAAGTTCAACCAGTTCGACCTGCTGAGCGACGCCAGCACTTTGAAGGGATTAGGCGCTGGGTCTACCGTCGGGGCCAGTGTCGTCACCCGCGTGCGAAGATATTGGCCAACACTCATGCCGAAGGCCATTTTGAAGTGAAATGCAAAAACTGTAGATACTACTACTTTCGAAAAAAAAAAAAGGGAACTACACCGTGCAAGCCGGCTGAGCGGAGGTTTTATTTACCAATCCCGGAAGAGCAAAGGAGGATCCTCACCCGGCGACAGCGCTCGTGTCTGCGTATATAAAAATAGCGGGAGGCTATCCAAACGAGAAGGTGACAGGCAACACAACCACAAAAAATTTTGGCCCTGTGCTGCAATTGCAATTTACAGCAGGCTGGTGCTCAGGCTGGCAAGGGTTGCAGTCAGCGGAAACGGCGCTCGTGTAGCCGTTCGCGATTCTTATTTGATTCCTCCGTGGGACGAATCGGGAATACTAATACTAGTTTTATGTCAGGAGGTTGTCCGGAATGCAACAAAGGAATACGGTGTTCAGCAAGGGAGCGCCGCCCTGATTTATAGCCGTCGCAATCATGACATAGACATATGCATATTTTGCATCTAATATTTTACAGCAAGGGCCGGGCGACGAAGAGGGAGGAGGTTGCGCTCCATCTTGGTCTCAGAAGAGCAATTCGATAAGGGGATCAGGATATTGCAGCACTTGTGATCACCGGCCGCTGCCTACGAAAGAAGTGTAGCGCTAGCATCGAAAGCTGTGCTCACACCTCTCCTCGGGTGATTATCTCAATCTGGGGCCCCGCATCATGAGACTGAGGGTTGCAGGGTAATGCAAGCTTGTAGCAAACTCAATGAAGTCCTAAATGCGGGGATATCGTTGGAACAGAGATGAATCCTGTCTTGTTCTTTCCTGGGATCGTTCGAGTTAGTAGAGTGTATCCGCGGTCGGCTGAAACCCCATGCAAGTCCACTTTGATGCATCCCTTAAAAGCCCTTGAAGGCCCTTGATATCTCGTGCGTGTCCGTCGTACATAGGTACATCCTTACGCAGTTGAGTTCCACGCGCGCCAAGCGGCTGCCAAAGTACTTTAAAGTTCGAGGCGAGTGGAATCGATCATGATGAGAAAATCCTAGTCCCGGGTTACTGTCTCGAAGCGCTGGATAAGAAGAGCACACGAGCTCTGGCACAGAATCAGAATCAGGCAGCCAGTTCATGCATCGATCAAGTTGGAGTTCTGTTACAGGCCAACGCCGGCCGACGTCATAAAACAGCCCGGCGCCTTTTTACCGACAAACGCCAAGAAAGCTTGCTGTAGCTTGTCTGCCCGCAACACAGCAACACCTAACGTTAGGCCAGGGCTACCAGGCAGCCAGGAAGAGAGAGAGGAGAAATAGATTAAACTGGTGTCTGGTGCATAGGCGGCTAGGCAGTACATTTATATTGTGGACCCTGCTTATTCTTAAGAAGAGATCAAAGTTACTTCTGTTATTGCGTAGGTGCAGAATGCGTTGAGGTCCCAGTTAATTAATTGGATCCCCTGCAAAAGTAAAAAGCCGACCAACCTTCCAAAGTGCGCATCAGACTACCCCCGACGGCCTGCCCAGCGACGATGGTGATACAAAAGAAGCCACTGCCGTGCATGCCAGGTAACATAAGCTTCACTTGGCTGATGCCCAGAGACACTATCGATATAGAAATCGTGACGACAAAGCAGCGCTATCGACTCGGTCTAGTTCGGCAGGTGCGATTGGCTCGGTGAAACGGATGCACCTTGGCGCCTCTGGATTCTCTGTCCTTTGAATTCGAATTCACTTCCACCCGGCAGAATCCTATGCTCCATGCTTATTATAGATGAATAATCCAGTACGCAGTTTGCAAAGCCGAGGGTAGTGACGTTGTGATAGGGTATTCAGTAAGATCATTCTCGTCTTTTTTGGCCGTCCCGTCCACCACTTTGCTCGTAACGAGATACGCCTCTCGGAATAGCGTGCCTACGCAAAGCCGAGCGAACCATGGAGTCCCACTGTCATGCATGTCGCATTGTCGGCCCCAGAGACAGGATGCATGGTCATAAGTGGATCCGATTCCCTGCATAGAAGGCTACAGCCCTTTGTCGGCAGAAGATTACGGCAGCAGCCAAAGAGAGGCTCGCAAGAGACGGTAACGTAGTGCAACGTGAAATACCGCGCAAGCCATCTTACAGGTACCAACCACAAAAGAAACAAAAATAACGTGTCTGAAAGTATACTATTGGGGTATCTATATTAATATTCAGCAATTATACATATATACTCTATTTGGCGGCAAGATGAGGACTAAGCAAAATCTAACCAAAAATATACTTTTATATATACCATTGCCGACTCCAGCCAGAAATGCCCAAATGCCTATACAGACCATAAACTCCGAGTCGACTCCCCCACCACACAAAGCATAACTGACACGGAATCCTAGTGCGCCGAAGCATCAAAAAAAAAACCTATAGCCTTGTCACACTTTCCCCTTGCCTGGCTTAGAGACAATCTTATTGCCACCATCTACCCAAACCACAATATTCCTAGGACATCCCTCCTCCCTTTCCTCCAGCCCCTCAAAGAACGACACTATCTCGGAATCCGAATATCGCTTGCTAAAATGCATCAGCACCCACACCGTCCGCTCATGACGTCGCACAATGGGTTCCAAATCCGCCCATAGTGTATGCTTTGTCTTCTGCGCCTGTCTCCGATGCCGCTCCTTCAGAAAGCTACACTCTGTAATCACCACAGGGCAGTGCGACACTCCATTCTCCTCATCACCAACCAGCCATTTCGGATCGTTTAGTAGACTCGTGTGGTCGCCGTCGCCAAGGAAGGCAAATATAGGACTGTGGTGCTTGTAGGTTATTTCCACACCCTGTTGACGCAGCTGTTTCAGCTCTGGCCCGGCTAGCGAGCGGTAGAGCGACTTGAGACGGTTGGAAGTCTGTGTGAATAAAAAGCCGACGGTGGGCACTGTGTGACTGCGAGGTAAGATCGAGACGGTGACGTTTGGGTGGGTTCTCAATGGGTATATCTGCTGTGCAGCGTTACTGTTATCATCAGGAGCGGTGACGGGTATGATGTTGTGAGTCGGAAGAATCGTGTTGGCGGGATCCTCGCCCTCGCCATCGCCATCCTCATCTTCATCTTCTCCCGATTCAGCAGGGGTGTTGTTCTCAGGTAACGCCAAAGTAGAAGGCTTCTTCGCAGTTTGGCTCGGTAGCATGTTACCATTCGCATCAAAGTTGTGGAAACTTTTGAGTTGGATTCCAAGATTAAGACATTTCCCGCCCATGATGTAGTCGTCCAAGAATTTCGCCGTCTGGGCAGGGACGTAGATGTCCGGCACGCAGATTCGTCTGCAGAACGTAAGAACATGGTAGGAATGATCGGAATGCCCATGCGTAATAAAGACATTTCTAGGACGCGAATTGTCGACGGCTAGGCCGACGTCCAGGACGGTGTCGAGGGAAGGCACGAGAAATGAAGTATGCCAGGCTGCCCGTGAGGTGCCTATCAGCTTGTGCTGCTGGAACGGCTTGGGCATAGACCATTGGAGAATCTCGGAACGAGTAGATTGAAGTAGAGGCGTAGCAAAGATCGGACGATGGCGAGGCATGATGGATTGCGGTATGCTCGATTGTGAGACGTTTGCCTGATCATCCAGCACAGACCCATTGGAGAGGTGACTCTTCGGCTCCATCTCGAGTGTGTGAATTGCAGAACTGATTTTGATGCACAAAAAAAAAAAAAAAAGAAAAAGAAACCCCGTTTATCGCAGAAATTGAGACAAGCAATTGATCAGTGGTTAGGAATTCCAAACTAAAGGATTATATGTCAATCAAATTGATCCTTCAATAGTGATAGCTATTAGCAGTGGCGATGTTCCTCAACTTAAGTACATCTGTGTATTCTGCAGCGCAGCATACCAAGCCGGGGGGCTGAAGCTGAAACGCTGAAACAACAGAAGAGTCACTAAATCCAAGGCGAATTGCATTAATTGCACTTCGCATCCAATGAGTCAAACGCGCAGCAAGCGAGCCGCAAAGCGCAGCCGTTATGACTACACCAAAGGCCGAGCGGTAGCAACCAATGCCGAGGTCGAATCTGTACCTGGCAAAGACCACAGCGAAATTGCTCGAGTTGCTTGCTTTGCACACTCTCTGGAAATGGTGGCCGTGGCGGAGCGTCGATGCCGATAACGTTATCTCTAGATCCAAGATCTGATCTAGAGGTGCGAGGTTAAATTTGAACATCAGCAATGTAGACTTTTTGTACCAAGGCGGAGTGGAACTCACAGTCATAAGTGCATTGGATATTGAAACGGACCCTAGCTGGAGAACCGACCTCCAATAAGTTAGACCGTTAGCGCAGCAGAATGCCGATTTTGATGTTGACGTTAACGTTTAAATGTGCATTGCCTACAGACTCGATTAGTCAGCCACTCCCGTTGCAATTCGACCCCATCAACACATTTTCCTAGGCCTGCGATGCCGAAGTCTGCCGCACGGTTAACGCTTGGGTTAATAGACGACGGCGTCGATGAGATTCAATAAAAGACTCTGGTGCATAATTGAAATTACATACCTAGAGCATCTACCTAGATACCTACTTAAGTAGGTAGAGTAAGTATCTTCGAGAAAAAAAAAAAACATGTGGGTAGTCGGAGATACCTCCAGAGGCATAATGTACCAGTATTATGTCACCGCAAGATCCCCCACACTCAACATCGATCTCGAGCCTTACATTTACACCTCACCCAACTCGAACCTCGATATCTATCTCTTGCAAGAACTATCGACGCGCATACACGGGCATATAAATATTTGCCAACCCGGCTATGATGAAAGCTCCAGGCTCAGAGAGGGCAATTCCTCGTAAATCTCGTCGCTTGAAATCCCGACTTGTCGCCAGCCCTTCCTTATTGATACCTCCTCCTCGGCCGCTCCAGGACAGCCAAGTAGACGGATATCCATTACCAGATGATGATTCAACTCAAGCACTGGCCAGTTTCTATCTCGATCCCATACCTAAGGCACCACATGGCGGGCTTCGAGCACAGTCTGATATAGATATTGCCGCCCTACCTCCAACACCAAACCACGAAGAAAGCCAGTCAATACATCCTTTATTAGCACCTGTACCTATATTGACCACTCAAAATTACGCTGCACTCCTCACAGCTAGGAAATGGAGACTCTCGCGGCAAGGCTTAGATACAGATGGAGGACCATATGGAGACTCTATATCTGGAGATCTCACCCTTGCCCACCTAGAGCCCCTGCATCCTATAGTCCAGGGCAAGTCTACGATCGAAGCAGGCGATGGTAAGGATTCCAAATATCGCCAGAGTATTGAGGAGCCAGTTACATCCGCAATAACTACACTTCAAACTACTTCTACCACTGGTGCAGTCGGTATCAAAAGAACGAGAGAAAAACTTGCTATCAATGATCGAGCTTCAACGCCAGATGTTACTGGTACTTCCGCCAACAAACCTCAAATGGAACCCCCTAGAAAATCATTTGGAGAGGCATGCAGCCCAAATTCTTCCACCAAGCTACGCGATACTACTCAGACACAGCCCCCGCACTCTCTATCCTCCACCGACCAAGACTACCTCGTTCACTTTAAACCTCCCTTCCAAATCGGCATTGACAGCCACCAGCAGGGTGCACATCACCTTGCAGACCCATTGCAAGGACTCCCGCCGATAGTGGACCCAGTTCCAGGGGTAATCATCTCGTCTAATGGGGTCTATAATCCACGAATATGGTATAACTGCACCGCCGACCTAGTCAAAGCTCAAGGCCTGACAGCCACCACAAACCAAGAGCCCGGCTCCAGGCACTTTGTAGCCCGCCATCAGCCCGACACTCTCATGGTCTATGTCACCTCGCTGACGGCTGAGTATCATGTCGACGACGCTGCAGCAGCGAACGGGAGCGAATCAGCCGAAACCCAGCAACAACACCCACTTTTCAGTTCCGTCGCGCTGATGTGGGGTCCTGAGAGCGTTAACAGCATCGTCATGCCTTTATTATACGAGACTGACCCGGCTTGTGCGCAGCTAGCAGCCGTTCTGATGGCGCTGAGGGGGTGTCAGCTGCAAAATCTCGGGTACAAGCAAGTAGTGTTCTTAATAGACTCGCTACGGTTGTGGGCGCTTTTGATACATAGAAGCAGACTGCTCCTAATTGACGGAAAGGAGCGGTATCTCCTACAAGATATTTTGAATGCAATCCCAGAGTTCGAAGCTTCAGGCTTACATGTGAAGTTTTTGAAGATAGATACAATCGACATGGAGGCCGTTAAGCGCCTCGCGGAAAAGGCATTGATGCCAAAAGCTTATGTAAAGCCAGGATTAAGAATTTTATCCAACCTGAGGTTCATGACAGAGGGCAAGAATTATACTTGGGCGGAGGGACAGCAGGGTTGGGAGAGCTATAAAGATTACGAGCAGGACAATGGACTCGACCATGATTGAAAGGAGTGCATGGTTGACACCATTATAATACAAGTTTACGAAATAAGGGGAGAGCTACTTAAATAGTCTCGCGAGCTTGTCCAAAGCACAATATCGCGCGGAAGATCGAACAAGGGATGGATCGAATGTTTACGACGAACCTGTAGGACGGTTGCTTATAATACATAAGTGGCTACAATTACAATTGCATGAAATGCTTAGCAAACAAGCCATCTAAACTCTATAGTAGGCTTTTCATAGAATGCAAGGTTCCCCTCTCAAAAAGAGATCAATTCTTGATCAGTATCTTACCAAGAGTCTTCCTCGGCAGGTTTAGCTCTTCAGCTCCTCCAGTTTTTGCCACAGGCTCTCATCCTCATCCCACCCACCTTTCTTCCCTTTACCCATAACCCCTCTGACTAAGCTCCTCACCTTGAACTTCCAATCCTTCATAATTACTTCACCTGTACCTGCTGCCAGCCCCTCCGTCTTTTCCATATCTCCAAAATTGCGATAGGCATCCACCATCTCTTCCGTAGCCTCCACAAGCTCTTCCCAGCTCTTCCTATCCGTCCGCACGTCGTATCGCTGGTTAACTATCCGGAACGCCTTCTCCTGACACTCTAGTGCGGTGGCATACTTGCGCCGCCACATCGCCAAGCGCCCGACGACACCCCAAAGCTTCTCGTCGCTCGTGATCAATGGCACTACCTGCTTGTCCACCAGCTCCACCACGATCGACGGCAGACCTCGCTTCTCCGGCTCGTACGCATCCGCAGAATTGATAACATGTCTAACGAGCAAATCCAGCAACTCAAAGTCAATACAGCGCTCCCCAACCTTCGGGCCGCGTGTCGCAATGATTCGGCGAATGGCGAGCTGCACGTCGTTCCACGCCGGCGGGCTCAGAGACGCCGCAACGACAAGCACGTTCTCCCAAATTTGCCAGCTGTCACCCTTGACCGCAACTGCTCGTTTCAGAGCTCCCAAGGCCTGAGACCTGCTTTTATTCCTTTCCTCCTTTGTGGATGCCATCTTGCTCTGCTCCCCGTCCGCAGCATCTCCCTCATGATCATCATCGAGTGAGATCATACTGCGGTTGCTATTCCCAGGCTTTCCAGCGTTCCCTCGCCTCAGCAGTGCGGTCGCAAGATTGCTCCAACCCTCTGCATCTTGGTCATCAATCGAGACCACCCGCATGAATGCCCCAATGGCAGCATCCCACTTCTCGACTTGCAGCAACGCACATCCATACTGAAACCAAGAGTGCTGGTTCAAGGGATTGATTTTCAACGATAAAGCGTATGCTTGTATGGCTTGTCCAAAATCCTTCTGTTTGAGGTAATGCACCCCCAGCGACCTCTGAGCCCTTGCATAGCGATTCCCAGATACCGCCCATGCTTTTTGATAATGCTCCGGATTTTTCTCCAAATCGCCAAGGATGCACCATAACCTGGGTGCCTCTGGTGGTGGAGGATCACGTTCCACAGGCTCCTTCTCCTCATCATCAGTAATCACCAACTCTTCTTCTTCTTTATCTTGCGCCTCTTCCGAGTCTCCATCGGCTTCTACCCCCGTGCTCGGCATCTCACCCTCGAACAGTAACTTTTTCACAATTGCCGCCGCTTTTTCTGGCTTCTCCACCCCAGCCCAACATAAAGCTACCTCAGCCCACATGCCCAGCCGCTCGTATATCTCAAGCGCGGACAGTAGCCCACCCATATTAACCCACCGCGCTGCCAATTCCACTTCAATCTCCCATTTTGTCGGCACCGCGAGCGGGAAAGCATACTCTAGTCGCTCCGCAACAGTCGCGGACTCTTCTTCCTTAGGCTTAGGCAAGAATGTCGCAACGCCGGCCTCGTTCTCCGCCGATGCTGTCGCGGCAATAATCTGGTCCACCACGACTTGTAGCTGTAGCAGACTGCGTTCCACAGTGCGGCTACGGAAGGCCTCTAGCCTGCTGCGTACTAACAGGCCCATAGTGTATATGCTCCAGTTTGTAGGGTGTTGAAGCACTCGTTCGGCATACGGTAACATTTCCTCACGGGTTAGACCATCGACAGGGTTTGTATTCTTAATCGATTCCGCAAGATGTAAGAGTATCACAGCGTCGAGTGGATGCAAAGTCGGTTGCGATGACGGTTCGAGCGAGCGGAGAGATTCAGGTAGGTCTGAATCCGAGAGAATAGTATCAGCGGTAGGAGTAAAACTAATGGCATCGAGGAGTGTATCGTCATTCAAATCGATCAGCTTGGGAATTGATCTATCCACTTCGCTACTATCAGCAGCGTTCTTGTCACTGATCGCTCTATTAGCCACGACAGAAGAAGCCTGATGCTCCTCTTTTGATCTCGCGAGCACAACCAACTGCGCGATGTCGTTCTCTTGGAATTTTGTCTTCTTTCCCATTCTTCCTGTTAAAGCATACTGCAGCCCCGTAGCCTCCGCTGCAGCTTCCAGATCCTTGCGCACCTTAGCATCATACCCGTAGAAACTATGGATCGTAGCACGTTCCACAAGGTACATAGACTTCATGTACGCCGCGCTAACCAAATCGCTTCCATCCATGCTTGCAGGAATTGACGGAAACAATACATCTTCGATCCCGGCCAAGTCGCCGTATATTTTCTCGTGCAGCCCTCCAGCGGCCTCTCGTAATATCCTCTGGTGGATGAAATTAACCCGTACCCGCCACCATGCCGCTGTCGCCAATTTCTCGTCCCCGCCATCTAAACGGCTACTGTTCAGAATAACTTTTGCAAGGGTAAATAGTATCGGATACGGAAGTAGATTGTATGCCGCTTCTCCGTCAACCGCTAGGGACCGTATCAGTGCCTCCTTCAACGATTTGACCGCCCTTTTGTTCGACGCAACTGCGGCAGGGAGCAAAATAGCCTCTTTCAAGCCTAGTGGTGGTCCCACAGCATTCGCTTGCAAGAATGCCTTCAGAGCGGTGACTCCTAACAGTAAAAGCTCAAGCGGATGTGATGAAGATGTATTGACGGCTTCGGAAACGAGGGATGCATAGTTCGCGGTGATCCTGTTGACATCTTCGGATGCTTTAATAGCCGTGAGGGAGGTGATAGACGAAGCTAGAGGGCTAGTAAGGATCGACTGGTAGTCACTGGTAGCGAAGGCGCTGAGAAGTGGAGTGAGTGAAGGTAGTGGGGTTGGCGGGAGAGGCGTCGAGGATGCAAGGAGGACGAGCTCCAGCGGGAGGGAGGACGGAAGCACAGCCGACGGCATCGAGTCCTCAAGATACCAGCGTCCGAATTCGTATGGAAACAGCAAGGAAGGCGCTGAGGAAGGCGCTGAGAAATGCGCTGTGCTAGAGATATCTGCTTAAATGTCAACAATGTCAATTGGTGGTGGGGTGATTGTTTGGCGGGGCATGAAAAATTTAATGTGGCAAACAACTAGCTAGCCATCAAATTAGTAAGCGGTTTTCGCAGAAGAAAAATTAAAAGAATTCATCAGGGGTGTATGCAGGTGCACTTGAACGCCATATTCCATTTATCTTGTCTACAAAAGAAAAATAAATAAAATCAAGATGACAAAAAAAGGACGCTCGACTTTTTAGGACATGCGTGTATGTACATGCGGTCTGGGCGCGGGATATCGATATCGAAAAGGAAAAGGGAAGAATAGGTAAACTTCGCAGCCGGACGTCAGCCCCAGCGCTGGCCAGCCTCACGCTCCAAACCGACAGAAACTGGAAATCAGATGGCGAGATGGAACTGTAATTATAAGAAATAAGATCGAAATATAGCAGAGAGAGAAAACAGATCGCAGACAAATGTCGATGCTGGAGCAACTCAGCTATCCTGTCCCAGATCAGGCCCATACAATGGACAGGAACAACTCGAGGAGAGAAAGAATAAAGTGCCAAACAGCGATTGGTTATAGCTACCGAGCTCACGTGTATGTTCGTTTCCTCTGAACGGCAAATAATCAACGTAGGTCGAAAGGCAAAAGAGCGATGGGCGTGCATGATATCGTTATGAAAAGCAGAGTCTAACAGAAACAACTTGCAGTGAGCTAGCAGCCTGTGCCCCAAAAAGGAACAGGGAAAGGGAACAGGGAAGCAAAAGGGTAAAGTATATTGTAAAAACAATTTTGTTTCATTGATGGAAAAAAAAAAAAAAAAAAAAAATTAATTTATCATATAATCAGGTAGCTGCGAAAGCTACCTTAAGGTTTCTGGGCAAGTCTCCTTGACTAGGACGCATGTCAATCTTACAATTCCTCCAAAGGACATGCCCTCGGGTTCTCCAATGATGGCTGGAGGGATATTGTCGTTGCCTATAATTCCCGTTGCCGATAGAGATGACTGTCACGCTTTGGCTTTTCAGCCCGTAACGTTGCGACTTCTGGATCCTACCAAAAACCTCAAATCCAGTAGCATCACCTATATGGCAAGCTTACCAGCACCCTTTCAAGGACCCTTCTTCTCTCGATGGCAATAACATTCCGAGAGACAAGAACACCTGCTCTTAGTTCTGACCGGGTGGAGGTTGCGCTGGAGGTTGCGCTGGAGGTTGCGCCGGAGGTTGTTCTGGAGATTGAGCTGGGGGCTGTTCTGGAGATTGAGCTGGGGGTTGAGCTGGGGGTTGGGAACCAGCTTTAGCGAAAGTGTCATCTGCTTCAGGCTGGTCTCCTTGTCCGTACCACCCGATCGTACCATCTTTCCAATAGTTATGATTCTCAAACTCCTCTTGCAAATGTTTTCTAGCGCTCCATCCCAATCCGACCCCCTCACCCTGCAGGTTACCGACGCCAGGACCAGGTGCACCTTTGCCTCCGTTTCGTAGATCAGAATCCCCAGCACCCTGGACTCTCCACGATGACATTATGGGTGGTGTGACGGACCAGCCCTTCAGGTACCCACGCTGGCAACCATCGCGAACGCCAAAATCCATAGATGTATCGAGGCCCCTCCAAGAGAGGTCGTACAGCATCTTTCGAGCACCTTGGAGGCTAACGGCAAGGGCGACGAGGCCAACTGGCTCGTATGAAGGGAAGACGACCCGTTGGTCGTCGGCCGTTTTCGTTTGTTTCAGGATATCACCCCAGCAGAAGAAATGATTACCACATGGGTTATCAACGCCCGTGAATTGTCGGGGTGTAGAGTATGGATCCTCGTAGCGGTGGAATAACTTGTTAATAGGGGGTGGTGCCATGAAATTTCGCGAAGTACCCAGATGCATGACATCCCAATCGAGGCCATATGGTGCCCGCTTGATCTCTTCAGTGGTCAAAGGTTTCCGGAGAGGGCTCGTCCGTAGCGCTCGCGAGAAGGCTGCCATCTGGTCTTTGACATGGATATCCCTATTGCGTAATGGAGAGGGGAAATCAGCTATGTGGTTAGAAATGCGTGATTCAACGACTGAAGGTCTCTTACCAGTCTATATCGTCCTCTAACACTAATGCCGTCTCAATCCTGTTGTCAACCATATACTTGAAGGCATCCATATGTGATCTCCAGCTACCCAAATATGGCAAAGGCAGTTTTGTTCTAGCCTCTCCAAACGGATAGGCCTTTTGGTGGATATCCTCCCCTCTAACAGCATCTATGATATGTGTGATCTTAATACCAGCGTGCGTTGCGATTAACGATACGGCATCCCGCCTATCTGTTCTTGTAGAGAGCGATATCAACAGTATTGCACCGAATCCTAATGTCTCGTTCCGTACTTGGGCCGATGTGTCGTCGTCGATTATAGGGACCTTTGGAGAAGGCTCCGCGGTTTTTGCTGGAGGGTTCCCGCTGGCCTTGCTACCAGTGCCCTTTTGGGGTGCGTCTTTGCTCCCAAACTGCATATCAGACCACTCTTGTTTAGCATTGTTACCGGGTGGTTGCTTCTGCGGTTGCTGCGCGTTGGCGTCCTGCTGTGGCCAGTGAATAGATTCCATGACAGTAGTTTGAATATGGTTAACCTCCGAATCACTCAGGTGGCTAACTGCTATGACAATAAGCTGTAGAACCAGGCATGCCGTCAGGACGATCGCGAAACGCCGGTTCAGCAGGGCTGTAGTGATTGCCATCGTGAGCGAGGGGGAAGGCCCGAATAGAGGTTCCGCGAGGGCGGGCGCGATCCCAGCAGTCCCGTTATGATACTAGTTTTCTGAGAGCTGGATATTGATGCTGCTTGTAGTCGATGAGGAGCAGAAAAAGGAGAAAGGCGATGAGCGAGCGGGAGCAGCTTCAGAGGAGACTCGCTTGATCCTAGGCAAGAGTATTGACGGCTTGAAAGGAGCGGACGCTTCGAAAAGCAGGTGCAGCGAGAGGCCTTCTAGATCAAGTCAAGGCTCACGTCAGGGTAGAGTAGTATCGTAGACGTTGAGACGGCGGGCGACGGCAGCGGAGGAGGCTGAGGCTGAGATGCAAATCGCCCGATGCGATGTTGCGGTAGCTGTGGTGTTGTTGTTCTGTCGTTCTATTTGCCTGTTCGAACAGTCAATACCACTGCTCACTCCTTCCCGGCGTCCCGAGCTCGAACACTCATTCACTCCCTCCACTCTCGCGGCCACTCACTCTGCGACTTGATTCGTTCGCTCGTTCGTTCGCCTGTTCGCTCGCTCGGTCACTGTCTTTCTGCGCACGGCGCGCACGCGTATTTGAGACAGATGATAGAGAGCGAGAGAGGGTGTTCTATAGGGGATATATATCCACCAGGGACTCGGAAAGTTCGAAAGATTGCGTCGGCGAAACCGCCAGTCGGCTTAGAAGGGCAGATGTCAGGGGCAGGAAGGAACAGAGGAGGTTCTGGCACTTCGCTTTTTGCCAATTAAAATACTTCATTTCCTTGGGCTTCAAACAATAGGCCAAGAGACGCCAACGATCCGGCGTGGCTGTCACATTCCAGCCGACAAGTTTAATACGGTTTCGATACCTTCTTTGACGTGCCTCTCCCAATGCATGAATAGGTAGAGCTCGTGTTCTACTACTTCTCCCGCATACGTACGGTTCACAAATAAACTGGTCAGCCGTTGACGGCTCATGAACATGTTTCGGTACAATCGCAACCAAAGCATAAGCCTTGGCGCGGATGCTCACCAGCCATTTGGATGGACCATTTGGATGAGGTAAGCGTTACAGCACCGTTTCTATCACGTAGTCAGCACTGAGATAATGCTGATAAAATATAGCTGTAAGCACAGGCGACGTCGCCCACCGCCGCTTGTGTCGTTCGAGTTCTGAGGCCCCGCGATAGATATCGGATTGGGCCCCCCGGATTGAGCGGTCTCACCTGCTCGAGTTGGAAGATATCAAGATAAAGCACCGGGGTATTCCTCGCCTAAATGTTTGGTATGAACAGCTAGCCAAGCTTGCCACCAGCTCGCGCCTGTTCCAATCGCAACATCAGGACACGCAGTCATTCAAACACATCACAATACCTAACATAACACCTAACCTCCTAAGGCAAATGTTCCATTGCGGATGTTCCGTTGCAAATGATTTCTCACACCCTCGTTGAATGGCAGAAGAGTTGAACTTGCAAATAAACATGGCAAAGCAGTTTGCTCACGAGCTGAGGCGCGAGCATGCACCAAGTCACAGAGAGCGTTCACTTTCGGCAGCCTATGCCAGTTTCAGAATTATCATACGTCCATCTGTCTGTGGTTGCGTGTACCCTTGGTCCACCTGCCGGCACCGAGACAATCAGCCAATCCCATCTGACCATACCGCTTTGCCCCGAGAATACTCCACTTTGCACCGATCCGAGGTCCGACGGAGCGCCCGGTCACGAGGCTTGGCCTGGGAATGTATGAAGTCCGCTTGAGCCCGAGCTGTACAAGTTCATTTCAAAGCGCCAAAGCTGGGTTAGCTTCTTTTCATAGCAAACCAAGTCTTCGATAGGGCGGTAAACTAAAGGCAAAGGTGGTGTAAAAGCGCGGCTGTAGCAATACTAAATCGAGTGGCTAAGTACTTAAGTAGTTGAGTGAAAACAACATTACACTAGTCTATCATTGAAGGTCCTTGCCAAAGTATGATAGGAAGCATGTAGAATGAGAACTTCGAATTCTATCTTCCGGGTGAAGTCTCCATCTTCAGGGCCCTGAGTACTATGCAGCGGAGTCGCTACCAACGGGACCACGCCATAATTTCAGGGTAAGACGTTTCCAACTCTTCTGCTTCTTCTTTTGAAACGTCTCTCTCGTTCTTGCGAACGCATCTTCACACGCCTCACATTTACAGTCGAAAACACGATATTCAAATATCCCAGTTTCTTCGCAAGCCGAATCTGAGATCCTCCATACGACTCTTTCTTCCACTGTCTCTGGGTTCAATGGGTCCACATACATACCTCTTCTCCGCAAATCCCAGTTACTAACCCTAGCTGCCTGCCATGGCCTCTCTGGAGAGCCCCTTCGAGAAAACCAATATATAATGTTTTCCATATTAACAAAGCACCCCTCTCTATCCGTAAGCAGCCGCCAGTCATTACATCTATTCCCAACCCCCATGGTCTCTCCTTCCAGTCCTCCGTGCTCGTCACGCTCATCGCTCCCATATGCTACCTCCAACTCTTGGACCTTGCCAAGGTCCAACAAACGGTAGATTATTAATATAGCGTCAACGTTCATTTTAAAGTTTTCAGGGGATAACTGCCTTTGCATCCCGAAACCAAGCCTCTTCAGTCTTGGAAATCGCAACTCCAGCAATGACCCAATGTTGTCAGGCACCTCTGGGTCATAGTGGCGACGCCATATCCACATCTTATGTTTCGAGTGATAGTACATCTGTAATAAATTCGTCCGAGAGAAGAAAACCGATGTCACAGCATTGCGTACTGATACAGGCATCGTGTTTTCAATCGTCTGAATTGTATTGATCGCGTGACCCGCGAAAATGATCCGTCCATTTGCGACACATTCGAGGAACTCTGACGTGACCGCTCCAGGCTCTAGGTTGATATGCCGATACGGTGGCTGGCCGACGAGGCATTCAGACAGCCGGTCGTGCAGTCGGTCGCAGTAATCCTGAGCAATCGTGGTTATGTTCTCCGTGAAGCTATGGGAAACGAGGATGCATGATGCTGGTATGATATTCGCTGCGGGTGGGAGCGATACCGAAATCGTGCATGGGATGCTAGCGCTCTAGAAGGTTTCTCAAATTAGGCTGGATTCGCTTGTATCGGACTGTGGGACGCGTTCTAAAGAGTAAATGTTTACATCTTCTTGCTGCCGCGCGCAGGCTCGACAAAGCGATATTGCGGCCAAGGCGGCAAACGCATAGCTAGACGAGCGTCCCTGAGACTAGAGCTCTACATACCTCTTCATCCCCCAAATCCGGAAATCCATACTGCTCCATATCCTCCCTCCATTCTACCGTTTGAATCGCAGATTCAAAGACGAAGCTAACAAGCGGGTCCAACAACTTAGAGAAGATCTGGTAACGTAGTTCGTAAGGGAGTTCGAGTAACGAAGGCATAGTGAAAAGAGATGATTCTGACCAGGTTATGCGCACGTGTCGGTAGATAGCAAAAGACCAAAGGTTTTATTAATATGCTCAATCGGTCAACTAGGGAAGAGGTGCGCCATATAGAACCGAATTCTGGGCACAATCTTCAGTTAAATAAAAGGAGCGTTTGCGTCTGCAGAGTTTCAAGTTGATGGGCGAGCAGGTCCTGGTGCCAAGTGTCCGCCAGATTTCGGTGGGAAGTCGACCAGGATGTTGGGCGGGAATACGACTTCTCGACTCGCACTCGAGAGAAGGATCGATATGTGTGTAACCCTAACACCTCCAGAGCAACGCAAGTCGTTTCAGCCGCCCGCCAACTTGGACCTCCTGCGCATACATGCGCGCATACTCAGCCTCCGCGCAAAACTCGGAAGCAGACATTCGACGCGAACCGAGTCGCTCGAAACAAAGCTAAGCAAGGATCAGAATATAAAATTTCAAACCAAAAAAAAAAAAAACTGGGGAAGCAAGTATTATCGAATGATGACGCAGCAATCGTTGTCTGAAATTTGAAACATGCGTTCGCGTTCGTGCATTCAGTTCCGGGTTTCATGACGAATTTCGAGAACATGTGTGGATTTCGCGAACTTCAATCGGAAGGTGATGATGTAGCCCGTATAATGCACAACCCTTTTACAGGCACTGGAAGAAGCTATAAGTTACAGTACTGCCATCAGCCTCAAATACTACTATTTATATTAGCCAGATAAGGAACTAAGCTTACGACCAAGACATAGCGTCACCTAAAGTGGAGATCGAACTGAAGTCAACTTCCCCCATGAATCTGACACCCGGCGTGGAATTCGCAAGCCTTTATATGCCTAAATATCATCTGGAGGTTTTATTCCTCCAGTATGGTGAGCTAAATTTGGATTGCACGCAAGAAATTTCCAATATAATTAATTCATGCTACTCTTGAGATCTCAGTTAGCCTTCTTTACTGGTACATGGCTGCCTTGTGTATTGTCCAATATCAATAAGCCCCGTAAGTTAGGCGAATTCGCGAATTGAATTGCTTTGCCCCATATAACACATGTCCAGTGCGTACATCGAGGTCTCGCTAATTCCACCGGAATTTAAACATACAATGCAAAAGCTGCGGGAGAGCGGAGTATTTTGCCCGTTTAGGAACCTAGCGGAGATCTCTATCGTCCTTCCAAACCACCGTGCACAACCACGTGTTTCCCCACACGATTCTTCAATACATGTCCGGAAACTTAAGGTTTTGCTAAATATCATAATTTTGGGAATCATTATGCCTTAAGTACAGGAAGGGTGCCCCAGCAGAACACATCGGATATTTGTTCTCTCCCAATATATGTCGCCCCATTAGCCACAATGGCTGCAAATGCGCAATATACTATTGCATATTTCCCCAATGTTTTATTTTCGGAAAATATTGGCACCAGTTAAACAGTAATCTTGAACCTGCAGTCAAAAGTGAATATGTCTGCTTCTATTATATATTAAATATAGCCACACATATCCGACTACATGCAAGATGCGTTCACCTATCAAGTGCGAACGCATGGCCACAAGGAATGTATACTATGACATGTATCGCTTTTTAATAAAGACATGATCTAAATACTAAATAACACAGACCTCTGATACTTCAGGGCCAAAACCAATACTTCATCCCAATTGAGGAAATGCGCAAGGGTACGGATGATCCTAGTTGAAGTCACTCAAATTAGAGTGTCAGTGGCTCAGCTAGCTTAATCAGGGACAGATTATAGCAGCTTCACTCTAGTCCAAAAATAGCCAGAACAAATCAATACATGATGTACTTTGTAGCCTTACATAATAGTAGTGTATGAATGTGAATGTAAGTCAGTGAGAAAAGGATGAATACCGCGCTGGAATTTATGAACACCTTTCAATTAGCCGAGCGACATCTGTAGAAACTCTGAGGGTTCGAACCACATAGGAAACCATGAGTCTCCGCGGATCTGGCACAAAGTAGCCAACAAAAAGGGGAAAGAAACTGAAGGGAAACGTCAATTTAAACTTGAAAAATGCATAAACAGACACAAAAATATCCCAAAACCAATTCGTATACGCATACCTACAAATCCCTGGCTGGACTACAGCCCCCTGAAAGAATAAATACAGTAAACAGAAAATAATAGTAATATAGGGGTGAATTCGTAAACTGGAGAT
Source organism: Drechslerella coelobrocha (assembly GCA_036971555.1). Lineage (NCBI taxonomy): Eukaryota > Fungi > Ascomycota > Orbiliomycetes > Orbiliales > Orbiliaceae > Drechslerella > Drechslerella coelobrocha. The sequence continues at coordinate 1,168,704 of JAJTUH010000003.1, forward strand.
ATGAGATGGAAGCAAAAGCAATAAAAAAAATAACCATCAGACACGCTCACAAGTACTTTCAAATACGCCTTCAACATGCACCCGCCATCCGGATTACAACATCGTCTCATTAACGGCTCCGTTGAAAGGCGTATCAAGACCATTCGCAAGAATTCGAATATTAGTCGAACTTAGTTGATCACTGACGCCTAAGCAAACTCATCAATATCCATACCCGGCTTTCGATGGAACGTAAATATAGGTCTCTCCATACAGATGCTGTCCAGTGGTTGACCCTCGTAGTCTTTCGACGCCTTCAACAAACGATGACAGAGAAGGCAGTGACGTTTGCGATCCAGTCCTGGGAGATCCAAACTCATAATTCATGCGTTCCTCATAAGGACTCCCACCGCCAACAGTGTCGAGTTCATGTGCATGTGGTGAGGTTCGATCCGAGGGAGAGACTCGCCCGTGGGGATGGGATTGGACCATCTTCCTCGCTTTTTCTTTCTTCCAGTCTCCACGATTAGAGACATGGTCTTTGAGGAGTCGCTCAACAACATCCGGTCGATACTCTAGGACTCTCCGGTCACAATCCGCAAGTCGTGAAAGGACTTCGTTGCTGAGATCTATCTTCCATCGTGGAGTGATTTCGGTCCAGCGTTTATCGATGAAACCGTACTCGCGGCCAAGTTCTTTGTAGACTTCTCTGACGACAGCCTGGAATGGAGTAGAAATAAAAGTGTGGGTTAGACAGGACCCATGTATGCGTTCGTGTCAGAGATAAATTAAGAGCCAAGGGTCAAAGTCATGGGTAGAGAGAGCTCTACAAGCGGTGGCGAACGCTTCATTCATACACGGATACACCCATCTACATAGAGAAATATAGCTCCCTATAGCTGGGACATAAACAGGTGGCGTGATCGTTCGAGCCAAGTTGGAGACCACAAGGTATACGGAACTATACTAGTTAGAAGCCGACTTACCTGAATATTGATCCACCTATCCTGTGGGCTAGGCAAATCAGGGTTCTCCTCCCCGAAAAGGTCTCTTAGAAGGTCGTCCTTGCGTTTTCTGGCGGGAGCTTTCCGTCGATTTTGCGACTCCATTGGACTCTTGGTGGTGGATTAATTTTGATAGTTCGACAGGAGGAGAGGGGGAGGGAAGGGTTTGCGAAGAGTCTGCAAACTTCAGACTGTATGTAAATCTATGCTGCCAAATCGACCACGGGTACGTACCGCTCCGTACGAACGGTTAAACGAATATATTAATAAAAGATATATAATATGGAGCGTAGGAATCTGGCAGCAGAAAGTTGAAAATGAAGAAAAAAAAGTCGGTTTGGGTGCAGAAGGTCTTCAGAAAGAAATGAAAACCTTAATTATGCTCGAGCTCAAGTCGATTTGGGGACCTGAAAATCGTTCAACTCGGAGCTTGGGGGAAGAAACCAGTGGTGCCGGGGAGAAAAAAAAAAAAAAAAAGTCGTGCCGGCATGGGAGTGAGTGGATCGTCTAACCCAAGATCCGAACGAATCCCAAGATTCGATTCGATCCAGCCCTGCATCCCCCGCTTGGTTAGCTGGCTGCGCAGCTGCTTACTCCCTGCTATTCCCAATTCACTTGCTTTGGAACAACTAACGCGTAGTAGTCATATCGTGTGATACAGCTTGCGCTTGCCAGGGAATGGGCAAAAACGAAGAGGGGGCAATTTCAGCTTTACATGCGCAGCAGCGACCAACTCGACCATGTAAGCACCCCCTGCATGATTCTAACAGAGCACCGGACCTTATTGGTTCTCTCGATGGCCTTCACAGTCAGGCATATCGCGACTTTTGCGAAGATCTTTGTGGGATCCCAGGAGCGGCAGCTAACGGGACATCCCTGATCGTTGACCATGCGGCGCGAGGGTGGGGCCACAAGGGGGTCTGCTTGCTTTGATCCTATGTTGACTAAGATCTGGCTACCTGCTCACGGGGAACGGGAAGGAATGGAGGGAGGTTGTCCCCATACTTCGGCCCAATCACGATGTATTTTTCGCTTCCGAAACGCCACCAACATTTTAGTGCATTGCCCGGGTACAAAGAATGATGTATCCCGCAGTTTGTGAGATTTTTCGGGGGGGTTGTGCATTGGAGTGGATTTGGAAAGTTGGAAGCTAGATGGAGGATCGAATTGACCAGCTTTTCCCGTACGAGGCTACAACGGGCACTTGAATGGAATTTCATGCAGACTGCCAGCCTTCTTTTCCTCGATGTCCTCCTAGTGTAAGTATAAATGTTCGCCTCGATTGCAGGACCCATGCAGAAGCATGGCCGGATTAAATCTGTCGATGCTGCCTTGCACATGCATAATATATGATATTATAACACTGCAGCACTGTCTGTTCAATTACAATATCTCCGTCGGGCACCGGCTGGAGGTCTGGATCTTGGCTTGCTGCCATTCTAAGACAATGGAGCCGATTCCCGAGCGAGATCGATCTCGCCTGAGCATTAATTTCACCTTCTCAAATTAAATTAGTATTTTATTATAGCAGATTGAATTAATTTCCCACCCTTAACTATGATGATATTAGCTTATCGTCAGCGGCCTCTAATATAGCCAATGAGGACGAAATTAGGCTTGGTTAAGCTGCAAGCCAACCGCCACATGAGTGACACAAATTAAGCAGCCAGCCGACCGACGCAACCAAATTGTGTCGCTTAGCACGATCGATCGTAGAGGCAAATAACAGGAGGCGGCACCTTAGATCTCAGATCTCAACCAACTTAATATCACATGTACTGTACGCACCATGCAGATGGTTACATTTCTGTTGCACAGTGTACTTATATTTGTATCCTCAACCGACTCAGTAGCCCGGCGGAGCGGTCTGGAATCAGTCGGGACATGTAACCACAGGCACAGCTCTCTGAAACATTTAGAGCGGTTCTAGTTTCCATTGTTCTAGCAAACGTTGGCCGTGTCGAACTACGAATACTCGCTTCCTGACAGACAAGGGACCCGGAACCAGCCACCCATCCAGTTGGATCCACTCTGACTTTTGGAGCCGCCGTGGTTTGTTACAACAGCGCAGTCGGGGGGCGGTACGATCCATAATTTTCCCGATTGCTAGAAATGTGGATTTTCAACAAATTCGATTGTTCAGCAGCTTCACTCCTGGGATAAAAGCAGAATAGCCCTGCCCTTGCATAATATCCAACTGATAAAACCTTCAGGGTAAAAAAAAAAAAAGGGGGGGTGTTCCCACTAGTCTCGGGGACGCTGGGTTTTCCAGTATGCTGGTAGGTGCTACCAGAGGCGGTTCGAATATCGGTCCGAATCTTATACCGGGGCAAACGCCCGTGCTGAGGGTCAAGTCTAGTCTCACCAAGTTTCGTACTAAGGCTGGCTTCCGCTGCAATGCATGCCTGCAGGGAGATTCGCCGGCTTATCAGATTCAGGATTTCTTTTATTCCTTATTGTTTGCTTAGCTTTTAATTTCTACTTTAAGTCATATAAAAACAAAAGGAGAAGGAGAAAGAGAGGGGAAAACAATCGGCACTAGCCATTCGCAGTTGTCTATCTGGCGTAAGCTGGTGGGCGCTGATAGGCTGAATATTCGTGATCCTTAACGGCTGAACCGAATGTCCAAACCTACCAGCACCATGCACGATGGAAATATGCACGATGGAAATGAGAATGCTGAATAAAATATTACACACCTTGGGGGGTATTCTCGATCGCATCCGATGAACACGTGTATAACAGATGGTTTCAATATCGGGGCCATTGCGTTTAGAAATGTTCATTTCCCAAATTACGGCCTGTCGCCAATTGGCGGCCCGCTAAGTCTGGCCACTTGAGAGAGCTGACAGATGACGTCTGTCTGAACTGTGCCGCTCAATGATCATTTTACGTCCCAAAAGCTCTTTCTTTATTCTTTATGTATATGCGCTTGCTTCTATACGAATATCAGCCACTTATCTTCACACCTTTTTTTTTCCCTTTCTCCTCCTCGGAGCTATGACCATGAGATGCAGCCACATCGAACTGAATTCGCGGTTATATGTACGATGATACATCGATATCTCTCATATACGACGGATCGCGGATATAATGATACTTGCCATCCAGTTCTTAGAGCTGAAGAACACACGAAGAGACTCGAGGTTTCAATTGTCTTAATTTTCGCTTGTCACGACCCGAATCCCGTCCGCGAGCTCGTTCCCGCTTAACGTTAATATAATATCCCTTCCGAGCGTAGCGTCCTCGATTGGTCAAAGACTAAACCTCTCCCATTGGATTCCTCTCCCATTAAAATACCCCCCCTTGTAAGCAGAAGCGCGGGTAGAGCTCGATCGGTTCAGCCGCACGAAAATCTCGTCATGAATGAACTGACGGAGATACCTAGTATGTACGTAGTCTCTTGACTCAAGCCTCTTCTACAAACACTCACACTCTAGCTTCTTGGCATGCTTCAAGCTGTTCAATCTTCGATTAGCGGCTTGTTTTCGACCTTGGTCTGGCCATCATCTTCTCCGAACATTCGCCAAATCGGGAACAACCAGTCAGCGAGGGGTCGTAAACCAGGGAACTGAGCGGTCGTCGACCAGTTTCGGAGAGGTTAGTGTCTACCGGACTAGGATATGAGTGTCCGAGCGAGGGAACGGGTTTGCATAGTCTCGGGGACACTGAGGGTTTACACCGAGTTCGTCCGAGCCCTTCCGCCGGAAATTCAAACCAGCCGTTGTGATTTTGGCTTGAAGAGGTAAGGAGTTCGCAACAGTTGTGCCAGTCGGCTCAAGTTTTCGGATAACGGATTGCAATGGGGGGATCCAACACAAGCACCTGTTCTAGACTTATCTCGTTCCTTGTTGCAGATTTCGTTACAACACAACGTCTATCACAGCTACGGGTTATACGTATATGCGCAAACATACGAGGGATACTTCACAGTCGAATGTTCGAATCTATGGGATTCTGGAATAGGCAGACTTTGTTCTCTTGACATAAATATCCTCTTAACAGAAACGTTACAACTAATCAGTTGTACCAGGTAATTGTCAAATCGACCAACATTTGTTTCTTTTTTCTTTTTAAAACATGTAGCAGCGGGCTAGCTAGCGATTTTACCAACCCCAGTAATATGAAGGTCCAGCTCAATAATTCTAGAAGTGCAACCTTTAAGGCCTTTCGCAGGAGTTGGTCATTGGATAATTCATGTTGCATTTAGCCAATGGGAGTAAAGCCATTTGTTGAGGACTTTGAAGTTTCCATTTTGGATCATCTCGTTAGAATTTAGCCTAATGCACTTGCCAGGTTTTGATAGGGTTTGGGAGGACACCAAGTCCAATCTTTCATGATATTGTCAAAACTTAGATGTTTTTGGTTAAGTGTTTGTTAGCCGTCGGACTTAATGCTACGACTAGGCTAGTAGAAATTATAGTTTTGGAGACGCTGCCCTCCGCAGAAACCCGAGGACTTGGCTGTATTTGAACAAAGCTTATGCGGGGGTAAGATAATCTTGGGTGCTAAATTTTTGGGGGTGTCCTCACACAAAGCAAAGGGTCACAGATAGTCGCTTGGGGGGACAACAAAGCGGGCCAACGTCCCTGAGACTACGAATATATATGACGCTAGCTCCGTGCGACACTCCGGCTTCGCCGGATAACGTATAGCGTACCTCAGCCTAGTCCACGAGACGAGGTAGTCCCACAATCCTAAAGCACGACTTGTAATCTTAGCTGCGTTATAATATAACAATATAATAGATTTGCACAGACTATCAAATTGAAAGATTCAATGACGTTGGTGGTAGACTGCCTCCTGTTCCGAAGGACACTCTCTTAACGGGCGTTATTTTTGACTCAATTACTGGTCTCATGCATGCACCAATGTACCTTGATATCTAGCAGTTCTAGCCATTCCGCAGCAATAACATATTAAACTTACGAGGGCTAACGCGAAACGTGTAGCTTACCATAACTAAGCTGTATGTATCTATTTTATCATCGCCCCGCCGTACTATCCAACCTTCTCCCCACGGTCCTAGTCCAACAACCCAAACATCGTAAAAATACCAGCCATACCCTATAATTGAATGCTAGTGCCCTATATAATGCTGCCACAACACTCAACCTTAACTTAGAGGACTACAACTACCACCTACATAGCTAAGTCAAAACATTTCCAAGCTAACATACGTGTGGGCTACCACAAGTCCCTACAACTTTGACGTTCGAAAAAATCTCAGCGCACTCAAGGCTATACAGAGAACAGATAATAACAGCGACCGCCAACGCAAAGATACCGGATCAGAGATACGGATGCTCACGGATGCAGGATGTCTTAATATTAATGAACAGACCGCAGGGTCAAGGACTCGGTCTAAGGCGTAGAGTGTGGTATTGAGCTACAGGAAAGCACGTTACACTAGTAGTGGGTATATTTACTCCACCGGGCATTTGCTTGTTGTTGATTGTAGAAAGAACCTAGAATATATATCACAGTTAATCTGGTCCTGATCTCTAGGTGTAGTTGATTATACTCGAGTACTTGCAATACATCACTGGGCCGGCAACTAGATATTACATCGATACCAAAAGGTATACTACTGCATTTGTTGGAATCGAACTTTGACAGCCTGGAATAGAATGGTTGAGTATTTTGTCTATGAATGCGCACCATAGAACATGATTCTAGCTTCTTTTCCTGTTCAGTTCACCCCCCGAAACCTATCCGACATTCATATTAAAAGTACACAGGAAGATGTGTAATAACAGAAGGAGGACATAAAAATAGCCTCCATATGCGATCTTCCTGATGATTCAACAGAGAAAGAGAGAGAGAGAAAAAGAAAAGGAAGAGGTCGGGCAGGCATTCTGAGTTCTGCGCTGCATGCTGATAAAAGGGGGAGTTAACGTCCGCAACTAAAACTTGATATAATACAAACCCCCATTGGAGTTACAAGCAAATGAGATCGGAGTAAATAGAGAGCGAACATGAAGAAAGTCAACAAATGCCATCTACCTCCTTTCCGTGCATCCTGTCGACTGTGGGCGGGTTAAGAAAGGTTAGTAAAAACCGCGGCAAGGATCCCTTATAGTACATGTCTATCACGTATAGTACATGTTTAAATTACAGAGTTTGAGAGGAGGGAAAACGAAAGAAAAAAAAATGATATCTCGCTTCGCTTCACTTTCACGTTGCTGGAGAATAGGCGTAATTGTAAATGCTCGCTGGGGTTGGGCTGATGAATATGGGGAGGGGAACAAGAGGCAACAGACGGGAATAAGGTATGCAAAAGATTTCATGCGGGAATTTTAGTGCTAAGGGGATATGGTTGTGAAAACGAGGGGCAGAAAAGGGGAATACCAAAAAAAATAAAATCAATGAACGCCGCTCAATCGCTAATGCTGATAAAGAGCCGATGGGAAGGATTGCATGATTGCTGGGGAACGGCTTAAGTTCGAATATTAATCTTGAGCTTCAGCCTTTTCGCGGATGGAGTCTGCGGACTCGAAGAAAACATAGGCAAGGTGTCATCGAAACTGTTGTTGTGGAGTCTCGGAGAAAAAGAGAATGTCATTTTACAGTTGACCATGTCTGATGTCTAATAAGACGGGGTCCTGGAGAAAGATGGCTTGCGTGGGCGTTTGAGAGTAGCGAGAAGTGCATCAAGTTCCTTGAAGTTATCGTCATTGGATGCGAATTTCAGGTGGCGCTTGGAAACGATGTGCTGTGAAATTTGTTAGTGGTATATATGAAAGAATGGAAGGGATAAAACTACGTACGTCTTCAAAATCGTCATACTTATCGCGACAATTTTCACAGTATCCTGCTTGAGGTTGTTTCTTAACCTCCTTCGCTACCATTTCGCTCCTAGAGCGTTTGAGACTCTTCCGTTCACCTTTAGCATCAACACCAGCGTCTTCTTCAACGGCCTGGAGTGATGTGGCTGTATTCGTTTGCCGAATACCCCCAGTGGTTTTCTCAAACACACGTCGGTTGAGGCGGTGAACGTCACGACTGGTGCCCGCTTTGACTCCTACGGTTGCCGTGTTGGAAGAAATGACTTGGGAAACCACAGCAGAGGTTGGGCCAGTAGCTCGCAAGCCCGAGGCGTTAGGCTCATAGCCAGTGATGACCAGGCTGTCCTGCCGCACACGGTGAGCTTCTCGAAGTTTGTCCAGACGCCCTTCAGTCTTCTTAATTGCAGTCGCGGCAGCAGCAGTAGCCATGTCTCGGTCAACCTTGTTTTCAAGGTTCTTTAGAGGTTTGCGTTCGAGGATGGTTCTCGTAACTGATTCGTCTTTGGAGATTCGGACCTTGGCTTTGAGGGATTGCTCACGAGGGGGTGGCTCCATCGTTGTCTTGGCCTTAAGACGGGAAAGCTCCTTCTCTCGATGCCTAGGTTTAGGATCCGTGGCCCTCTCCGCTTCTTCTCGTTGATAAGCACGCTTAGTATCCGGATCGAGGATAAATGGGCAACGTCCTTCTCTGTTAGAGCGGAACTGGGGCCAGTCACCGTCTTCCGGTTCCCTGACGGTAGCAAACTCTCGTACTATGAAAGGTCTGTACCGATCACTTGCATCGCCAACCATGATGTAGGGCCCCTTGAACATGTACATCTCCTTTGCGGAGGGCTGAGAAGTGCGATATTTGTCCTGGCGCAGCATCCGGTCGAGGGCTTCAGCTTCCCACTTCAATTCCTCAGCCGTCGCTTTTCTAAACTTCGGCAAATCTATTTGCTTGAGTTTTGTGGGGAGCATCTTCCCAGCTGGGGAGGGAACATCGTCTTCAATCTTCTCATTGAGAGTACTAATCATCCTCTTGAGCTTATCAGTTGTCCAGATTTTCATGCCGTGAAGACGGGCCGAGACCAGGACATCTTTGTGGTCATCGAAGACATTTCTAGAATGACACTGTTAGTCGATAGTTCAAGATACGGAAAAGGGAAGGGGCCCATAGGAGATCCAACGTACAGTTTCCTCATGCCATGCTCCCTAGGGATATCCCTCGAACTCGCACTCGAAGCTAGAAGTTTTGGATTAATGGTTGATCCGGAGACAACCTTTTCCTTTGGAGCCTCGGGGGGGATGTCATCTCGGCTGGTGATGACATGGGTGACTCTGGTCGTAGAGAATTTATCGAGAACAACCTACTCTTGTTAGTAACCGTGATAGCTTGTATAAGATTATCATGAAAACTTACAGAAGCCAAGTCTCGTAGATGAATCCGGAGTATCGCCTGGGTGTCCTCGGGAACCGATTCGTCCATGTGGAAGATCAACTGAGGGAAGACTTTTAGATAGTGCCGCTGCCATGCCCGAATCTGTTCGTTGTTTTCAGCGATAGCAGCAGCTTGTTTGTCCTTCGTAACCCGTTGTACAGGCAGCCGTCTCTTATTCTTCAGCTGACTTTCCAATGGCCGTCGTGCGGGGGCAGGAGCCTTCGCTCTGGCAACACGCGATGGAGGGGCATCACGTCTTGAGTGCGTGGCATCTTGTCGGCTCGGCGTTTTCGGGACCAGGCGAATTTTGGAGGGTGTCGTCAGCCGGTTCTCCTTCTGGTCGATGCCGTGGTATCCGTCATCGAGATGAGTCTTTTTCGCGGGAGGAGGACCGAGAACATCGCGCGATGGTTTTGCCGGTCGTTTAGCGGGAATCGTGGCGTTTAGAGAATACGGCGAGAGGGCCTGGTTCTGGATGTTCGAGAGTGGGACGCGACGAGACATCGGAGGAGGAGCCGGCGAGACCGGGATGGAGAGCATTGGACAGGTCCTTCGGAGAGACGAAAGCGTCTAGGAAGGAGAAAAAAGATGATTCCTATGACGCCAAGGCGAGATGCTCAGCTGCTCATCGAAATGGATTCGCGATGCGGATTGTTTATGTATCGGCCGGGTTAATAGAGAAGATAGAGTAAGCGTTAGTGATGTCGATTGGCGCGAACGAGTGAGGGAGGGAGAACGTGAATTGGCCGCGAGTGAGAACCGAAGGAGAACAATAGGAAACAGGAAGAGGGATGAACGACGACGACGACGACGAAGACGACGACAACGACAACGAAGATAGGAGGAGGAGGAGCGGCTGCTGTTGTTGTTGGCGGATGTTTGTGGGATGGATGGTTTGATTGATCAGATGAGATGAGGTGGAGGAAGTTGGATGGTGTTTCTGTCCGCGAGGCCGAGGAATGTTGTTATTGTGATTCGTTGAAGCCCGCGATTCCCAGGGACGCCCAGCCAAACAACCAACAAAACAGGCCAGTCAGATGAGACGGACAGAGAAGATGAAGAAGAAGAGCGAGAAGACGGTGATGAAGTTATTGATATTGTCTTATTTGTTTGTCCCCGCGAGCACCTTCCTCCGTTTGTCGTGGTGCACTTTTAGCGGCAGGCTGTCAGGCCAAATTAATTACAAGCGGCTGGGACGAGGTGGAGTTTGTGTGTACCAACAAATAAACAGACACTTTCGGCCGCCGGAAGGAGAACGCGCTACCCCTGCGCACCACAACCACACTAACACATACAGATACGGATACCAGTTACATGTCATCTTGCTCTTCAACCTCACTCCCTCGTTCGCTTCCATGCATCGCACCCTTGCTTCGATCGATCACTGGCTGACTGACTGACTGCACATGTACATGGACATGTACGGGCGGCTTCAAGCTGTTACTCCCTGCGAGATCGCCTTCTCCTGGGCCTCGATCAGCTGCTTAACCTCCTGCAATGCCGCCTTCCTTGCCTCCAGCGCTCCCTTCGTTGGATCCATGTTCTTCCCAAACCCCCCGAGGCCGAATCCGCCCTTCCTGACACCGTCGGCCTCTTTTTGAAGGGCCTCGACTTCTTTCTCGAGTTCTTTCTTCTGGGCTAAGAGTTGAGGTACTTATATCGGCAGCATACAAAGGGGTATATCCCCGTCAGCTGGTAGACGGTCTACAGCCATATAATATATATATATATAAATATATATCTATGATCTTACGAACTCAAAGAGAGGGAGGGGACGTGCGCTTCCACTTACACCCAAGTGTTCTAAGTGCGGCATCCTTCACGCCAGTCGCAACTCCAGCTAATAACAAAACGAGTGGTGTTAATTTTTCCAAATGCAAGGGATATGCCGTGAAAGATACGGTAGAAACTTACTAGCTATGCTGCCTAAGTTGCTGCCGACGCTGCCGGCTCCGGAAACCAGGTCGCCTCCCAGAGCACTTACATCGGAGGCCAAATTGCTGCCTAAGGCTCCCACGCTATTGCCCAGGTCCTTCAAGCCGCCACCCAATTTGCCTAGCATTTTGGATTACCTTTTTTCTTTCAGCGTCTGGAGTATAGACTAGATAGTGATATGTATAGCGAGAGAGTAGACAGTGCTAGAAGATGAATCAGCTTCTTAACAGAAGAGTAGACCTTTTTTGTCCCTCCTCAGGCTTGGAAGGGTTTATATACTTACATCTCCGATATGCCTCAGAGCGTAAGTCATATCGCTGCATCCCATTTACCAACGTATGCGACTTAGCGGTCTCCGGCCGATTGGCCAAAGCTTGAGAATTGATGCCAGTGTGTATCCCACATTGCTATGTTACGTCCACCCCACTGCGGAAGTATATAGCTAAATCTCATCATCACGTGTATCAATGTTCAGCGAATCCGAGCTTGTGAAAGCTGGAGTCTGAAGAAGAAACATCTAAAGTATGGGTCGCAATTCTCAATAGTAATTGTGTCGAAGCCTTACAAAACGGTGAATGGCTCCACATTTGATCACCTCCGGTGGAGTTTAGTTACATCGCTCTAGATTATTTCTTCAAAATACAAAACTTGTCTAAAAACGACCAAGTTTTACTACACTTGACTGCAAATTTAGTCCAAATGCCGGCAACTGCCATCCTAAATGTGATCAATGTTTCCAAGCACGCCGAGCTCGCACGACGTATCCAGCATATATGTATCTACAACATATCCTGGCATCTTCACCATTGCACACTTGGAACTTGGGTGAATGTACCTGTGGGTTCTGCGACCCACCAATTGCGTATCTCATGACCAATTCGAGAGCAATCTGCTTTTGTGGTTTAGGTATGAGACTGCGCTGAGTTTCGAGTTTTCACCAAGGTATATAACGCACTGCTAGCCACAACACACGATTCACAAATATGCAACAATCCTGTTTAATATCGTGTCGACGCTGTGGGTTCCCTTTACACATTCATTATTCAGAAAAAGGGTTGGAAGTAACGAGTGACTTGATATCGGCGTCCAACTCAGAAGCTTCCCAAGGGTATCCTTGGGAGGATTGACCTTCCTGCGCATGGACCAATCGATCAGATATCGTATATATCGCATCCGATTCTGCGAGCAATATGAGGCGCAGGTCGCAGGGATATCGTATTTATCCGCAGCCTATAGTCGACACAGGAGGCAGCCACCGACAGCAAAAACAACAATAATAACCTATATCCCGGAACTTAATTCCCAGGACTGCCATGGGCGAGGACTGATTTGGGACACTCTGCTCAAAGGATGCATCCGATTCAGCCCGCCTAAGAATGCTGCTCACGAGTTCCTAACTTCATCCCTCTAGGCGACCTGGCGACGTTTTTGTCTAGATGCAAAGCTTCATGAGTCTCTGACTTCTACGTCTCTTGAGAGATTGAGCTCATCTTACAGACGGACAGGCAAACGGCTACGCCTTTGCCCGTAACTTTCGTCCATGGCTGCCGTGCTGCATCGCCGAATCTCGCTCTCCGACCTCGAGGCGCCGGAGACCATCACGACTCAGCCGGCTACCGCCCTTCCTCCCAAATACTTCGAATATAAACCCGGATGTCGTGATGAGTTCTTCAAAGATCTGGATGAATACCAGGCTGCTGCCCAGATTCACGCCCAGCATACCCGAGCCACCGGCGGGTCTCCCACTACCGCGGGAGCGGCGGCCCATAACGAGCCCGAGGAGGCGCCGTCATACGACAGCATTGGCAACGCATTGCCGACTATCCACGAGACCAAGGTCTTCAGAAAGCGTCTCCTGAATACACTCCGCGGCATTCGCGACTTTATAGAACGCAGCCGGCGCACGCCTAAGTGGTCCAACTGCTTTGGTCTCTCGGATAAAGTGCAAGTCGGTCTCGCCCTCTTGCTCCTTCTGCTTATTATAGCTGGGATAGCGGCACTGGGGGTCAAATACCAACAGGTGGCAGGTCTACTAGCTCTCGCCATCTTTCTGCTAGTCCACATTGGTACCAGCTTTTTTATATTCAGAAAGTATCTGCTGAAGAGCAGGCTGATCGAGGCGCTACAAGTCGGGTTGGGTAAGGTGGAGAGGTTCGAAAAGATGCAGGATGAGACCGTGAGGATGATCAAGAAAGGGGTAAATGATACGCTGAATCCTCTATACTGGATGGAGAACGAGAGGAGGATGGAGGAAGCAATCCCAGAGGAACTTAGAGTGCCTGCGCATCCCCCCCCACCTCCACCTCTTGCGCCTCCCCCGCCTCCCCCACCTCTTGCACCCCCACCAGCTGCAGCATGGCCGGTGCATCAAACAGGGTCGAGTTGATACAGAATTGGAACTGTTAACCGGTATACTTTACGATGAGGTTCGGGTAAGCGACGAATGTACTGGTGTGTTTTCAATTAGAGTTTATATGGCTTCATGGAGGGCTTTTGCAATTTTGTAAATTTTGAAGTGTATATATGACGAAAAATACTAGGGTTGGTAATAAACCTAGGTATATAAGCAACTTTATGTATGTAGTATGTGCCTTGCACCTAGCGTCTGGTTTCCGACACGACGTATGCTATTTGGAAAGTACAAAATATATTTTTCTCTCGGATTCTCATACGAATCATAAACATTGTACAAAATTCGTATTTAAATATTTCCTCAGAGTCGTCAGTTTTTTTCATTTCTATTATAATACATACATAAGATCCAAACCTCTATATCTTCTATCTAGCTTTTAGCACTCTAGCTTAGTAGTTTTATTTAATAGTTTCTTTGGTTTCGCAGGCGGCCGTCGCTTAAAATGTATGGCCAGAACCGTGAATTTCACCACTTGGGAATACAATACGCCATCAATGTGTTGTGGTGTTGTTTCCATGTTGCCGCGGCTGTCAAACATGTCAAACACCCGAAGACATTCCGACGGTGTGAACAGGCCTCTTGGATCTATTCCATACGCACGAAAAAAAATACCATTCTGTACCAGTGCGCACTTGTCGGAACTATGGCCCTCCCATTTGTAGACGTGTCTCCATTCCTGACCAAGGGCTCGCCGCCCTCGAACGAAAAGCGTGCGTCTGCAAAGTCTCTCTACGATGCCTGTCACGACGTTGGCTTCTTCTACCTGCGGGGTCACGGCATCCCGAAGGAGCGGTGTGACAAGGTGCTCGAAACTGTTCGAACATGGATGCTGTCAACATCGAACGAGGATAAAGCGGTATTGGCTCGAAAGGACGCCGGGGTTGGTGACGGAGATGGCACAAGGGGTTACCAGAGAATTGGCGAGAATGTGACCTTGGGCAAGAGTGTGAGCGCTGGATCTGAATTCGAGCCGCATATATTATCCGCTTCGGAAATTGATTTTCTAACCACCTTGCCTGCATAATCCGCATGCATGCGCCTCTGAGTTGTTTTGTAGGACTTCCATGAGGTATCCAGACCATGACTCCAAACTGCTTGACCGTTTTGCTTGAACTCGGCTTTTTCACGATGCTAAAGATGATGTTTTACTTTATGACCGGGGCGGGTACATCCAGGCCATTGATCTCTATGCCACTCATCCAGAGACACCAGCGTCACCACCATACAAGCCTCTTTATGGACGCAACCTGTGGCCGAATAAAGCGTTCGAGGCAACCTTCACCTCCTACATTGATGAAGTGCTGGATCTCGGTGCTGCCCTCATGCGGTGTATGGCAGTAGCTTTGGACCTGCCCGAAGACTACTTTGAGTCATATATTTCGCCTTCGTTCTGGGTCTGTCGCGCCATTGGGTACCCGCCGTTGACGCCGGCAGCAATGAAAGAGAACCCTGGAGGAGTATCATGCGGTGCTCATTCAGACTACGGATGCTGGACGTTTCTGTTGGCCGACGACACGAAGGGAGCATTGAAGGTCAAGTCGAAAGACGGGGAGTCTTGGATCGATGCAGACCCGATCGAGGGTGCATACGTGGTTAATGTCGGTGACATGCTGATGCAGTGGACGAACGGGCTGTTTAAGAGCACGGTCCACCAAGGTATGCTCCCAAACGTTTAAACGCTACAAACGAGGAAATTACAATATGATATAAGCTGACGGCTTGGATGTTGCGAATTCAGTCGTGCATTTGGGGAGCAACTACAGGTGGGGAATTAACACAACTGCAGAAACCATCAATTCAGAATGGCAAATTTCTAACGAAATTGGATATTTTAGGGTATCGGTGCCGGTGTTCTTCGAGCCGGCGTGGGACGCACATATCAGCCCGTTAGAGACATGTGTTCAGAAGACTGGCGGGACGGCATTGTACGGCGGAGTCGAATACGGCCGTTACCTGCTGGGCAAAGTCAGCTCCAACTTTTACGCAGCCCCAGAAAGCACAGCCTAGGTAGCTAGCTACTAATATATCATGCATGCAATATAACAAGTTTCTACCGAAGCGTGGGATGCAGTTCTTCCAACTGCCACCTATCAGCAATGTCATCTCGTTGTATCTTAGTTATGTCATGATGCAAGATCGATTCCAAGGCTTAGCTAGCTTGGCTTAGGCCAAGCATCCAAACTCAAAGCATCCATGACTCGCCGAAAAAGGTCTTGGACGGGATCGAAACGTGATTTTACGAGCGCCGGAAGCCCCAACTTCCAGGGTTCGCTGCAGAGTTTGTCGAATCGGCGGATGCTCCAAGCCCCGGCCGGCTGCGACAGCCTATGACGTTGGGAGTGTCGTTTTGGTCGGCTCCAGCTGTTTCCGTGTAACGTGAGCACCTCCCAGAATTCACATTCCATGTCAAGCTACTCCAAAGAAAGCCACATGCCTTCAAAGGGTCTCTCATCATCAAATGGGACAGCGCCCCCCCTTTTCCCTCCCTTCTCACATGCCCCTCGATTTGAACAACTTTCCGCTCTCCGCTCTGGGGAATAGACTCTCTCTCCAGACGATGCCTCGTTCGCAGCCATAGCCTTATCGACATGAACACTCTGTCCGTTGCTGGTAAGCACCCTTTAAATTTGATAATTCGACTGATATCTTCTACTGCACCCGCTTGCCTGGTAATAAAGACTCTCACGTGCTAATAATAATATTAACGGGCGCTTGGACAGCCGCGACGACGCCCACGGTAATCTCCGTCGGCCTCTCCCATTACCTCACCAAATCCAAACATCGCGGCAAACCAACCTTCCACCTCGGTTATCACCAGGGCCTCGAGCTTGTCCGCAAGTTTCTGATCTACGCGTCCCATCGCACTGTCGAGGAATTACAATCGTTTACGTCGCAGTATGTGCCTGTGCCGGCATGGGTGCACGTCGAAGAAGCTGCGATCGGAGAAAAATGGCTAGAAGAAGCAGCCGAACATCTCATCGCACAACTGGGGCCCGATGGAGTTGAGAGAGTTGGTGGGAAGCGGTGGTGGAAATGGCGCATTAAGGATCTTAAGGCGGAGTGGATCGAAATGAGGAAGCACTACCACGAGCGACTGAAGCACGAAAATTGGGCACCCAGGACGATTCTATACGTTCACGGTGGTACGTATTTCTCGACCAGGTTTACCTTAATTTTTGGATTTGAAGAGAATGCTAACTTTTGATTTTAGGTGGTAGGTTGATATTCAGACGAGGGTGGACATTACTAGGCTTGAATTACAGTGCTGATATTATTCTTGTCCGCCAGCCTATTTCTTCGGGTACTGCCATCTCATACTCTTCACTAACTAGGGATATTAGCTAACATTATTGAAGGTCTGTTGATGAGCATAGGTACCAAATGCAGCGATATGCGCGGAAGATGAAGGCTAGAGTTTTTGCACGTATGTCTGTCTTGGCTTTGATAGGGAGAGGGATTAAATGCTAACATCCATGCAGCTAGATACCGATTGTCACCTCAGGTACGGATTCGTGCCGCTTCTAGGGCTAATACGAGACAGTGCTAATCATACCTTGTTGCAAGGAGTGTAGTTTCCTTTTCCATGTTTGTGCACCCGTTTTTCTTGGCCTTCCTTTACCGAGCTAACCTGATGTAACCACAGGTGGTATGTCTAACTACATCAATGTAATCGACTATCTATTAATCTGACAGGTAAACAGGCCTCCAAGACGTACTCGCTTCGTATCTTTACCTTCTTTCGCAACAACCAGCATCTACAATCATCCTTTCTGGCGACTCGGCGGGTGGTGGAGCTATAGCTGCGTTGCTCTGCATTCTAAGAGACCAGAATATTCCTCTGCCTGCAGGGTCCATTTTGATAAGCCCATGGGTTGGTGAGTTTATGGATGGCCTTATAGCTTCTCATAAGTGGAGCCTGACTGACTGACTTTTCAAAGATCTCACTCATTCGTTCCCCTCTGTTATCGGTGACAATTCGGGTGACTATATTCCCGCCCATGGCTTCCTCCACAAATCGAGCGCGGCATGGCCACCGCCAACCGATGAGGATATCGAGAAAGCAATCGACGAATGCAAGCAGCCAGAGCAGCCGCAACCAACTTCACCCACATCACTTGGAGCTCAGCTGAAAGATCAAATCAAGGCCTTAGGCCAATCGAAGGAAATACAGCAAGAGGTGCAAGGTTTCGATGTTGTCACACCAACGTCTCCAGACCAAAGAGATAGTATTGCTGCGATTCCAAAAAAAGGCGTCATCTCGGTCATGATTGATGGGAATGAGATTAGGATAAAAGATCAAATCCAGCTGTACACCACCAATGAGCTTTTGAGCCACCCTCTTGTCTCGCCAGTTCTGCAGGGGAGCTTAGGCGGATTGCCTCCTATAATGGTACTCGTTGGTGGAGCTGAAGTTTTGCGCGACGAGCAGATATACTTTGCACACAAAGCAGCGAATCCAAGAAAGTATCCGCCTCCGAGCCACGCAGCTACTGCCCAACAGCTTGGGGCGTTAAACCGGTGGAAGCACGGAACGGATGTGACTCTACAGATTTTTGATGACTGCTGTTTGTCTATCTTCTCCGCTCGTTAGAAGTATGGTGCTCGCTAACGCAAGTAAAATTAGGTCATGTCACCCCTACGTTATCTTTCACGAAGCCAGCAAAGTATATGTATCGGTCAATAGCAAAGTTCGGCGACTGGCTCTATGCTAGAGAGGCTCTTCAAAATGCTATTCCAAACATTCTTCCAGATACAACTTCTGTGAATGGTGTCGATGGCGTTGGCGTTGGCGGAGGCCTTGAGCCGGGCGAGCCGCTATTCTCAGAAGACGGTAGCCAAATTGTGAGAGCGGAGACAATGTCAGTCATATCCAGCTCCTCGACCTCCTCCGATTCGGAGGCGGATGCAGAAGGGGCGGATAGCTCGTTGCGCGAGGACCCTTTATACATCTCTAAGAAACTCAGCAACGTTAAGCCCGCCTACCAAGCTCCCAACTTTGTGAACCATATGGTTAGGCAGCGAGTAGATAGGAAAGGCTATGCCCACCCGCTGAACCCAGTTTCAGAGCTGGGCTGTATGCAACTCCCCATGGAGGAGATTGGGTGTATTAAACCGGAACCTGTGAGACGATGGATGGAGGGCAAGAAGATATGGGATAGCAAGTACGCTAGGGCGAAGAAAAGGGTACAGAAGCAACGGGCAAAAGAGATTGCAAAAGGCGGATATCTTGCATTTGAGGACGATGGCAGCGGGGTCGTTGAGAAGCCACCGCCAAGTGCACTGGTTGGCAGGTATGTTTTCGGTGAATCAGCACCCTTCTCTTATATACCCTATTTCTTTTTTGTGATAGTAACCATTGTGCACTTTAGGAGGAGAAAGGACGGCGAGGTCCTTCCTGGACGGGGCTTCAAGCCTAACTACGGGCTGAAAATCTGGAGCATGATCGGTTCCAAACAAGATGCGAAAAAGGTGAGTAGTTAAATTCTCTTCTGTCATTGTTGCGGTACGGATAGCTGACGTAAACGCACTCTGGTGCGGGGAAACATGAAGATCGCAGCGGATCAAAAGAAGGGAGAAAAAACCCCAGAGGTTGTGTCTAACGTTGGCCTTGCTGCCACCAATTCAATTGACCGTCTCTCAAACTCTTCGGGTGATGGATCGTCGGAGCAGTCTGTAAGCAAGACACAGAGTCAAATCGACAGGTTGGAAGCGATTGCCAGCGTTCCGGATGCCGTGCTTGTGGATTCGCCACCAGCGATTGTGGACGTTACTGCACCGTATGAAAAGCTTGGGCTGCAAGAAGAGAGCAATGCGGTGCCTTCCAAGACGGAGGGCGTCGAAGCACAGACGTGAAGTTTAGGCAGGAGGTACATCATAAAGCGATTTTAGATTCTGGGTGGCTGCATGGCTCTCAATTTAGAATCCCCAGCATTATCATCATAAGTGTTTAAGCGAAATTCCACCTACATTACTATTCGGTATAATACATCGGGGAATTTGTTGTTAATTAATTCAGATTAGATATAATATAAGTCTTTCCTATATGTTGAGTGGGTTGTCTAAACTTTAAAACGATTGTTCCGTTTGGCTCTGATTGGCAGGGCAGGTGTCACCATGACGTCTCCAACACACCGTCTATATTTTTGTAGTCTTGAGTGCTGAGCGCGTGAGGAGGCTATAAAGATATAATCATTTCAAAACCACAACTGCACTCAAATAAACAAATTTGACAAGGGGGAGTTTACTATAACTAATATCAATCAATTGCATCGCGATCATATTCTCGAAACGAGTCACCGCTTCTCTGGGCACAAGCCCGCGGCGTCTGACCGCTAGTCATCGGAACGCCTACACCCAGCCTCAACGCCGCTCATTGTCGTCCCGGGTAGATTCATCAACAATCTCAAAGATAACCGAGAGAGAAAAATGAATCACGGGTCTAGACGCTCCCGTATCTGGTGGGCCAACGTCTCGTGCACAGCAGCACTCCAACAAGCCCATCACCTCACAGGTGCTGCATGACATTACTGAGGGTGAAAAGGCAATCACGGGTGGCACTATGTTGAAGGGCGAGCCGACTGCTGTTACGCAGAGTGAGCTTGCAAAGGTACATAGTCTCTTGATAATCTCTCTGCGAGCATATTCACAGGGCACGTCTGGACGTATATATCTATTGTAACTACCCGATCAATCGATGGTATTGATCAATTGATGCTGATATTTAATGGAAATCCACCAGGCTATAAACTCTGGCTAGATAGTACCACCTTCCCGTGGCGGTCCACCGCCAAACAGCCCTCCTCCAATCTCCACACCCACAGGATACACGTCCACCGGAGAAAGTTACACTTTCCGTCCCACTGGCAGCAATAGCGACCCAATCCTCAACTCCCAAAACATCGCACGGATCCACAACTCTGAGAGCAAGATTACTGGCGAGTACGATGCCGCGTACGCCGGGCTAACAGACGCAGCTAGAAGCCACGCTGGGGAGAGAATCGATTCAGAAGTGCTACACGATATCACAGAGGGTGAGAAGAATGTTACGGGGTTGGATCATGCGGTTAAAGGTGGCCCGACTAGCGTAGCGCAGAGCTTGCTATGAAAGAGCAGGGCCGAGAGAGGCTTGAATTGATCAAAGCTGGTGCGTATATGAACTAGTCGACTAAGGAGCTGATTGGAGCAGAAAGACCGGAAGAGGGAGATCTCGAAGGCCCTTCTGAATAATTGTGAAAGCTGTAAATACGCAATATTTCATGTCACTTATAATCCCAATGACGACGTTTTTGGCTGCATCTGTTTTTTATTAGGAACCTATATCTGGCTGGTAAAATTCGTCTGCTGTACGACGCAAAGTTATTCAGTGCTAATATCTAATGCTCTATGTCTAAGCAGGTTATAAACAAGGTGTAAAGTAAAATCCCTAGCCTGGCTTTCGAAGCTTTCATAACAATCTGACAAGAGGCGGGCCGTGTTTCTTGTTGTTCAAATTGTGGTCTTAAAAAGGCAATTAAAATTGCAGCTATTCCCGTTGTGGCAACAAAGCATCCACAAACAGCCCAACACGTCTGCAAACTACCACAAAAACAACGCAATAGCCTCAACACTCATTTGGATCAGGCTTTGTCGGCCGAAAGTTGGTGTTTACTCTGCTCACCTGATATGATGACGCTTGGGTTTTGAATCTGCCGACGGATCTGCTTCGACTAAACCTAGCTAGGGATGCCATGACCACTGCATGAACTGGTTTTTTTTTGTCGTGCCGATGTGCTTGTATCGTGCGAATCGATTTCTAATGCGATTTTCGGAGCGAAAGCAGCAAGTGATAACTAAGCCAAGTGGGCCCTAGCAAATGCCAATTCAAAAATTCTCCGCGCTGCTCATTAGTCCGGAGGACGTTTGCACTCCAGTCTGCAGAATAACCCAATTATTCAGCAGCCGATTCATCGCTTGTTGCTCGCCTAATTTGACGGAGACGCTAACCTTCCGGACCCTCTGTAAGGTCCGGTGGTTCCTCTGAGTTTCAAATCGCGTATCAGGTAATCATCGTGATTTCAAAGCTTGGCCGTATATATCCTCAATTGCATTGGCAGCAACGTAGTAAACTACCAAAGTAGCTTGTATATACAAAGGACCATGACTTTTGCTCTCATTTGTACTATTCTGTCTCGCTCAGTACTTTACTTTTTCCTCCCACGTATAACCAACCGTATATTATTTACCTGGAAATATTTTCGTCAAAATCCTCACTCAGTCATCACGTCATGTCTGCAAGCGTTGCACTTATCCTTGGAGCCGGTGGTAACGTCGGGCATCATGTTGGGCGTGCATTTGTAGCCAAGGGTTACAAGGTCGTTCTTGCAGCTCGCAGTTTGAAAGAGAGCAGCAACTCGGATACCATCCAGATCCGAACTGACTGCAGTGATCCCGATTCTGTTACCAAGCTATTTGATACAGTCAGATCACAAGTGGGACACCCTAGTGTCGTAGTCTATAATGGTATGGACTTTTTCTTAAATTGAAACATTCATTCCGCAAAAGCTACAGCTGTTAGAAAATACTAATCAGTATCTACATAGCCGCTGCGGGGGGGCGGGGTGATAAAACCAATCCGTTTAATATTCCTTTGAAGGATTTTCAGCGAGATCTTGTTGTAAACACAACTAGTACCCTGGTTGCCATCCAACAGTCTTTGCTTGCATTCCAGGAACTGCCAGAATCTGCATCTCGAACATTCATCTACACTGGAAATTGTTTAAATGAATCGGTAATATTGTCACTTATGGATGTGGGGATTGGGAAATCGGCAACTGCGCACATGATCCAATGTGCTGCAAAGGCTTACAAGGACAAAGGCTTCAAGTTCGTAATCATCTCTGGTATCCCCAATTAGTAACAACTGACCCGCTAATTAAATAATAGATTTTACTATGCCGACGAAAGAGACGCACGTGGACTACCTGTATATAACAAGATTGATGGACCGGCACATGGCGAGTATTACGTGGAGCTCGCTGATGGGGCTACGCAGGGTCCGTGGCAGCAGACCTTTGTCAAAGGCGCTGGATACAAGAAGTTCCCACCGCCTGACATCTAGATTTAATCTTGGTCAATATCAGATGCTTTTATTATATGAGAATCAAGTTGGCATTCCTTACTAGTAGTCTTTGTGCGTAGCAGTGGTGCCCTTTCCGGGTGCTAAGTTGGTTATTAAATTGAATTCAATCGTGCTTGTATGCATACAAGCACGATAACTTAACTACGACTATGTTGTGGGTATTTGTACATACAAAATTGATTGGTCAGCAACACACATCTAAGAAGGGCTGACTAAGTCCAAAGCGCTTGCGTCGCTCGAGGGCCTTGCATTATGGTCTCGAGAGGTCCACAATAGATCGTACCAGTTTATTGTTCCCAGTCGAGTTCTCGTACGTACGTCAATTGGCTGGCCGTGTTACCGGCAATATTCTACACAGGCCCACTAGCATGGAAGGCGCGTCGACACCCCGGAGAGATGTTTCTGATGTTGGCGCTCGGAAGCTTGCTGGGCGAGTAGCGTGCGACGCTTGTCGCAGGAAGAAGACTCGCTGTGAGCCTACTGGTGATACCTGTGTGCAGTGCATCAGGTCAAGCTCTCGCTGCCATTTCACTCCTATTTCGAAGACGCGAAGGCCTCGGAAATCAGTACCGTAAGGAGTCATATCTGTGTCCTCGCGGGAAATACAAATAAATTTCGCTGACATTTTAGCTATCAAGATGTCAATATATCAAGCAACTCGAAGAAAGGATAAAAAAGATGGAAGGACAACTAAACGATGGCGTTGGAAAGGGCGAGGCTGGCAACAGTGGCGGTGACAGCCAGTTTCCAATAGAACAGAGCTTGTTATTCGGCGTTCTCGATCGCGATATGGATCTCGAAACAGATGATATGGACGCCAGTGCAAGCATTGACAATGAATTGGAACAAGAAATTCAAGTTCCATGGACGATTGAATCAAACCGATGGTCGGAGGTCATAGCTGCAAATAATAACAGTGACCTTGCGGGGCCGTTGTCGCATTTAACAAATTCCTCAGAACGAACGTTGCCGATGACCCCGGCAGCTGTCGCGCAGAGTCGTAGAGGCCTAATTGGAGCCTCCACCGTAAAGAATCTTGGTTTATCTCCACCTCGTCGGATATTGATAGAACTTCCCCCAAAGTCATCCGCGTTACTGCTAGTCCAACAGACATTCGAAAGCTTCAATAGATTCTTCCCAATTTTTAATCCAAACACATTCATGCAAAAATTCGAGGCCAATTACTCAGAGGTTGGCTTTCGTGACCCGGCATGGTGGGCTAGCATTAACGTTGTCCTTGCACTGGGCCACCTGTTTCGTGCCATGCGTACGCTAGACAAGCGTGAGAACGGTCTCGCGTGCAGCTATACGCAGAATGCCCTCTGGGTTGTCACAGAGTTGATAACGATACCTAATAGCCTCCCCGCCGTCCAGTCTTTGCTCGGCATAACGGTTGCGCTAGAAGGGACTCCGCATTCTCAGCTGTGTTCTGTTCTGATCGCTACTGCTATGAGACTTGCGCAGACTATTGGGTTGCACAGGAAGAATCAAGACCCTAGTCTTACAGAAGCCGAGATCGAAGAACGAAGGAATGTCTTTTGGATCGCGTATTGGCTCGATAGAAACATTACTTACATGAAAAGACAACCTTCAGCCCAAGAAGATGACGATATAGACGTCGACCTACCTGCGGGAATCATCTCTCAGCCGCCTTTATACGACGATTGGGCTGGCACATGTACTATTAATCTCTTTAACTCTCGTATAGCACTGGCTATAATCCAAGGACAGATATACAAGAGACTATTTTCGGCCAAGGCCGGGCGACAAACGGAAGATGAGCGAGCTGTGTCTGCGCAGCAGCTTGACGCGATATTGGCATGTTGGCGAGCTAGTGTTCCTTTCGAGTTTGGAAAGTCAAAACTTATTGCCCTTCAACTTCCAATCGATGAGGAGATATTATACACAATAATACTGCGCTTCATCTATGTTGAGTGCCTCATCACGATACACCGCCATCTCCCGGTGCAACAGAGCGGCTGGGTTGCTGGTCAACTATTAGATGCTCAGATGCCCATGCCACCACCGGAAAGTTTCTGCATAACCGAATCGAGAGAAGTTATCAGTTTGATTTACAAGCTTCCCAAGGGCGATTTTGCCTGTATATGGTAGGAGCCCATGAAATCCTTCTTCCTATGTGTCGCGTAGATTTCTAAAACTAACTGTGAATTAGGCTGCTGGTCGAAAGCTTTGCCGCCGCTGTCACCGTCCTCCTTCAGAGTATTATACTCAACCCGACATCATCCTTCGCACGGTCGGATCTTACGTTGGTGGAACCCTTTCTACAACTTCTCAAGGACTTAGCTGCCGGTGAGCACTCTACAGAAGTGTCAAAGATGTATGAATCATGTAAAAGTTTGAGTAGTAAAGCGAGAGAGGCGGTTGAGAACGTCGACCATAGTAGATTCAGCTTGGGTGAAAAGAACCCGCAATCAACGATCTCACTACCAGCGGACTTACAAGGTTGTATGGTAGAACATGGGCATGATAATGCATGCCGCGAGCATCTTCTGGCAACGGAACTCACCGGCACCATGGAATCACACGCCGAGAATCCGACAGTGCACGACCAGGACGGCCATGGGATCTATAAAGCGTTCGATGAACACGGAGCTGACATTTGTGACCTACTCTTCCATAATTTGTCACAATTTGTTGCGTCTGAAGAAGCTGGTGGCTCGAGTCATAGATATTAAGTAGTAATTAATACTTTATACTGGCAGGAGAAACGGAGCTAGCCGGCCTTGCATTCGGCTGAACCGAGATTCTAGAATTCGATTCTTTATATGTGTCTACGTACATTTCATATATTTATAAGCAATATATTGCAGTAGAAATTTCCCATGCAGCTAATATTGGTTCGTCCCATCTTCGCCACTGGCCCTATTACTTATTGATAAATAGAGTAATCAAAGGTGCCGTTCAAGTGATTTGGAATGGTCGACGGTGGTCTGCGTTGTAGACGTTGTAACCGCGCTCCTTCCAGTTTGGGTATTGCGGTTTGCCTGCTATAAAAAAAATTACAAGCTCGCAAGCTGCTTGGACACAACTTCAACCAGCACAGCTTCCTCACCGTCCGAGTACGCAACGATTCACTTCCCGCGATAAATCACAGGCTGGTATACATCGCCATTTGTTTGAATACATTCTACAGCCGTCAGCCATGTCGCAAACGAATAGCGGAGCCCCAGCTCCAACCACAGCAGCGACGGGATCTTCCACGATCGTGCTAACAACGGCACAAACATCGCCGTTCGAGAATGGCATGGCCATCCTGCTGAATACCTGGCCCGCGCTGTCTCTCGCCGTCGAGAACGAGTTTGGCGGACACGATTCAGCGGACAAGCGGGACTGGATGTGCGGCGCCGTCGCAGACCTCTTTACATGTGCGTTATACCCCCCACTTGCCCCACTATGAGCTTTGGAATATTATGGGAATATTTTAGGTACTGATAGAGAATACGTCTTGCAGCAAATCCGGCCACTGACGCGGAAGATCTGGAGGACTTTCTACTTCAGATCCTCGAAGACGAGTTCGACACTAATCTCGAAGATGACTCGGCCTACGCTGTCTCCCAACGCATACTTCTCCTACGTCAACAGTGCGCGGCGGACGACTACTCGGGTGTGCAGGCACTCCAGACGATGTGGGATAAGATTGGAGGCAAAAATAAGCCGAAGGTGCAAGTCGTTCTAGAGGAAGATAGCGATGAAGAGGATGGTGAGGACGATGGAGAGGAAAGTGAACAAGACGATGCTATGGAGGTGGACGCAGGCGAGGCGCCACAGCTGGTAGCGGTGAAGGAGCGGGTGGAGAAGGTGCTTGACGAAGATGGTTTCGAGCTAGTGCAGAAGAAGGGAAAAAGGACAGCGCGGTAAAAGCATACGGATGGGACTTGTATCGAGTTAACAGCTAGCGGTATGATGGTACAGGCGTTGGTTTGTCCATAGACGGCGTTTGCGGAATTACAAAAAAAGTTTCTGTTCTTAGTTTGAATGCACTATTCTATATTATAATATAAGACAAAATTAAATCTATGCTGTGTAAATGAAATTTCAAAAAATGGCGAACAACGGCGCAAATTAAAACCCAACTAATGTAAATCAAGCGCTATCCGTCAAGAGCTCTATCGGTATAAGCTACCCAAAGTAAACCATTCTAACTCCCAAGTTTAACCCTCCATATCTAATATATATGTATTATTTTACCTCCGGTCTAACGGTTGCAGTGAATCCCAATAATAACGAAAAGTACTAGCGTAAAGTCGCATACCTAAAAGAAGAAGAAGAAGAAAAAAAAAGCCAGCTCTTGTGCCCCTAATTAAATCGAATATGTTTATTTTTTGTGTGTGTATGTGTGTCCCTGGAGTATATAGGACCGCTGTTTCTTAATACGCCAAGACAGGCGCTTCCAAGGCGGGCATGGCGACGGGGTGTGGCGACAAGCTGACAGTTTGGATGTACGATGCATGTTTTCCTGTGCGCAGTCGCTTCTGTCAGCAATTGTATGATAACGAATGTAAATAGAGTGGAGTCGAGTGCTTACTCTTTTCAACCGCTTCGAGGAGATACGTTGCTCTAATTACAAGGGCTATAAGTGCGAAAAAAAATGATTAGTCATCCAACGGGATACAGCTTCAAAGGAGCGAGGGATAGGCAAACTCACATTGGTACTCAACCCGATATTGTACTAATGGCTCCTCATCTCTATTGCAAATAGCCGTAACCATATTGCTAAGGACTTTCCGTTCGCTGACCCGCAGCTTGAGGCCGACATTCTCGCCCATTCCAACCCACACAATGCCGCTATCGCTGACCCCTTCGCACGCCCGATCTAGCCAGTCTCGACGAACGCGGAAGAAGCTCTCGAAAACGGGGATCACGCTACGGCAAGGATTATTGGTGGTAGCCGTGCGCACTAGGCTAGAGGAAACGCACACTTGCGTAAACAGGTCGCCGGAGTCGATTCTAACGGTGGTAGATGCTGGCTGAGAGGAGACGCAACTGGGAAGAGAGGCGTCGTAAGGTTTCGGGGTAAAGTGGGTGTAGAGTTGCTGCAAGGGATTGAATTCTTCTTCCTCGTTGTCGTCATTGAGCGGATGATATGGTGGCTTGAGTTTTTGCGCTTGAGCGCCGCTATGGGTGCCGGTATATTCGCAGTGATTGTACGGGTGGTTGTCTGTTATGTGTCTTGCTGTTAGTTCACGGGTTCTGGAGATACTATCGCTATATCGATAAAGATATATTGACTAAATACTGACATCTCTCGTCTGCTTCGTAACATTCATAGATCAGTTTGTAGCCCTCGACTTCAAGCGCATGCCGTAGTCTCTGGTTTATGATATAGGTAGCTATGTCGTGGATGAGCTTGGATGTTCGAGAGGCTACCACGAGCGCTCTTGTTGGCATGAGGGAGAGGATTTCGCCGATAAGCTGATATTATATCGCATTTTGTTAGTTTGCCATGTTCTTAATTCTCAAACAAATGCGTCTGTTGAAGACGGTATCGCGGTCGTACCGGGACACTCGATTAGGAAAGTGGTACAAGACCCATGTGAAACTCACCTCGCGAGGTAAATCCTCGAACAGCAGCTTGGGTGTTTCAATTGCATGTGGCATTTTTGATTGATTGATGTGTAGAGAAAGAAATAGATAGGTATGCAACCTGGAGATTTGAATCGAACCCGACGGGCTTCTCGCCAGGAGATATATACAATTGAAATTTAATTGAATTGTGCTGCTAATGCTTCGGGATATTCAAGGCCGCGAGTTGCACCCACCGCCGCTAGTTTCAGTTTGCTCCGGGACCGATAGGAGCGGGTCTGTCGAACCGGGAAGGCGGCCTAACTTCGGACAGCTGCGAATCGGGTGATCTGGAAGAATTTTAGGGAGAACCTTTCCTCATATGAACAAGAAGAGTAGCTTTAGTGAAGAAAAATATCACGGCGATTGCAACAACTGCGCCTCGTATTGTGATGATACCGTGATAACTGATTGATTGGGACAGTACCGTGGTTGTATTGCTACTCTATGGTTTCATCAATTCCAACCGCCATTGGCAAGGCGCGAACGACCACCTTTAAGTATTCTTTCCCGACGACTAATCGGCCCGGAGTTCGATATACTGCATACCAACTATTATCCACAGCTGTCGCTATATCGCGCCATTTTCAGAGCTCAAGCGCAACGGAATAGCTACCTTGGAGCTTCGAGAAGGAAAAAAGCAAATCCCTGGAGGGTGCTAATGCATATCCTGCAGGTGTGCATGCAGATGCCCTATAGCAGCCAGAGGAGCATATCGCTCAGCCTCTTCACTCGTAAGGCCGTGCATTGTCCGCGACCGGAGCACTTCTGTCGATTATAGCTAGAGTTGGCCTGCTCTATAGCGACTATATATCGTTTGTCTGAGAGATCAATCAAGTGAGGCTTGCAGTGATATGCGCGTCGGAGGGAGCGATACAGATGCAGGTGGACATGGGGACGCCGGTGAAATCCTGGAGAATAGCACGAGTATTATTTCTTTTAGCGTGTATCGAACCCGAATTGAGTAAACCCACCCTTACCGCTCGGAGAAACAGCGTGATTGTGAAGCTCGACTGGCTGGCGATGTTTTTGGTGGCCCAGGCGTGAGGCCGGGGTTAAGTTGACATTGGGACATTGTTGCATCAGCCACGCATCCTGTATGCCATCACCCGTTCAAGGGGGACCGCTGGCCCACGCCAATCGCGTTCAACCAACAACTCTCAGCACCTGCACGGCATCATCGATCATCACGTATTTATATAACTTCGCCGGGGGTTCGTACGTGCCCCATGGTAAAGGTCAGCTCGGAGTCTGGTCTGCAGGCCAACCTGAAGCTTCGAAGTCTCAATGCGAGCTGCCGACCAATCAACCGAGATCACACTAGAACGCTCCAGCCTGATAACCTTTGCAATTGGCCTCAAGTATAGAAGCTCCGTCCGAACTACACCGGAGCTGAAAGCTTCAACGTTAGGATGTATAAAGCTGATCCTATCTGCCTCTCTCTGCCGAATAAAAGCTGGGATTTAGAGAAATGGCATCGCGGGTGAGCCTGGTGAGGCCTCCCTGCATGCCATGGGCAGTTCGGGGGCGGTGACCAAAAAGGGTCTGGCTTGCATACTGCGGACATGGCACCCCCCGCGACAGTTATATCGGATACCGGCTTGCAATATCAGGCTATCCGCGTCGTTGCGGTGATAACTGCATGGTGATACACGCGTCTGGGAGGAATTCGTGTGTATGGTGATATCATGAAAGTATTACTAAAGGAAAATGAATTGAATGTAGGGAATAGTTGATTACCTGAATTTGAAATAATACTACGTACAAAATTGTATGTTGCAATTGCATCCACCTAAGCAAATGCAACGGTAAGCAGCTAGAAAGATTTAAAAAAACCGAAAGGAAAAGAGGGCTTTAGGGTAGAGTAAACGGAACGAAACAATGGAGGTCAGCATGGCAAAATACAATGCAGGATTATGAACCTCGAGAATGCGACAAATGAGATAATGGTACAGCCATGCCAATCCGCTGGATGGCCAGTCGGGAAGCTAGGGAAAAAGGGGAATCCAGATGGAGAAACAAAATCCAACCTTTCCCTCAAGACTAAAAGCGCATCAGCGGGAACCCAAAATTAAAAAGAAAACCACTGCATAACATGAACTTTTCCGCACACCACACCCATCTCTCACTGACAACATTTCATTAATGATTACTATGTATGCAGAAAACCCCCTCCTCAAGCCCTTCGCGAATTATGCTGGTACTGTTGCACCAGCTGTATCAATTGCTCTGGGTTGCTAGCTGCCTCAGGGTTCCTTTCAATGATATCTTTAAGCATCGCCTGGTCAGCTGGCCCTAAGCGTAGGGTTCGCATCAACTCATCAACTACGCTCGAGTTGTGTCCGCTATTACCGTTGCCACTGCCCTGTGGATACGTGGTTGGTGATCGGTGCAGGTCGTACTGTTGGTCTGCCTGATAATTGTTATTCCCCAGCGCTCGCGTAGGTGATTGCTGATAGGTAGCAGCAGCAGCGAATGCAGCGTTCATCTGTGGCGGCTGCCATGAACCTTGCTGTTGCTGCTGCTGCTGCTGCACAACAGGTGTATGGGCTGTCCTCGATGGTGGAATAGGCGTATATCCTGCTGTTGCAGTCGTCGGGGTGTGGTTATCTTGGAATGGCTCCAGAGTCCTGTTAAAGACGATGCATAGCAGTAGCGCATCCTTTTCGCGCGGATGCACAGGGAAGTCTGTGTCTAGCATGTGCTTTGGCATCGGCTCGTCTTTTCCAACAGCGACCACATAAACATCCTTCGTTGGTGACCACGTTATGTTTCCGACAACCCCGGATCGCTGTCGTTCCTTGAAATGTGCGAACAGCTTGTCAAATCCGGCTTGTCCTAAGGAATTATTGGCACGGGAAGCCGACGCGTGCAAGGTGAAGATCACAACATCACTAGACCGTGAACTGTGTCGAAGCTGGTACAGATACTCGTTCGCGCGATCGACAGATATCCGTCCTGTGATCTCGACAGAGGTCCCGATGACAGTTGTCCATGGCACTTTATCCGATAAATCTGGGCCAACGACGCGGGCGGCTTGGGCCTCCAGTTCCGCAACGCCTCTCATTAAAACCCTCCCTCTCCAAACTACTCCTTCTTCGGCTTCGTCCATATAATCTTTAGGTGAATATGGTGGCGTTTCTGAACCAGCTCCGGGACTTGTGCCGTCATTCTGGAGCAACATGTCGATGTCCCGGTCTAGCTGAGTGTTATTCCCATTACCGGGGTGGGCGGTTAGAGGCGTGATGGGAGGCCGGGGGATGCTCTGCCGGTGTCCTTTTTCGACATCTGTTGACTCAACGTTTGACCAAACATTTTGAATATCAAAGCTACTCGTTCTACGATGGTGGCCCGATCCTGTCTGTTTGGATGTATCTATTTTTAATACTTTCGATGGTGTCTCAGCCGGTTCGTGGACGCCTGGCGACGGCGACCTCGGGCGGTCGGTCATGACATGGTCATCGGCACCGGGGCTAGGAGGAGCAGAGTCTCCATGGTCTGATTTCTCCGCAGGAGGTTCATATCTTGATCCGATGAACCCTGTGCTGTTCTCGGCAACCATGCCGGTATCCTCTCCAACCAATTCCTCGCCCTTGTGTGTGCGTCGAATCCTTGGTCCGGAAGCTTCGGTGGTCAAAATGCTTTGCTTCTCGCTCTCTTTCTCTGCTTCTTGCACAATGTGCTTCATATCTTCCGTCGCCATTTCGTCGCCGGTCATATCGCTGAACTCCTTCGTTCCTAGCTTCTTGATTAATAAGTTGTTGAGTAGAGGTTCGTTCTTCTTGAGATTGAACAGAATTGAACGGAACTTCATTCTGTATTCGTCGTTGGGTTCTCCTGCCGTTTGGGCGGAAAGAAGTATGTATGTATGGTGCTCGATCTCTAACGCAAGTCTTGCAGCAAATTCGGGTTTTGATGCCTCGCCTTCAGGAAGTTTCTCTACCGGCTTGAGGGAGCTTTCTAAGAACCGCCTGAGGGTTTCAGCGCCTTTCCGTCTTGTGTCGCTCTTCAACTCGTCGATCGAAGCAACTTGCTCCAATTGGTTGTCGGCAGTCTTTGGCTTCTTTGTCGGTGGGGGCTTCGGGGCTGTTGTAGATGGTCGCCTAGCGGATCTCGTCTTGGAGCCTTTCGCTTGGATTGGAGATTGAGGAATGGACGTCCGGCGGGTTGGAGATGACTGGTCCTGGTTTACAATTAGCACTGTGTTACTGCACTCGATTTTGTATGTACATGCCTTTCCATCTGTAGCTTCTTCTTCCACGCTCTCTTCGGCCTTTCTCTTCAGCGTGGCGGTGGGTGAAGTGACAGAAGATCTTCTTCGCCCTGTGTCTAATGGAGCTGCCGGTATGGTTTCATCTGTGGGAGCTGCCTCTTCCATTTGCACCTCTGGTATCTCTTCTGACTTCAGCGCCGGGTCCAGAACTTCTTCCAAGCTCTGCACTACTTCTTCTCCTTCTCCTTCTCCTTCTTCTCCGTCTGCTTCTTCTTCTCCATCTGCTTCTTCTTCTTCTCCATCTGCTGCTTCTTCTTCTCCTTCTTCTGCTTCCTCTTCCTCTTCCTCCTCCTCCTCCTCCTCCTCTCCTCCTCCTCCTTCCTCTTCCTCTTCCTCCTCTTCTTCCTCTTCTTCTCCTTCATCAACATCCGGGGCATCAGAGACCGCTGCATCTTTGTCATGCTCGGAGGCCGCTGTAGGGGCTGGGCTCTCCATTTTGACATCATCATCTCCTCTGTCATCTCCGTCGCCCCCGTCTCCACCGTCCTGGCTCTCCGGCCGAGGGGTGTCCGGTGCCTCGGATCCTCGCTTCCTCCTGGATGCCCCAACACTCTTTCTCG
The DNA here is from genome assembly GCA_036971555.1 of Drechslerella coelobrocha. Classification (NCBI taxonomy): domain Eukaryota; kingdom Fungi; phylum Ascomycota; class Orbiliomycetes; order Orbiliales; family Orbiliaceae; genus Drechslerella; species Drechslerella coelobrocha. The sequence continues at coordinate 1,201,777 of JAJTUH010000003.1, forward strand.
AGCCCTTTCTACCTCCTCTTCTCTCCCACGGTCGCTCGCCCCTTGCCATTCTATCTAGCAAATCCTTATGCAGCTCTGGCTTGCACTGCTCGCAGTAGTATTCCTCGGGGGTGTTTTTCGTGGGGATTTGCATGCATGAGCTGTGCTGCCAGGCATTGCAGTTGTCACACTGTATCATCTGCCTGCCACCTTCGTCCGTGTCCGCGCCGCAGACACAGCGGATGATCTCGCCATCTTCTGAGTTATCTTCGGTTGTAGCGGTTTCCGCAGGTGACGTGGCGGCTTTATCGGCCTTAGCAGCCTTAGATCTAGTGTTCGCCGTTGTCTTTTGGTTCTTTTTCGTAGGCGTGACTACTGGTGTCTTCTTGGTAGCAGCAGCAATAACAGTAGTTGGTTCTTCGTTGAGTTCAGCATTGCGTGTATGCTGGCCTTTTGTACTTCGGCCGCTGCGTCGAGGTTCCGGAGTTCCGTTTTCGTCTCCTGCTAGTCAAAGATGTCTGTTAGCTAGCTTCCATAAGAGTTTTGTGTTAAAAGACCTGAACAGAGAGTAACGGAGGCCATTGTACTAGGGCATGAAGCAAGTTTTGTGAGATGTAAAGAAATGAAAGTGATGCAGTTCGGCCCCTTTGAGGTTTAATCTGGGTGTACGACTATGGTACGCAGACTATCAACGGGGCTACCGAACGCTCTGGTCATAGAACAATGTAGTCGAACGAAATATCGGGTGGCAACAGGCAGTTAGATAGGCAGGCGGATAGACTCCGCCGGCCACAGGTTTCTCTAAGAGGTGCAAGGTATATACAGATCCAAAGTATGGATGAATGAATGGCCATAGGAGACATTGTTCAAGTTCAAAAGGGAGGTCACTATGCTTACCAGCCATGGCGATGATCGCTCAGCAAATATATCAAATCAGTAAGAATAGTACGGTATACAAGATGTTATCGCGACGTCTTTCTTTCTTTCTTTCTTTCGCTTTACTCCAGTTTTCCCGCTCCCCTCTCACCGCCACACCGGCAGGTAATTAAGGCGTGGAAATATCTTGCCCAAACGCACGTCTAACAAGAACGCTGGAAACAGACAGACATCAGAGAGAGCAGCAAGGCTCCCCTCCCGGATTTAATGCACTTCAAAGATTCGTTGAGCTTTTTTTTCGCCTGGCGCGAGCAGTACCCGAATCGCCGCTACTTGGATGCAGTCGCAAGTCGAGGCGAGACCAGTAGAGGTATTCCGAGTCAGCTGCTCTGTGATTCCGGTTACTGAGGTTCAGTTCAGAAAAGGGGCGCGTCTAAACAAAACACGAGAAAGTTGGCGATAGTGGGGTTATGGAATCTGTTTGGTTAATGGTGGAGTCGCGCGACCAGATGGGAATGAATAGCTAGAAGTTCTGGAAAAGCGCTTCTTCAGCGCCCTTGCGACCTTGAGCGTGATAGATTCTCCGTTATTAGTGAAGCGTAGACAGGTGTACCGGCTATTTCAAGGGGTGAATGGCTGTGGTGGCGGTCGTGGTTATTGCGGAGGGAGGATGACGAGAGGTTGGCGATTGGCAAAATTTGGGCGGCATCATCAACCAAACGAAACGACTGTCAATTTGGTTTAACGGTGATGAGCGCCAAGACCGGTCCCGCTTTGCAGAGTGGAGGGCCGACGGCTGCGCTCACGTTGGCGTATTCCATGGCACTAACTATCAATACGCCACAGGCAAAGTGTGGCGGTACAATTTCGCCGGCGCCACAGAGGCGCCGCGGTGACAAGCCGACTTAATTAAGCCTCACGAACTTCCATTCCAACATCATCTTCGCTGTTCTCGATGTCATCTCTCTCCCCTTTCAATCCTGCCAGGCTACAATGTCGACTACAGACCCCCGAAAGCTCCTAGCCGCCGCCCGGAAGTCCCGTCGCATAACATCTCCCTACGCTTCCTACTCTCTCGCCGGTGCACTCTTCTGCAACATCTGCTCAAACACGCCTATAAAGTCCGAGTCACTATGGGACGCCCACGTCGCCTCTGCACAGCATAAGGCCAACATTGCTCGGAAAGGCGGCATCGTGAGCAGCAGCCGCGATGGTGCAAGTGGGAAGAGCAACAAGAGGCCTGCAGAGACACCCTCTGGTCACGATCGGGAGGGCGCGACTGCCAAACGGCTCAAGGTCGCTCGGGCAGATGTTAAGAATCTCGCACTACCCGTCGGTTTCTTCGACGATGATGATGTTGACGACGAGGGTGGAGGGGAGGGCGTTGCGAGCACGGGCGAGGTTATCGAACCAGACGAAGACGAAGCCAAACCTTCAGATACGAAAGAAGCCGTGTCTAGTACCGCAAACTCAAAGCTACCGGCAGACTTCTTCCAGTCAAACCCAGCCACCAATAAGAATAACGGCAAAGTAGAAGACGACGACTTGGATGACGAATGGGCCGCCTTTCAAGCCGACATTGCACAAACTGAGGAAACAGAAACAGCGACAACCAACCCCACTACCATATCCCCGACCACGATACACGCTAGATCTAGCCACACAATATCTGCTCCCGCCCTCTCAGCTACTGAACTCCTGCAGCAACAACAACAGGGCGTGGGAGCTGATTCCTTAACCGCCCGGAACGCAAGGACAATAGCGGAAGAAGAGATGGAGGATGCTCGCGCAGCAATGGCGGACTTCTTTGACGAGCAAAGCTCGTTCGAAGACCGAGTGCAGAAGCTAAAGGAGCGGCGCGAGATGCTACGGCGAAGCAACAGTGGTAACCCCACTAGCGATATCGACGCCGGCGTTCTGAACAGAATACACCCAGTTCGTTCCAATTCCGTTCAGAGTATCGCCATGGGCGGGATGGATGAGCCTACAAGCGCTACCGGGGCAACGGGTGGCGGCAGCAATGTTGTTGTAGCCACCGAAGGCGATGGGTCTGACATCGAGGATGATGACTATGAAGATGACGAAGATATGTTTTTTAGGAGACGGTAGCAATTACACGTGCTGGCGAGCTGAGAGCCATTGTTCTAAGCCGTCGGCCGGATTTGGCGATGGAAGTGGAAGAATTGATGTATGTACGATAGTTTATATATACCCTGGGTATTAACAGTATTATTATAATACCAGCGCCATTGGCCTTTACAAAAAAAGATAATGACTTTTCCCATCTTTTCTCATATCAAGATCCCCTTTAAAAAAAAAATAATAAAAAAAAAACATGAACTATGGCCTCGAATGCATCTCTACTCCGTTTTTCGCTTGACCAGCTTGCCCAGCTTGCCCTTGATGGCCCCCATCAGGTCCATCCGCTGCACTTCGTCCACAGCTACGAACCGCCTCACTAGTAAGTTGAAGATACTTCCAAACGCCAACGCCATAATTGTACTTGTAAATATGATCACGTTGTACGGCATGCTGAAATCTGGCGTGGGAAGGGATAGAAGCAGGCTGGTTGTCCTGATTGATGTAGCAGGAACAAGCTTACCATCGGAGCGGCGACGATGGGGCGGGATCGTGATGATTGCAGACCTATTTGAAATTATAGACTCGTTAGTCAACTAAGGTAATGCTTTTCCGTCACAAGATCGGTAAAATTAGAACGTACGCAACATCAAATCCTCTGTTCGCATCTGGCGGGTATTCAGTGTATCTCAACACCGCCTTCTCAAAGTCATACGTCACAATCACAACCGAGTTTGGCGGAACTACGACCTTCGCCTCGAGCTGCGTGCCCCGCTTTCTATCCAGCGCTGGACGGTAATACAACTCCGATATCACTTTCCCAGCTTCCTCCCCAGCTCCTGGCAGTGGTGGGGGCAGTAGTTGGGCCTTAAGAGTGTGGAGGTATGGCTTCATGAACCAGGGGAGAGACTCCAGGTACACGACTTCAATAGAATCAATAGCCGACGGATTTCGCAGCACGGTTTTTACTCCACCGTGTTCCTGACCATGACCTGTGAACGACCGTTCTGCATACAACAGCGGTTCTTGGCGAAGCGGTGTCGTCGGCGGTTCTTGCTTGGGGAGGACAACATCGAAAGGTTGGTTGTCACGGAGCGTATAGCATCTCTTGCCATCTTCCAGAGTCTTTGGAGCGGCTTGGCTGCCCTCAGCAAGACTTATCAATCTATCCTTCGGGGCCGCGATGCAGACATGCGCAACCTCTTCATTCGATCTAACTGCAAACGGACAGCGGCCCGTTATGCTCTTGCCAAAGAGATCGGACAGCGACCAGGGCAGGTCGAAGCTATTGTCTAGTGGGTAGCAATCTTCATTTGATGCATATGGTTTAGTAGTGTCACAGACGAGCTCATGCTGGTCGCGCGGACGGGGTACAGGACTGTCCTTTCGTTGGAGACTGCGTGCGACGTCCAAGACCATGTCGATGTTTTGTTGAATCTCAACGTCGCAATCACCAGTGGCTGGTGAGCATATAGGTCGCACATCAATCGACATGGATTGGAAAGAAGCATCGAAGAGCTTATGACCATCTAGGAGTGTAGAGATGCCGAATTTGCCCTTGCATGGAAGCAGCTTGAGAAATGGCGTTAGATTCTCAGTGCACACCGGTTCTTTAGGGAGGGTCCCGTGGAGAAGAAAGAGTCGAGTGGTGTTGGTGGTTGGATAATCACCAGTGGGTGAGAAAGACATCACTGGTCTGATAGTCCTTGTAGAGTCGATGAAATTCAGAGAAGCGCAGAAGAGACCAGATAGTGCATTGTTAAGGGAGGTCCATCGTGCCTCAGCTCTGTACACACAAACTTTAGCACATCAACGTTCCAAGCATTTGAGACTCTTGCTCTTGGTACGGGTGATATCATACTCGATGTCGTTATCCGCCTCAACCCAAGCCCACAGTTCGACTCCGGTACCACCAGCATTTTGCCCGTCGCCTGGTTCGGCACCCCAAAGTTCCGAATCCCACCGACCAAGCGCGAAACGTAAATGGAGCTCGCGCGTGTGCGTGTATTGAAGTATCTGGCCTAAGCTCCTGGGGAAAAGCTCAAACATCTGCTTGTTGAAAGCCTGGATCGGTCCATGGCTGCGAAAGTTGAATGACGCCAGCAGGAACTGGCCGGACAGGGGCTGTAGCAGGAGAGTCTCATCATATGTGTCGGCAGCGGTTCTACCGACGAGAGAGAGAAGGAAGACTGAGATCAACAGACGCGAGAGAAGCGACAGTAAGGGCGAGGTCGAGGGCGACAGCCATTGGCGGCCGGCAAGCGATATTGGTGTCATGAGGAGCTGTCATCGCCTGTGTCGAGGAGTTTCGACGTGACCAAAAGCCCGTGTTGGGCGGCGGCAAGGCAGTGGCCGCTGCCCAACACACAAAATACAACGAGTCTGAAGTGCTGCTGGGCATGCGTCAAGCAGTCCTCCATAAACACATAAGTGTATTCTACTTAAATAGTATAAAATAGTAAGTAATTAACAGATAACTACCTAGGTACACTCAGATTATAGCTTCATGAACAGTGCTAATCTATGGTTGAGCGCGTACATTTTGCATTCAACTTATCAACCAAGCCAGCTCACATTTAGTCTATATAAGGCAAAGTTTTAGGCTTCATGGTAGCAATGCTTCGACTAAAATTAAAATCGTGCATCTTGAACTCGGTCCGACGGCTACGGGCTGCTTCTACCTGGCAACCAGGTTGGCGGTCCCGGAAACGGAACCGGTCCCAGCTGGTTCACTGAGCCCGTCATACCACGGATTACGACAATCCAGCAGCCGTACCACTCATAGATATGTTGGAGTATATCGGGGATTTCCCAAGCTTCATTCCCCGATGGGTCAGTCTCTTTCACCAAGTTTTTGAAAGCTTCCGAACGTAAGTGTATTCTCGAGTCAATGATTGCAAGCAGTATGACGTCTCTCTCCGCCTCGAGCCGCTGAAGCGCCTCCAGCCAATATCGTATGAACCTTGACCGCCCCTCTGTGTTAAAATTTACCTCGTACTTCAGCCCGTTCAAATTTATTCTGCCGTTTTCCAAGTAGATAGATATCGCGAGTCTATTCTTAGCTCTGGAATTCGGTATTTGCGGAGCGCCTGGGATGTGGACATTCCGGGGTGTGTCGAGGCCAATCATCCTTAGTCCCTGGTTCCTCCACCAAGAAAATGCATCTCGGGCGCGAAAGACTGTCGAAACCACTTGGCTGAGAAAACGGGACAATTGTTCCATCTGGTCCATCGTTTCGCAATCCCATTTCCGTAGCTCGGTAGTCACCTCTGCCATCGTGACTGGATCGCAAGCCGTTCTCAACGTTTGCCTAAATCCCCCGAGCAGGAGGTCGAACCCGTCGAGCGCATGGTGCAGCGAATCGCCGAGGTAAGTCAGAGAACTCGTGCGTTTGTTTACCGGCACATTCTCTTCCGGGCCACCTATAGGACACTGGTTTAACTGAGCATCTTTCAGATCATCGATCCAAAGACCTATCGTCTCTAGAGTTCTCCACTCAGCCTCCACGTAGAACTTCCAGTATGGTGACCAGTACGCCGATACTCGCACTCCCTGGACCTCGTGTCCTAGCATGATGCCATATAGCAGGATGCCAAAGCCGAGGCTAAGGCCCCTAGTGAAGGTATGAGATAACCTCATCCCTAAGATTGTTCTGTTGTATCCGCGTGTTAACTCGTTGGTAGCTGGGAATATGGGAATACAACTGTGGATACTTCTAATGATCTTGTGGCAAGGGACACGATATCCCACGTCGCAGGAGCACGTTCCTGCGCAAGTTTCACCTTATTACTTTTTGGCGGTGAATTTGAGCTAGATCTAAGCCAGTGACACTGTATTCTGTAACTAGAACGCGTACTCAATATCTACGGGTCCGAGTAGCATCGATTCCGTTATTTCCAGGCTTAAGCCCCATATGCATGTATTAACCTTCTATATTTATACAGAATGTACATTTTATTCATACCTATGGAGAAATTTAAATTGGCAGTAGATTTAAATTGTACGTTAGCGAACTGAAACATCGATTAGGAGAGCTAGAGCTAGAGCAAGAGTAAGAGTAAACTTGTACGGTAATGTATGGCAAATAAAGATAGGTTCTTTTGATCACCTTGTCACCGATGTCCATCTAGGCTTCGGCTCTTTCACTCGCCCCAGATCAGCAATCTTGCCCACAATCTTGCCGACAGTCGGAGCCCAGCATTCTATCTGCGCAACAAATCTTGCCGCCAAAATAGGCACCGTCAGGGAACCAGTTGGAAAGACCCTTATTGGATCTTCCATATCGGCAACCAGATTCCCATCTGCTGTTGCGTTACCAAACGACTTTGCTACGGGGTCTTCCAACTTTTTCATCTCAATTTTCGCCACTTTGATAGTTTCAAGCATCTTTACGAAGAAACTGGAGAATTTATCACGCCCGGTATCGGGAATGGTGACTGTTTGTTTAGCTTCGGCTCCCGGTATCAGCTTGGATAGCTTTGCCTGGTCGATGACTAGCGCTAGGATATATATGTTTTTTCCAGGCACGTTACTCTCAGGGATGTCCTTCCCGGGGATACCTTTGATCGTCCGAGTCCATGCTCTGAACTTTTCCACTGCATCAGTGCCGAGCGAGTCGAACTCCTCAATGTTCCACTGTGCGTCCTTTGCCGCCCTGACGTTCTTGTATCCATAACGGTCGAGCTCTGTCTGCAACTCCTCCGGTGTGCCCTCTTGCTCCGCCGCTACTATTGTTTCAACGACATTCTGGTGCCTCTTTCTCGCTTCATCGATTGCCTTCAAGACGGTGATTAGCGAATTCTTGGGAGAGGGCTGAAACCAGTCTCCAACGGGACAGACGGATCCCGCGAGTTTGTGGAGTTGATCGATCTGGTGTCCGATTTCGTACAGGTTATTCGACTCCTTTGCCATATAGTCCTTCCAATAAGGCGTAACAGGGAGGGTGACAGAGTCGGGGAAGGGCTCATCACATGTTGAACGCGATACGAATAGGACTACGCATAGTGTGAAGAAGGCACTTGAGAGACTGGTAGGCACCATGTTTGCGAAGACTGGTTTGAGACTTGAGGTTTGATCCATTCGTGCGTGCGCACGCATGGCAATTTGCTAAATAGCACATGGGCACTTTGTTTGAGGCTATTTGGGCCGTTTCGAGGGAAATATAATCATAACCATATAGCTGTGCCAGTTTGGCGTCTGCTCGACAACACACTAGATGTGGTATTTTATTATTATATTATTACTAAATACAATAGAATGGTTAATTGAAAGGTTATAGGTGTATTGCGAGATACGGTTGATAAGTACCTAGGTATCTGCTCTGTACGCGCATAGGTTAAGGTTCGCCGGTGATTACAGACCAAAGAATAAAATCTTTGAGAGCCTCGAATAACAGCGGCGTTGAGACCATCTCGTCATTCTATACTTCACGATATATCGATATTTCAACTTATATCATACTAGTCCTCATATCCAGCCAGTGCGTACAGACAGGCCTTACTCGGATACCCCTTATCATACAATTTATAACATCCGAGTCTGTTGGATGATGTCTGTAGCATATAAAGTTACTTTTACAATGGGAATTTGCTGGGAGCCCCTCAAACTCTAATCCAACTCTGTTGATCCGTCTATCCCCCCAAAAACAGCCCTTCTCGCTGACGTACCAGCTGATCTATGCTGATGGTTTTTGACAGTGGCCAAAGCGCTGGATCACCTGCTGCAAGAAAATTTTCTTCTCTCCCTAGCCCGCCTCTTCTATAAAAATATATCGCTCCGGCCCCTGACCCATACTCGCTCTCCCTTCCCAAAACTAAACCCCCTCATACCCGTCAGATTGCAATATTATCCACCTCAATATATCTCCCCCCCTGTGAGCAAATCGTACGAAAGAGGTTCGGTTCAGTCTTTGTCAGGTACGGCGGACCATCTTTGAATTAATTAACGCTCATCTCTTTCGTCTCCAGTCAAAGTCTAACTTGATGGAACCCCTTTCCCCTGATTCCGACAACCATTCTAGACCACATACAAGCTTTCGTCATCCGTTAATTTCAACAAATACGATAAGAATAATCCAAAATGTCCGCAATTCAGAACATCCTCAACCCAATCTTCGGGAAAGGTAAAGACAAGGAGAAGGACAAGGGAAACAAATGTAACTGCCAGTCCGGTGGGGTCTGCACTTGCGGCTCGACTTGCACCTGCAACAAGAACAGCAAGGACGGCAAGGGCGGCAAGAGGAACCCAAATTGCGGCTGCAAGAATAAGCAGGTCTGCACTTGTTCTGATTGCAAATGCGGCAAGATTCAGGACTGTGGCTGCAGAAGCGGCGCCGAGTGCAAGTGCGGGGATGGGTGCGACTGCGGCACTAAGGTTAACTGTGGCTGTCTGAGCGAACAGGGATGCAGCTGCGGTGATAACTGCGAGTGTGTCGTTGAAGGCAAGGCTGCTGCTATCGCCTCTGGCGCCGGCAGCTCTGCAAAGTGCATGTGCAAGTCTGGTGGAGATTGCAAGTGCGGCGAAGGATGCAAGTGCGGCGAGAAATAAAGGCCGAGATGTACGACATGTCGGCCCTGTGTTTCTGTAAAATAGATGTAAGTGTGAATCAGCTTCCTGCCTTCGCGATACTGACTAATGTACGATTTTCTAACTCCAGGATTCACAGGCTTTGTTGGGTGCAACCAAAAAATTCTCCAGAGCGCGATGCGCGTCGAGGGAACTAGAACGATACGCAACTTTCACTCTCCGACTAGCCAGAGATGGTTATGTTGATCATTAATGTTTCCTTGCTCCTTATTTCTGTTGTCGCGGATAATTTAGTATGAAAACAGAAGCTTTGTTGACTTTAAAAACAAGAATGGCGCTTGCAAATGGATATATCTGCTGCTCATGTAATGCTGTTTCGATGTTATTCACCTTGTGTTAACTTAAAATGCAAAAATTTCCTGTGGGCTACCCTAGGCATCTTATTCTCTACGTCTACGAACGAACAGTTGGTCAATTCTATAAGCATTTAATCCCTTGTGAGGTTAGCCAGGGTGCAGAATTTCTAAAGAGAGGCATCTATTTGCCCACAGAAGGTACATTGACAGGAAAAGAAACTGCCCAACTTGTATAAAACGCCATATTTAATTGCAAAATGTTATAAAATCGCTGCCGCCGATATAATGTGTAGAAGTCAAGAAGAAACGAGTGTTGCTGAACAAAGTGTAGTTTATAAGTCATGAAGAAAGCCGCCAAAATGCCCATAAACACATATGCATAACCGTCGAAACATTATTATCACCTCCGCCCTGGACGATTCGGTTTTGAAAAGTGTAGTCTGGTGCCCGACTTTTCATAGAAGAATCGACAATACCTTCTCAGTATCTAACTGCGTCTCCGCTGCTTGCTCGCCTCTATCTCAGTCTTTCTCTCCTCAATTATTTGTTTGAAATCGGAGACTTCTTGCTCTTTGACAGGATAGGTGTGTTCCAGGGCCGGATATTTCCCAGATTTAACCTCATCTGCATATACACATCAGCATATATCTTCGCACCAATCCTTCTTCTTCTTTCACTCACCTTTAAATTCTCCGATAGCTGCCCGGCTGACTTCAAAAACGTTGGCATACTTCTTCACAAACTTTGGTAGGAACCTCCCTTCCGGGAAGTTACCCAGCATGTCAATCTGCACTAGCACCTGGCCGCTGGTTCCCTCGCCAGCTCCGATTCCGATTGTGGGGATATCCAAGGCCTCCGTCACCAGTCTGGCTACATCAGCCGGCACAGCCTCTAGTACGACTCCCCATGCCCCGGCATCCTGTACGGCCAAGGCATCGCTCAGCAGCTTTGACGCGGAAGCGGCGGTCTTGGATTGAACGACGAAACCACCTAGGCTGCCCTGCCGCTGGGGTGTGAGGCCGATATGTGCGAGCACCGGAATCCCCATGGTTGTGATTGCGGAGATTGTCGGTGCGATTTCCTTACCGCCCTCGATTTTGACGCTGGTGGCACGACCTTTCTGGACGAGAGAGATGGAGGATTGCAGGGCCTGCTGAGGAGAGAGCTCGAAGGAACCCATTGGGAGGTCGGTGACGAGGAAGGCGGAGCGAACGCCACGGGCTACGGCGCGAGAGTGGTGTAGCATGTCCTAGTTGCATGATATCAGTATCAGTATGCGATGTCAATGGCAATATAACTCCAAATGCACGAGATGTATACTGAAGATGCGAAGGAACAAAGCTAGTCACTTACATCAAGGGTTATCTGATTTGTGTCCTATAGAATTAAGCAAACTGCCAGTTAGTCTACGGACATGACATGACTCAGTATACAAAAAAAGCATGCGTAGACTATGCACCTACCTCCATACCCAAGCCGACCATAGCCAGACTGTCGCCAACCAGCACAACGTCGATGCCAGCCTGGTCAGCTAGCAGACCGCTTGGGAAATCATGTGCGGTAACCATTGTGATCTTCTCGCCCTTTTCATACATCCGCCGAAGGGTGTTTATAGTGACCTTCTTCCTAGTGGACAGGTCGGACAGGGCCATCGGGGCGTGCGAGGATGCAGCCTGCGTTGAGGTGTGGAATGTTGCATGGGGCGAGTGAAAGGACAGCTGTGGCTGGTGAGGCTGATGAGAAGGGTAAGTGTGGCGGGTGAGAGCATGTGACCGCGGTGAGGATAGCACGGCGGCGGCGGTGGCCCTTATGGCACCGGCTGTCGACGCCCGGCCAGTGGCCGCTGCAGCAGTGCGACTCAGCGTAGCCAGGGACATTTTATTATTTTATTTTATTGTGTTGTGGCTGCTGCACGGTATTCTGCACTGATCCTTGTGCGACCGCTGACAGACAGCGAGACCCCGGGTATCAGATTGATCAATTGGCCCGATAGGAATGCAGTGGGGGGAAGACGTATTAAAAAAATTGTTTAAATTCTTTTGCCTTTCTTTCTTGGTCTACCAAAGAGAATGGAGGAAGAAACAAAAGATAAAAATAAAAATAAAAAAATTTTAGATTTAGAGAATAAAAAAATTAAATTTATGTCGCAACCGAACGAGAAGCTAAACTTGGCAAATCCTGGTGCAAGGATTCTCCAGGCTTCAGTTTTTGTTCGAATCTTCTATTTTATAAATAAATATTATTATTCTTATTATACAACCTTCGAAAGAGCTCAAAGACCTGCATTTGTAAGGTACCGGATGCCCCCAAAAGTTTCAAGCGAAAACACTGCCGTTCGGTAGGTCGGCGTTTGTCGGTGCACATTGGTAAGCTGATCCTGGCCGAGGGAATCAGAAAATCAACCTCTTTGCCCATGCGCCAGCCGCTGGGCCGGCAGGCGAATGGCGAAATAGGCCATTCCCCCCCCAAAAAAAGGTAAACCACAGCTAAGGGTCTCTCGGTCCTGCCAGCACCGAAATTAAATTCAGGTCCGTTGACGTTAAATCGAGATGGGGTGGTGGGATGACTGACTATGGCTCACTGCACTTCTGCTTTGGACCAACCGGGCTGGAGCTCAGCAGAGAAGAGCGCCCGGGAAGGGATAAATTAAGAGCCTCGGTCCAGGTTTGCCATGCTATCCCCAACAAGCCATGGCTGCTGCATTTAGAGCTTGTGAGTCTCGCAACTGAAACTGGCCGACATCCGGACCGGCTTTGCCTTCCTCTGTTGCATTTTGGTGTCTACAACACATCTTCCTCGGCTGTGGTTTCCTCGCGACATCCATATGTACTTATGTGTATATATATGCGTGCTCAGTTTATGTATATATATGGCTGTGTGTACAGCGTCAAATACTACTCTAGTCGGAACACCAAGTTCATAGCCCTAAACTCAGGCCGACAGCGCGAAATCCTCTCGTCAATGATAGTGACACAACAATTGTTCTAAACGTGTTCCGGAAGCCGGAGGCCGTCGCCGGTTCGGCCCGGACTCGTTGGATTGTGCGGCGACGGGGTAATAAACTAGAAACGACCTATTGCTTGATATATCCAAAGCGAGGGAATGCATTACTGTAGGGTATATGGAAGAGCGTTCAATGGACGCTCTCAAATCTGTGGACGGGCTTACTGCGACTCAATCCTCGACACAAGTTGAGTACACTTGGAATACGCACGGCTAATATAATTTAAACACGCTCGAAAGTCAGTAGAACATCGATCAATATTATCCCTTACTTAAGATTGCTGTTCTTTACTGCTTTTCCGACTCATGTTACTGCAACGCGCACGAGAGCACTCTTATCAACAGAAATTTACATAAGGCACTGCAGAGCAATATACACGGAACGCCAGCAACGAGTATCGGGTAGATTGATACGCTGATACATCGGCCCTCTGCGTCCGCCGCATTGGCCACTCAAAAGTAAGACCAGGTATAAATTTCGGCTAACAAAGCTTTAACACGCTTGGTACAAGCGAGACTACAATGCAGCAGCAGCAGTCGTAGACGCGCTGTGCAGTTACTCCTGTCGGCCTAGCAGTTGCAGTTTCGGATCTGGCTTTACTCGAAATGGTTGGCTTAATTAATATATGGCATTTGTAACAAATGTCAAATGCCACGCAAAAGCCAATCCCCGACTGCATATATCTCAAACCTCTAGGCATCAGCTCTGCCTCAACCGGCCGGTTTCAAGGCACCCGTTATTCAACAACATAATCCTGCATGCTCCAGTCGCTATCGATCGCCCTATGTAACGCTTCGGTATTTACCGGTATCACAAAAGTGTATCATTTCGAAGATCCGTGCAGTCAACCGTACAGTTATTTCAAGCGTACCGTTTTCGATTTTTCACAAATACGTGTATCTGCACAATCAGCTACCTGCACAACCATAACCATTGAGCATGATGTGACTAGAACCGCGTCTCAGCATTTCTGCATGCATCTATGCACACACTCTCCTCGGCCCACGGTGCATACGCATTGCAAGGTGAAGTGACATAGGCTCGCATTTCGCTTTGCGTATGTCAGAACTAGATATATCATATATTATCAAACTTTTTTAAACTTTTTTTTTGTATCTCTCCCATGCATATATGACATGCATTGCCAACTGGGAGACGGTGATTTGCCATCGATAGTTGGTGGATCCGGTGATTAGTGTTAGTGTGGTTTTTTTAGGCGAGCAGGTGATATTCAGCTTTGGGCGATTCAAGAATACAAATCTCCATTGGCTTGGAGCAAAAGCTGTCTGCTTCGTAGACACGAGAGCGCTGCGTTAAGGGTTATCTACACGGCCTGAGGTGGGTGAGTATATTTAGATGGTTGAAAGTTGCTAGCCTCGAATTAAAAACAGGCGGCCTAGGCAGATATATGAAAGTTAGTAGTTCTTTTATCACCACGCTGCGGCATGTTAAGAACCACTTACCTGGAATAAAATCTTCGGCATTGCAAGCTAGCCGTTCAACTAGGGACTTCGCACTACTTGTTTCGGCCAGGCCGAGCGTAGTAAGCAGCTACCATAAGAGGTAATTTGCAATATTTGGCCTCGGGTTAAAATGGCATCACGATGTTGATCGCACAATCAACCGACAGGCAGCGCGCAAGGTCATTGCTAGCATCATCACTGGCCTTCGCAAATTGGTTTCTTTAATTGAAACGAGAAAAATAGCGAGAAGCAATATTGTCAACTGTGGCAGTGTTAGTTAGCTACCTTGACGTCGACTGTAATATAAGAAATACCGTTGGCAGCCATAATATATAATGTCGCATATTATGGAAGACGAGTCTGAGGTATAACAGGACTCATGCCACATCAGTAGGAATATGCAATTCTCTAAACTCTGTCCTCTGGCATCCCAATCTGCTTTTCCTAGTTTCCCTTGGTCCATGATATCGTGATACCGATAAGCTTATCGGAACGGAGTCCTCGACGTTGCATGCCGTCGACGACTAGCTCCGCCCAGCAACAACACATAGCTCAGCTGTCCCACCAAGAGATATCAACTCACCTGCGAACGCAAACACAAAGCAAAGGGCGACAAGCCGCGACACCCGCCAGGAAGCCCGTTATTCGACTGATTGCACACTCCACACCGAGAGAACGAGAGATCTAGAAGCCCCGGAGAGAGGTCGATTGAACGGTATTTATGCACGCACTCCAATGCGTCTACACAGATGACCCTTCGTGGAACCAGGCCGGGTCTTCAGCTCGTAGACGAATCGAATCCGCGCCATGCAAAGCCGTGGTAACGTGGTCAGGACACACGCGTATGACATCGCAGCGTTTTAGAATTAGCTTCTCCAATGGAGAGAAGTAAGCAAGCAGGTATACCCCAATGCATTAGCCTTTAATCAACTTTTAATATATTTTGCGCGCATTATTGATGGTCGTCCATTGGACATCATTCAAAGAACTCGTGCAGTGGTTTATCGGGCCCTTCGAGCTTTCTCATGATCATCTGTGTGCGTGGGAAACGGAAGCACGCACATGAATCACACGACATAGCGAGAAGGGCGAACGAACCAAAAAAAAAGTGGGGAGAGTGGGCACTGTCGACGGTTTGTTTGACAGTTGCATTATCACGCACAGTACATTGTACATGGACCTACATACGTTTATGTACACGCTATTGCTCGCGTCTAGTCAAGTGATCAGGGAGGTACATGCAGCGAGCTATTGAATGTACCCGAGTTTATTGGCCGGGTATCAAACACACCCGGTATCGCGCAGCACACATTTTGAGAGGAAAGCAGAAAGGTTATAAATCAGAGGGTAATACACTAAGAAGCTAACGAGCACAGAGTGTTTGCAGACGGTGTGGGGATTCTGTGTGACGAGAAGGACGTGAGCGGAAGTCTCGGCATCCCGAAGTTTGCGGGGAAGGCAGCACAGGATAGGAAACAGGGACTCGACTGATCCATTCCTGAGAGTCCGAGATACCTAGGTCCCGGCAGATCTCAATCTCAAAGGAATTCCGGAAATGCAATTCCCGTCGAGATTTTATTTTTATAAAACACGGGCGCATCTGTTTCTTTGCAAAATTTTCCCAATTGCAATTGCATCATTCTTGTAATCGTCATACCTGAGATGTCGTGTAAGGTTTGTTCGTTCACCCCCCACGCTCAAACTCGAGCTCCAGAGGACATTTCATCCTTTCCACACCCCCTTCCCAACCTAAGAGGGAGATGCCAGCAGAGAAGGCAGGGAAAGAAGAAGAAATCAGGATGTGAGGAATGGAAGGATATGTCTGCCGACGAACATTAATTGAACAGCTGGATGTCGACATCCTGCATGCAGGCAGAAACTCGAATGGCCTCGCCACGGCCCAATGGGGATTTTTCTGTCACGGCGAAAAGGGTGCCATGAGAGCGTCAAGTACACCGATACATCACGACGCGTCCCCCCTTGAAATTTCTGTCGTAGCTTTTAGGGCCCTGCAGCGGTGGCGAGATGATGCTTCGAGCAGCGGACTGCAGTGCACTTGCAGTGCGCTTGCACACCAACTAGCCAGACGAGTGAATTGTTCGACAGGCTGAGCGAAGCTGATCCAATGCAATGCGACCTGGACGCGAGCCACTCCCCGTCTAACACTTAATTACGTTTTGCTGGTGCTGGTGATGCCTAATGGTTTAGAGGGCGATTGTTCTATAGATTTGCAGGTATTACAATTTGCAATTGGATTCGAAAGGCGATCGCCTCGAAGCAGCATTTCAAGATTGCGAGATTACTTGATTAACACACGCTATTGAAGAACGCTGGTGTTATACGACATTTACGGTGCAGCTAGCTGCTTACATTGTGGCATTAACTTGCATTAATTTCCGCTTTGAGAACGCTATCGTGGGATCGATTGATACGTTCCGACTGCGATACGACGCTTGAGACAAAAAAGCTTGCAAGCGCAAAGCGTCCGCCTTCTGTTCCAGATGCCGATGCAATGTATGTATGTATGTATGTGCATTCGGGGCCATGCCAAGTCAGTGATAGAAAGAGAGTGAGAGAGACAGAGTGAGAGAGAGAAAGAGGGCTGGAGGCCGGTGGAGCATGAGCAGCCACGTATATTATTGAGGGGGGCCCTTGGACGTCCAGCGCCGTGGCAGTGGATTGGGTAGCACAGGCGTCTGGAAGGGGCAGTTGCAAGCTGAACAACCAGTCCGCCCAGCAAAGAGGAAAAAGTAATAATGCCTCATGCAGCGGCGAACTCGAACTGTTACGAGAGAACAACAGCCTTTTGATTAAAATTAGCAGCCAAATGTGCCATGCCATGCCATGCCATGCTCGCTCTCCATACAAATCATCATCAAATCAAATTAGTCTTACGCATATGCCATGTTACTCTAGTATTAGCACGCTCTGGGCGGCGTATCGGACGCAATGTGTTGTTTCTATTTTGGCTAGTCGGCGGCTTCGTGCCCTTCCCGCTCCCGCTTATTGGAAGCGAGATCTATCAGGACAGGCAAACAGCTGGCGGGCTGACCAGGCTCCTACTCATGCTCACTCACTTCTTCCATCCATCCATCAATCAATCCTGCCTGCTCTGGCTTTGCTGCTCCCCAGCTTTTTTTGTACCCAGCCCCGGCGGCTGGACGGCGGGCTCACTTGCATATCTCGTACGGCTTTGGGCCGGCCCTTAATTCCAGCATTCCAAACAGCTCCACTCGTGCAGGGAAGATGGAGAAAGAAACAGCGTTTCGAAAGAGTTATTCGGGATACTCTCGGCACCGATAACCATCGCACCCGCAGATAGCCATGCTTACTTACCTATGTAAGTACTTACTTACTTACTAAGTCGGTGGCTTCCTTCACTTATATGCGATCCGACGGTCAAACAAAACATCGGTGCTTTCTGCGCCTGGAGAGCCGGCCAGATGGCCAAATCCAAATCCAAATCCAAACCCGAAACAGCTAAGTAACAGAGAGAGCTAGCTACCCGCCATCAGCTCACGCATCCTGTAAGGACCAGCCGCCGCTGAGCAGGTCATCCTGCACGACTGACGGTCAGAGCTTGAGACACCGTGAGTTATACATACACACATTTATAGCTACAGCTGGGAAGCAGCAGCAGCAGCAGCAGCAGCTGGCTAGTGAACTCCCTGCACTATACGCCATGTACTGTACATAGCTCCATCGAGGGCTTGACTTACGGATAGGTATACGGCAATGGATGTGACCCACATAGGGATATCCTGACATCTTCTGTTTCTTGTTTCGCCAATGCTTTAGCTTGCCGGTGAGACGCGGCGTACAAGTTTGTATCAAGTTGCCTCCGGCGCCTCATCGGGGACCCTTCGCCCAGGCAGAAATACACACGTACACACATATGAAGCTTGTCTTGAAACGCGAAAGAAGGGCGACGCGACAATGAGAATCCTGGCGTTCTTCGCATAGCAATTGAGAATCAACTAAGCTAAGATTGGGGTGCGACGCCCGACAATGCAACGGCTATGAAAGGCGAGCGAGCGAGAGAGTGAGAGCGAGAAGAGAACATGTTCATTTCTGGAGCTGGGCCCCTGTCCAAAGGTTCATGCAAATGCAAATGTAACGGAGCGACTGGGTGCAATTAAAAGAGGAAAAGCCAGAACCGGGGCTGGCCAATGAGATCGCAGCTTTGTCTTTGTCTGTTCACCTGACACCCTTTCTTTTCCCCGAGATACGGAAAGGCGTGGGAAAGGCACGCTGATGACCCAATTTCAGGTTCACAGGCAAGTCTAAGCTCGGGGTCGCCTCACTTTTTGGAACCTTCTCTGACCCTTCGCCTTTTTCCAGGCTCCCAAGGCCTCGGGGACAGGCCATCCCAACTATTTACAGACCGCCACGTCGTCGAGCAACTTGAATCGGGCCTATAGGATCTCGATCAGCGAACCATGCATTGAGACAGCGTCCGGTCCCTGAATTTGCGTTGAAATCCCGCGTGAGGAACTTGATAACCTCATCGAGATGTGAGGAATGCAATTGCCTTCCAAAGCGGAGATATTATCTTTTGGGCTTACCCGATCGCCTCCACGGGGTTTGTTCGCCAAAAGAGACTTCACTATCAGATGGGGATACGCCATTACTAATTGGCGGATATGAGCCAATTTTTCTTTTATTAATTTTTTTTTCTTTCTTTTAAACGTGCCCGAATGTGTGTGAAGTCCTGGAGGTACTCCTGGGCCTTCCATTGTCAGACTGGACAGCTGTGATATGCTGTAGTGGCAGCTAATCATTGGATCGCAGCAACGTTTGCGATTCGCCCCGGGGTATTAGCCTTGAGGGGCATGCGCTGTGCGGGTTTACCAGGCAATACCTGTTAACTTGCTGCTACTCGAGGAAGTCTCAGGCTGACAGAGCTGTTAATAACTGTCATGATCACGACAGGTTAGTCGACCCTGTTCGAGTCGCTGATCGTGCTCTCTGTCGCGTTACGTATGGAATTAACGCCTCGTGAGAAAGGAAAAAAAAAAAAAAAAAAGGGTAGGCCCGTGTGGTGATCAATCGGATGTTGAACAGGAGAACTCGTGCTCTGTTTCGCCTTTTCGCCTGGTCGAGATCGGAGTTGGCGATCAAGGTACATTACATCCGGGCGACCACCCCCTTGTCAGTCCACTTTGGGGAGAGATACATGCGATAGTGGTGAATGACATTGGCGACCCTTTGCGCGGCGGCGCAAGTCCAAGATTTCGGGCGTGGGTTTGTTCCCCCACAAATACCAAGCTGGACCATTCCTGGCTTGGTCACCCTTGGTGCGCTCCTCAAAAAAGCCAACCTCACTTTGCCGAAAGTGGGTGGTTGATACATGTAGACAGCGCAACGACCGCTCAGCCAAAAGCAGCAAACTTGGAGTGGCATAATACAAAGTGACCGCAGCTATAGCGGGCAACAATTACAGGGCGTGAGATGGGGTGGGCGAGTGAGGAGAGGAGGAAGAGGAGGAGGAGGAGGGCCGGAGGAGGAAGAGGAGGAAGAGGGAGAGGGAGGTAACTAATACCGCTCCTCCCAGCGCACACTTTATGCAGCGCTATGTGTACAGGATGTGCCGGGCAAGCTCTGACAGGTCGGACTGGCCACTCAGCTCGAGTTACCTTTTCTCTTGCTTGCTTCTTGTCTTCTCTTTCGCCGTCTCTCCACACTTTTTCCTGCTGTTCCCGCGCAGCAGAAGTAGCAGAAGCAGCAGAACCGAAGCAGAAGCAGCAGACACTTTGCATAGTGCTACCACCCACACCATTTTCCCTTCCGAGGATTCTTCTCTCACCTCGATTTCTTCCCTTCCTCTTCCTTTTTCTTTCCTTCCTCCGCCCTCTCTCGCTTCACCGGTCAAGGCGTTGTCTTGGATCATACATAGAACAGATTTTATCAGGAAGAGTTTTTCACCGTTTCGGATTTGGGCAGCCTCGTCACATCTCCTCCTCCACTTTCGAGAAGCAGAAGAAAGAAAAAACCGTCTCGCTTAGGGTGCCCGACGAAGGTAGCTTTCTGGATTCTTACTGAACTACGATTACCCTCTCTTTCCGATCGAATATTCGTTGGCAAATAACCATTCGAAGAAAAGTGCGGAGAAGTTACAGGCAACCAAGCTCCTCGCCGTACCCAGGCCTCCCTTCTCCCTCCCTCCCTCTCTCTCTCTCCTCCTCCTCCTCCTCTTCAACCACCCTTCTTCTTCTTCTTCTTCCTCCTCACCCCTTCTCCTCCCACCACTTCTCCTCGCCTCATATAAGCTCCTGCCGTTCCTCGTCCCGACCTGATACCACTTTCCCGGACCCTCGCCTGCTCCCTTGTGTCTGTGTGTGTGTGTTGTTTGGTCGTTGAGCTCTCCACCCTCGAACAGAACGATGTCTGGTTAATAGGTTTTGATATAGTCATATACCCGTTCCTTTCCACGCTCATTCTGTTTCTATATACTACTCTCTTGCACATATATATATACATACACCCATCCCCCCCCCGCACTCCCCCTGTTTCTCTGCCATCTTACACTCTGCGAAACATACTCTCTTTCTTTCTCGCTGGCAGGGAAGACGATTCGAAGAAAAAAAAAGTTGCCCTTTGGCTTGATTAGACCCGGCCGAAAATCAGCAGGAACCCCTCAAAAAGCACACCCATACTCCAACATATAATTATATAATTTGCGACAGACCCAGCCGGCGACATGTTGAGCGCTAAGGTAGCAACCGTTGAGGACTACGACTCCCAAGTCCAAGAGGTGGTACCCTCTTCGAGAATTCAAGCTTTCAAGAAACGGCAATCCGGGCTTGCATCCGTCACCAACTACTCCGACGCCGGGACCGTCGACTCTGGATACTCGTCCAATTCAGCACCAAATGGCCACGAAGAACAAGAGATATTCGCCGAAAACGATAGCCCGTCCCGACATACTCCACAGAGTGACCTCTCCGACTCCAACATCTCCGAACGGACACCTGTCAACCGCCCGCTTGGTCTCGAGTCCGAGGGCCGTCAGTCGAGAGCTTCAAATCCTCACCGGGCTTCTGGCAAATATGCATTCGTCCCCCAACTCAATCGTATCGAGCGGATCGGTGACCGACCGCTGAGCAGATCCGCTAGCAAAAGCGAGAGAGCGAGCAGGGCCTCTGCTTCTCCAGCTATCCGACCGGCAGATGCAGACGATTGCGATTGCGTCCATTGTGCCAAGGCCTCCGCCAGCGCACAGCCCTCACCTTCCATCCCCCCGCCAGACGCTGGGTTGGACTCAAGCTGGACCCTAGACATGTCCACCAGCCTGCCTTCTTACCACAACGGCTCATTGGATTACGGATCGGGGCTGCTCTCTAGTTCTCCCGGATCGAAAGCCCGGGGGCTAGGTCGGGAAAGCAATGGGTTTTTTGAGACGTTCCCGACTGCTGGCTCGAATGCTAGCGGAACCGGTCGACCTTCCAGTCTTCTTTCCAGCTCGAACCCATTGGCGGGACTAGCCTACGAATACACAGCGTCCCCAAGCGCATACACGCCTTCATCGACAATCAACCCCATGCTGTCTCCTCCGCCTTATCTTGGTGTCGATGACCCGTCCTCCTGGATCCCACCCTCAACACCAACCTCGCTGCGAGGCAGAGACCCAGCTGACGACTATCTCTCTTATCCCGGTGGAGGCGATTATTTGTATGGCACAGGGCCAGGAGCCCTTTCTACCAACGGGAGCAACCACGCCGGGTATGATCTTCCACCGCGGTCAGCATCTGTACAACCAACCGGGTTAAGAAACAGACCCCGAAGTAGCACCTATCACGTTGACTATCCAATGGGCCCTCCTACCCGTCGCACGTCTAAGCCACCAGCACCGCCTGGACCGAAGCGAATCCACTCTGCCAACAATAGTTACGACGCCCGTTACGATACATCGTTGGCATACCCAGGTTATGATGCGGGCTACGACCCGACTCCCGCCCCTGCTCCTCCGACCGGCGAGGATTACCATACCCCGGCTCACCCTATCAACCGCCGCCTTAGCCGTACCGGACCAGGTGCTCTTCCACCTCTAGATATCACCCGCGCAACATCAGTCCCCCCAGCCGACAACTATGTCGCTGGAATTGAGAGAGCCCGCCGCATGACAAGCATGACTCCCCAGCCGTTAGCTATTACAAACCGAGATAGAAACCGGCGTGGAAGCAACGCGTCCTCCGGCCTTTCCTCTTCTGCGTCAAGAAGAGCTCATGAAGCTGCTCGGCTGGCCGAGATGATCGATTCCGTCAAGATCGAGCCCAGACCAGAACTCGCCTTGACAAAGCGAGATTCAACTGGTGGTGCTATGGTCAAGCATGGCTACAATCCTCCCGATTTCGACTACGCTGCTGATGGCACCTACGGAAGCTTTGATTACCCCTACGATAACAGCGGTATGGAACTTGCTCCTTACCAACACGAAGACTTCGAACAGGATGCTCTTGTACTGAGTGGTCATAGCGAACAATTTTCATCCAGATATGGCCTACCGCCCAAACTACACTATGCTGGCGGGGATCCCCTCCATCGGTCCGTACGTCTGAACGCTGACAAGAGGAAAAGCATCCATAGGCGCTTCAGTGATTACCAACATTCTGCAGACCCCTACATGCATGCCACTGATCTGGACGAACTTCGTCAGCTAACGAAGAGTCGAAATTCGTCGCTTGACAGACGGTTACCTCCCAACCCTGCCTATATCGAGGATGGCTACTAATTCCTCTCCCTTGATATATTTTTATTTGCTGCATGTTTCCTTTCCTCTCTTCTCCATGCTATCGCTCTATATATATCCTCTCTACAAAATTCTGGTTTGAAATTCGGATCTCAGTGACAGGACCTCATAATTGTCACCTCGTCGATTACCACGATATCTCGCATATTGATTCTATCCATCCGACCATGATTTCTTTCTTTCTCTATCTCCCAGATTTTGAGTTCATGCACATACAATTTTACGAAAACTCTACATTTCTTTATTTTCTTTCATCTTTTTTTTTATATATACCCTCTTGTGTGATGGTTAATGTTTTTGAAGGAAGTGTGTGGCTTTAAAGGATAATTGGTGTTTTTTTGAGGGAGCGGAGTTTGAAAGCAAAACGAGGAGGGTTTTCGCATTCGTCCGACGAATGCGGGATATCGGGATTTACTTTTCTTTCAAGAACACTACTTCCCTTTGTATATTTTATTCTCTTGCCTTGCTTATTGGTATTTGCTATCGTTTTTCTATTTTATGCTCATTCTAGTTCATAGTTGCAAACCCTTGGTGTGGTTGTTCTGTTGCCATCTATTCACGACGTTGTTTTCTTCGCCCTTAAGTTTCATGACCTATCCTTTGGAGCCGAACTTATCGATCAGCTTCCCCACAAATTTCTCCATTCTTGTATCTGCTTGCGTCACATCTTTGATGGACAAAATTGACTCCTTGTTATTTCTATTTGCTTCTTTTTAATCGGGCATCCGAGCTAACGAGGACCGGTGACAAAGAATCACCTTGCAGTCACTCACAGAATTTGGGGGGGTATCTACTAACTGGATATCCATGGCTGGTTTTTATATCCCGCATGGCCAGACTAGCTTTGAGGTACATTTCCTCCACCTTAACCATATTCACGTTCACAATCTCCCTCGGGATGGTATTCTGATAAGCTCTTGTGCGTGCCTCTTCTTACGTTTGGGAACGATGCTCTGTTTGGCAGATCCTATAACCTCTTCTTATTTCATTGATGAATCTCTCAAGTTCGCAATTTGATTCGTTTGCTTGCTTGGTGACCTTACTGCGTGATGATATTTATGGCGGCACCCTTTCCTGCTACCATGTTGAAAGCTTTCTCAAATTATCAATTCCGCTCCTTCTATGACGAACTCTATTCTGCACACCGCCTCGCCCTTGCAAAAGCCTTGCTTCTCGCTCCATCGAACTTTCTGATATTAGTAATAATCTCGTTTCAAATCGCCTCGTTCGACACCTTAACCACTTTCTCGTATATTCCCTTCGATTCTTTTGATGGTCCTCAGCTCGACATTTTACAGCTTCCAGTTTTGGTTCTTGAAAGTGCTTCTCGCTCCTGTGCAAGATCGATCGTGTTCATCGATACCTTTCCGCGCCTTCGTATTCCCCGTTGCCTCCCTTTTGCGCCATGAAACCATGGTCTGAGCATCAGACCAGCGGCCACCACTCACTATAACCTTTCCGTTCCATGTTGTCTCCGTCCCGAAAATACAAGCATTGATTCCGTGGTTGTACGATTGATTTCTTACCATCGATGTGATGTCGCATATTGATCATCTGCTTAGAGTCTCGTGTCCGACTAGTATACATTCCCCACCTTGCCTTGCCTAGCTCGATCGACCCTCTTACGTTACGTCCTACTACCCCGTTTTCTCCAACCGCTAATGCCTTCTCGGCTTTCCCAATCCATTCCTATTCAGTGTGCTCAACATATTGTAGTTTTCTGTTCTGTGTAAATGATATCTTTTCACGGGTTTTTCTTTTCTTTTTTTCTTTCTTCTTCTTCTTCTCGCAAATTTAGCAATGAAAAAGAACAGCTCCTTGACCCTGCCCACGTTGAATATTTTACTTAGTGATGAGCCCGAGCAAGCAAGCGCCACTAGATCTGGAACAATACGTTAGCTGAGCAAGGTGCCGCTGCCTCGTCTCTAGCATATTAAATGGCTCGTCGTCAGCACATTCCATTCGCTTCCTATGTACAGTGTAGATACAGCGCGGCTTTGTGCGCAGCGGGATATCTCAATATGTTTGCTAATCCATTCCGGTGGATCACGCATCTCCTATTATTCTCTATCATGTATATAGATAGATAGCATTGACGGACCAGGTTAAAAAAATTTTGAAAATGACATATTTAAGCATGTAGTATGCCTTAGAAACCGATGGGGTTGATTCGCTGCGACACCCTCGTCCATTTTGGCAGTTCTGAACGGGAGAAATATCGGTCAGCTTTTGACTTTTGACTTTTTTTTTTTGCTTCCTCCGGTTGCAATGTATACGGGGACCTCAAACGTACTATGAATTCCTTTCCGATAGCCCTTATGCTTCTTGTCGAAGATCGTGTACTTGTCCCGCGGTGGCATTTCGGCCTCGGTGGGCATCTCGGCCTTCCAGGTCTCGACAGCTTTCGACGTCATCCCATTCTTGGCCAGGGCATTATTGATGGTTTCAACGACGCGATCGATGCGCTGTAGCCGCTGTCGTTGGCGGTATTTCTGAGGTTGGGAGATCCGCCATGGGGTTTTCCTGCAAGGGACACGAGGTATTAGTGGGGGCGGTTCCTTCTCTCCATTCCCGTCCTTTGCGATTCACAGAACCCCCATTGAGGAACCGGAGGGATGCCGGGAATGACGTACCATAGCAAGCCGCCCATAAGGGCGTTCGTGGGCCGGAACGCACCAAACATGTGGAGGGCGGCAAGGGCACAGTTGATGATGATGTCGGGAGATCAGAGCAGCATGGGTTGTTACTCGATGTGGGCTTGGTGTTGCGGTTCTTCCCCAGCTAAATTTTCCAAGCATGTAAAAATTCAACCTTGACAACAACTCGCGCGTGCACCCCGCCAGTGCCGGCTGCTTTACATTTTTCTTTTTCCCTTTCAATCGAATCTTTATCCGTCGCGCGACGTTTAACATTACGTTTTTTTTATTTCCACTGATCGAAATGGACCTGCTGTGATGTCAATGGCACAGGCACCTGACTTTTGCCGAAGTTTATGGGACGGCCTGTGGGAAGACTGGTGAAGTCTTCTTGGAGATGCTGTGGCCCCATCGGACTGCATCTATCACCACAGCTTGACAGCTACAAATGGATCGGGAGTCGATATGCATTGGCTCTCAGTGGAGACGCAGGTTCGGTTGTCTCGCATCGCCTCAGGGACATTGGTAGCCTGCAATCAGGAAGGCAGGTTCATGACAAACCAGGTCGGTTTTGGCCTCTTCCAAAGTCGTCTGGCACAGGCGATGAGAAAGAAGGGGAAGAGAAAGGTAGCGGGAGGCTTGAGGATCTACGGCCACAAATACCAAAGGGCGGGCAATGGACAACTGCGCAGTACCTGCTTGGCCTACCCCGATCGAGGAAGGAGTTAGAGGTATTTCCAGCACCGAAACCTGAGCCGCAGCTCCCCCCAGAATTGCCTGAACCAAGCCTTCCGAGGAACTATCTTTCAAATCATCCTATCACGAGCGCACAGGTGATAGATCGCATCTTTGGCAAGGAATCTAAACCCTTTCATAATTTTATGAGAGAAGCTCGGGTGGAACGTCAATTCACCCTTGGGAAGCTCCTTGTCGACCAGCCCGAGGTGCGGCAGCACTATGAATACTGGTTGCAGCTGCTCAAATTCAGAGCTAGAATCCATGGAGAGAAAGGCGTCAAGGACATCTGGTTTGGTATAACCATGAGACGGATCGAGCTTCCTGTCAACGGCGCCATCGCGGACGAAATGTGGAAGCTCTTCGTCAGAGTTGGCCTCGAGGACGATGATTTCCTCAACAAGCTGTACAGGTACCAGCTTCACATGTACCACCAAAAGGGAAAGCGAAGATGGAAACCCATGTATGGCGAAGTGGTTGGAGGACTACTTCGTAAGAAGCCCTTGGGGGCGCTCCGGTGGCATTATAGACTGATAGATGTGAACCCGCCGAATCTGGTCAACTTTTTCGAAAAGTATGCTGCCAATCCTGCGAATTTGCCGACGCTCTTTAAGATCATCTCATCGATGAAGATTGGACCGCTGTATGATACCGTGATCCCGTTCATCTGTCGGCAAGAGAGGTTTGAGACTGCTATCGAGTGGCACCGAATGCTCTTCAAAAAGGCAGATTATCCGAAGGATTCGCAACCTGCTGACCGGCTCCTGGAGTACTATGCATTCCACAAACCGCTGAGGGATGTAGAATTCATGCTACGAGACTTTAGTCAGAACGGCATTACTATAGTGGAGCACACTGCAATATCGTTGATCAAGGCACGTTATAGGACCCGGATCATCCTCGAGCTATTGTGCTCTCTGTATGACTCGGAAGCCATAACCACGGAATGCTTCGGAGATAAATTTTGGACATTTCTGCTTAGCTATCAAGGATTTTCGGAAGCGGACGTCACGAGCTATATGACGAGGCTCGGGATACAGCAGATAGGGAATTCAACAGCCAGGGCGTTCGTTAAACGGAGCAAGACAATTGCAACTTTTGTTCGAGGAATGTCCCTCCTGAACCGGCACCAGATCCCGCTTAACCGCGAGGTGTACGACAAGTACTTTGAGATGAAAGCGCGGTGGTCTCCAGAGGAAGCACTGACGGAATCACTGCCAATCGAGGGTCTTCCGGTATCGAGGGCTAATGCGCTCCTCCAGGGTTACTTGAGCACATATCGCTGGAAATTCTTCAATCACATTTATTTAAAGTTGCGACGAAGGAACCCCGTCACGTGGAACCTGTTTTTGAGCCGACTGTTTATGACGAAACAGATGAAGGCTGCATTAGAAATTATGGAAGAAATGAGGGCTTTATCGATACCCATCAGGCCATTAGCGCAGCGAGAGCTCCTTCGCGCCATCCTGCTCCCTCGTCGCCCAGCGCACCATCCGATCACGAATGGCCCCGGAGCGCGGAAGACAAAGGATCTGTATATGGCGACAAACTACCTCCGTGCACTCATGATGAACGGTGAAAACGTGCAACCCATCCTCTGGAGGGAGATCCTGAAACGCTATGGAATGTTCAGGAAGCTGCAGGATCTCAAAGACCTTTGCCTGTGGCTCGCCGACTGGTATGACCCGCGGCAGACAGCGTTTCGCAAAGCGTACACACCGATAAAGTTTACAGACGTGACACGGATTGCCTCGCTGGGGTATGATAACGATAGCGACCGGATTCCCTGGACTGAGCCTCCAGCCAGCGAGTCTCGCATGAGTCCGCAGAATCCCCTACGAGTCCTCTTCCCGGCTACAACGATCCGATCCTTGGTTGAGTGGGGCTTTATATCCATGCAACGCCTGTGGTATTTGCAGCTTGTTCGCAACAAGAGCCGCATAACGCAAAAAGCACGACTCTCACGTTGTGCATGGGGTATTAGGCTCGTGAAAATGTTGCAAGAGAAGGGTGTCTGGGTGGATACAAGGAGTGTTGCGCGCGCCGTCCGTGTGAGGTTGAGAGCTCTCGACGGCAGCAAGTATTATTGGGGCAACCAGGATAGGAGCATTAGTAAACATGAGCCGATCAATCTGCAGGTGATAGCTGCAATCGCGGAAAGGGCGTGGGGTGGGAAATTGTTTCCAGAGGGCAGCTGGGACACCGAGGAAAACCGCATGCAGATGCTAAGATTCCCTGCAAAATACAACCTTCGCCGTTCTCGAGTCAGACCATTTCGTCGACGGTCGCCCGTCGGTCCACTATCAACAGTTGAGGTTAAATCCGACCTCTTGACAGCTGTTTCTGCAGCGCAACAATAGTAGTACTAGAAACCGAGGCGCTGACGGAATTCCTTTTTTTTTTTTTTTTGGTGGCTGAAAGGAACTCCAAAAGGCTTTTCGCGAATGAATACCAATTTTAATATCAGAAGGCCTGGCCTATCGATATCACGGAAACAGCCAGTCACAAACACGCCTTTCGGGTTGCGTCGCTTTTTGGCGACATGGCGTAAAGCGGGGTTTGTCAAAGCCGAGGAGTGGTGCCCCACCCCGCAATGCAGAGACGGAATTGAGAGCGAATTCTAATCAAAAAAATGCAAGAAATACAAGGCTTGAAGGTCGCCGCCGCAAATTTCGTACCCTCCTTCGCCTGAAAGATCTCGATGATGGTTCGATTCTTACCCAACCAGCCGGTTGTTCCGTCCTATTTCGGGGCGGTGACCCTGTCAGATGCGTCTGATAATTCTCGTGGTGGTGCCCTACCCATGGCAGGGTGTGCCTGCTGATCATGACAAACACCAGGGAACTACACCAAGCCATCAGATGGGGTTACCATCGCGGGGTTTCGACAGGCTTCATAGCGACGGGAAGCTTTGTTCTATGACGTTGGTTTAAATGTGAGTTCGTCAGCAGTTTGGGGCCCATCCAAGGGGCGCAATCTAGATGATTACGATAAGCAGGAGAGCGTTCGATCCACTCCGCGAAGGATGAGGGGTGCTGCTCCCTGGTGAGCGATGAGCGCTTGAGCACTTACCGGAAGAATCTCACCCACTCAGTTCACGCTCGGCCTTACGCGATAGAGGCAGCCATTTTTCTGCGTCCGGTGGCTTGCCTGAGCTCTTTTCATACCCTACCCTCCGCCCTGCCGTGCGGCGTGACCGTCAGTTTGCAGTTTCATTTTTCAGCTGGTTGGGTGGAGATATGTATCTTATATAAGGCTCCAAGCGAACCTGCTTCGGGGACATGCATAATCTTTTCGAGGGCCGGGACAGCTTGCATGAGATCGCTCAGCTTTCGTTGGACGGCTCCCTCCGACATATTTTAATAATACATCGCTATCTTGCTTCGCCAAAGTTGCATCTCTGTCCCCCGGTGGCCATCGTTTCCGAACATCATGTACGTATAAATGCGGCCGATCTTCCAGAATATCTTGATGCCAGACCAAATAGCATTTAATACCGGAGCGTGCGTGACTGACATTTTGTAATTTCTTTTGAACAGCCTTATTACCCATTCCTATCCGTGCCCTTCCATATCATTCTTGTGATCTGTTCTTAGGAATAGTTTATTATAAATCCTCGACGTCCGCCATCGTTATATATCGATATCCCTCGCCTGGCGGAATGCTTCCCTGCCGTCAGTCCACTCGTTTAAATTCATTTCGGTCAGCCTAGTTCAACTATACTATCGTTTTGTTTATAAAGTTATTATTATCCGTTCGTATTTCCGTCTCGATGCGCATCAAGAACCTCTTCCCAGATATTCCGCGACAACATAAAAGCAAAAAAGAGAAAGTAGTCCTCGACGTGCGAAATGAGGAACAGGTCCCAAGGACACCGGTCCTCAAGGCCCAGAGGCCGAAAAGGATGTCCGACTACATCAAATCACCGTACCTAAGGCGTCACTCTTCGTCGTCAAGTCCTAAAGGGAAGCCTCAGAAGAAGCTACCTTCCGTATCCGAGGAGGAGGAGATGGCTTTCAACTACCAAATGGCGCTCCTCGAGGACCCCCCAGAGTGGGACTTGGATGATGCGGGTATCGGATCCCGAGGGTTCGAGTCTCTGTCCGTCACCCCGCCGGCTATCATGACATCCAGGGCATCATCTCCATCTCATATTGAGAAGGTTGCCGAAAGCTCCAAAAAGCAGCTCCAAAAATTAGCCAGCAAGCTCAACTACCTACAAGATACTGCCCCCGCGGCAGAAATAGACAACAGCGAGCAGCAACGACGCCTCAGCAAATCACTACCTGACCTCTCGGAGCTTTCAGGCAAGGGGCACGCAGGAACCATCTCGCAACAGAACCACGAGTCTCGTGGAAGAAGCCGCTCTGTCAACGAACAAGAGGAGCGCGCGCGGCGCTCACGATCCGGCCCTCCCTCGTGGAGGATGCCACCGAAAAGCGCTAGAAGAAGCATGCCACACGTCAGAGAAGCCTCACCGTTACCGAGCTTCCCACTGGGACCGGTAGACATTCAATACCACGAGTCATCTGTTATGGCCCGTGCGATGTGGAAAAATGGCGAAGTCAGATATGAAGATCAATGGGGACGTCGACTGGTACCTATTGGCCGACAGAACTCGTTCATGTTTGAACTGTGGCCTGTTTCCGAGATAACCGAAGAGTAGCATACGTTTGGAGGCGCAGGCATGCAGATGGACAACGGACGGCGAACTATTTCGTCTTCTTGTGTTTCACTGTCTTTGTCTGCGCCACTAGAACATAGCGTAGCCCTTAGTGACGTCTACTTTGACTTCTGGGGTTCCTATTCCTAGCCTCATGTCGTTGTCGTCAATCTTTTGTTTCGTCTGAGCCTTGCAAAATTTGTTTCATGCAATTCTCTTATCACTCGGATTCGTTTTTTGAACAACAGGTTCATCCCTGCCTGTCTCCTCATCCTCAACCTCCCCCACGCCGCCTGTATAGCCGCCATTCTTCTTTCCCTTTCTGTCTTTCAAGTTTTGCTGCATAATACGCATGGTTGCAACGTATATCATACACTCATCTTACTATCATCACATCTTGCATATCTCGGCGTTTGGAGATTTTTGGTTTCTGCCATCATTACTTTCCTTATTTTTGCACTATTTGGTTGTTTCTTTCCATTTTCTATTGGGTGCACTAGGCATATTAGATTGGGTTAGTTGGTCTGTTATTTTCTCTACTTTTTTTTCTCTTCTTCTTTCTTCTTCTTCATCTTCATCTTCTTCTGCCTTTCTCCAAATTATCTTTGACAAAGTTCTTCTTCTTTCCTTCCTTTACGCAGTGAAATTTAATATTCAGAATTTTTTCCTTTTTTCCCTTGAATGGCTCTCTGAGCGCCTCTTAATGACGTCGAGCGATGTGCGAAATCGATTGTGCCGTAAATGTTCATGCGTCCGGTGTGCCTGCAGGCGGGAACTATTTTCCAATTTAGGAGCGATGCAGCGGATTTTTGTCTGATGCTTACGTTTTAACTTGGTTGCGAAGTGCTACGTATACCCCGAATGTGTGCCTCGTCAATGTAATTTTGGATCGACTGGAGCGCTGAATGTTTCTCGGCGGAGCGTAAAGCATGGATTTTTTTGATTACTGTTACGCACATGTGATTGATTCTTTGTTCACGTAATGTGGGTGGTCTTAACTGTTTGTCCGGCCTGACTTGAGGCCTGTCACTTTGAATGTTCACGAGAGAGAGAGAAGTTTAATGGTTGATAAGAATTGATCCGAGATTCTTATTAATATTATGAGGCATATCTATATAATACAGGAAGCGAATGGAATTGATGATACGACCAAGACAGTCGTGATCAAGTTGGATGGCCTCGTGGGCAGCTGGGGTATTGGTGTTTTCTTATCCTTGTGGAGATACGAAAAGATAAGGGCAGTGGACATCAGCGAATGTGGGAACAAGATGTTAATCATGACATCGTAAGGGCATTTCATGTATGCATGCAACGTAGAAAAAGAGATTAGGCCGAGCTGGTCTCTCTGATTAAGAGTGGTGCTATGGATCTGAGCGATAGAAAAAGAGAAAAATAGAATTCGTCAATCATGAGTTCAAACCGGCCCGGCAGTTGTAGACTGTGTTTATCTGGCCAAGCATCAAAACAGTAAGGCAACCATAACTAAGTAGGTAGCAGAAATTTAAATAACGATAGAGGGGAAAAAAGTAGAGCAGACAGAAGCGAAGGGAGCCAAAAAAAACAAGGCAGCATTAGAATTTGAAACTTTGGACTGCTGTTCACTTGGCTCGCCTGCCCCTTGGAGCGCCGATTTTCGAGGTGAGGTGGAAGCCACCAAAGAGCCAGTCATTTGTATGCCGGCCCACATGGTTGATGCTAGCCACTCTTGAGGAACGATTGATCATTTCGACGTTCGGCGAGGGCGATCGAGATGATCGCGACCTGGACCGTGAGCGTGAGCGCGAGCCTGACCTCGTAGAGGTTTCGACGACGGTGAGGTGCATCGACTTTGATTTCTTATTAGAGGATTGGGAGACAAAGGAAGCCGAGGCGACAGAAGTGTCGATGGTCAGCGGGGCGCGTTTGTGGGAGGAGCGGCTGCTTGAGCGGGATTGTGAAGATGTGTTGCCCGCGGTGAGATTCCTGCTTGCGTTGATTGGCTCTGAAGGGAAGTTGAGGCTTGGAATCCGACCAGGAGAGCTGGGTCCAGAAGATGTTCGGCGCAATACCCGGTCGAAGAAGGAAGATGAACGTGGAGAGGTTGAGATTAAGATCTCAGGAGGTGCTTGAGGTCTTGCTGGTTCCATTGAATGGAAATTTATGCGAGGTTGTGGGAGAAGGAAGGGTTTGAAGCTTCGCTTGAGAAGATATAAGAGGGTCGATGCTTTATGATGGTTGCTTGTGTCTATTGATGATGGAGACGAACACGATTAATTGGGACGATGATAGGTAGCACGGCTTAATTTTGAGAAAAATTGATAGTTCGAATCTTTTTTGCTTTCAGCCTCAAAGATGGGGGGTACTAGGAGCTTCTTATATACACCAAGCTCCATCGTAGGATGTATGGCGATATGCAAGCTGGGTAAAACAGCTCCCCAGACGGCACAGCAAGAAGAGACACCCTGACCGGGCTGCACTAAAGATCTCGCTCTATTCCGAGGTTCCGCTACCTCCTCGAAAATGCACCGCAAGCGTCGAAAACGATGTGCTCGCACTGTCGCTCCTGCTGTGGGAGGCCTGGGATTCCAGGCATGCATGCCTGTCTGCCTGCATGCTGCTGCACCCGCACCAAGTTTTAATTGGAGGGGAACGGACACACAAACCGGTGAGGGGAATGTTCCGATTATCCTAGCACTTCCAACTCGACTGCTCTTACTCATCCGGCAAAGTAGGCAGATGCACAGTTCGCGAGGATGCAAGCAGCCCTACGGCGGAGCTATTGGGCTGTCGGAGCGGCCAGCACTAACGAGCGAATTGGAAAGAAGCAACCGACCTCCTCTCATTCGTTCAAAGTGTGACCACCGTTGCTCTTGGCCAGCTGGGGTCTCGGAAGGGATCCGTTGCAACGATTTGCCCAAATCGGCCACTAGTGTCTTTGAGTTTACATGTCGATGTCACTCTGTTGTAGTCAGCCTCTGATTTTGCTCTCTGGAACCACCGATCCAAGACATAAGACCGAGAAAGAGAGAAAAGGCAAAACATCGAGGTACTATTTTTGAACCTACCCGTGTCGTTCTAGCGCGGTGCTGCCGAAGTACCGAGAGAGACCAGCCAGCCTCCTCGGCGACGTAGATTCAAAAGAGATAGCGGGTCATCTGGTGATTGAAAGCGATCCGAGGCAGCGAGACTATCACCGTTTCAGGGATGGCGATGGTCGATGTAGTGTCTGTCCATGTGGTCGGTTCATTGGAGGCTGTTGCGGTTTTTCCACGTTGGTGACTAACTGAGGATTAATTTGGTCGCGATGTTGCAATTAAACGGGTCCGCCTTGGTTTGGTTGCTTGGGCCCGCGAGGTCTACCTAACCTCCCCTCCATCTTTATCCCCATCTCCACCCCAGGAAATCAATTACTTTCGGCCGCGGCCGCCCTCACGATCCTCTGTTTCTCTACCTCGATGCCATGATACCAGAGAGTCGATAACAAATGCACAATGCACTGGCATTTCATAACCGAAATAGTACATTCAGACATAATCAAAGTTTGTTACGCCAGCGCCAAGCACCTTGGGAATAAGTCGGCGTCGGCCGCCCCGACTTACATGCGCATGAATCAGTACATCGAAGTCTCCCAAACAAAAGAATGGAATGTTTCTTTGCCCACGTAATCCCCACTGCAGCTGCAGCCTTTCTGGGTGCAGTGAAGTGTCAGATTGCCAGAAAGAAGTAGTGTTACATGGATCTCATGCATGGTCTGCTAAGGCCCTTGCCCAAAACGAGATAGTCTTTCTCCATGCACACACACTGTAAAGGTATTTTCTGCATCTGCTCGTATCGGGCAAAGAAATCCAGGTGATGTGCGTTTTTGCCAGTCCGAAAGAAAGCCTTGACAGAATTGACCATTTAGGTTCTTCTAGAATAAAGGTTCCGAACATCCTTCATTCTTTTTTTTGCCTCACGCGATATTTCTGCTGGCAGAAGGGATTTCACGGCCATCTCAAGCCATCTCGAGTTAGTCTACATCGTCGCATTGAGATGGCGATGGAATGGACACCTGCATAAACACCTCTGCACTGAGTTAACAACTTAAAGGTGTCCCAACTTCGTCCGCATGAGCACTTCGTACGAGAAAATAGTTCACGGCCAGTGCGTCATCGTCCGCAGTCAAGAACCCATTGTGTAGCTAGTGCGATAGCATGTGGATTGAGCTATCAGGCCAGCCTTGAAGGGAAAACGTGTGGACGCTGCAACGTTGAATATCGAGCAAACGAGCTCGCAGTAAACTGGTTGGAATGCAACTAAATGCGGCAGAGAGCACGCGGCTGTAAAACGATGCATACTCGATCGTGTGATCCGATACGAAGAACGCGCATTCAAGGGTTAGATCCTCCTATCATTCATCTCGCAGGGCAATTATTGCTCGTTGTGAGGGATATAAACTTATTCAAACCTTCGCCCCGTTTCGAAGGCTTGTGCTTCGGTACGCGCACCCGAGCTACCTAGCAGTTGCTGCAACTAGCGAAGCCTCAAACCTGGCGAACTCACACCTTCTAGTCAAATTTCCCGGAGACATGCACCTCAATGAAGCGAAGTCGTTCTGGCGATATTGCAACGAACACCGTACACTGTGGCCATGCGCATTTGTGTCTGCCTAAAAGCCGGTTGATGCAAACAGCGACTAGATTCGCTCACGTGTGCGGGGGCGGCTGCAACGCATTTCTGCCAACAGTCCCCGCCCGGCAATTTGGCTCGCTACGATGAATCACGATGCAGGACGGACGGGTCGCTAGAATGCCAGGCAGCCGTGCTGGGTGATGTAAATATATATTACGCCTGATAAGAGACACTATGTTCCAAAATTTACAGCCACCACAAACTTAATGACTGAAGGCATATAAAACCGGATTTCTCGACTAGCAGACGCGCGTACGCGTACACTCTAACGTTATCAATATCCCGGAGAGGCTTGTCACAAGTTACGCTGCATTGTGGCGATAAGATAAGACGTAAGCTTCTAGGCGTAGTAAAAAATTAAATATTTTGATAACTGCAATCGGGAGGCATGTCTCGCAATAGTTAAACTCTGTGGCTTCTCTCATAGTCTCCAACAAAGCCCGCTATCGTATATTTTATATCAACAAATGCTGAGCCTTTAGCTGATCTTCGAGCTGCTTGAGCAGGGCATTGATCTGTTTCTTCTCCTCCGCTGCTGTTGAGACGGCAGATATGTTAGCGTTCTGCAACTCCCAGATATAACGTATACGTACCCATTATTGGATAAGAATTGTTACTCACAGAATTCTGGCTTGGAGACCTCATCTAAATATTTTTTGTAATTATCCACTGCAACCTGCAGGAAACCATCTGCAGAACCCTTCTGTTAGCCGGAGTCTCTCATGATCCCGTTTGACGTGTTTCCGCTAGCAGGCTTTTCGTTTATCATAATACCAAAAGCCGGTGCTTGTATAACTTGAGCGCCTACCTGGAGGGTCTAGAAGCGTTTTCAAGGTATTTTCCAAATCCCTAATAACATCAACGGCACTTGTGCCTAAAAATTCCTTCGTGTTAGATACCCAGCTAAATATTCAACGCTGCCTAGAAGAGCACCTCACATCCCATCTTGGATAATTAGATTCGTTCTGGTTGACTGTAAATGGTATAGCAATCTTCTCGATCTTAACCCTAGTAGAACCCTATCTGGCTGTATGGATTGAAGTATCTTGGGGAAGTTTTTGGAAAGTTATACCAAGTCTGAAGCGGGTATATATATACTATTTAACCAGGCGAATGGGTCATATAGACGAGACTATGACGCTGCATCCAAATTCGGTCCGCAAAATTAAAGATATGGAATGGCTGGAAGGCCTGGCATGAGATGATGTTGGGCAATGGCTAGCAATACATATTTTATTGTGGGAAAGTTTATCGCAGACACCGAAATTCCATGAAACTACGCTAATATATCATGTGGAACCATTGACATTGAGCTGCCCCACAGTGGACCCATGTAACCTTGTCTTGGTGTTTGGTACAGCGTTTCTACACGCAGCTTTACTGACGTGCTCATTAACTCTCCTTCGGCTTCGTGGAAAGCCGGATACTTTACTTTCCCTATTTCGCCAGTTCAACAACGTGTGGGTCCAAATACGTGAACGCGACTCTGTAAGGCGTGATCTCGACCATCCACTGGACCAAAAATCATTGTGCATGTAACTAAGGGGTCTTTGTTAGATCGTAACTTTGGCATTGATATCATGGTATAACGTGCTATTGAGAGCGATTATTGGCGGAGATGCGATTATTGCACCACCACATATTGAGTCTGTATATGCCCTCAGCTATTAGAGTTAGCCTGCGCCTGTACCATGCAATTTATTAAGTAAATCGTCTAGGCTCTAGCTGGGTGGACCTCAAGCTAATCGCTTGTCCCCAATACCCAGAACGCAGCTTAAATGAGACGTGAACAATGTACAACCATATGGATATAAGGTGTCGATGGAGACGATACCAATTGATCACCATATATCCGTACTCTACATTACTAATGGCAGCTAAAGCAAACTTGAGCGCTGTGGAGTGAATCCAAGATAGATCCACGCTTAGTAGAAATCCGTGGAGCGTAGGCACGGTGCCCATAACTCAGTCTTTGAATAGTCTCGGCACTAGGTCTTTGAACTAAAATAAACATACATCGATACTGCAACAATTGGAAAATTAAGGTCCCATTAATTCCCCATCCACATATTCTGCCCCGCAAACCAGACTACAGAGTTTGATACCGCGAAAGTTAGGAGACGGCCGCCTAAGTTCGTTCTCGGACTTCATCTACTTGTTATTAATTATTTAGGTTATTCTTATCATATTGGTTTTCCTGGGTGGAAGGGCCGCGTTTAGAAAGATCAAATCGAGATCAGGTAGGTCTAGAAAAGTTAATGCAGCATCATTTAGATGGGATTTACTGCTGGACCGATTTTACTAAGCTAAGAAGCTCTATTAGCGCAAGCGCGTGGCGTTGGCGTCTGATTGAACATATTGTATAAAATATATGGTACACTAGTTGTCCTAGTTGGACCCAGCTGTACACCAAATTGCCCAGGCTACAAATATATCTCTTGGCGCTGAAACTAAACTACTTAGTCGCACGTTGGATTTAGAGGGGCCAGGTAAACAGGCTGGTCTGAATGCTTTGTGAAGCTAGCCTATAGATGAAAATCAAAGCAAGCTTGAATTCCAAAGTTAGTTCGAGTTCGGTTTTGTAAGTATCCGCGGAACACAAGCGTGACATCGATACGGCTTGAATTCTTTGGTGTGAGCCTACTCATCCATGAATCTTAATGCTGCAACCTGAGGGTTACATACCCTTGAGTTTCGTTGCCAACCAGTCTACAGTCTGGGTTTATATAATTATATATAAGAACCGTATTGATAATTAGCGTACAGCGTAGTAAAAACTAGCCTTTCGGCTGACTAGCCTGCGGGGCTGATAATTAATGAAAGACCTTTGTTGTTGTTTCCTTCACAGACTTCCAAGGCTCCGTCTGCTTCAACATCCAGATATCCATTGAAACCCGACGTTTCTTCAGGCGTATCCGTAACAGCTAGGGATAGGGTGGGGCATTGTGAACGTTGCGTGAGCAACATTCATAATACAACAATCCACACTGGTACCATCGTGCCCACAGAAGCCAATGGCCTGCTCGTAACACTGGCCTTGGAAATGCACTTGAACAAATCGAGCCACTTTTTCTCAGTTCTACTGTAGTCTATTGAGCTCTGAAGGGTATAAATACTTGTTATTTCCCACGACAATGCCTGCATAACTTTCTCAGAACCATATCACACTCAAAGCCAATATTTCCCAAACCAAAACAGCACTATCAACTCAATTTTAGACTTTAGTCTACAGAAAATACATTCACAATGTCGGCAGCAGGCTTTCGTAAGAACACGCTCTGATGCCGATCCATTGCCTTAATATATACTTTACTGACATTTCTTTTGTTTGTTTTAGTCGGAGGAATCCACGGTCCTTTGATCGACATTTTCGTAAAGGGAGCGCAAGACACAGCGACGACCGCACAGGCCGCAACTTGTAATTTCCCACTGATTGAAATCTCGAGACGCAATATCTCGCGAGGGACCTGGGTTTTGCGGGTATGCTAACCTATGTCTCTTTTAGCTGACGCACATAACCACATTGTGGGAGGCCTTCTAGATGGGTACAAGAGGGCAGCCGACGCTGCTGGTAAGTATCCTAACCCCTAAAAAACTTTATAGCCCTTTTTAAATTTCATCTGCTAATATTTTTCGTGAGTTGATTGTAGCTGGCGCTGAAAAGGCAGCTCTCGAAAAGCAGCACGCAGAGATTTCCAAGGCGACTGGATGGCTTTTTAACATTGGCAGGCGTTAAACGCCGTTAACAAAGCCATTCTTTCGGACTTGTAGCACGCGGCGTGAGAGGAGATTAAGAGACAAGTTTGAACGCGTTGCTACAATGGGCTGAATTCATGAATGGCGAGCTGTCCGCACATGTACGATGGGTCGTCAAAGTCTCCATCGGCATATTGATGAGATTTTTATTTATTTCTTAAACTAGTTTACGGGGCCCCTATGCTATAGATACATTCAATCAAGTCACTCATTTGGCGATTCTACTATGACCGAATCTGATCTGTGTGACAAGGCCTACCTCGGCAAGATATCACTAAATGTTAATTAAAGCTTCTGGTGATATCAAGCTGAGTTCTCATTATACACTTAGCATAATCTGAGCAACAAAATCGAAGGCTTTTTGTTCAAGAGGGGTTTGCATCCGCTGTTGAAATTAATAATCATAGTCAGTGCTAGCCCCACGATCTCGTGATGTCAGGATTAGGTCCTGGTGCGCCAGTCCGGGCCACCTCAACAACCACGATAAAGCACCGCTCAACCATGCGCTCGGCTACATATAGCATTATAAATATACTTAGTTTAATAGTCTCGAGGATGTAGCTATACCCTGAAAAATTACCATATGCACAGCTACGCGGCATCAAACGACTGAAATTTTATTCCAATGTACATTAGTTGCTATATATGTCTCTAAAATGACGGACCTAGCCCGTCCACATACTCGAACGACGAGACTGGACTGATGAATCTGCAATACCACCAATAATATTTGCATTGCTGAAATCGTGCCCACCAAACTGAGATGTCGAACCAAAACCGCTTGTCGGCCGCATAGGCGGCCGGTAACTCGGCGGTGGACTCATTGGAGGTGGAATCATTGGAGGGGGTGGCATTCGCGTCGGAGGCGCCGGCGCCGGACCCATCGTCTGGGCTGGAGGCGGCTGTGGACGTGGTATAGGCTGTGATGCAGGCCGCGCTGCTTTTCCGGGCGTTGCCCAACACTGATAAATGCAACGTGCTACCCCGGACACAATAAGTAAGCACCCAAAGGTAATTCCAATGATAATGCCGGCCCTCAAGCCGGCGCTCGCGCGATCGAAAAAATTATCTTTGTTGCCTGATGAACTACTGGAGCCTGAGGTTGGGTAGGAGCCGGCGGTTGTGGTCGCTGCTCCAGCTGTGCAGGTGTACTTGATCTCACCGAGACCAAACAATCTTTGGAAGCTGCTGCAGTCCACTGGTTGTGTACTCTGTATGTAAAAGGAGCTGGTGACATCAACGAGAGAAGGAAGCTGAACACTATCAATGATGTATAGGTTAGCGTGCTATTGACTTAACTTAGATCTGAAAGTAACTCAAATAGTGGAATTTGATCAACCTACTCCTTGAAGTTCCCCGTCAAATACAAATCTGCTAGTTTGGTCAGGTTACCAAATCCGGTGATATATTCGAGTTCAGTGTTGTTTGTGATATACAGGTTGCTCGAGATATAATTTAAGACCGGCAAAGAAAGATTCTGTAGCATCCAGTTACCGTTAATGTTTAATCCGTACGCGGTTTGAAGCTTTGGCAGCCGGAATGTTTCGAAGAGACACAAGGTTATCTCGGATGCATAGTAAGAGCTGGCACCAAGAGATGAGAGCTTTGGAATAGATAGCGATGAAAGTCCTGATAATGATAGATAGTTTGCTGAGACTAGCTGAGGAAAGCTGACATTCAACGATGGTCCATTCGACTTAATCTCGATTGATGAAACCGTTGCGCTTGGTAAATCTATTTTGTTCAAGGCCAAA
Organism: Drechslerella coelobrocha; assembly: GCA_036971555.1. Taxonomy (NCBI): domain Eukaryota; kingdom Fungi; phylum Ascomycota; class Orbiliomycetes; order Orbiliales; family Orbiliaceae; genus Drechslerella; species Drechslerella coelobrocha. Next base: position 1,243,002 of record JAJTUH010000003.1, read on the forward strand.
TTGTTAGAAATTGATATGTCGTAGCCACTGGTAGCGTAAAACCCGGTAACAGCCATGAGACTTGTGTTCGTAATTTCAACCGACTCGCATGATACGTTTCCTGTCCCTATATTGTAGGATTGGAGACTGATAAGGCTATCCCATTCAATATTTCCCGCAATGCTCTTGAGTTGAGGCAAGTTTATAGTTCTAAGGCTGGGAGCGGTAGAGAAATGGAGTCCACCATCCGTAGCCCTCAGATTTGGCATTTCAATCGATACTAAATCCGAAAGGTACTGGGCGTAGAGGGTCCCTCCGATAGTTTGGAGATTTGGGAAAACAGCATTAACGAGCGTTTTACCAATCTCCAACGAATCCGGTAGGTCAGTGCATCCTGATAGAGCGTCAATATCTCCTTGGGAGTAGACGGTGACAGAGTCGGTAGGGCATGGTCCAGGATTGGTTGTTTGTGCAACCGCAAAGATTGCGAATTGCTGAACGCTGACCAAAAGGAAAACTAGAGAGAATCCCCAAGAGCGCTGAGCAAAATACATCATGGCATCTCTTTTGAGCGGTAGAGAAACAATAGAGGAATGTTTTCGAGATGTAATCGCTTTACACCTGGCTAGGCTGGAGGGGGTGGCCAAGAGCAGATCGAGGATAGGCGAAAGCAAGTACCAAGAAATGAATGAGGGGAGCCAGCACTTTTATTCCCAAATCCGAGCCCTCTAGATCCAATTCTTTGCAGCCTTGTTTCATAGCTATTGAATATCACTAAGAATAAGGTGATTAATCGCAGAAAGGTACCTATATCAATCTCAATTATCCTTCTTGGCTGCAGCGTGCAGGGCTCTTTAACGTTATGTAAGCGTCAATTTACCCTGTGACCGTTTGACAACCATCTAGGTTGTGGGTTGAGTTTTCATCTTCTCCATGTATATCCATGGCTAGTCGACTGTTTAACTAACGAAGGCAAGATCTCATTGCGAAGCGAACACTAGGACTGGTGATATTTTTTTATTTTTCTTATTTTTCTTGGGCGTTGCCTGTGCAGTTGTGATAGATTCGATTAGGAAGATGGGCGCTCTCGCTTGTTTGTTGCGGTGCCACATTGGGCAGTGCAAGGAGATTGAGGATAGGTTACACAGTACCGTTTGCGCTCTCGCTGTTGCGAGAAAACAGCGCGCTGGGTCGCAGTGCAACAACCGGTCTAGACGAGGGACTCCGCTGTACATGTGTTTGCGCATATCAAGGAGGCAAAAAGATTCATGGACTTGTTTTCTCGGGCCAGGCAATCTCCTGGGCGACCTGGAATGGGCATCAAGGATCAGCTTTCCCTCCTTTAGATTGGCGGAAGGGCGATGCGACCCATGTCCAAAGCACTATATCTCCGCACGTCGTGTCTCGGTATTGTCCAGCCGGCAACCCCTCATCTATATCTCGAGAGCCGCAGAAACTATCGTAATCCGTCCAGTTCGGGCCCGGAGTTACATGTTGTATTAACTGGATAAATAGCAAGTGCGGATGGTACGGGTATTCTTGCTTGGAGATTGTTGTCGTGCTTAGGGTGGCTCGAGAGCCCCGCCTGGTCTCAATAGATCTTCCGCCTCGGTAAGTACGCGCAACATACCCTATAATCTCTGAAATTTTGAATTCGGGGGCTGTTGCATGTTGGGGTATATGTATTCATGCATGTCGTGCGATTGACTCCTTAAAGGGGGGCGGCTGGTAGAATAAAACGTAGTCAGGAAAATCTCTATCGTGCTCTACGGATCCGGCTATTTGAGCTTTGGGCTTTTGTACGTAGGTCAGACGGCTTTAGCTAGCAATTACACAAGCATCAGGCGCTGCGTTGTTCGTACGGCTTGCGCAACTGCACAGTTGCGTAACGTAGCCTTGAGACCAGGCTCCCGAGGCAGAGCGTGTAACGTTAGAACCGTGGCATATCCATGTGTGTCGTTTTGCTGGCTAGGCCTTTTTATTAGCTCTATGGCTTTGACAATTCACACCTCTTTACTTTACGCTGTTGGCCTAATGCTGGGTAGAGTTGACTAGGTGGATTCGACAATATCATTTAAATGTGGGTTTGCGGTCTGAGAGTTATAACGTTACCAAAGTTTCACACTATATGTGAATCTGAATTTCGATGAAAATGCCTGCGACGGGTCACGGAATTGCTGTTTTAGATTCTGAAATTGTATCAATCTAAGAAGGTTATCTAATTATTGAATTGAATTTTAGTACTTACTAATAAATCACGAGCTTTTATACTCCATCTGTCAATTAGAGTCTTGTGGATACAATATACAGGGCATTTATCAAAATGGGGTGATGGTACAGAGCCCTAGACACAATGGATAGAGGAGAGATCTATGGATCTAGGCGTCTTAGCACTGCTTTTGCTGTGTGTTTCCGGTCACCTGGTCCGTGCTGCAGTGCTTGGATGTCGTGAAACCTGCGCCTGCCAAACTAGATCTCAGGACAAACTAGAGAGCAGCCATCCGGATGCAATTACATGCATACTCTGTAGATTTATCGTAGCTAGCCGGCTGGTACTTAAATACTTACTCTTGTTATCATATCCTCACCATTTAACGCAAACTTTGGCCACCTAGAAAGCTGGCCTGTCACTCGGTTTATACAAAAATTCAAATCTCTAAAGCTTAGATATATGCTTTGTCCCAGGACTGAGGCTTGCAGCTCAAACAGTGAGCGAGTCCTATCTTGAAGACGATCAATAAGCCTAGATGTTTGTGCTGTACATATTGCTTCCATATTATCCTTATTATTGAAAGCCCCTTTGTCATTTGCCCTAAAGCTCCTATTCGCAGAAATACCACAGACCCTTCCGTCCTTATCGCATTGCTAATGTATCAAAATTCATTTACAACATCCTGGCAGCCTCATTTGACACCCTCTGGTGACAAATACTGAATCGTATCTCCCGCCGTCAGAGGATCCACCTTTGCATCGCCGATGCTGAAAGTTATGTGAGTATATGTGTATCTATCAGCCATTCGAAATCTAAGCTAAGTCCTACAGATATCATAGCGCTCAGCTGATACTTGCCAGAATATACAGAATTGAGATCAAAATATTTCCACACAGAATACTTTTTGGCACTACTTCTTGCTGCCACCCAGAGAGAGACCAATACCAACGACGACTTGTTATTTGCTGTCCGCAATTATTTTCTACCGCTACATCCCACCAGCCAGATTAGATGCTCTGATACTAGGAAGGTACCCACAAGTTTATTTGCAATACTGGAATCGCAATATGAGAAGCATACATGCCCGTATCATCCTCCGGAATCCCCAGTTGAATGGAACATCTAGCGCAGAGGTTTAGATACTAGCGGCCGCGAGACCCACACGATGCCATCGACTGACAATACTGTCGCTACCATCATAGGAGTAGTCTTCGGCGTGATTGGATTTATCTTAGTTTTGTGTCTATTTACCTGCTGCTGCGGAATGTGCAGCGTGCAGCCCGCTACCGACAAGGATATCGAGAAGGCGAATGTTACCTTCAACTTACCAAGAAGTGGGTTCGGCGAGCATAGAAATGGGTGCGCTGCCGGAGTCCACTATCAGCAACAAAGTGGGCCGCGGGTAATGAGGTTCGCAGCGTGTGAAGATACCGAAGAGAGAGTGGTGGAAGGTTCTGCTATCCCAGGCAGACTAAGGCGGCCACCGGCAGCGAATATGAGAGGTGGTGACTACGGAGTTGGCCTTGGTGGCCGCCTTGGCCGGGGGCCGTTTCCTATACCGCCGTTTCTACCTGGGCGTGGACGTATCTGTGAGCCTTACGGTCTACCGAACGGTGCGGCCCACGCTGATTTAAGTTCACTTTCGTCCTATGGTGCTCCGAGCAGAAGCACAAGTCCTACGATCCCACCGGCGCAGTCGCCCAGTCTACATCCAGCCATACCGGTTGGGCCATTGCCATCTCGAATCCATACACCTCTAGGACCGCGGATGCCACATAGGCAACTACGAGTGGAAGACCCACGGCTACACGGTCTAGACTTTGTGGATCAAGAGGCACTTGCGCAAACAATTGAGAATGTTGTCGAAGAACAATTGGAAGGTTTGAAAGCCGTTGAGGCTGAAGTGCAAGAAGAGCGGGAGGAGAGGATACTGGATGCATTTGAATCACAGGCGAGGGATGAACGGTTGAAGAATGACATTATTGACTTGCAGGAACGCGCTGCGGGTATGGAAGAAGAGCAGATCGACCAGAGGCTTGCGATACAAGCGGCAGCGGCGAGGTCACAGCAACAGCAGTCGGCGCCGCCGGTAGTTGTGAATAATAATTGCTGCCATCATTATAAAAGACCGTCGTCTAGGAGCAGCGGACCGACTTTGGGTGGCACAGACGGGCTAAGGCCTGGACCTGGACCTGGGCCGATAGGTGGAGTGCCGGTTTCTACTCCGTACAGGCCAGTCTCCGGACTGCCTGGTCAAAGCAATTACTGGGAACCTACTGGAAGCGCCATTCGACCGGAAGGTAGTGATTTGCCTCACTACCCGCCCCCAGCGTCACCTCCCACGCCAACAGGTTCCGGATTTATGGGTACTGGCTTCGGGATGGCATACCCTGGTGAGGGTTCCGAGGGGGTGACAGGACCAGAAAGCACCACAGACGATCAATGGCAATCAGCTTCAGAAGAACCGTCTCCGCGAACCACGCCACGAACCGTGCCGCGGCGCGCATCGGTCGAACACCTAGTAGGCGGTAATCGGGGAGGCCAAAGCTATCCGAGACATATGAGGCCGACCGCGTCTCCACCTCCACCTGTATTTAGGCCTTATGCAACGGACCGCGACCTACCTTTCCAACCGGCGAAACAAAGAGGAGCAGCACATCCTATCCCGTATCCCTACCCAATGTCGGCGCCCGGTCCTGGATCGAACAGCTTTGCAGACCTGCCGTCCCTGGAGCATATTTACAGAGGGAGGGGGTCGAGGGAGTATAAAAATCGATATGGAAGTCTCCGTTCGACGCCAAATTTATTCTCGGTGCCAGAAGAGGTATACTTGAGAAGGCGCCATTCGGTAGACGGAAACATGAATTCGGGTCGACGTAAGAGTGGGCAAGCTGATAGGGTTGACGGGATGAAGGGCAGTAGTCGGAGAAGACGAAGCGGAGAGACGCTACCGAACCCGAGGTTTTCATTTGGCAACATCCGAAATACTCCCAACATGCACCGTGGGCTGTCCGATGACCAGCATGTGCGATTTGCAACCCTGGACGGAGAGTATCTCAACCCGTTTGGGCCGGCCGGCAGAGCGCATGCGGCGGGTAGGAGAAGAAGCTTTAGCGGACCGGTTCCAGAAACCCCCCCCTGGCAGTACCATGGGAATCCCTCGGATACAGTGAACAGGAACTATTTTGGCGAGGATGATAGAAGACCCTATGATCCCGTGCGAGTAAGGGGGCCAGCGAGGAGGAGGACATCTTCGACGATGGTAGAGACCTCAACACCGACAATGGACGAAGAACGATCGAGATACCTTAGAAACATAGGCAGAGTAGAAGGTACGGGAACAATAGAATCGCAGGGAAGTCCTAGCGAAGGAAGCTCGAGGGAGCCGGGGAGTAGCGGAATTTCCGGAGTAGGATCGGATGGACGATATGTATACCATAGGTACCAGTACTACTGAACCAGGGTATTATCTAATGCCGTTGGGTTTTCCGTGCGCGTTTCAGGTATAAAGAAGGTATATCTAGGGCCTGCCTTAGCATTTACGCCGTGTAGATATCCATGTAAATTTTATTTTGTTTTGTCGAGATGGAGGTCGTCGTGAGCAGCCTCGTACGCGTTTTTGTATCGTGTCGTGAAAATAGAAGCAGAAGGTTTGCGTTGCCGTCCAAAAATGCAACGTTTGGTTGAGCCATCGCGAATAGAGACGCAGCTGGGCATCCGAGTTCGCGAACAAGCACAAGCAGTCTCTAGATCTATCTCCCTTAAGTTGTGTAGTCGATACGATACCAAGTAAGAGATAGTATAGATACTGTGAATCGAATCCTGCATACGTAAATCCAATAATACCTGCATCTCTACTCATCTCTCCGATTTCCATGTATACACACGCCTACATATACCTAGGTCCGCTGGGGCAAGTCGTTGCACGTTGAGCAGCCGGCCTTGGCGCACTGTGGACGTACGTCAACCACCACCAACATCCTCTCCTCCTCCAGCTCTCTCTGCTTTTCTTAAGCTCAACAGCCATCAGAAGCGACGTCGTCTACGCACGCCTGCCCCTTTCCAGAGCTCGAAAAAAATAGTCGCCTGCCTCCCGTTGATAAGCTCCACGAAGCACCGAATTTCCACGGCCCGCCGGCGAGCTAGCCAGCCGTCTTCCATCCCTCGCGCTACCCCTCCATCCCGCCGGATTCAGAGACAGTGAGGACCAACGTTTTGAAGTCGCAACGTCACTACTCTCCTGCAGTCGACGCCAGCGGCTTCTATCATCATAGACATCATGTGGGAAGACAATAACCCGCTGTCATACGGCTCGTCGCCCCCCGGATCACCCTACGGCCATATTCAGTCGCCTTTTGACCAACACCACCGGCCATCATCTCCCAGCGCAGCGTCATCCGAGAATGACGAGGTACCAGACTTCACCAGCAAGCTGGGGAATATTGGCGAGGATGACGCTGAGGCACCGGACACTGCTCCTGGGAGAACAGTTCACGATAACAACGACAATGAGGACGATAACGACGAGGACAACGACGAGGAAGAAGACTACTATGGTGCACGGCGGAAGAGGGGCGGGTATTCCAGCAGGGTGGAACAGATACTCTGGGAGACGAAAGATCTGGAGGTTTATATCGTTGATGCAGGAAAAAATGTTGATGGGAGCGGTGGGAATTTCATCGTTTATACGATACGAACGGGGGTATGGCTACATCACTTCGCTGGTTGGTAGTGTTTATGTGCTACGGCTGATACGTGGACGAGATATAGGACCTGGAGGTGCGACGGCGATACTCAGAATTTGCATCGCTGAGGGCAAACCTAGTATTGCTACACCCAACACTCATAATACCCCCGATACCAGAGAAGCACTCCATGTCAGACTACGTAGCGGCACCGACAAGAGCGAAGGAGGATCAGGGTATAATCGAGCACCGAAGGCGGATGCTAGGCGTGTTCCTGAACCGCTGCGCGAGAATGAAACAGATACGTAAGGATACGGTATTCATGCGGTTCCTGGACCCAAACGCAAGTTGGGTAGGTATCCCCGCATACGTTTAACGGTCTTACCTTGATTGAACCTATCGTGTTGACGCGACACCTTTTGTCAATCATTTAGAGCGAGGTGCTACATTCACCTCCAATATCGGCTTTGCCGAAGCACCCTCTCCGAGCGCCACCCATTGAACCCGCACGCCCATCACCAGCTCACCAGTACCTACCGATCCCACCATCGAACGCCAAATTGAAAAACGTTCCCTCGCCACCATCGTCGCCGGACACCAGCCGGCCGACGGGCTTTACCCACACGCGCAGCTTACCATCGACAACGGCTAATCTAACAGAAACAGAGCTAGACCCGTACTTCTTATCATACGAAGCTAACACCCGGTCGTACGAGATGCTACTCACATCCGGCGTGGAGAAAGTCAATCGTAGAATGCTTAATAGGCTTTCCAACCTATCGACTGATATGGCGGAACTGGGTGCGCGGTACAACGCTTTTTCGCTGTCGGAGCCAGCGCCAACGTTAGGACCCGCGATTGAGAAGGTTGGGCAGGCGGTGGATTCAACTTATCTGGCGACGGAGGAACTGGCGGCCGGGCTCGCAGCAGGGTTTACGGAACCGATTCGTGAGAGTGCGCAGTTTGCCGGGGTGGTAAGAAACGTGCTAAAGTATCGGATGATGAAGCGGATTCAAGAGGAGATCACGAGGGATGAGCTAGCAAAGGCGAAGATGAAGCTCGAGCAGCTGGAGAAGAGCGAGCTAGAGGCACGGCGGATTGAACATTATCTTGCAGGGAGTGGAGTTGCTCCGCCAGAAGGGCCAGGAGGGCAGAGAAGGAGTTCGGAGTCGGCAGCAGCAGCAGCGTCGGCCGGCCAGAATAAGTCTTCTGGCGATTCGGATGCAGGATCTGTTGATTCGGACTTCCCACCAACTCATTCTTCGCCGGTGCCAGCGCCCGTGTCGACGTCGCCAATTCCTTACCCGCCAGCCCCAGCACCCCCATCTGTATCATCTCCGTCGTCACAGCAGCAGCAGCAGCAGCAGCAGCAGCAGCACCGCAAAGCGAGCTCGTTTTCAAATCCCCTAGCATACCCGGTGTCGAAGATTTTTGGGAAACTGACGCACGCGGTATCTGGGATTGTTGACGCAGACCCAGAAACAACAAGGAGGAACAACATTGGCAAAACACGCGAGACATTAGTACAGCTAGAGGCTGCATTGCAAGTCGCGGGACGGGACGTGGAGGAGGCGGGCAAGGGAGTATTAGCAGACTTACACCGATTCCAACTAGAGAAGGAGACTGACATGCGGAAGCTGATGGTGCGTTTCCTTCCTTAACTATTATTTTGCGGTTGTGATACGTGAGCTGACACTACACACTGTGGCAGATCAACTTTGCAAAGTGCCAGGTGGAGTGGGCGAAGAAGAATCTAGAATCTTGGGAGGAGGCGAAAGCCGAGGTCGACAAAATCACAGTGCGATAAGCTTACTTTTTAATCGTCACTGGAGCTTTGCTGCAGACGGACGCTGCAGCTCTTCATGCATATTCATTGTAGTAATTTTAATTGTGACAACGGACCTGTCGGTGTCTCTACGGCATATGAATGACGGCATAATCTTATTTTTTTTACTCTAATTTTTTTTTTTCATTTAATTCTTTTCCCTGCCGTCGAGTGTTTGAGCACTCGCGACAACGTGCATTTCGGGCTCCACGGGAGCGGATGCACTGTGGAGTCTTAGCATATTTTTAGAAAGGGCATGTTTGCCGAGTGGTGGAGGATACGAAGAAGCACGCACAATATCGAACAGTCTAGTACATATGACAAATGCGCTTTTTGCGGGCCAGAAAAACAAAAAAATAGAGTCGCTTGGAAAGCGAAGCAACAGTACACGCTCATAACATGACTCTTATTCACGGGCTGGAGCTCGTGCCTTGTAACTTCGGAGTCATTTGCTCTTAGCGCTGGGCGTCAGGCTGTGGCCTGCCAGGTAGAAGTTCTCGCTGAGATCCAAGCCCCAACTCCCGTGACTGCCTTCCACGTTACCCAGGCGGTACTCACGGTAGCTCACTGGAGGATACAGCCCGTCCTACAGCGCTGGTTGAGTGGTTCGGCTTGTGCCTGTGCCTGGCGGGTGTGACAGCAGCCTGTGTCCCTCCCATTAGCTTGAATATCTGAAAGAAGGCTGCGAGACGGCTTAGCTAGCTCGCGGCCGGATCCTACAGAGTGATTGGATGTCTTTTATATACCAGTTTCTTTGTCTCCATTTTGTAGCTATAGAATAGATCCTTCCTTATCTCAGCCCTACCGAACGACGAATAATCAAAAGACGGAAGCCGGAGGAGAGCTGGCCAGACTTGGTGCGTATATATATTCAAACCTACGTACCCTCTTTTACAGCTGCACGAAGTTTTTTGGACTTCTTCCAGCCGTATTTATATCTAGATCCCGCGATCTGTGATTATTGTATCACATCGATGGATCTCGCGAACTAGAGGCTGAGGCTGACGACGTGCGTGCACATGCAAGTCTCCACGGACCAGGCCTTGATCATTCATACGCGACACGACACGACGTAAGAGCGCCAGGATCTATATCTATTGGACGGTTGTTGGTCTGTAGACGGGTTGCTGTTTTTTTTCGGAGTTGAATACACGACCGGCTTCAGGGTCCACCACTATCGATAAGGTCAGTTGGGGCACGACACAGGTAAAACCACCGATGCGTTCCTGCTTGGAAACCTTTAAGCTGAGGCTGCCATTGCAAAAGACGGCGATGAGAGAAGAAAATGATGAAGAGCATTTTGTAATAGCTGGGTCCGTTGTTGCTGCCGTTGATTAATTTTTAGAGGTTGAGCGCGCTGTGTTGGACTGCATCTCCAGCAGAAGCAGCTCTCCGCTATCAACGTGCTATTTTCTTTCACCCTCCGCTCCTTCAAATTTCTTCATCGACAAGCTCCATCTTCATCGTCACCTCCATCGTCACCATTGCAGCCTTGCTTCGCTTCCCCCTTGTTCTCCCGCTCTTGCCTTTTCTGCCTCTTTGCTCTTGCCGCCACCGCTTGCGAGGCAAAGAGTCAAACTAGCTAACGGCCCTCGATCCTGCAGAAACGACCCTCGCACAGCCTCCTCTACAAACCCGTACTTGCTCACCTACCAGGATCTCGTTGATAGATTCAAATCTCCTGCTGTTACCGCTGCTGAGCTCCTGGTTTTCACGCAGCTGCTCCGCTACCAGCTCGTCCTACAAGCTGATCACTCACCCCAACGTAAGCAAGACTGCAGCTGCCTGCATTTACGCTAGGTAGCTCGAAACGCAATAGCCTTCAAAACGTCTTCCGCAATCAGGAAACGGAAGCTGTTCGACGGCCACGAAGAAGACACTCCATCTCCAAGAAGCCAGACCCCGAATCCTCCGACTGAGTTCTGCCCAACCGCGCCAGCTCTGGTCGATTCTTCGACGCTGCTGCCCGTTGCTCACCCCACCTCGCCAATTGCTTCTTCCACAACCACTTCCGACGACCCCAACAACCAGCTTCGCAACAGCAGCGACGGCGGGGCTGCAGTCTGGCCCTCCACCGCCGCCACCGCTTCCTCTTCTTCCTCCCGTGGCCCATCATCACACCCCTTTAGCGCACGTCACCGCTCTTCGTCTCCCATAATCCGGCCATCGAATTCCCTCCAACAGGCGCAGGATATCCCTGCATATTACCCCTCCTTCGACTCCTCCGTGTACTCTTCAGCTTCCGCCTCTTTCTCATACGCTAGGTCTGACGACGGAATTGCAACTCCTGCGTTTATCCCATCTCCTCAGCCCTCACAGATGGTTGAATCTCAAGCTGCGACCCCGCAGCTGACGCAGCTCGATGCTCCGGAGAATGATGAAGTGAACAGCTTGCAGGTAAAGAGTGGTTCGCCACCCTCAGGAACTTTGGTTAACGGGGATATCAAACGGGAGGTGGAGGAGACCCAGGCTGGTATGTTCTCTATACCCAAGAAGGCGACAATTCAGCAGTAGATCAAGTGTCGAGTTTTGACAAAAGCTAACGAATGCTTCGTCTCGTTTTCGTGCCGACGTGATAGATTTAGAAAAAGACAACAGGATGGACATCGATGAAAGTCCTGCCTTGGAGCAAAACAAAGTTACTCTAAGACGAAGTCCATCCATAGATATGATCACCTCCCCGCCTCCAGCTCAAACCGATGAATCGGCTACCGAATTGCCAAAGACTGAAGAGACCCTAGACGAAAAAATCGAACGGATTGTTCAGACTAGTGATACAGCAGTCATTGAGGGAAAAAAGTACTATGTTGTCGATATCAGATGGTGGAAACGTTTTCTGGCGCAGATGTCCGATTATCTGCCTTCAAAAGAAGACGATTTTGACATAACGGCGCCGGTACCACCACTAGACACATCCCCCCTCATCTCCAGGATCGAAATGCTCCCAAATAACAAGACATTTCCCGTTCTTAACGAAAATTTACTGTTGATGCATGACTTCGAAATTGTACCTCAAGAAGTTTGGGATGAACTAGTCAGTATCTACGGAGTTAACGAAAAATCACCCGTGTTGGTGAGGGAGGCTGTAAACACTGCAGACAGAGAAGCCAAACAGAAGCACGTCACGGTGGATCTGCATCCTCCAATATACACAGTCTACATGTTATCCCCATCTTCCTCGACTGCACAGCCCAAAGATACCGCAAATAAACTTCCCAAGAAGATCATGACGGGAAAAACAGCAAAGTTCCAGGAGTTTTTAGTAGACATCAAGACTTTGCTCGGCCTCCAGTCCCGTGACAAGATCCGTCTGTGGCGATTCAAGGATTCCGACACTGTGAAGGCACCGACAACAGCAAAGGTCGACATGATCACTTTCTTGGACTACGAATTTGGTACCAACAAGGAGTTGATAGACTTGCCTGATAACACCAAGCAGGTCTTAGCCGGCCAATATAATGGTACCATGACATTGGTAGAAGCTGGAATTACTCAGGACAAATATCTTATCGTCGAGATTGATGAGGAGGACGAATGGCCATCTGACCGAGCCGGAAAGGCCATCAAGCGCGCCAACGAAGATAGCATCGCTGTTCGTGTGACCAAGGGCACACAAGTTACGACGAGCATCTCTTCCGCGAAACAGGTCAATAATAGCAGCAACATCAAGCAAGTCCGCGGGGCTACCACAAAGCCTGCCACTTCAAATATGTCCGCTGTTGCCCGGAATGTGATGACGAGACGAGACGGGCGGGCACCTGGTGCAGTCGGATTCTCCAATCTAGGAAATACTTGCTATATGAACTCTGCGCTTCAATGCATCAAGTCCGTCGAGGAACTATCAAGATATTTTATTGGTAAGTGAGAACTAATTTCTAGAAAGGCTGCTGGCTGTAGATAGCTAATTTTCTGCGTTGTTTTAGATAATCAACACAAGAGGGAATTGAATCCCAGGAACCCTATCAGTTCTGGCGGCAAGATTGCAACTATGTACGCACAGCTAGTGCAGACAGTTTATAGCTCCTCTGTAGGCGGCTCTGTAGCCCCACGAGAGTTTAAAGCCTCTGTCGGTAGACACAACACCATCTTTAGCGGCTACGGCCAGCAAGACTCGCAGGAATTCGTGAGCTACCTTCTGGATACTCTGCATGAGGACCTCAACCGGATCCATAGCAAGCCAGTTGTAGAATTCCCTGACAGCACAGATGAGATGGTTGGTGATCCTGTTGCTATTGCGAAACTCGCTGAGGAAAACTGGGAGTTGTACCGCAAAAGGAACGACAGCGTGATCATAGATCTTTTTGCTGGAATGTACAAAAGCACTGTAACGTGCCCAATCTGTGATAAAACTTCGATCAAGTTCGACCCGTGGCTTAGCTGTCAGTTGCCGCTTCCGATGGAGAATCTATGGTCGAAGTCTATCACGTTTGTCCCTACAGCAAACTCAGCATCGCCTTATGAGAGGCTAGTCACCATTCTTGTCGAAATGGAGAAATATGCCACAATCAAGCAGCTGAAAGACTACGTGGCGAAGAGACTCGGCGTCGACAGCAAAAAGATGGTTGTGTCCGAGGTATTTAGGAATAAATTCTACAAGCACCACGAAGATAACAAGACCGTTTCCGACGCGATCATGCCGAACGACCAGATCTACATCTATGAAGTGGATGAGACCCCCACTAACTTCCCACCCCCGAAACGAAAGAAGCCAATGATGATGACGCGCTTGACTATGTCCAGCATGTTTCACACCTCCTGGGATGACGACGAGTACGAAGACGATTTTGACAAGACAGAGACTCGGGAACTCTTAGTACCAGTCTTCAATCGGCTGTATAAAGACAATAGAAGGCTAGGCGCAGACCTATTCGGTATTCCATCTTTCGTCGTCTTGAGCCGAGAGGAGCAGAAAGACCCAGATGCGATCCTCAAAAAGGTGGTTTCCAATCTGCAGAAATTCACTACTAGTGATATGTATTCCCCAGATCTGAGCCCCAAGCGTCCTGGTAGACCGCAACCACGTCAAGGTGCCACCGAAACAAACGCTCTGGAAGAAGAAGGCGAAGTCGTCGATATCCCTGCGTCGAAAATTGAAAGTGATACGGACACAGGCACCGAAGATTTTGTCGATGTCAAGATGGGTGATGCTGAGTCGGAACTAAACGTTGAGATGACGGCTACACCGGCAACGACACAGAGCGATGTTTCCGAAGAGGTTTTGCGGCATTGGCGCATGCTGTTCACGATGAAGATCATGCCGCGAAAGGGCTACGTTGTCCTCCCAACCGCATGGAACGGAATCGAATTGAACTTGGAGGTGCTCAAGTCAAGGGTTGTCGAAGTCCCAGAAGAAGTGGAATATACGAAGAAGACAAACGGCAGCAAATACTTCCAATCTCCGCCAGACAGCGACGATAGCGATGCAGATGCAGAGGCTGAGCACGATAACACTGGCGTTTCGGACATGATGGATGCTAGTGACGAAGACGTGTCTGAGCCAGCTGTTTTACAAAAACCTAAGGGAACCACGTTCAGCGCCATCTCTGCCTCTAACTTTTATGGAAACGGTGGATCGGCCAAATCATCCTCAGTTTCTATCAACAAAAAATCCGCCTCCGCTCGCAAAGCTGGGAAACGACCCATGGTTGCAGAAGCTTCCCTCCAAGGGCCTCTTCTGCGGCTTGGCGAAGCCCTCGTGTGCGATTGGAATCAGGAAGCCTTCGATACAGTCTTCGGTGGTAAGTCAGGAGACTCGTTCCGAGGCTCTTCGCATTTCGACGCCGTTGAGGAGTTTGTGGACGAGGAACTGCTTAAGAAGCGGAGCGCACGGGAGGCTCGCCGGCGCAGAGGAATCCACATTGATGACTGCTTTGACGAGTTTGGACGTGAGGAGATCCTTAATGATGACAACCAATGGTATTGCCCGAGATGCAAGGAGCACCGAAATGCCAAAAAGTCGATGCAGATTTGGCGCGTCCCGGATATCATCGCATTGCAGTTCAAGCGTTTCTCTAGCACCAGGAGTTTTAGAGATAAGATTGACGCAGCGATTGAGTTCCCTATTGAGAGCCTTGACTTGACTAGCCGTGTGCTAGAGTCTGATGGCAAGTCGCTAATATACGATCTCATTGCTGTGGATAATCACTTTGGTGGACTAGGCGGGGGCCATTACACAGCAAACGCGCGAAACTGGGTGGATAATAAGTGGTACTACTTTGATGATTCGTCTGCTCGGCAGACGGCAGCATCGAGTATCAATGGAAGTGCCGCCTACCTCGTGTTCTACCGCCGACGATCGTCTGGTATTCTTGGTGGTCCAAAGATGGAGTCGCTTCTGGAAAAGTCAATGTCAAGCTCGCTAGAAAATGACGATGACGAGTCCCCAAACGGTTCTGGGTCCCCAAACGGGGACCCACCATCTTTTTCTGGCACGCGCTACTCCTCGGGATTGCAACTGGCGTCCTCCTCGCAGGCTTATTCGGGGGACGGGCAGCGTGGTGGGGCTGGTATGATTTCATCGTTGTCAAGACTGCAGGGTTCCAACGCGACTAGAGGCGTGGGCTCCGCCAGTTCTTTCGGTGGTCAAACTACCCCACCCCCTGAGGAGAAGAAGCGCTTTCAGATAACGCCTGACGACAACAACAGCTACTACCATTCGATTAATCCCACGAGACCGCCTGTTTCTTCAACAACATTATTCGGCCCATCATCAAGCGGAGCTGCTACAGAGTTTAAATCCACGTCTGGCATTGGGCCCCATCATGACTTTGGGGCACAGGGAAGTTATAGCCGGTTTGACGGAGTTGATATGGATGAGGGACTCGACGCGGATGATGACGACGACAGACATCTGATGGGACACGGTTCTCCAGGTTTTCAAGACTCAGACGACGATGACGATGACGACGACGCCCGGGCCTTTATGTACGGACCGCAGCCAATGAGCATCATGTCTCAATACTACGGATTTGACTCTGATAGCAACCTCCCCGGCACTAGCACGATCTCATTTGCGCCCCACTATTCTATCCTATCACGCGAGAGTGCTCATTTCCAGAGGTACGATCAAGTACGAGAGGAGTTGGCAGGTGTCTTAGAAGGCGGTTCGTACGCAATGACGCTTGTTAGTAAGAAGGTCAGCGAATCCTCAACGTTGGTCAAACCATGCGTACTGGTCATCACCATGCAGAAAGATGTGGAACATCATTTGGCAGCACTGTGCGAGGGTATGAAATTAGAGCTTGAAATGGTTGATGGTGAGCCAACATTTAACTACGACTTACCAGAGGAGGCCGGCAAGAAGATGAGCAACAACATTGGAACGCTTATTGGGCCAGCTGATAGGCCTGGTAAATTTGCCGCTGTGGCGCTCTACCTTCGCGACAATGACACAAGAGACGTTTATGCCCTAACGGCGGCGAGTGCATTCGCGCAGAGGGACCCAGAGGTAGAGACAAACATCCCGCCTCGCCTCCTGACGACGCCTCTGCCGGAGGGCAGTCTTGTCACACAACCACCAACCAAGCAGGGTGAGGCGCCAGATATGGCTACGGCGTTCGGCACGCTGACTCAGATGTACGAATTGGAAATATCCAAGACGGAAGAGGGGGAGAACTTTTTGTTCAATTACGCGTTGATTAAAGTCAATAATGACCGGGTAGGGACCAACTCGATTTTGTCGAAGGGTTTCAACCGGCCGATAATCAGCCACACCCCAGTCAGCGAGGTTGCAGATAACGCGATAATAACAGTGACGCACAAGGGTGGCCATCTTCCAGCGGCGGAGAGCAAGTATGGCAGTGTTGTGACAGATGTGCACGATGTAGCGAGATTCCCTGGGCAACCGTTCAAAATGTACAGTCTGTTCAGCGAGAATCGAGGTCTGTCGACACCAGGGACGCTGGGGTCAGTGTGCTGCTCTCCAGACGTTGTTGGATTCTCGGCGAGCGGTATAGTTTCCGGACATGCAAGGTCGACAGGTTATGAGAGCGGCAGTGTGTTGCACTTGGTACAGTCCATAGACTGGATTCTTCGGCGTGTGAAGGAGAAGTTTGATGTTGACCTGGAGCTACTTGATTGATTTTGGTCAAATTGACCTTTCCCTGTGATACTTCTTTCCTTTGTGTTTATTTCCTTTTAACTTTCCTTTATGTAGGGGATTGTTGATTACAGGTAGAGAGGCTAAAAAAGCTGATGAATGAATGACTGGTTGCATTACACTAACGATGGTGATATCATATGTTTGTGCGGTTCTTGTTGATAGTGGCAGTATATATCTTATCATTTCTTGAAGGAGATTTCTTCCTGACCCTTTAGTCTTCCTTTTCACTCTCGTTCTTCTTTAGGCTGAAAGAGGGAACTAGGTCATCTATCCCCACTGTGCTTTTCTACTAAGAAAAATTCTTAAGGCGTACGCTCGGGAAGTTGGCGAGCCTCCAGTTCCACTCGAACACAAGGTCTGATTCACGGATTTATTCACAGGTCAATCGAAAATGTATGACAATCACAGTAAGCAGTAAATGATAAACGAGAAATATACAAACTGCCAAGGCTCGTGTTCATTATCTTGGCAATAATTCACATAAGCTTTCTTTACGAGACTTAGCAACGTTGATAGGTAAGCTTTAACTTTAGAACCAGGAGCTGGGGATATGCTGATGCGATACGGTTGACGTTAAGCTTATCTTCCGGTCGACAACACCGCTTGGCAGTTGTCAACCTGCAGGGCACGACATGTTGCACTAAACTCCTTGCGGCTCAATGCGCGAGCATCCTGGTGCCCTAGGGCCCAATCCTAGTGTAACTTAGTTTCGGGATCCTGGTGCGGCAGTTAACAGTGCATTCGGTCCTGTAGGTCAAGCTGACAAAGGTCAAGGGTGGGTACACTATAGAGATTACATACTCCAGCCACCTAGGCACCTTTATCATTGTAGCTTAAGTTCTGATTTCAGAAGATCATCAGAATCCAATTCATTCCTCAGCAACCTCACTTGTCGCCTCTAATTACAGCAGGTATCTCAACTAATTAAAGTTTGTGATATTCTAAGAAGACCCTCAGCTTCATTACGTATACTATGGCTACTTCGAGCTCAACGGTTTGCGAGGAATGCATATCGGTAATTATCTATAACGACCTCACTCTCAATTTCGCCTTTATAAAGAAACCCCCACTCACACAACTTCCATCTAGGGTTCTATCCACAAGGGCCAGCCTCAAGGCACCGTGGAGTTGATTCATGGCTTGAATACCTACGTTATCGGCAATCGCACCAGTCCGCGCGGCATCATTGTAATGTACTCTGATATCTTTGGCCTGGAGCTGCCCAACAACAAGATCATCGCCGACTCGTACGCCAAAAGCGGCGAGTGGCTGGTCTACATGCCGGATTTTTTCAAGGGCGATCCTATGACCCTCAAATTCGCAGATGTCGCAATTCCAGTCGACGCATCGAAGCAGTCGTCCCTGTCCTTTTTCACGGGTCTTCTCGCCACGGCGCCGTCATTAGTCATGTGGATGACAAGACACAAAGCTGAAGCTACCACTCGGACGTGTGTAGACTTCTTCGAAGCCTTGAGACGCGAGACTCCTAGGAACCGGAAGATTGGGACTGTGGGATTCTGTTGGGGTGGGCGTTACGTATTCCAGGTCTCGCAGGAGAAGCACATGATAAAACTAGATGGGGAATCGGTTCCGCTCGTGGATGCAGCGGTGTCCTTGCACCCCAGTAACCTCTCACTGCCGGAGGATGCTGAGAAACTTGTGGTACCCGTTAGCTGTGGATGGGGGGATAAAGATACAAACACGAAGATTGAGCTGAAGGACCAAGTGGAGCAGATCGTTGCTAAAGAAAAACAGGCGGGAAGAACCGTGCCTGAAGTCGAACACCGGGTTTATAAAGGTGGACGGCACGGTTTCGCTGTCCGAGGGAACCCAGACGATCCACTAGAGAAGAAATGTCTGGAGGACTCGGTGACGCATGTTTTGGAATGGATGGATAAATGGCTATGAGCTGCGAAATATTCGGAAGGCCCATTTCCTTTATTTTCTTATGTTTTGTTACAAGAGCTGTATATCGCCGTTCGTGATCGGGACGCTGTTTCGCAAGGGCATCAAATTGAATCGTAACAGTGTGCAATCTACTACTCAATATTCTGGTATTTTGTCACATAGAATCGGTGCACATGCGGGGCATATTTTAGTTTTAAGTTTATCTGCTTGCGGCGCTGCGACGACAACGCAAAAAATGCAACAATTTCCGAAAGATACACGATCTGCTGGGATATACTAAAGCAAAGGAAAGGCAGCGCAATTTGCACGATATTTCAGAGTGATAATGTCGATGTATTTGTTCATTCACCTCCAATGGGATGCTTTTTACACTGCATACATCCTCTCCCATCTCCAGTGCTTTCCCTCCGGCAGCACTCGCAGCTCCAACATATGCGATAGACCATCTGCCAACAATGCTCGCCCATTTCGGCGGCACGAACATGCCCCTCTGGCAATTCGTCGGCCTGATAATCATGTTTAGCATCCTCATCGGCAGCCCAATCTTCGTCTGCTTCGTCTACCATCGTCGTCGAGAGCGCGAGCATCTACACGCCGAGGTTCGCAAAGCTTTCGCCGTCGTCGGTGCCCACACGACAGGCAGCAATCGCTCTCGATATCTCGTTGGCGGACGAGATCACTACTTGCTCCCATTCCCAGAGGACGTCAAGATGCCACCGACACCACGCAGGACGGCATCCGGCGGGTCGACGGTGCCGCTTTTGACGTTGTCACCAGAAGGACGTAGTGCGCTTGGGTCCCGATTGCCCTCACGGAGCATTAGCGGCAATATTAAAACTCCATCACGGCCGAATTCCATAGACGGTTTGACTACAGCTGGTCTCGGTGCTGAATTTGCGGAACGTGCAGGTACGGGTGCTGCTCTTGCGTATCCGGAGACTGCACATCGACCACCTCGGCACCAGAGATACGGGACGGGGTATGGCTACGGAACGCTCGGGCATGTCATGCATAGTACCTACACTGTTGCACAGCGGGCGTACCGCGGCCGCCATCGGCTCAATTTTTGGTCAGGATGGATGGCACCATGGTTGCGTGGGCAATCTAGACTGGCTGTTATCGACGAAGAGAGTGTTGGGACGACTCGTGCGACAAGAGACTATAGAAAGAGGGAAATCGGCAGCGCCAACGGTTTGGAGTCAAGGAATGTTAAAAATAATTCCAGCTTTGGAAGTAGTGCGGTCACAATGGAAACCAGCACAGCTACGGCCACAACTAGAACTTCTGGGCGCAATTTGAGCTTCCGCGGCACTCCACCGACGTTTGATAAACTTGACGGCAACGCGGGGTACAACCCTAGAATGGCGAGGAGTTTGACTCGTAGATTACTGAAAGTCGGGTTTGAAGCAAAGGATGGCGTCAGTGATGGGGATACCGTTGCTGCCTCGTCCAGGCAGACTAGCGGGGCTTGGAAGGGGCGAGTTGAGCTGAAGAAGCGCGCAATGGAGCGGAAAAAGCTGGATGGCGGTGGCGGGACTAGACTGTTCAGTTTGCAAAAAAGAAAGAGTCTAACCGAAGCGGAAGGGGGTTACGACAGCGATGACTACGACAGCGATACTGAGGAAGGAGATAGCGACGCTCATACAGGCGTTCAAGAACTAGCGAGGACATCGATTAGGGATTTTGCGCACGCGTTCAATCAAGACATCTTCTGCGGCGGCGGCGACAGTTCGGCTACCGGGACTATCCGCATCCACGAGATTGATGACGAAGACGAAGACAACCAAAGAGAGGATACTAGTGCCACTGCGGAGAAGGGACGTAAAGATACCGATGGACTTCGGGTTGATGCAGTCTCTGTCCAGCCGATAGATGCGTCCCCCATGCAGATTCTAAACGCGGTAGCAGATGAAAATTCTCCTACAATAACAGCTGCAGCGGGTATGAGCACCCGGGTCAAGATTTCGACACCCGCTGGTACGTTGCGAGGGCGAAGGACGCTACGAAACATTGCGGAAACGCCGAACAGTCAGAAGAGAAGGATGGCGAGGAATACGCCGAAGAATACGGCATCGAGGACGGCATTAGAGGATATCGCGGCCGCCAGTACGGCTGATGAAGACGGAGATGAGAAGAATTAGCACAGTGGTGCTCAGAATGGAGTATTGCCAAGGTGACACTGACTGAGGTGGATGAGCTATTCTTTTTAAGACGGAGTGTTTGGTACATTTTATTGGATGCTACGGATATCAGGAGTTTTGGCTGACTAGAAGTTGCTATGGTGCTTTCTAAGATGGCACCGCTTGTTAGAGGACATTTCTCACCCGAGTTCTCTTTTATTCCGGGTATTGATTATGAAAGTCCCTGTAGACCAACTTTTCTTCCGTGTACTGGAGACATTTGTCACTCAGCTCGCAGGAACTAAATGGAGGAAATATTACACCCGGGCACTGATATCCTCACAATTTGTTTCTTGGTAATTAATCGTTAGCATAAAAAGCAAGAGTTCTACAATTAAGACATGACTGTTTTGCAAGCTAGGCACATTTCAAAATCCAGAAGCTAGGGACATTATTGGAGCTTGCTAGGCACCCGACAGTTTGTTAGTACTGGAATCCTTCTTTTATCAATTGAGCGGTGCTACCATACATGAATTACTACGTTCAGTGCAAGGAGCGAACCAAAAATCTGGAGCCGTATTCAGAGTAGCTAGAGGAGACAGGATAAAAATTTGCTAATCCTAGGTAATCTGCTGAATAGAAGATTTTTTTCGAACTGGCATGCATGCAGGTTATAGCGGTGTCCATTGTATACGTGTACATGTTCGTAATAAAATCCAATTCCGAGCATAGAAAACAAAGGAAATCCATAACATGAAGGTCGTTTTTTTTGTTCGTTTTTGAGAAATCAGGTAAAACATTATTGCGCGCAAGAAATAAATCCATCCTTCCATCCAAATCGACGCCACCGGTACGTTAAACAAAACAAGAAACTAGAGATAACTAGCAAACAATTTTCCACATGCATTGCCGTTCTGATCACTCCTAAAATGCAACGTTAAAAACCGCGCAATGCTTATGACTCGCTTCATCGCCCGCCATTTAATGCTTTCTTAACTCGCGATGTAACGGTTTCGTTGCCGCTGTCGCCCTCACTATCGCTGCTCAAACTGCCTCGGCTCTCCTGTCTATAGCTGCGAGCCGCGACAACCCTCCTATCCGAGCCCTGACTTGGCTTCCCACGCTGTTTACCAACCATCAAGTGCTCCTTCGGGACTGGCGAGCTGATTCGCTTCGGGGTAAGGCCTAGACTTAGAGGGTGGTGATAAGCTTTGGTTCCCAAATCTCCACGTGCCGACTCCCTGAATTGATGCGAGACATTGGTGCTAACGTCGTCGTCGTCATCGGATGAAGACTCAGAATCTGTGGTGCAGCAAGAGCAGTCGGAGGCGCAATCACTGTCAGATGTATCAGTGCTAGCGGTCTGGTACGTTCCCGCGGATTCTCTACGGCCGCTACGAGTTTGCGAAGAATACTCGGATCGTTTTTTGGAACTCGACATTCTCCTAGAATCGGGCATTGGGTGGGCATAGCTCTTTGTTCCTCTGGATGATGCTTTCGCAAGTGCCTTGGGTGGAGAGGTGACAGCTGGGGAAGGGCGAGAGACAGGGAGAGATTCAGAGACAACAGTGAAGGCGGCATCATCCTCGGCTTCAAACGATAGACGGGTTTCTGTTTCGTCTGCGATTGTGGAAAGGTCCGGTTGCGCAGCTGCGTGCTGGGCGGGCTGGCGTCTTGGAGCCGATTGTGAGGATGAGGACGAGCGTTTGGATTTCTTGGTTGATTGTCGGGGACCATTCGGTGCAGACTTTTCAGAAGAGGTATCGGTACGGGCGTAGGTGTAAGCGTAACGAGATGGATGTCGACCAGCACCGTTAAAATTCGTTCCTCGCTTTTCAAGCTGCGCTTCAGAGCCGAGATCCGATTCACCGTCGATTGATGGGGTTCGAACTGGGTGGGGGTTATACGAAGTCATGCGTGCAGGTTCCTCATCGGCATACGATTCGAGGTCAGGATCTCGGCTTGTAGATGTTGGAGAGCGATCACGCTTTTTCCAGCGTGTGAAAATATCGAATCCGGATGTGACGCTTCTCTTGCTGTTGTTTCGCTTTGGTTTAGCCCATTTCGCCTTAGGAATTTCACGGCCAGTGACTTCGGTGTGTTTCTCTGCACGTGGATCATCATAAGTGCCCTCCGTTTGATAGGTCAAGTCGGTGACAACGGTATCCGGCGCACGGGTGCTACCCGACGAGATCGTTTTGCCATCTGGGCCCTTTCGACGCAGGACTGAAGACTTGTAATCATCCCAATCTTCATCCTTCCAAGTAAAGCCACCTCTTTTTAAGAAGAACCACCAGACAGCTGCAGCCATTCCTCCTCCGAGAATAGCAAATATAGCGATAACGCCTTTAGAAAAGTCCGAAGGTTTCGCATAAGCAGCCCGCTTCTCGATGCTGTTAATCATCGCCGTTTCGATGGAAGCGCCCCAGATCGCATCGGCTGAGCGGGAGTAAATGCTAAGAACTGCATCCTTAATGGCAGATGCGGAGGGAAATGTTGTTGGTGCCATGTTTTCCGACGGTTTCGCAAAGAGCACTTGCCCCGTCAAGGGAATTTCGATGTCTATGGACAGTCAGCTCTCTAGGGGAAGGTGGGCAAGGGACCTTTGACCGCTTGAAAATCCAGTAGAACCAAAAGCAGTATCAAACCGCCGCACGAGTATTCAAATTCGTCAAAACGCCGAGTGCTGTAATTCCGTCAGCTTTAAAGGCTCCTTAAGGGCTGAGCGAATAGGTATCTTGGTGAGCGCACCTATTGAATATGGCAGTTGGTCCGCCACTTCGCCAAGGCCGGTCTGGTATATTGAAATCGTGACCGCTCGCAGTTTAGAGTAGAGCTTCGTTTCCGTGAGTTTCGTCAAATCGTGGTGATTTCGGTAGAGTTATGAAGGATGACGATGTGGTGAAGTTGAAGCTTTATTATGAGAATGAGGAATGATTGTGATGTTGCCCTGCACCGGTTGTTGGCAGGAATGTGTTGGCTTTTGTTTATGCGCGTTACGATGTGTTGCTAGGTCGGTCGACTGGGCAACGCAGAGCAGCAACTCGCGGCGCCGCGCTGCCACGAAAGGCCGCCGTCACGTGACAGCTCCTGCAACACTGCAACACACCCCACGCCATTTTAGGTACGCGCTGCCCAGCATCTCTAATTTCTTTCCGGCCTGCTTGACAAGTGTGGTTTGCAATCCCATCCAGGGGCTCTCTCTTTCACCCTTCTGTTCTCCGCTCATTGATGCCGATGCCTGGTGTCTACTCTATAGGTTCATTCGATATTTAACACTAGCTGACGACGGATTAAATTAATTAAATTAATTAACAAACGTCATGAGCCTCAGACCTGTGCTGCTCAAAATCGACCAGACGTCGACTTCGAGGCTGACCTATATGCTTAACTATCGAGCAAGCTTGCAAGAGGTCTCCTATTAATTCTACATCTCAAATATTGCTATTCTCAGTGCTGTGTAAAGCCCCTACAGAATCCAGAATGCCTTAAGACTTCTACTAACGGAAAAAACCGGCCCGATGAATAAACCTACACATATTATTGACACTAGATCTAGTGCGAAATTTGTTTCTAATAGGTGTAGCCGCTCGGAACTTCATATCGGATACCACTCCAAGGTGGGATAGTTCAGTATACTTAAGACTTTTCTGGTTCCGGCAACAATCTCGGAAGCTACACAAAATTTACGAGAAGTCAAGGAAAGAAATAACCCGCTCTCAAATGGCTAACTTAGCCGTAGCCTAAAAGGAGACATGTGAGGCAAATCTCACCTTCGTAACATTATCGTATATGCAATAGTACCATTAGGTACCTGAAAAAGTGAGAGCGTGTTGCATGTTGTCTCTGGATATACAATCCGCATTTTCGGACTGGGGGTCGTTTCATCAACAGCAAAGTTTCGTGCGAATCTGAAGCAAAGTTTGTGCACATCAGCCGTTCTTGCAGTATTGTGCAATGGGAAGGCAATCGAGTCCGACGTCGTCGAAGCTGAAGCCTTATCTAGCAAAATGGCTGAAACAACTCTGCGGGTCCGCAGAACTCAATACCAGTCAATGCAATGCTGCTGGCTAGAACCTAGCTGTAAAATGCCCTCCTATTCTTTCAGTATCTGCGATGATTTTCCTCTCACTAATATGCTTAAGTTTAAAATGTCTGTTACACGCATAAATTGTAACCCATCTAGGCTCGGTTATCGATGCACATTGGAATGCATCATAAATCATATGATTTCTGTTCGCATCAGCATAACATTTCATGCGATGCAAACTCAGATCTCCCATCAAAGCGGCGGATCGCTACAGATGATCGATATTATGCCATGTACACCGCTTCAAAGTCTGTGCATGTTCACACAGCTAGCCTCGAGACGGTATTGGTTCCGGTTTCTTGGAAGAGCGATATATGTAACCACCAAGAACATTAATAGAATAGAAAGGATCCATTCAAGACTCTTTTCGATTTCCGCTCTTCCCGCTGCAGCTAGTTTGTTTAATGAATGAATCAATAATACAAACCTCATGCCAGCTGATATGATTGTCATGACGAGGGCATCATGCCACCTAGCTAGTGGATGTTGATAGAGCAAATGCCTCAGCTCAAACTGATTCCGCAACGCCCATCACGGGATCTCGCTCTCCTGCTCTGAATATGAAGCGCCCAACAAGCATGCCTGGCATGCAGGCTGTGTCACCGACAAACGTGTGTCTGTAACAGAGCCACAACTATCCCCGTTGACCTATGCTCCTCGAGCTTTACACGATCACCAATGCAATGCACGGTTCCTGCACTCCCTGATTTCTAATAATCCCTCGGATGCATCCAATCGATGCCCCTTTCCCTCGCAGAAACACGCAATTTCGAAGGTGCGTACAATTGCAAAGATCTTAGTCTTCAAAGTTATACTAACTTTGATATTGCTCTGCTTGAGACTAGTTGGGACAGCGTTTGCCCGAGAGATCTTATTCGAGCAGCCAACGCTAGGGATCTCGATGGCGTTCTTGGGGAACCGAGGGATTGTAAACTCCCTTGTCGGTCATCGATGCGATGCATATCAGATATACCCGGCCCTGATTAATGTCAGCTTTGAAGACGGAGAATTTGACTGGCAAAGACTTGATATACGGATTTTGTACCGGGATTCTGCGGCTAACTTGTCTACTCACACTCCCCAGGCCGCCGATAGGACCCGCTTGCGATTCTCCGATAGGTCTGTCGATTCGCTACGTAAGGAGAGGCGTCACTATGGCGAGCAAGCGTTGGATATGGTGGGAGTTGCCAAGCCATAAGTAAAAGGAAGAGCTACACACAAGTACATAATTTATGTTGTACATTATATACAGTACCAGGTAAGCCCATGTACCATAACAACTTAGCCTAAGCTTC
Organism: Drechslerella coelobrocha; assembly: GCA_036971555.1. Taxonomy (NCBI): domain Eukaryota; kingdom Fungi; phylum Ascomycota; class Orbiliomycetes; order Orbiliales; family Orbiliaceae; genus Drechslerella; species Drechslerella coelobrocha. The sequence continues at coordinate 1,269,217 of JAJTUH010000003.1, forward strand.
TCCAGATTCGACATCCAACTAACCTCCCAGGTTTAGACTTGCCTCTTTGAGAACGAAGCATGATTTCGCCGGCATCATTGGAGCTGCGGAACGACGTGTTAACTCAGCTATGGCATTGCCGTTCCATCGTGGGCCCGGGCGCTGCGGCTGCCTTGAGCTCGAGCTCCTTCTGCACCGATCGAGCACCCCATATCTCTGTTGGTAGACCCGATTATATCCCGCTGCATATTCTTGATATCTATACTAGTTATTTAACGTAATAGTATAGAGAGCTGCAAATTAGCTCTCGCTCGCAGTTTCAGCGTCTGACTGAATCTACCGGTTGGCTGTAGACTTGCATCCATATTGTCAATTGGTTGCAAATTGCTGAGCTGCTGCATCGCACGTCGGTAAAAAAAAGAGAAAGAGATATGTAAAAAACAAAACAAACGAAATAGAATTTTGGTATGTACCAAAGAGTATCTCAGATGCTTAACCAAGGCTCGCACTAACGCAATGCGTCATGACCAAGCACTCACAAGAATCATGTTGGATACCCTTGAACATACGCGTAAGTTCCAGATCTTTTCGCGCAGCTTTCATGGACCAACCAGAGACCAAAGTCGGAAGCTAGTATCTTCGCTAATCGATGAAAACCTAGCTTGGCAGACAAAATGCATTGCATGTATACTGCCGATATCTTAAATCAAATTAAAGTGATGCATGCAAGGGCCTCAGCCCAGCCCGATAACTTTACAGGAGAGCTATTTATCTTGCGTTCCTGGTGGAAGTCTTGGAGTTCCAAATCAGATCAGCCCCTGTTCTTCAAATTGCGATTGCCCTAGAATAATGATTGATCCCTTGGGCATTGATCTCTCGCTCAAGCCACCGACGACGCCGCTCTTGAGCTCTCGAGCTCAAAGCTACGCCAAAGTTGGTTCAGTCAAATTTAACAAGCTACTTGCACTGTTGGAATCTTGAAACGCCGATTTCTATCTAATTGCGTCAACCTAACCTAAACTCCGATCATCGAAGCGTGATACATGCAGAGCTAGTTGGATGTTGTTCCTAAAAATACAAGGCTGGCGAAAAGCTCAACTTCGCGGTCTGAGCGCTTAGGTACAAGGAGCCGGATCCCAGCTCAACCTAGCCAATCATAATGACGTCTTCACGCCATCTCCATCTCCAGAAGGTGCAGACACTGCAACTGAGAGCTCAGCCAACCAATCACCACAGCGAAATTTCCAAATCTGGCTAGCACAACGGGAAGCCCCACAATATAACCGTTATCACGCGATATCACCAATCGTCAGCGCCCTCTGGCCTCTTTCAATTAATCGAAACCGACCGCCACAACCTGGGCGTTCGTGAGGTCTACTAAAGCTCGTCAATTGCTTCTTCCTGGTTGCCGTCAGCCAGACGCCCGGGGTACCTCCGTTTTGGGGAAATGCTCGCTTCGAAAAATAGCCCTAAATGAGCGGGCATAATCCCACCTCTCACATGGGCGTTCTTGGAAATGAAAATTGGACACCGTGGAATAGCTGCACGGCTGCATACTGCCATGCAGGTGAGGTGAGCAACCCAGGACTGGTAAAGATGCACATGGGCTTGGTCATCGCTGTTGCCGGAGCGTCGCTTTCGAATCGAATTTGTGGCTCACGAGCCATGATTCCATAGGTCGACCTTATGCCGACATCCTTGACAGTCGACATGGGTCTTCGTCGAGACGAGCTTGCGAGCAATTACCTCCAAACAAAACAATTATACCGAGAAGGAGAATCGTAGAGGGGCTATAATACTCGTCCGGCGTCGCCTTTATCCTCGTCGAATCTCTCTATGAAACGTCCAGACGAGCTACCTTCTTCTCAACGCGGTATCCTCCACAGCTCCTTTTAGCTGTCCCGATTGCATCGGTCTGGTTTCCCTGGTTTCTGGCGTACTCCGTTGCTGGACCTTTTTTTTTTCTGTTGCTCCCAACAGCTCTATTTCGCCGGCGATATATAGCTTACAATTATACTAACCCAGGCATATCCGCCAATTAGTTTGGGAGCGTTAATCCCCTGTGGACTTTTTCTCATCTGATCTCTGGAGACCTATATTATTCTGTCTTCGCTGTAAAATCCTGGACCGACGGCAGGCCTGACAAAATATTGCACAATCTCACCACCCCCTGTTGCTTCTCGAACTTGCAGTTGTTCTCTGGCCCGCAAGGCGTTTTAGTTATCCAACAAGTTCGATATCTCCGATACTGTTGACGTTCGTCCAGCTGGTCCCGTCGGGTATATTCCTGGGTAGGTTCCTTTCGTGATACGACTGGTTTAAATTTTTTGGCTCGGCCTACTAATGTGACTACAAGGTTAGAACTATCTCCTACTTTCCCACGACGACTTCAAACCGTCCCTACGGTCCACAATAAAAATGTCGTGCCTCGCCGCTTGCTTCGGAAGGAGCCCCCCACCACGGCGCCACAGCCAGGCGTCGAATACAACAAGTTCAAGGTCGAGCTCGAGAGAAATCAAGATCTCAGCACCCATGGAGGTCCGCCGCGAGACGCCCAGCATATCCGGCCTACCACTCGAGATGCAAATGGAGCTTGCCAAATCTCCCAGCACCTTTATAACTCCCCCTCATAGGCCAGTCAACAAGGCTCTCAATGCCAGACCTAGCACCAACGCCAAGCCTGGACCCAAATTCTCTCTCATACCCAGAACATCGGGAATTCCAAGAACCAACCCCGTCGTTCGCGGATCCGGGGCACTCTCGCCGCCGCCCGTCTACGAAAGCGTTGTCTCCAATCACACAACGCCAGTGCGCGCTCAGACGCCAGTTCGTGGTCCAACACCAGTTCGCGGTACAACACCAGTTCGTGGTACAACCCCTGTACGCGGTCACCGCCATGTTCGGAGTGGATCTCAGGCATCCGTAGCTACACGCCGTTCAGAAGGTGTCCGATCACCAACGCCACGGGCATCCCGCACTCCCAAGTACTTCACCACCCCGCCGCCAACAGACCCTATCGTTGACGAGAAGCGCCTGTCCGGCCGTCCGAGCCCCAGTCCCGCCGTCATTGATCTTGATACCACTCCGCGTGTGCACAAGATTTTCCGTATCCTGTCGCCGCCCCCAACGAGACTCACGTTTACCCAAGCCGTAAGGGAGACTACTCCGTCGCCCGAGAAGCAAGCAGCAGCAATCGTTGGCCCCACCAGGAGGCTGTCAAGACGATTTTGTCGCCGCTGGAGCGGTAGCAGCATCGGCTCCAATCCCGCTAGTAATCATGGTGCCCAGCGCCACAGCGTCCCTCAGCAGCTGCAACAACAGCAGGAGGTGCAAGAACCGCTCGGGCAATCGCAGTTACATGATTTAGCAGAACTAAACGAACAAGAGAAAGATACTGAGGTTGACATTGAGCAGCGGGCAAAACAGAAAGAGCCGAAAGCAAAAGCTTACAAGGATACCGCACCGGAAGGCAAACCGCAACAAACCGAGCAAAAGCCAGAACAGAAGAAACACAGGCAACAACCTGCAGAGGCAAAGCCACAGAAACAGCAAAAATCTGAAGAAAGGCAGCAAAAGCCTGAACCCAGGCCGAGGAAGGAAGAATCCAAGCAACAGAAAGAAGAACCCAAGCAAAAGAAAGAAGAGCCTAAACAAAAGAAAGAGGAGCCCAAGCAAAAGAAAGAAGAGCCTAAGCAAAAGAAAGAAGAGCCTAGGCAAAAGAAAGAGGAGCCTAAGCAGAGGAGAGAGGAGAGAGACTCAAAGTCAAAGGCCCAACAAAAACAGCCCAGGCAAATAAAAGAACAAAAGACACAACAGCCAGAGATCGAGAAACCTGTGGAGAAAAAGGAGAAAGAGAGGACGAAGCAACAGAAACCACAGTCCCAGTCCCAGCCGCAGCCAAAAGAAGAAAAAGAGCAAAAGCACAAGCAACCTCAAAAGCCACAGCCAACCCAGCAAAAGGAAGAGAAGGTGGCCCCAACAGAGCAAAAGCAAGAGCGGCACATATCAATCATCTCCATCTCATCTAACAGCTCAAGCGATTCGACTTCGACAGCTGCCTCTTCTGGTTCCGATGCTTCTGGACTTTCCATCGGTTCTTCTACCTCTTCTTCCTCTTCCTCCTCGAATTCGTCGTCTGATTCTGCTCTGCGAGCCCAGCAGCTGACCCCAACTCCCCGTCGACAACATCGTCGCGGAGTTCCGCCCCCGACGCCCGTACGCAGATACTATTTAACAACAAGGCTGCCGAACGGGGATGTTAAGCCTGTGACCATGGTACCACAACTAACTTTATCGGTGCCTGTTCGCCGCGCAAGGTCCAGGCGGGATGCGACTCCGATTGAGATTAGTCCCATCGGTGATGCGTGGCGTCGCAGCCGAGAAAGTGCTGAAGGTGCTAGCAGTCGACGCAAGAAGCACTGATCTATATCTTTGGACTCTTCTCATCGGAAATGATATCTCGGTCTACCCATACCTCTCATCTTTTCCACAACATTTCTCCTCCCTGCTTCCTTAGCAGGTATGACCTTTACGACACATGCCTTTTTGAGTATGCTTTTCGGTAAACTAGTTGGCGTTTTCTTGGTCTTTCCTTGATCTTTTTATTTTACGACTCGGCTACGCGCCTTTACGATCTCCAGTTAATAGATTGATACCCTACTGGGCTTTCTATTATCGTCCGCTCCTTTATTATTTAATCGTTAATTTATGTGGGGGATGGGATTGAAGCCTCCGGCGCTCAGGATTCGAGGCGAGGCGATATGACGGGACATCGGATTGAAGGCGTTACTCTTCGCAAGATGGTGGACGGAATTAAGGTCGCCACGACGGTTATATGTTGATTATCATTTGAAGTTTCCTGTTTGCTTATCACGCCCATATGTTACGAGTTATGAGTTATGAGCTATGAGACTACGAGGCGGGGCGCATGTGATTATGATCCGTTCTCTTGTTGTGCTAACCAGAATATATACTCTGGATTGCATGGATATCTATAAGTATCTATTATATTGAGCTTTGGTGCGTTTCCTTGTCATAAAAAGTCACAACTATGATATCACAAGTGGGTTCGAGGACCCTTCAAGAAAATGTGAAAAGCGACATGAATTGTGTTCTTGTCAATTCTTAATAAATTATGCTAGTGTTACCGATAAAGGGCAATTTCTTTTTTAGGAAAATGGTTACTAAACCAAACTGGTGTTCAAAAAAAAACAAGTAGGAATGATTTCAACTTTTACTTCAGTTCCGTTTTTGCTTTTTTGGTTTATTCATCGTCCTGCTTCTTTCCAATCAATACATCAATCTTGCCGCTCACTGTTGCGACTTGCCCCCGGCTCTTCCCATCTCCCTTGATAACTTTCCAGAATTTACCAATGGGACTCCTTTCCTTCTTAACAACCTTCGTTCCATCTCCACGGATCTCGATATGCCCAGAAGTCGTCTCGAGTTTCAAACCACCCTGCCAGTCAGCAGGATAGTGCACGGCGATATCACCGCTAACGCTCCTGTGGGTTGAGTACAATGGGCGGGGGTGGAGGCTACCGAGGAATCTGATGCGTTGGTTGCCGGATACGGAGTGGGATTTGATGCAGCCTGTCTTTTCTTCTAGGTTTGCAGATACGACATCTGTGGTGATGTCGCCGCTGGTGGTCTCAAGGTCCAGCACATGACGGAGCGGAAATTCGCCCGAGATGGACCCAGAGACGGATTTGACTTGCAGGTTAGTTGCATCAATCCCGGTTTTATCAGTAGATTTGCCAAAACTTATGACATTGCCGGCCACGGAGGTTAGAGAAATGGAATCGATCTTTGTGGTGAAGGTGTCCTTGACAAGAATAGAAAGTTCGACGGTCCCAACGCGTAAGCGTTCTAGCGAATACGAGTCTGACTTGGGCACTACCAAGACAACGGTGGCGTTGACTGTCTCTTTGGCGAAAGTGAAAGGATCAATCTTGAACGAAATGCCATTAAGCTCTTTGTCGATGGTAAACTTGGAGCGTAGTGCAGGGTTTGAAAGGGAGAAACGGAAGTAGGTGGAGATGTTTTCAGCTTTTGGGCAGGAGTGGACGATGAGATTGCCGATGACTCGTATGCGAGTGGGACCAGGGAAAGACTCTTGTTTGATCCAGAAGGATTTGAGATCTGGGGGGAAGGTGTAATGTTCAGTAGGGATGGTCGGCTCGTCGGTGCCATCAGGCAGTGTGCCTAGGGCCAAGTCGACCTCCCTATCAACATCGATATCAGAGGGAGGGTCAGGTTGCGGCCAGGTGTGCATGGCGTGTTTGTGCCGCTGCAAGATATCAGAATTGTTAGCTACTCTTAAGTTACTTTGCAAGCTTCAAGATCAACTTACATGGCATTTATGGATAAAGACGGGTGCCAACGTGGACCAGAGCAGGAAGATAGCGCCGATGGTTAAGAAAGTTCGGATGGCACGCCGCCAGAGAGGACGCTTTGGCTTGGGAGCAACGGGCTCAGTGACATCTACAACGCGGTAGACGACGTCCGACTCCTTCTCATCAGTGTATCTCTCGAACTCCATGGTTGATATAGCTTGAGCGGTGTGGTTTAATAGATATTCCTTGCTGGATAAGAGAGTATGCGGATATGAGAGATAGCGATGTGATCTGTCGACGGGCGAGAGCTGTTTTATACGAGGCCGAGATGCGTTGGGCATACGTCATGGGCAGTCGTCATCGCGAACTTTGCTGACGGTACACAATCGGCCCGTCCTCCGCCGCGTCCTCTTGTTCAATCTCCGAGCTATGAATTCGTATTCCGAAGAGAGCATTCCTCGATCTCGCAATGACAGTCGCCACGAGGAGCGGCATCCGTTCGCATTCCTGATCTGTTCGCGGGACGAACCGAACTGTGAGCGGTTCTTACCAGCATCTGGCCGTTCGATTTCGATTTCCCCACATTTTGCATCGCATCCGATCGCAAGATATCATCCTATCGCTGCTCGCAGCCAGATAAATTCAACCGGTTAGCTTTGGACGCCCTCGATTATCACTATATTCCTCCAGGAATTTGACTACTCACGTTATCGCCGACGCCGGGCGCATACCTCCGGAGATGAGAACCTTCCTTCTTCAGCATTGTTGACCGCAGTTGCACCTTTTCGTTTAATTTGCAGGATGGTGTTTTAGCGGCCGTCTTTCCTTCCGCTTTCTCCATGGTTGCACACTGTCCCAGCCAGTAGAAACTGCTTCGGGCAGCTGCGAGACTCGACCGCCCTATGGGACACAAAGGTATCTGTTCCTGCGCCCGAAAACATCGAGTGATCCGGGTGGTTCAGTTCCGTTAGCCTCCCATGTCACTGGACGCAAATTTTTCTAGACCATGTCGAAGAATGAACGCAACAGCCCCATGCGATAAGATCCGTACTTAATTCAAGCCATGTCAGCTCTGCATTAAGCTTTTCGGCAGGAAGAAGAATCGACTGTCACCTAGTCTTGTCGCTGGAGCCGGAGTGGATCTCGCCATTCAGCCGCCCAGCCAATTGCCGGCATGCATTCAACATCATGGCTTCTATCGAGCAGAAAACGTGATCCAACGGCGACTTTCTATTGTTTGGTCGATGCTCGCAGCCGGTAGTCTCGGGCGCAGCCTGCTCGTATCAGAGCAAGGAATTCGACCAAGCCCATCCTGACGGGCTGGGTCCGTTAGGGAGATCCGATCTGAACGGGGATGCAGGCCTGTGGAGGAACGCGGCGCCACCACATGCAACAGTCTTTCATTGCACATGGGGCAGTTGGTTCGCGGCTTCCACTACCATCATCTTGTGTCACTCCACTGCTACTTGAATTACCTAACTGGCATCGATCACGAACGCTCATGCTGAGGGATGGCATTGTAGCCAGGCGAAACATCTTACACACAGAGTCACTCTCGACTTTAAAGTTTCTCAGACAACAAGTCGTGTCAGACAAGATGAAGCAAGAAAAGGGGCGGCCCTGGCCGCCCAACCAATCGTCTGCCAACATCATCCCACGCCCACTATCTCGACTACCAGGAACAACCGCAATAAACAAGCCTCGACAAGTTTGAAAAGATTCATATCCTGCAGGCTCTTGCCTGCCTACACTTCCCTGCAGTGTCAATCGCCTGCCAGAAAGCAGTTGCCTAAGCTGGGCCACATCTCTTTCCTGCTTCGGCTGCAAGCGAACTACCCAGGACAATGCGTGGTACACATGTGCAGCATTATAATGTTTGTTTCTGTTGGCCACGAATCTGAAAGGAAAGAATGGTATCCTACTCCTTCATGCATACCGCGTGCAGTATCGCAATAAAATGACGTTGTACGGCAAAAGGCAGGCGATGGGATTCTCTGGGCAGCTCTTGGCCCATCCAATATAACACAGGCGATCCTGGTGTCTCACTGCAAGGGGTACACCAAATCCTGTATCTCCTCGCGCAATAGTCAAATGCTTGGGATACATGGATTGGGTCCACGCCTTTTGCTTCTCTTCTGCGTGGGACACTGTTGTTAGACTGTAGGAGCCATACCCAGGAGATGGAAGCTCCACAAACCGGGCTTCTACTTCTGCTTGGCGTCGGTGAAAGTATAGAAAGTAGAAGGTCTGGGAGGAGACGCCAGGATGTGGAAAAGGGATATAAGTTCTGGGATACCCGCTCAGCGACTGGTCCTCTTTCCACTTTGCTGATCACCAACCGCGACAGCGTCTGTCCAGTCTCTCTTTTATAGCTTTTGTTGTTCTCCGGGTTTTGGCATTATAATAGCATAATCCAACATGGTTGCCTTTTCGAAGCCTTTGACCGCTGCCGCGATCTTCGCAGGCCTAGTTTCTGCACAATCGTACCAACGTCTAGGTACCTGCCCGGACTTTGGATGCATTATTCCTCCGGATCAGTAAGCTACCACTCTTCTAGAACGATTGTAGCCATTTCAACATGCATCTACATTGGCATTGAGACTGGAAACTGTTTGTTCATACACTAACCTTGTGTAATAGGGCTGATTTCCTCGCTGGTCAGCGATTCGATATCCGTCTCGAGGTCCATGCTCCTGTCAATGGGACCGAGGCTACCGGAAACCCCAACCCAGACGAGAACTTCTCCTTCACTATCGAGAGAGTTGGTGGCCACCGTGGTGTCCAATCCGGCGCCAAGTGGTTCAAAGTTGAGGAACCAAAGCTCGAGAAGTGGCAGTTCGGATGGTATGAGGACTTCTTTGCACGGGACGCAAAGACCCCATCCATGGTCAATGTCGCTTCTAAAGCCTACCGCAAGGTCTACCTTGATGAGGCTGGTGAATACAAGGCCACCCTCAAATATGACGGCAAGACTACCACCGCCACCTGGATTGTTCGTGACATGGAGGAGGTCAGGAAGACCAGGAACGTTCTCTTCTTCATTGGCGATGGTATGACCACCAACATGATCACTGCCGCTCGTCTACTTGGCCACAAGTCCATCAACGGCAAATACCAGACCAAGATGGCGATGGACACTTTCCCTGTCCTCGGCCACGCCATGACCCACTCCGTCGACAGTTTCATAACCGACTCTGCCAACTCTGCCACCGCCTTGTACACCGGTCACAAGTCCACTGTCAATGCTCTTGGAGTATATGTTGATTCTAGCCCCAACGTCTTTGATGATCCCAAGATCGAGAGCATTGCTGAGCTCTTCCACCGCGTCTACGGTGGCCACGTCGGCATCGTCAGCACTGCTACCGTATCTGATGCGACTCCGGCAGCTCTGACTGCCCATACCCGTGATCGTGGCCAGTACCCATACTGTGTAGACTCGCTCCTCAATGGTACTAAGAACCAGACCCGACCTTGGATTGACTGGAACGGTCCAGATGTCCTCTTCGGTGGTGGTGCCGAACAATTCTACAGCCCTGAGCTTGGTGGAAAAACTTATCTGGACAAGGATTACTACCAGGAGTTCTCCAAGTCTGGATACGGAGTCTACTGGAACAAGACTTCCCTTGCCACTGCGCCCAACACTGAGCGCGCTCTTGGAATCTTCTCCGTGTCTCACATGTCCAAATGGCTAGACCGCAATGTGTACAAGAACAACCTCAAGAAGCAGAGCAACCACCCATCCGGTAACAAGGGTGACGCTGAAGACCAGCCCGGCCTCAAGGAGATGACTCTCAAGGCCATTGATATTCTCCACACCCGCGCTAAGGCCGACAAGCGCCGCAAGTCGCAAGGGTGGTTCCTGATGTCCGAAGCCGCCTCAATCGATAAGATGATGCACGTTCTCGACTACGACCGCGCTCTTGGTGAGCTCCTCGAGCTAGACGACACCATTCGCGCTTCTATCGAGAAGCTTAAGGCCCTCGGAGAGCTCTCCAACACCCTCATTGTCGTCACCGCTGACCACGGTCACGGCTTTGACGTCATGGGCTCCGTCGATACCAAGTATCTTTCAGAGCAGAAGGAGGACCGCAAGAAGCGCGGCGCTGTTGGTGTCTATGAACAATCTGGCCTATCGCAATATATCGATACCAACGGAGTAAGCTACAGTGAGGGCTCTCACTTCCCGACCAACTGGACCCCGCGTTACTCGATCTTTGCTGGTATTGCCACCAGCCCGGATCGCCGCGAGGATTACAGAGTGCACCAGAACGGCCCTCGTGTGCCTGCTACCAACACTCCCGGACGCCCCTCGACCGACTTCTATGCCAATGACAAGGACGCACCTGACGGGTTCATTGTCAATGGCACTCTGCCCACTGACCAGCCGCAAGGTGTACACTCGCTCACTGACGTGCCTGTCTTTGCCATGGGACCGTGCCAAGAACTCTTTGGTGGTGTCCATAACAACATTGATATCTTCTTCAACATGGCCAACTGCCTTGGCCTGAGCCGAACAGCGCATGGCAAGGGCGAGGACCCGGTTGGTAACTAGACACATTTTTAATGTTCTAGTTAAATTTTCTCGCTCTTATTTATTTACCTCGATACCTTTCTGGAGCCCTCGCGATAAGCAGCGGTAGCCAGAAACAGGAATTTTAATGTGCTCGCTATATATACGATGACTTTTTTCCTTTCTCAGATGGTTGAGGTTGTTCTCTGCCAATGTATATATTATAATAGCGGTTAGAATGAAAAATATCTTTTACCAAGCCATATACACGCTTTCGTATCGTACTGTGATCGTAGATAATTCCAGAGCATTAATTTCTGGTGCTCGGGTAGGGATGCTTACACATAGTCTCATAACCACACTTTGCATGTGAATCGTACATCTCCGCGTTGTTTCGCGAATTCGTCGCCGACACTCAATTCCAACAAACGTTGCACCCATCTCGCCTCGTCTTTTGAGCTTTCGGGGAACCTCAATCTACATTTAACTTCTAACGTAGTTGAAGCGGACACTGTTCTCGGAAAACATTGGAAGCTCGAAACAAGCATGGCAGATACGCGCAAGACGGTACTCATTACTGGGTAAGTGCCACGCCACAATGTTTTCGTCGGCTAGTATATCCATATAGCTGACGTGCACGGCTTTGTAGTGCAGGGGTCGGGGGTATCGGCGGGTGCCTTGTGCAGGAATTCCAGCGCAGTGGTGAGTTCACATTCGCCCTTGGATGTATCCATCGGCACTTTTTACCACTATTCTGAGCAAAGATTTTGAAGGTTGGCCAAGTGCAAAATGTGCCGACGGCGCTGATAGCTTGGACCAATATAAATCTGTTGCGACGGAAATGCAACGTAATCAACACAGGTTATGCTCGTGTAACCTATAACGTTGTGTTACTAGAAAGTAGACGTCTAATGAGCCTTTTGCCGTCTGATGCCCATAGGATATAGAGTCTTTGCTACCGCCCGGCGGCCCGAAACGCTCGAACCCCTCAAGCAGCTGGATAGCGTTGAGCTGCTCGCATTAGATGTGACAAAAGCAGCTTCGATCGAAGATTGCAAGCAGCAAGTTGCACAGCTGACAGGCGGCAGGCTGGACGTCCTTGTGAATAACGCGTACGTAAATTTAAACCAGCCCGTATAAAATGATACTATGCATATTATATATACATATATTTTTTTTTCATACACTGGAACGACAACGTCTACACAATGGCTAACTGTATACCGGATCTATAACTGTTATTTCTGATTCTGATAAAATAAAGCGGCCGCAACTACACCATGCCCGCGCTAGATCTCTCCCTAGACGAAGTTCGCGAGACTTTCGAGATTAATGTCTTTGGCGTGATGATGGTCACTCAGGCCTTTGCTCCGCTGCTCATCGAAGCAAAGGGCAAGATTGTGATGATTGGCAGTCTGGCGGGCGTGATGCCCTACGCATTCGGCAGCGCGTACGGAGCATCCAAGGCTGCGATACACTCGTACGCTAACACGCTACGGGTGGAAATGAAGGCTTTCGGAGTCCAGGTTATCAATGTGAGTTTCATTACCGTGTTCACTAGAGATATTCCGGCAGGGATTTCAGTGCTAATCGCAGGCTAATCACGGGCTACCTAGGTCATTACGGGGGGTGTCGCGACCCAGCTGGCGAGAGTAGATCGGCAGCTGCCACCAGGTGCGCTCTTGTTTATATTGCTAGTCGCTGGGCTTTCGGTCCCGGTCAGTCCAGAGGCTAGTTGCTTTTTATGCTTCACTGACGGTATATTTTGGGGTCTTCTGGGTTAGATTCATATTATCTACCAATCAAAGACTACTTTACGAAGAGAGTTCAGTATTCGCAAAGTGAGTTCTCCTACCCATCGCGAGCCTGAATAGTCAAATCATCAGAGATGATCAACGAAGCTGACATCCGTGGTGCGATCACTTCACGCAGAGAATTCCATCGCCCCGGAGCAGTATGCAAAAAACGTAGTGGCGCAGGTGACAAGGCGTAATCCAAGCCCATGGCTATATGAAGGATATTTTGCGTGGGCAGCTTGGTTCCTTGATGCCTTCATGCCAAAATGGATTTTTGTGAGTTATATATATATCCGCCCCTAATTTTCCGACTATATGATGGGTAAAAAGGCCAATCATACTGGGCATTAACTCACTAATTGTTATCTACTATGATGTATACACAGGATTCGTTCATGATGAAGTCATTTGGGATCATAGCATTGAGAAAAATGTGGGATGAGAAACGGAAACAGGCATAGATGTTGCAATATTTATAGAGAATGAATGGATAAACCCCCGGCTCGCCTTCACCTAGAGACCCAATGCTCACGAGTCAGAGGGCCCGTCTTTATAAGATAAAAACTTTAACACTCTGCGATTACACGATCCGTTCATAATCCGTCCCCGCTCACTCCATGTACTTGCTAGAATTATGCTATTAAACAATTAGTTAGTGGCATCTTCGTGGCCATCGTATTCGTATATTTCGTAATCGTGCTTCATCCTATGCTTCCTGGCTTAAGGTCAATGGTTCTTCAATTTCACCTCCGACATCGGACGGAGCGTCTCCGTAACTCGCCATAGCGCGTTGCGTGCTTGCTCTTTGCGTGCTTGCTCTTGGTGTGCTATGCATAGAGAAACCAGCCCCCCATCCACTGTACTGGCTGGATTGGAGCGATATTCTCGCTTCTTCCTCTCGTACCGAGCTTCTCAGCAATGTAAAATCACGTATTTTTACCGGGGATGGCGAGGCGGGCAGCTCCGCCTCGCTGTTTGGAATGTAGTCCGCGAACAACGGCTCGCATTTCTTCACAACTCGCTCAATAATATCCGCGTAGTGCGTTTCGAGGAACGATATAGCTCTCGCCGAGGGGATGTCAGCAGGACTGATCTCTACGCGGAAACGCATTATGTCATTGAGGTGTAGTTGCTTCATGAACTCCGGGACCATACGGCGATAGCGTAGTCGCTGGCAGTGGCGTAAGCAGAGCCACATGAGCAGGCGCTCATGTAGGACATCCTTGCTGCTAGTCATGGCCTTTAATTGGAAGATCTCACCGGCTGTGCGAGGAGGTGTTGCGTCGTATGCAAATAGGAGATTGATCGCGAGGATCGTTGCCTCGACTTGGTTTATCATCTGAAGATTGAGAGCCGGGAACCGCTCGATTATGGCTAGGAGTTCGTTGTGCTCGTCCCCCCAGTACTCGTCGAGATAGGTGTCCAGAATAGACGTTTTCATGTCGAGCGAGCCGTTTTTGGTTTCAAGTTGCGAGAGCAGGCCTTGGAAAACGAGTCGCGTGGTGACTAGCAGCCGGGTCTCACGCGAGTCAAAGAGTGTTTGATACAGCTCTTCTTGTTCCTCGTCAGTTAACTCTGTTGGGTTGGACTCATGGTCTTGCGCCCAGTACGGCTTTTTCCTTCTCTCCTCCTGTACGGTGACCAGGCCAGATCGCTTGTTGCTTGGCGTCCAGCCGCTCCCGTAGTCGTCGGTCATGGAGAAGTACTCTGGCCATTTCTTCGGGTTGGCCACGTACTCTTCGTTGTATTCTTTCCACCAGAGTTCCGCGATCTCATCGTATCGTTTCTTGATACTTTCAAAGGATTTGTCTTCCAGCCTGTCAAAGTTGTGGTCAATCCAGCAGTTGAAAGTTTCAAGGCACCAGCGGTGGTAATACGCCGGGTACAGCAGATGCGTTCGCCATAGAAGTTCAATAGCGACGGTGGGAAGGAGGTCCTTTGTAGGGTGCTTCGCCTTCAACTTCATGAATCTCTCGTATTTCAGACCGGATCCTTCTGGGAGGAAGCCTCGATCGGCATGACCTAGCTTTTGGGTGAATTTGAGCTTGTCCAAGACCTTAGTTACGCCATTGCCGTCCCGTGACAACTCGCCAGTCCCAACTTGGGAGAGGCCATAGAGGCGTTCGATATTGTCCGCAAAGTTGCGGAGGTTAGCAATTGATGCGGAGAAGTCAACCGTGGTAACATGATTGAGTGTCGTTTTGTAGCGTCTGATGAGGTCTTCCCAAAAGGTACTACAGTCTGTCTGCATTACATTTTTGTGGATATTGGTGGATGGCATGTCCCGGTCGATGACATGGGCTTGCGCGAGAAGTTCAAGCCAGTCCTCTTCATACCCCATATTGTGCTTTAGAACCTTAATCAGGCGGCCCCAAGCCTCATCGGGGATCGAGTGTCGGAGTACTCTGTCAATAGTGTACTTTCCAGCATCTGGTCCGATGCTGTGTCGACCCAACATGTCCGGAAAATTCCGAGCTTCACCGTCTTCGGGCTTTTGAAAGTACGATATGGCGTTTCGGAGGGACACCATGTCGTCTCTCAGGTACATCCACTTCAATGTCAAAATGTTATTGAAGCAGCCGCAGTACCGGCACACGAAGTCTTCGCCTTCGAGGAAGGAGAACCAGGTCTCGCCCTTATCTTTGGTGAAATAGCTGTCGCGATCGCAGCGAGCGCACATCATCCGTTCTGGCATCTCGTCCAGGAGCCGAGTGCTCTCGGATGTTAGTGGCCCACCCTCTGGCCAATGAAGGTAGTCCGTTGACGGGTGCTTTCCATTAAGACACTCAAAGTCGAAGCCCTTGGGCTTGAACGTTGCCCCAAGCCCTCTGTGTTTGTAGAATCCCAGCGTTCGCTCTAGCGGGAATGGCAAGTCTAGTAGCGGTGTTGGGTGCTCGAATCGAACTTCACCATACAAGCGATTAATGGTCCGATGGATATCGTCCTGGTAGCAACCTGGGGATAGCATGTGGCAATATTGTAATATTGCGAGATCTCTGCCATTGATGTTATTATATTAGGATGGGAACGTCAAATATCAAGGGTGCAGCTGAGACTCTTACATGTATGGTAAGGGCATCATCCCCATTGCTCTTTTAGTGTGTGAAGTAGTACGACCCTTCCTCATAAAGTGATCCAGCTGGAGTTGCTGTGTTTGAACGTGCACGGCATATTTTGCTTCAGTGTATCTAACAACGTGGGCTAGCAGTCGACGTTCACTGCGCTCTGCAGCACGTAATATCGCAGGAGACGTGTGGTTGGTAAACCAAGCTCGCTCGTAGCTGAGGGGGGCACGCTTCCCAATGTTATCTAGACCCTTTACGAAGTGATTGAGAAGTAAATCGCAGTGTTCCTAGTCGGCTGTCAATAATCTCGGTCTTAGATTGAACACTTATCATGAACTCCGTGAATTACTTACTCGAACAGCCCTCGCATCGAAACGAGAAAGCTTGTCGGAGTGGTATTTGAACCCGGAATCACAGACGAAGGGATAGTGAGATAACTCCTGTTTTAGAGCTTGAGAGGAGGGGTGAAGATGGATATGCATGTTTCTCGTGATGCGTCGACGGCAGCGTGCCAAAGACTCGAGCTCGCGATAAGAGAAACCCGCTGCTGTCAACGAGCGATGAGGGAAGTTGGGTTCTGAGGCTGATACCGATATTGTATTAAGGAACAGCAAGATAAATTAAGAGACGCGGAGAAGATGGGATATCAAATGGTATGAATGGTCTGCTATTAAAGTGCGATGGGAGTGCAAAGTGCTGATATCATGAGAGGTGGTCAGCTGTCAGGTGCTCTGCACGGCTTGTTGCCAAATACACACACATCTCGACGCCTCCGACATAATATCATATCACCTTAGGAGATATAGATATATACATTCATCTTCTTCTTCTTGTTCTTCCACTGGTATCGGCAACGTACTATACTTCTTTCTTATCAATATGCACATGTCCGTTTTCAGAAAGCCCCTGGCGCAGATTTCCACGTTACCGTGTTCTTGCAAGGGGGGCCGTGTCAACTTTGCGGTTCAGCGCTGCAAGCATCGAGGAGAAACGAAACGGAAGGTAGTGTGAATTCATAACTATCTTACATGATTACAGATAACCGGCCCTACCCAGGAAAACACTTAACCATGGACCCGAACCCAAAGAAAATCGTGGCGATATGAATAAGGCTGTCATGTTTTTGGCAGCCTTCATCTCATCCTCCTGACCAACGTCCGCATCGCAACCTTAAAGTGGGGCATAACGCTCTTCAAAAACACCAACAGAGCAAACCAGAAAGCGAAGAGCGTCTCTTTCCTCGTGAAGAAATCTAGATTCTTCAGCAGCATTCCGCAAACCTTCACCCTTGTCGACCTCTTCCCGCTCTGGCGCATACCCCTCTTCATCTGTTTAGCGAGGAACACTCGTGCGGATGCGCGCAGCGGCCTGACGATGCGAGAGAAGATCCACGGTACGATTATCGCGGTAAAGATGTATTTTCCGGCGGTGCCCTATGCATTGCCATGCGGTTAACATCAGTTTCTAGACACATGGGGCTCACGCGGAGGCTCAAGCGGAGCGGCAGGCTAGGGTAAAACTTACAGCAATAGGGCTGTCACCAGCTTTTCGCTTGCCCTTCTTGTTACCTCCTATCCCAAACTCTCGCATGATACCAGTGATCTCGTCCATGGCTGTATCAGGTAGTGTTTATGCTGGTGTGGCGATTGCGAGGAAGAGGGCTGTCCGCTGACGGTCGGAAGACAGTGCAGCGCAAGAGTTTGGTTAGCGGCGTCCGCGATGGGCTTTTCGCTTGAGCGCTCGTGGAAATATTGGCGAAGAAGAAAGGTTGTGAGCGTGATAATATTTGGTGGTCAGCGCGATCGTTCCTTATCCGTCACCTGTGCCTGTATCATAACCCGGGGATTTCGCACGTCGCAGGTAGGAGATAATGGGAGAAGTCGCAGGAAGATAGTTTGACAGAGCCTCGGGTTGGAGACCCTGCTGAGCCCATCGCACTCGCCGAAAAGGGGAGGCTGGGCGCCGCCTGTTGACTAGGATAACCAACCACAAAGAACCCCGTGTCAGCAGAAAGTTAATTGTCGCTGTGGAATGGAAATTTGATGCAGCAAAGGAACGTTAGCGTTTCGAATGGGATAGGTACTAAGCCGTCGTTGCCATCTAACGGACGGATTGGGAACCATTCCAAGCTCATATAACAGCGGACGCCACAGCGCATCTCTCCTGGGGTGTGGAGAACCTCACGAGGAAATATATCTCCCCGCGTTGGTTTTATTGGGTATAGTCACGGATATTAGCTGAGTAAGCGAAGTATTTCGTGATTATTCCTGGTTCCTTGCATGTTTGCTTCATTCTTAAAAACATTTCGCCATACAAGTTATAGCGATCGTATGCCTTGAGGCGTTATCGCAGTTGGCAATCGGCTATGATGAAACATTCATTCGAAGAGCTAGACCACTACAAGCCACATTTCCATCCTAATAGGCCCTGTGACCACATTTTACCACTTCTCAACGTACGGCCTAATATCCAGCTCCCAAGTCCATGTCGTCCTCGGTTGTTGATGCAGCGCCCAATATGTTTCAGCAATCGCATCTGGCGATATCTTGTTATCAGGAGGACCGTCCTTTACCCAATCTCTCGTCTTCGGTGTGTCTATGATCCCATCAACAACTAAATGGGCCACGTGAATACCTTCGGGTCCAAATTCCTTTGCGAGGGACTGCGTCAACGATCGTTGGGCGAATTTACCGGGGGAGAAGCATTCCAATAGCGGGCTGCCTTTCAAAGCGGCAGTGGCACCCGTGAATAAAAGCGATGGAGGGTATTTGAGCGATGGGGAATTGGTGGCCTTGAGAAGATAGGGAATAGCTGCTTGGGCAAAGATAAACGCGCCAAGTCTGCGGTATTAGGCAAATAGTTAGCAAGGGATTCGCGCGGCAGCAGAAGATACAGAAACAGATAAAATACAGCGGCAAGCTTACGTGCTCGTCTCATAACCCGTCTTGAACATATCCACTGTCTGTTCCAGAAACGGTTTCCGATAAAACACCCCACCGACATTGTATATTGCTACGGCAAGTGGCTTCTCGGGGAACTGCTTCGCCATGTCCTCAAATGCCTTCTTTACGCTCGCTTCATCTTGAACGTCAGCGGAAAACCCGACCGCAGAACCACCTGATTCAATGATGGCTTTGGCAGTGGGCTCATATGAAACCGGGCTCCGTGCGAGGAGGACCACATCGTAGAGCGACGCGAATTTTCTAGCGATAGCAGAACCCTGACAGAGCAGAAGGAAATTTAGTGCTGATCGATTGGAGGGATATATCTCCATCTATAAGTTGGGGTAAGCTGGGGCCATACCGTGCCGGGTCCGACACCTGCAATCACCGCGAGTGCTTGTTTCGCTACCATGTCCACAGCTAGCTGAATCGAAAATTGGTAAGTATATTGAAGTTAGGGCGTGGATCGTAGAAGCCGACACGGAGGTCTAATCTTTTCAATTGCAAGTTGGTTGTACAACTGGAATTGATCAATTGAGGGTGAAGTGTGGGATACTTTATACCGCTGGGGGGGGCTGGAATTAGGCTCACGAAGTGGGGGAGGGGTTGATATGGGCTACTCCATGCGGTGTGGCTCTAGATCTAGTGCGCCCTGCAGCCGGATGCAGTCGGGCGAGAGCAATTTACGAATCGGCCGGTAGACGAACAATTAATTGTAACACAAGAGCTTAACTTAAGCAGTAAACAGTAATTAATAATCGAGTGCGAGGAATCCGGGAATATCCGAAACTTAGTATATTATGCAACTTTGGCAATCAAACGTAGCTATTATTCATCGATTGATTCGATTTGAGTAGGCAATATTATTAATCCAAATCGACTGCTTCATGCCGAACGATATATATGCACACAATTGCGCAATATGTTATACCCTGCATGTGCATGCGGTGGATACGAACGACCGTCGACAACACATTGACGCAAACTACACTAGCCGTGAAGTTCAATCTGGTTCAATTAATAGCGTCCACACGAGCGCCAGACGCTGCAGACTTCAATACAGGATAGGAAACCTATCATATGTACATAGGTAAAGGTCGACATGCCTACACGCTCAAAAGAGTGGCGGGCATGTCGTGTGGTATTTTGGCGACAAATGTGTTGTGGATGTCGTTGTCGTTTGAGATCGCTGGAGCGTGGGCAGATGGGCATTATGATCTTCTGTGGAGGGCGTATATTGAGAATGGGTTCAGCTTTGACACAAATTTGCGGTGGTTCAATTAGAGCATGCTCAACTACGTCCT
Organism: Drechslerella coelobrocha; assembly: GCA_036971555.1. Taxonomy (NCBI): domain Eukaryota; kingdom Fungi; phylum Ascomycota; class Orbiliomycetes; order Orbiliales; family Orbiliaceae; genus Drechslerella; species Drechslerella coelobrocha. The sequence goes on from JAJTUH010000003.1 coordinate 1,289,148, forward strand.
CATCAAACATGTTACTGCTTATCACATGATTTCTTCGAACTGTCACCAATTCGAGTACCCTTATCAATCACGTCAACATAGCCATTGATATCATCCTATCTCAATCGGCGAAACCAGTATCCTCGCATGCAACGGATACATATAGATATCCAGAGATGGACCCATTGCTAGTAAGTTACCAACTGCTTCTCCGCCCCTTGTATCCAATACCAATGGCGCATTCAAGTCTAACCGGCGTGCACTGTCAAGCAGATTCTTTCCACAGCCACGGCGTACCACACGAAAGATATAGAAAAGAAATGGTGTGATTTATGGGAGCGGGAAAACCATTTCGAAGCATCGTCAGTACGAACTGACCTAGACGACATCAGCAATAAAGAATCAAATGGGTGTTCGGAGAGTCCATCTCTAACCATCAGCGATGGTGCAAATGCGAAAAGTGAAGAAAGCTACACCCCTCCCATGCCCACAGAGACCTATCGTGGGGAAAAGAGGAGGACTTTCGCCATAATAACACCTCCTCCAAACATCACCGGCGCCTTACACTGTGGGCATGCCCTCGCTATTTCGCTTGAAGATGCGTTGGCCAGATGGCATCGAATGCGAGGCTTTAAAACCATTTTCATCCCAGGATGCGATCACGCTGGTATTGCTACCCAAATCCTAGTCGAAAAGAAGCTTATACGCGACAAGGGAAAAACCAGGCACCAAGTCGGCCAGCACAGATTCCAAAAGCTGGTTGAGGAGTGGCAGGACACCCACCGTGAGAAGATTAGATCAACGTGCAAACGACTTGGGGCTTCCATGGATTGGAATAGAGAAGCATATACAATGGATGAGGAGCGGTCGGTCGCCGTTACCGAAGCGTTTATCCGGCTGCACCAAGATGGTCTGATATACCGATCAAGGAAGATCGTAGCATGGTGCCCAGCACTCAGAACCGCTTTGTCAGACTCGGAGATCAATACCATTAGGATTTCCGGACCAACATTTTTGCAAGTTCCAGAGTGCTCGACAAAGGTGGAATTTGGAATCCTTTACTACTTCAAATATGCTGTTGTTAAAGATGACAACTCCGTGACTTGGATTCATCTAGCTTCAGCTCGTCCCGAAACACTGCTAGCTGATACCGGCATTGCTGTCCATCCTGACGACGACAGATATGCTCACATGATTGGATTGAGCGCTCGCCATCCGTTCTCATGCCGTCTACTACAAATTGTAGGCGACTATGCTGTTGACCTAAAGTTTGGAACGGGGGCCATACCTGTTGCTCCTGCGCATGATCATATGGCCCACAAGATTGGGAAACGTAACAGATTGCAGTCCGTTCTCGTCTTTAAGGACGATGGGACGATAAACGAGAACGGTGGCCCTTTTCGAGGTATGAACAGGTTCGAGGCCCGAGAGAACATTATCAGAAACCTCGAGGAAAGGAACCTTTTTGTCAAGAAGGAGAGCTGTGAGACAAGGCTACAGATTTGCAATAGGACAGGTGATGTTCTGGAACCCTTGTTAAAGCCACAGTGGTGGATGAGGACGGCAGAGTTGGCTAAGGCCGCTATTCAAGTCGTAAAAGAGAAGAGAGTCCGGCTGCGGCCAAGGGCTCTCGAGGACCAGTATATTAACTGGCTGGAACAGTCACAAGACTGGTGCTTATCTAATCAGATATGGTGGGGACATGAGACGCCAGTCTGGTATCTGATATTCGAAGAGGATGAACGGGTGGGATTGGAATTTGACGATTGTGATCCTAAGCGCATCTTTGTCGCCATTTCGGAGAAAGAGGCCTTCGATCGCGCCAAGGAATATTATCCAGACAAGAAGTTTAGATTGGAACGAGATTCTGACGTCCTAGATACCTGGTTCTCGGCCGCACTTTGGCCGTTTTCTGTTTTTGGGTGGCCAAAAGACAATCCAGAGCTCAGGGAATTTCTTCCCATGCCAGTATTAGATACTGGGTCGGATACTCTAGTTCAATGGGTGACTCGAATGATAATGCTGAGCCTGAAACTCATTAGAGAGGTGCCTTTCCGAGAAATATTCTTCCACCCACTGATCAGAGATTTGGAAGGCAGAAAGATGTCAAAGTCCCTGGGAAATGTTGTCGACCCTGTGGACATCATAGATGGGAGCTCGCTTGAAGCTCTTTCCCAAAAACTACTATCTGGGAACTTAACTCCGAGTACCGATGAGTTTCTTCTAACGCAGAAGTTCCAGAAGAATTGCTTTCCTAGAGGCATCCCAGAGTGTGGAGCAGATGCTCTCAGATTTGCCTTGATCAACTATACTGCCGACCGTAGGTAAAACCCTTAGCTAGGCCTTGAGGCTTTAGATGTCGCTAATTGTTGACATGTCGCCACAGATAAGGACATCTTGCTCGATATCAGCGAAGCTATCCGTTGTTGGCAGTTTTGTAACAATCTCTATGAAACTATCCACGATGTGATTGCATCAATGCCCGAGAGCTTTGAACAACATCGATTGAACCTGAGGCCGCATGGGAACTTGAATCTAGCCGACAAATATATTCTCCATATTTTTAACGCCATCTGTAGAGACATCGGGGATGCAATGGCAAGGCGGGAATTTTCAAGGGCAACTGGCCTAATTCATGACCTATGGGAAAATTACATCAAAGATCAGTATCTTGTAAGTCAAGCAGACAAAAGACTAATAATACAGCTATGCTACTGTGAATACCCTAAGGCGCTAACAGCAAAATAATACAGGCATGGACAAAAAAGGCTTCACTGGAATATAACGAAGCAGAGAAAGATGCCGCTAGAAGAACGTTGTATACGGTCGTCGAGGGTGGACTAAGGCTTACCCATCCGTTCATACCATTTGTTACGGAGGAGCTATGGCAGAAGCTCCGCCGACCCTCCGAAGGTAAATTCCGATCGATAATGACAGCGCCATACCCAGAATATGTTGCGAGATACGAGGACGAGGAGGCGGAAGTGGCCTACAGAACGATTTCGGATTGTTCTCGGTCGATCCAAGTATTATGTCGACAGTATGGAGCCATGCCAGGATCCAGAGGTGCTAATTTTCCGTTTCTTTCTCTTTGTGAGGTCGAATAAGACAGTTATTCTAACGTGTGTGTGTTCTAGTGTACCTGAAGACAACAGAAGTTGAAACAATGGAGTTGCTACGGAAGCATTCGAGCGATATTCAACGGTTAGTATCCGAAGTCGTCATCAGGTTACTTAGCCAAGAAGACACGGTGCCAGCAGGTTGTCAAGGTCACTTGGTCTCGTCGTCTCTTTCAGTCTTCTTAGGCCCCCGTAATGAACTTAGCGCCAATATCGAAGAAAGTTTAGAGTTTCAATTAGGGATTGAGGTTGCAAAAAGGGCCGTTTCTCAACAGGAAAATATCCCAGAAGATCAGGTCTTAGAACGGAAATCTAGCGAGCAGGGTTACAAGAGCGAAAATGGTAGAATCGGTGATAATAAGACGAAGGTCAATATGCTCCAAACACCATTTCTAGGGTTATAAGAACTACAGATGTGAAAGAGATCTTGTATTCAGAAATCTCGCACCTTATTGCAGCAGCTATGTAACTGTAGTGGATATAACTAAAAGAAAAAAAGAAACTCCTAGCGACTAGGGTTTATATTTATGGGATATATCTCATATAGTGAAAATATTATTATGTCCATATGATCGAACTTCCCGAAAAAAGCTACATGTTGCAATACAGCATTGGGGCCGCAGGGCCTTATCTGACGGAAGCAAAATCTCCCCAGGATTAAGAATCCTAAGCGGACAAAACTTTGGGTATCAGGGATTCCGATGCAAAGGATATTCCGAAAGAACGGTGGCCTCTAGTGGAGGGAGGGGTCTAACAGAGGGGCGAGAGGGCAGCATGTATATCATCGTTTTGACTTCCCCGCCTGCTTGGCAGATCTTGCAGCAGCCTCGTCGTCTATGACTTTCTGTAGCAGCCCATGGAGATCTGGGTTCTTCCGGGCAAGCAGGAGTACGTCGGCCGTGGATATGGTGCCTCGATTGGCATGCCTGTCATATCGAATTAGATACCGTAGAGTACCAGGTCGGCCGGGTGGGTCACACGCATGCATACTTTGCAAAGTTCTCCAAGTCCTTCGCGATATTATCTGCATATGCGGAGAACAGACGTAAGGGTTTGTTTTTCTTAGCTACCAGTCCCAAGTGATGTTCCAGCCACGCATGTGGTATTTTGGGGGGGGGGGGGATCCGGTACCAAATTGGACCCAGGCCAGTTCAGTCAGGGAGCCTATGAACTGCGGAGTCGCGTTGACGTTCAGGTCCAAGCATGCTGCATCGACCAGCTTGCCAACGTGATACCTGGTATCAAATTTAGGCGTTTTCAGCAGGAGGATTTCCACCCCGACGGGAGACAGGCCAAAGGGAGTTCTACGCGGAGGGTGCGTACCATAACGCGGACTTGAGCCGCTACGATTCCATGTAAGACGACAGGTCCAGGTTAGCAAATTGGTAAGGTGGTATACGGACGCGTATAGACAGACAGGAGTGCTAACCTCTTGATCTATGTCGTCGGATGCAGACATAACTGTACCGGTGTGATTGAAGAGTATCTCAGGTGACGCGTCGACTCTCACCTCCACTCCAACGCAAATGAAAAATTCAATTTCGTCAATGCAACACCACACCACACCACGTGAGAAGTTCAACCACCAGAAACGCCGAGCGTCGTTCTGGAAAACGTCGCCAATGCACCAGCAGAGGGAAGAAGGTACTTAGTTAGCAGCAAATGAAAGATTCGTCAACTCCAATTTCCTCCCGAGCTCAACCGAGCAACATTCCTTCATCCTTCTGTTAGACCAGGATGTGTATGTTTACGATGCAATGCATGCAGACCTCGTTCGGACTCTCAGTTATCCGGGGTCGTCAAAAGAAGCACATGCGGAGACTAACACTCAATTCTCAAGCTCATGGGTTCATGCCTTCCCTCCCGGCTGGAGTTTCATGGCAGTTCCCCGCGCAAATCTAAACGAATAGGTCGTCAGGCAACAGGACGAAGCCGAAGCCGAAATCAAAGTTTCCCCAGAATCAATAATCGCAGAGAGCGGAGCCGGGGACGCCATGCAAGGACCTTCTCGTCGCGATGTGGGTCTCACTGGGGCTGCCAGTTCGGTCTCACATGTTGTTGGGACGGACTCTTTTGATCGAACAGCCCATGCTTCGTTTGCTGGGCTTGCAGACGCGGGAAGCAACTCTCGACCGGGGACATTGCCAAAACAAGCGGGCGTTTGGTTAGCAAAGCCACCAAAACTTCCCGAATTACGCCTAAGTTAACGGAAACCCAGCTATCAGCTCTCGACGACCACTTCTTTGCTTCCTGGAACAGAAAAAGAAATGAAATAAGTGTAAAAAGCAAGAAAACACGATTACAGGAACATGCGAGGTGGAAAAAGAAAAACAGGGTTTCGCCCTCGTTCTCAAGTTCGTACCTAACCCCCCCAGTCTATAAGATCCAATCCGATCTACAGCTGACTAGGATGTTGAAAAGAACCCATGAATAATTTCGTCTGGTATACCATATACGCATTGCATAATTCTCTCGTGAATAGAGAAAGCGGAATAGCCCTCGGCATCGGTCTGGGGAAATGTCGTATCCAGATAATAAGACGAAAGGCGCAGTGCTGATTTGGTCACTGCTGCGCGAAAGGTGGTCACGCTGCTGCTGTGTGTATTAATATAATTTGCGTCTGCAGTCAATTGAAAGTGACCCCGGTCGGACGTCGTGACATCAATGGAAGAACGAAATTCTTGGATGGGGAAACCATGCATCGAGTCCCTCCGGGCCTGATTCATGTCTTTGCCCAGTCTTGGGGCCGCCTTTGCCAACCTCTCATCGCATCACTGCGCCTGGGGTTGAAAGCAAAGCTTTAAAGAGGTATCCATAGTAGACAAGGAGGAACCCCCTTCTTCTGCTCTTTCTGGCCTCAGACTCCTACTCCGTCTCTCGTTGTCTCTGTCCTCCTTCAACATCTTGTTTGAGTCTCAGCAGTTTAGAGATGAGGATCTCGACTCTGTCAACGTCAGCATTGCTGCTGACCAGCTCTGCTGTATCGGCCATTTCATTTAACGACTATCCAGCTTGCGCATTGCAATGTATTTCCCAATATATCGTGGAGACTGGATGTGGTCTGTTGGACTTCGGATGTAGCTGCAAAAAGCCAAAGTTTCTGGCGCAAAGCGCGAAGTGCATCTGGAAAAACTGCTCCTTCGGGGAGGCTGCCAAAGCTGGAGAAGTCTCTGTCGGTGAGTGCCTCATATTCAGTTTTGAACATAAGAAAATGCTAATATCTGGATAGCTATTTGCGTCGCCGCTGGTTTGCACATCCCAATGCCTGGTGTACCCGTGGATCCCTCTCAGTCTATAGGACCGACCACCATCGACAGCACCATAGACTGTGATAGCACTACAGAGGCTCCTCCAGCGACTACTGGACCTGGTGAGACACATCCTGGAGGTGCGACAACTACCGCAGAACCAACATCTGACTGTGACGAGACCGACGGAACCACCACTACAGAGCCCCCACGAACAACGTCAGTACCTCCAGCTACCACCGATTGTAGCGAGGAGCCTCCTACGACAACGGTGGCCCCTACCACGACGGATTGTATCGATGAGCCCTCTACTACTACTACTACTACTACTACTACTACTACCACCACCACCACAACCACCACAACCACAACCACAGAAGATTGTACCTCTGATACCACAGAGATCCCACCGCCTCCCACTACTACCGAGGACTGTGACAGTGAGACCTCAGTGCCGCCACCGCCTACTACTACTACTACTACTACTACTTCGGCAAGAGAGCCCCCTACCACCAGTGACTGCACTGATGAGCCAACTACAACTGCCCCTCCAAGCACCAGCGATGACTGCACGGATGAGCCGACCACCACAGCTCGCCCTCCTCCAAGCACCAGCGATGACTGCACAGATGAGCCAACCACTACAACTCGCTCTCCTCCAAGCACCAGCGGTGACGAGCTGACTACCACAACTCGCCCCCCTCCAAGCACCAGTGATGATTGCAGCGAGGAACCTACTTCTAAGCCTGCCCCACCAACTAGCACCGAAGATTGCACTGATGAACCTACTTCAAGGCCTCCTCAACCAACTACTACCGATGACTGCACTGATGAACCTACCTCAAAGCCCCCAGCTCCAACCACTACTAGTGACTGCACTGATAAGCCTACTAGCCCACCAGCTACAACTGATGATTGCGATGAGCCTTCAGCTACGGAGAAGCCTCCTGTGCCATCAGAAACAGATTGCGCAGAAGAGCCTTCGCAAACTGGAAAGCCACCAGCGCCGTCCCAGACCGAATGCCCTGATGAGCCAGTAGTAACGCCACCGACTCCATCAGAGACGGACTGTGAGGAAGAACCCTCAGCTACCGCACCGCATCCTAGGCCTTCGGAGACCGATTGCGAGGAAGAACCAGACCATCCCGAGCCAGTTACGCCGCCAGCGACTCCCAAGCCAGTTACCACAGAATGCGAGGAAGAGCCTCAGCCGCAAGCTACGGGAAAAACAACCTTTTCTACGTCTGTGTCGACAACACCAACTGCAGTTGTGCCCCCTCCAGTAGCGCCTTACACAGGCTCTGCCTCTAGCCTACAGCAGAACTTTAAGGTGTCAGTTGGCTCTCTGATCGTAGTTGTCACCGGGTTGTTACTCCTGTGATGAGTTCCATATTGCAACCCAATGGCATTTGTATCATATTCTCAGCACCGTCATTACCATCATCACACAACGCTTGTATTCATGTGTACATTGCGAAAATAGGTTTGAGCGTTTTGAGGTGGTATTGGCAGCCTTTTTCTTCAGGTGTCTAAGCTTGTCAGACTTAGTCGAAGGGATATAGCGTGTATGGAGTTCTCGCAGCGCGCATGGAACAGGTCCAAGAGCCATTCTTGTCATTCTCATCAATGTTTCCCTTTGTCAATTCTTGTATAATCCACAGCTCGAGCTTTCCTCAAGTAGCTTTAATTTCATTCACGATGAGACCAACTTTACAGGGACAACAGCTTCCCCAGTAATTGCGACGACATTCAAACTGTAGCAGTGTCCTCTAAATCGATTGGAAACCTATATTTGCGAGCTTCGAACGCCAGCAATACCGGCAAACAAGCTCAGATCCGAAGGTATTCGCAAGGTACGAGGAGAAGTCCGCCATGGTATCTTGCCAACGCCATGGTACCCCTTGCCCGGGAACGTAATATTTCTTGCATACAGGTCTTCCAAGCGGCTGAAGAGTACAGGGCAGCGAAACCCGTACTGAGGCCCGTAAAACCCGCAGCTCATGAGCTCATGGACTGTCTTTATTGGTACGCATATGAAATTTTCGTGTTCCTGAGATGGGCTGGCTGCAGCTGGGCAGCTTCCTTGTCCAGTTTGGCGGTAACGGATTCAGCCCAACAGTGACAAGGTCAATGCAATGATCCTGCCTTTCCAATGAGCAATCCCGGTCGCGACGCACCATCGAACCTCTACTAGAGCATCCGGTGGTCCGAAGGGCAATTGGCAAAGCGAACCCGCTGCACACGGACCCACGGGAGGATGCTAACAATATCATGTGTAAATGATATATGTTACATCGCATTTGCTTGATCAATTGATCGATCGTGCTTGTAAAGCGGGTAGACGAGTTTAAGCCTCGTAAAGCCCCACCACACGGCAACGCAAAAACTCCAACATTGTTCAACACACCCGCGGCCAATTATTCTTTGTGGTTGGGTCAACTGGCAGCTCATGCAATACACCCTGGTCAGTGGCTCGCCAACGACCCGGTTCACTAGAAGGTCCCACCTACCGAAAAGGGCAGTAAGTCCGTATCGATCCGCGCTCTAATCTTGGTTGCAGCCTTCCTAAACAGCACATGTCAAAATAGAAAGGTGTCGAAGCAGCTAGTCTCAGGCACTGGCCTGGAGAATTACAATTTATTGGAACCGCCAGCCTGCAGAAATGACAAAGAAAATGCGAGTTAACGTCCGTTCCGTCCGCCTTAGTTGGGTGGCGTTGATCCAACCCCGATGTCATCGGAGAGTAGTCGGTTCAGCTCGTACGCAGCAAAGAAAGCAAGAATAGCAAGTAACTGATACATATGCCTCGGTTTCACGAGACTGAGGCACCCATGTTAACATGCCTCTACCGAAACCCGCTTAGCCTTCGTGTTTTACTGCGAATGTGGGTCCTCAAGATATTGTTTAAACGTTCCTGCATTAATATAATCATCAGTTTCAATTGGTCCCTCCCCGCACACAGCAAGCCGAACTGAAGCTTTGAGAGCCAAGTTTTGCTGAGATCTTGGGGTAAATGCGGGGAAGAGCTCAAGCAACATGCGACAGACTGCACGATACCGGGCGATCCTGTCACAAGTAAAATTATAGCATCACATTCGCGTGTACATTCCACACTGCACTAGTTTAAAAACCCTCGGGCGCCTCCCGAGGCTTAAACCTTGCCAATACCCAAAATGCCGAGTTCGCATCGGACGTCGTACTTTGAAACAGGAAACTGTAGCTACCGATTAATTTTGCTTATCTTCATATACTACATTGAAGATAGCGCCGTAGCCATGCAAAAATCCTTGCTTGACAGCTCAATTTGGTGGAAACATCGCCAGCCACTCACTCAATTGGCAAGCTAGACTGCCTCATTTTGCTTCTCCGCAGCCAATCGAAGCCAGAAGCGAAGCCTGTTTCCCAATATCCCTTCCTATAATCGCGTACACCGTGATATATTCGCCAATTGAGATTAGGAGCCTTCCCGTATCATCCAGTCATTTTTGTGTCCTTCTAGATTTCTACCTATACATAACCCGAACAATCTAGGATCGTGCATACTTGCGACCTTCAGATCAAAGACGTAGCGAGCTTAGCGATGTCTCTCATCGACGCGTATGCGCTCGCAATTCATCTAAAATGTCTTGATCAACTTGGAAGTTAAATGCTTTACGTAAAAACCTATTCGCAAGGCAACCAACGTTAACGCTCTTACATGTCGTAACAAATAAACCGGAACATACAGAAGAGTCGCTTTGGTGAGTGAAATAACCGTGCGCAGAGCTACGAGGCTGTGTCTTGCTTCAAACCCGGGGCATTGGACAAGCTTACACTCTTCGCTAAATTAGAGACCTTAACCTCCATATTGAGACCTCCCTAGCGGGTGTTTTAATCGCCAGGTCACACGAGGGACGCGAAATATTGGCAGTGTTCGTTAATGAAGTCATACCACATGCCTTGTTGAGAACATGAGTGTTGTTGTCCCCTACACAACTTCACGTGAATGGCAGCTACCTAAAATCAAATCTGCAGGTCAAACTCAGGCACAGGGGATGTAAAACTTTAAGGGGAATAATTTCCAGCTGCTCAGCTGCAAGCGCGAAGTTTAATCCAGACTAGACGGACATGGGAATCGCAGTACCCCAGAAAGCACCGGGCTCTACTGAGATAATATAATACTACCCGTCTACTAATACTCGTTGTTCCAGCTACCCCGGAGAACGGCAAAAAATCTATATCACGTACCATTAATCATATTTGTAAATAGACATCCTAATATACGAAGCATGTAACTTCAGCTGTCCGTACGTGTGGATCTTGTTTCCATGCTCTTGCATTGTCTCGTATTGGCTAGGGACAAGGGCAACCACATCACTGTCACCTTAGATCCAATTGGACCGTCGAGAAATGACTCGAGCTCTGTATGGCGGCATGGTTGCCGGAAAGCCCCAGTGTCCACGATTATGATTATTATTATTACGCATATGCATATGTGGATACGTATACGTGACCACGGTTTATTGAAACTTCAAAGACTTCACATGCTAGACGTGCTCTACAAGCGTAATTTGGAGGTACGATTTTTATCTTGGTTCGGGCGGTAAGAAAATCCATACCCGTTCTATCAATTCAACTAAGCTTCCAGCCTCCATGCTTCGCCTGCACCCATGGCCATCAACAGGTAATAGCTCAAACTAAGAGGTCTTTTCGGACGAGGAGAGAACCGATTTGAGCTCCGTAAAGTTCAATTGCGGCCGGCTACCTAGTCGAAGCGATCATCTCTGGACGGCAGGCAAGACCAAAGGAACCTCGCAAGACCGGGATGCTAGGATCACCTTCACGTAAGTACGTTCTCAGATCAGAACATAGCCCGCGGCGTCTGAGCTAAGGCAATGCCCCAGATCGTCGCTAATTCTCTCCTTCGCCTTGTTGGGGAATTGGCCTTCCCCAATATGACGAAAATTGTCTCCGATATTACATCCACCTCGGCAGGTAGACCCATGGCACTATGTCACAGGCCTGTCGACTCCGTCCAGCTTCCCCAGACTACTCTTCCCTATCGGAGTTTCTTCGATCAAGACACAATCAATACCCCGTATACTTTCAAATGATCATCTGGCGCATTCTCTATAAGAACCCTCCATACCCACGCCACTGTGTAGAGGCATCATCGCAATACATAACCAAGCTTGACAGTTAAATCTTCACATTCCTCTATCAACCTCACCTTTTTACAACTATATTCAATAGTTTTTATACCACATTATTACAATGAAGTTCTCATCTGTCATCCTTGCTGTCGGCACTCTCGCCACCGCTGTCTATGGCCAGCTTGATGCCATCAAGGAATTCCCACAGTGCGCTGTAAGTTAACTTGTTAGGCCATATCATATGCGCCCTAAAAAACCATTTATTTCAGAAGCGCGATAACTAACTTTAAATTTTGTCCGATTACAGCAAGGCTGCCTGGTCACTGGTATCACCGCCACTCCTTGCAACCTCGTCGACATCAAGTGCGCTTGCACCACTCAGTCTTTCTTCGACAAGTCTGTTCCATGCATTCAGGGCGGTTGCAGCATCCCCGACCAAGACAGTAAGTCCTAGTCGTCCCTCTCGCTCAGTCAGATTACGCCTTCTACTTTCATCAAATTCCACAGCAGATGCTTTTTTGAACCTTGGACCTAGTGAATTAGTTAGCTAATATTTTCTATCACTGCGACAGAGGCCCGTCTTGCTGCCATAAATCTCTGCAAGGGTGCTGGCGTTGATGTCACCACCAAGCTGCCCCCAGCACACGATGCCCAGACCACCACCACCAAGGCCACTCAGCCAACCACTCCCACAACCGCTCCCGCATCTCCCTGCAAGCCCAAGCGCATGAGGTACAGGCGCAACCTGTAAATTCGTCCAACACCATGGAGAACCGAACGAGACACTAGCAAACGACATGGCGATTGCGGTCAAAGTTCGAGCATGGGAAGGGGAATAATATGACGAATTTACTCTTGGGAGATCAATTTAGCGCGATCCAAGAAAATATCAATTTTTTTTGTTGTTTTCTTGCCATTCGCCTTTCTACATCTGTGTTCTGAGAATCACACCAGCTCCTTAGTCACCATCTAAGGATATATATACCCTCATGCGCATATTGGCATATCCATTGCGCCATATCTTTTTTTTATTTTCTCTACTTCCTCCGAGTAGCAGTCTTGTATAATAGTGTTGCAAATACCATTTTCTTGCATTCACAAATTGGCTTTCGCCCTAACTCACATGAATAGTGAAGCGCGTTTTCGTTCACCGACCAGATCATACCCGCAAAGTTCGGTAAAATCTCCTACTGAGATTATACTAAGCTAAGCTAAGAATAATTGTATTTTTCCTGTCTCAAGTAGTGAGATGGTGATGTTTGCTGTATAAGGGGAAGCAGACTCTCTCCTGAAACAAAAGTAATAACACCATACTTCGCACCTATTCCAAGACTCAAGGCTTGGCATTTTTGTACCAGTAAACCGCGAGCTAATACATGCGATAGGCTGAACTCTCTAGTTTTACCCTGCGAAATGTCCACAATGCAGCTCACGAAATCACTTTAATTATCACGGAATAATAATGGTATATACAAGAGGTCTCCAAATAAACTTCTACAATCCGGTAACTAACAAACCTGCCCCCGTGCCCAAGGATCCATAGCACTCAATAGAAGCTAAAAATTGAACGCGAAGAAAATCAATTCAAACGAAAGACACAACACCCTCAACTGATATTCATACATCACCCCACTGCCAACACGTGCTAGGAGGCAGATACAAAAAAGAACATCTACTCTATCCCCTGTGACATTATGAAAAGAACCCAGGCCTTCATAGTAAAAGCAATATGAACCAGAAAAACTCTCTTCGTTTGAAAAGACATCACTGGGGCGCTTCCAGAAACGCATGGCTATACTAAGAAGCTGCATTTTCAGGAAGCAGATTGTTGTTCCCCTCTGTGTTGTTGCTGGTTGACGTTGCTACAGGTTCCGCTGTAGCGTTGGGGCCGTACTTGGTCACCAAGTCCTTCAAAACATTCATCCCCAAGGGCTTGAACACATATTCTGACATTCCCACTTTGAGGGCTTTTTCCTTGTCCTCCTCGAGTGTCGATGCAGTGACAGCTATAATGGGGATATGCTGGAAATCCTTAAGTCCCGGCTCAGCTGCACTTCGAATGTTCGTTGTCGTGTCATATCCATCCTAAATACGGATATCGGGCTTAGCTTTCGAATACGTAGGTCACTAGGGGCTTCACGGCAATCGCATAAATCACATACCATTAGAGGCATCTGCAAATCCATCAAGATGAAATCTGGCTCCGCTAGCTTTGAGCTCAGTAGTCTTAACGCATCAATGCCATTTGGCGCAATGATAGCTTCACACCCAAGTTTCTCCAGTCGAAGCTTTGTAATATTCTGTAGCGCCCAGTTATCTTCAACAACCATGACCTTAACCCCTTTGGTATCGTTCGGTTGACCTTTCGTAGATGAAACTGAATCTCGTGAGTGCTCCCGATGCGGTTCCGAACCGCGAACCGGCGCCGGCGAGTATTGTGGTCGCTTCTTCGGGACTTGCCCAGAAGCTTTGGCGGATCCAGCATCCTCCACCTCCTCTGAGGGCGGAGATGGAGAGGTATGCGTGACGACAGGTGGCGATTGTCGAGTCGAAGCAACCCCTAGGATATTATCTGGCGGCTGCTGTGAAGCCAGCTTGGATCCAGCTTCCACCGTTTCTTCTTCGCCATCTGACTCCGGAAGTTTTAGCGATAGTGGGTCCGAAATCCGACGGCGCTCTATGAAATCTCTTTGTAAGATCAAACTCGTAACTTGTAATAGGTCCTCGTCCGGCTTGTTTTGGCCACCAGGTAGTTTCACGTTTGGGTCCCGCAAGAATGGAAATGTTATTTTGAAAACAGTTCCGATTCCTAGTGTGCTGAAGAAGTCAAGATTACCGCCAAGCTGCTTCACAATCTATAAGATCAACCAATCAGCGTCATATTCTCTCGATTAAACCATTTTTTTGTTCAAAAAAGGGGGATACAATACCTTCTGTGTGACGTAAAGACCAAGGCCTGTAAACAAGTCAGTCATACTAATGATCATTTCCAAAAAAACCGTGTTCTAAAACTGGCATCATACCATCAGTAGGCTTTCTCCCAGTCTCATCGTCTTCAGCGAACGGTTTGAAGATCGATTTCCCTGCCTCCTCCGAGATACCAATACCGGTATCCTTCACTTCAAAACAAATCTTGCAATTTGATCCTTGATTGGAGACAACATACACTCTGAGGCTTACGTAGCCTTCCGATGTGTATTTGAAGGCCTATTTGACGCCAATATTAGCGTCTGCTCTCGCCAAAGGCAAAAGACAGAAATTCTTACATTCGACAAGATGTTGGTAAGAACTCTTCTGGCATTCCATTCATCTCCCACCATCACACATTCCATCCTTTCATCAAGCTGACGGTCTTCATCATTTTCGGCGCCTTGGTATTTGTACCTCGTGATGGCTTTCAAACCATCGAAGTCCGTCGTGAACTGAACATCTCGCTTGGAAAAGGTCAGGAATGAAAGATGGCTAACATGATGAATGAGATGATAAAGGTTGAATGGCTTGGCCTTAATGACGTTCTGTCGCATTTCAAACGACGAAAAATCAACAATGTCGTCACTGAGTCGAGGTTAGTACATCCGTCTGACCAAATTGGGGGAAATATATTGACACTTACATAGAAATTACTTGAATTCTCTCATATTAGCAAGAAAACTGATCAAAAGAGTATGCGGCGATAACTCACACAGAAAGTTAACAGACCGCAAGAGTCCCATCAAATTAGCCGATTGCTCCTGGCTAAGCTTCGTTTCGTGCAAGAGCTGAAGTAGGCCAACTATACCCGCAATTGGCCTATTACGGTTCATCAGCAAATTCCATTTTGCACGGTATGCTGGATTAGCGACCTTACGTTCTAAGTTCAGATACAACACCGCTTGTGAAAATCCCCCGTAGTCTTTCATCCTGTTGTTGTGCAGCATCAATCTCTCGCTGCTTGGTGATATCTTTGAAAATGGTCAAATAGCCAACAAGCTCGCGATCTAGGTCTTTCACCCATGGGGTATTAACCGCGAAAAGAGGCAGACCAGAGACCTCCATCAACCTTGGACTATCCTTCACATAGACTCCTATATTGTCTTTGACCGCCACTGTCTTTCGTCGTAGGCTATGATGAAAGTATTCAATAAATGGCGAACTTGTACTAAATTTTGGATCATAGACATTCAAGCGGGAAACCCATTCGCTAGTTGTCCGCCCGATTCTGGTGGTGGTACAGCAAGTTAGAATGAATATAACCAAAGTATATGTGAGACTTCGCGTACCCGATATCAGGCATCGCCTGCTCGAGGCCAAAGAACTTCCGCGTAGACGAGTTGGTTATTGTTATGTCACCCCGAGTGTTCGTAGCAATGAAGTGAGAATCAAGATGTTCTAGTGTTGAATCACGAACTCGTTCTGCTTGGGAAGCAAACTCAGTCGCCATGCTAATGTTGCCGGGAGCTATCAGCTCCCTAGATTTTTCTTGCCTCGAGCTTTTGCTAGAGTAAATATTTCGAATTAGTTCATAATGTAGAATCAGACGCATCGTCTAGACTGGGTTTAGATAGGTAGGCCATACCTTGCCACACTAAAACTATCATGTGTCAATATTGACATCACAGTATATACCTCCCTACCGCTGTCTGTAAATGATAGGAATAGCGTTGCAGGGACCAGTGTCGTGCTCTGTTTCTCAGCCTCCTCTTGACGGCGGTGATTGGCTTTCCCAAAGCTCTCACGACGCGGATTGCTCGGATACAGCGGAGCTTGCCCATTGGGAAATCGAATCATGACCTCAAAAGACTCGGCAGCGCTATCAAATCCAGAATCTTTGGTGGAGCGGTTCTTGCCCTTGAAGGCATCTGCTGCTCTTCGACCAAATCCGCCCAAATCAGAACTGTGAGAGAACTTCGATTTCGGGCTAAGGGCATCTGGCAGGCCATTACCGGGGCCCTCTCCGAAATCCAGCCTCTTCGAGGCTTCCGTCGGAGAACCCACCTTCGAACCAGTGGATTCAAGATAGAGAGCCCGCCGTTTCTCGACCACCATCCCAAGCGTTACCCATCGCTGATCAGGAAATTCGACTCCTAGTTCCCCAATATGAAGTCCGTGAAGGCCACCGTAAACTTTGACTAGATATGAAAATACCGTCGTAGCGATTTTATTGGCGTTTTCTATGGTCGAATTGGGAGAGATGACAACGATCGGAATTGGAGAGAAGTCAAAGCCGAGGGACGATAACACCGGGTCAAACGGCCGGCCTTGGTCATCGGAGCCTCTGACGGGTGCAGCGAACGAATGCGAGCATTGAGGACATTTCAATTGGTGTCGAGAGCGGTCTTCTTCGCTCGACGTCCGGTGCGACTCAGAGACCGACGGCTGGTGACACTTTTTTTCCTTCTGTACGCAGACCGGAGAAGTATTAGCAAATGAGACTGTGAAATAAAAGTTATCGGGTTGTAGATGGTGAATAGGCTTGACTGCTGTGTCCTACTATGTTCGGTTTACTGGGGCTATCTCTGATACGAACCGACGGGAACTTGAGGCGCAACGGCATCGTTAAACTCCTCCAACACAACAGGCCCGAGATATCTGGAAAGGACGACCGCTCTTAGCCACACAAAAGCTAGTGTAAGACCAGCCTCGGGGTTTCTTTGGGAATGTTTTCTATCGATGCTGTCCGGCGGACGAATTTTTCAGGTCAGTCCTCTTGGTTTCCCGATAAGTCGGCCCTTGCATCCTTGTTTTGGCTTCTTACGTTGTGCCTCCACAGGACCGTCCTCAATCAAGATGACTGGCTAATCCGAACGCCGAAGAAGGTTTTTTAAAACTCGCTCACAGTTTAACAAGTGCGTCTGCTGGCGGATGTGCGCACTGCCTCCCGGCACCCTAGCACAAGTATTGAAAGTAAGAGGTTAACAAGCTTAAGCTTTTCGCACGGAAACGAGCGAATGAGGGTGCGAAAGAACAGCCGGATATCCGATGGGAATATTCCCCCCAGATCTAGATCCCGCTCAGCTGAGAGTTGGCGGGCACTGGAATGTCCAAACAGGAAGCGAAGGAGGAGGAGGAGAGGTGAAAGCAGCAGCGGTGGAGAAGGAGGGATCCAGAGAATGTGAGCACTTGATCCAGCCCTTTCTGTCCACTTCCGTTATTTTATTATAAACTGCCAGGCTTAGCGGATGGCTAACCCATATCACTACTCTGTTATTTTGCCAGTTATATCGCCAGATACGGCTGCTGGCAGGCTGCTGACCGGCCTGCCGTGCTTATTAATAGGCGTTATTTGGGGAAGATCTGCTCGCAGACCTCCGCCGCGGCGCAAAATAATCCACAGAAATTAATATGATATGATAACAATGTCCGCCCCGACGTTCACGTACGCGAGGCTGCTCCGTCCGCCATTCTTCCCCTGCACGTTCGAGAGCGAGGGCCTCCTTCCGGCGCCGTCGAGGACGGCCTAAGCCCGTTGCATTACCCCTGGAGAATCCAGAACACCAGCACGATAGTCAATCCGGCACGTGAGTGGATTGAAAATATCACATCTCAGCTTGTCCTCGAACCACCGCGACCAAGATCCAGAGCATCCAATCTACGAGCCGCCATGACGTAGCCCCTTGCATGCAACAATTGCGTCGATTGGTCTCGCTAAGGCAGGAGAACTGAAGCAGAATTCGCTTAAACACAGTCCCCACAAGCCCGCGCCCACCCAAAGTCGTCAGGCGGACAGACGGGCGGCTTGTTCTCCGCTTTTTTTGTCAATAACACCAAGCAACAGCCTATATTGGGTCCATTGGGCATTTCAGGAGCTATCGGTCGATATGAGCACTTCTATGAAAGCCCTCCGGTTTCATGGGCGAAAAGACTTGAGAGTGGATGAAATCCCGGTGCCAGAGTTGCAGCCAGGTCAGGTCAAGGTCAAGCCCGAATGGTGCGGCATCTGCGGTAAGTTCCTTGCATTATTGGCATGGTCCGCCCACTTAGTGCAGGGCAACACATGCACCTGTGCTGTTGAATATACCGTATCGCTAGCCTCGAGACCAGATGCGGTTTCGAGGCTATGGATACCCAATGCAACTATATCGCATTCAAGCTGCGAGCTACAGTAATCACTAAGCATATACACAAATATCTAGGAAGCGATTTACACGAATACAACGAGGGACCTAACTTAATCCCAACCCCAGAGAAACCCCATCGTTTGACGGGATGCTCATTGCCATTGACATTAGGTCATGAATTTGCAGGCAAGTTCTTCCAACATGCTTCTTGTATTAGAGGCGTCTACACATATTTGAGGTTTGCTCATTGTGGTATGCTATTCGGTGTTTATAGGTGAAGTTATCGAATTGGGCCCTGGTGTCGAACCTGGGCGCCTCAAAGTCGGCACAAAAGTGTGCATTGAGCCTACTCTTTTCGATGATAGCTGCCCTCCCTGCCTTGGTGGACGTCGAAATCTCTGCGAAAAAGGAGGGTTCTTTGGTATTTCAGGTACTTGTTTATATATTCTTGTTTAAATATCAATTCTCAATATCCATGCTCCTACAACAAAATCTAATGCTCTCTAATATTCAATAGGCTGGGGAGGTGGTTTCTCGGAGTACGTCTGCATCAAAGAGAAAGTGGTTCACCCTCTTCCAGAAAATATCCCTACCGATGTTGGAGGTAAGTCTAAACACTCATCTACTTCACTACTAGACATCCGAGAACATCGCTCTAACACCACAGTATCTGATAGCGCTCATCGAGCCGCTTTCCGTCGCATGGCATGCAATCTCGGAAGCCGGTCACTCCCCGGATCACTCTGTAATCATCCTCGGAGCAGGCCCCATTGGGCTTGCTGTACTACTCTGCCTGCTTGCGAGAGGTTGTCGTCAAATCTTGATCTCTGAGATCTCCCCTCAACGCATAAAACTTGCATTAGAGATTGCCAGCGCCCATCCCGGCACAAATATCGTTGTTCTTGACCCCACTAAGGTTGACGTGGTCGCAAAAGCAAAGGAGCTCTGTTCACAAGGAAATCAAGGCCCCAACGTTGCCTTTGATTGCGCTGGCGTTCAAAGGTCATTCGATGCAGCCATCGGGGCCGTCCGAAAGGGTGGTCTAGGTAAAAGCTCCTGTTGATAGATCTCATTCAAGATCGGCTACATTTTCGACTATTCCAAGATGTTAAAATGTACAATACTAATGCGAAGTCTAAATGTAGTCTGCAATGTGGCGCTTTGGGAGACTTCGGCGAGCATTGACATGAATGCCTTGGTTTTCGCCGAAAAGAGGATACTTGGGGTAGCCACCTTCCGCGAGGGCGATTTCCAACAGGTCATTGAGGCGATATCAAAAGGTAAGCACGTTTATCCCATGCTGTTTCTGCAAGTAACCTTGATAGGGAACTTGCAGCAAATGATCCCCGATGAACTGCGCGGCGAGGGCAAATGATTGCCAGAGCCCAAGAGTCATTCTTGTTTACTAAGTTTGGGGAACCATGTGCTCGAGAAACAGGCGATATTCGACATCCGGAGAAATTGATCACAGCAAAAATAGGATTGGATGATGCTATCCAAGACGGCTTTGAGGCGTTGATGAAATCTCGCGAACATGTGAAAATCCTAGTGCACCCATAGGATTATGTCAGTCCAAAGATCCGTTCGACACAAGGTTCTGTTTCCGGTGCTGTTACACCCTTGTGTGTACCAAGAAAATCCAAAGTTCTCGAAACGGTATCTGCAGATTGATAGCTTCCAGAATAAGAAAATAATGGGCAACAGGATATGTCTCCGATCTGTGACAAGAACGCAAACCACGGATTACTAACAGCGACCAGTGCAATACCTTATCAACACGGCCGCCTTAAGCCAACCAGTTGGGTTAGTCAAGATTATATCAGCAGGATCCCGTCAATATGATATATCAATAGCCAGGGCAGATCCTTAAATTTTAATCTTTTAGTCTGCATATAGCAATAACTCTGGCATCTGTGACCGCCACTAGCTCTAGTTTCTAATATCAGGTCAATCCATAGTCAACTAGGCACATCCTCCCCTTCATATTTCTAACATCCAGTCATCTTTTTGATATGATCATATGAAGGTACAAATGAACAATACAACGTAGAAGCCTTTTAAGCATCTTAATAAGTCCAAAGAAATTGCTACAACGCGCCAACGACCACAACATTGGGATCAAGAGTGAAAAGAACCCCACATCCGAAGCGGTTGGAAACAGACTACGCCCTTGTTGCGGACTGCGCCGCATAAAGACTTACAATTGAGCTCCAAGTCACATATCGTTCCATATCGCCTTTAGACCCTAGTGACTCTCTCCTAACATCTGCGTCGCCGTGAGGGGTCTTCTATCCAGTGTTAGTAAGGATTGTACATTGTTGGCGATACTGCAAATTCATTCTAAGGATTTGGTTTCTATATACTCAGCTAGTCCTATCAGGTTGGTGACAAATCGAGGAGAAGGTCCGGCGCCCCCTTCCAGCACAGCAGCAATAGATACCAGCCCATCATATGCTATTATAATCAGTAATATTTGAAACTTCCATATCCCTGTAAAATTCGGCTTATCAGTTCAATTGATAGTCTTCCAGATGGCAAATGCTCTAGCTACATGCTGTAAATCAATGCAATTTTGAATACATCATCGATAGATTTGGCAGAAGTTGGCTCCCCTTGTAGCTCTGCTTGGCTTCCGTTGTTATATACTTAGTTGAATGACCGTTTTAGATATATTTAGCTGAGCACTTTTCATATCCCCGCCCGGCCGCCCGCCTCCCGCTTATAGTTAGCCAACCACCCACTTCGACTTCAGGCTTTATGCCAACTAGTTAACTTTCCACCAACTAGTAACAAGGAACTTGCAGATGGAGAAACCGGCTGCAGATGACGAAGTTAATTGTATCCATCTTGCCTTATCAGATGCCACATTATACCCACCCAGGGAAAGTGAGACATAAATACTTCAAAACCCGGTAAATATGCATGTAGAACGCACTTAATGATCCCAGTCAGGCGGAAGCTTGCACTCTTCGATGTTCGTCCCCGCTTTCTGTTTCTCATGTGGCCCCGATTATTTGCATATCCGTGAAAGAGGGGCACCAAGCAGCGGTTGGCTGGCTCAACGGTGACCAAGCAAGTCAGAAAGGGTAACAAACATATACGCATATGCACGCAATCGGTGTATATGACCATGTTACACGACGGCCGAGTTACAAGAGGTTCGATGCTTGCCCCCCTGGCCAGTCCGCGTTCAGAGTCAGCTATGGTGCTACAAGACTTAGATTCGTAGCATCATACGAACTCATAAAATTTGCCTTTTTCTTGGTTCTTCCTCAGAACGGAGAGATTTCAAATCTCAATTCGCCGCGACGATATTTTGATCGTGATGTTTAGCAGATTCAAGGTTACGAATTACTCAAAGACTGTGATATTTAAATTTAAATTTAAGATGCCCATCGATGTAGTAACAGAGCACTACCTCTGCACTCTTACAACGATAGATCGAGCGAGAAAAACTCAAAGTTGTGTGTCCTGCTACAGTACGATATTGCACCACGCGACATTCGATATTAACAAGGCTTAGCAGGATGTTCTTTGCGAATGCCGTAACGGCGTCTCGACAGGTTGCATATCGCGATATGTTTCCGATCCGATCTAATCCGTCTACCGGGTCTCCCTTACGCAAGACGTAGGCCAGCATCGGACCTTGCAGATAAGACAATTCCCTCATGCGTCATCCCTCCAATAGGAAAATAAATCAAATCAGCTTGTCATCTCGCCAGACTCGAAGCGTCGCAACGCGAACTTTTGACTGTACTTCCTGTGCGCCTGCTCGAGCTCACCGCTTCCTGACCTTTCCCTGATATATATAATATTATTTTTTTTATCAAATTCTTTTTTCTCGGTTTCTTTTCTGTAGATCGTGCGACGTGAGAAGGCTTCGGAGCAAAGAGAATGACAATTAGCCGGCCTGCAGCCTGGTTCGTCGCGATCGATATCGCGCCGGCGCCAGACCAGGAAGCGAGAAAAACTAAAGTTTGTGAGATACATTATACCTGCCGTCCGCCTTCTTCCCGCCATAGAAATCGAACAGCCGTTCGCAGCTTCCGTATTTGGAGCCGGCCGTGGCGAGGGTATCTCCCGCTCGAGATGGCAAATAATCAATGGCATTTGAGAGAAAGGCAACATCAGCGGCGGGGCCAGACCCACAAACTGCAAAATTTGCAAAAAGCTAAAGCCAGGAATCGACTTTCCGATGATGTGTTGGGATACGTTGGGCCGCCACCAACAGCGAACCAACGCTGAATTAGTTAAACCGCACTTGTGTAAACCTGACCTAAGCCAAAACGGTCAAGGACAGGATCCCATGACCAGCCCAGGAACGCTTTCTATTACGCGCTGTCAACGCCCAGTTACGTAAATTGAGCTGCAACTTAGTAAGGGATTTGGCCATGATTATTTAAGTATATATATTGGAGGAGCCTGCGATGCCCAGATCACACGCGACTTTCTGGAACCCAGATCGCATCTTGTTTGTATCTTTTTGCGGAGCTCGAGGGATTTCACCATTTGACTTCATATCTCTTACAAATATTTAGCGCTTTTCATAATCCATCCAGCCCTTCAGTCGGACTTGTGCCGCTTGTACTTTAGTAAAGCTTCGACCAGCCCGGCCGGTCAAGACTCCGCTCGCCCGCCTGTATCATCGGACTCTAGCCCTTGTGTGCGCGTGCTTGCTTGCTCGAACTAATTGGGCCGATACCCCATGTTCTCCGCACTATCACCCCGTGGTCAATCACTGTATTGATTAAACTTGCGCTTTGTTGATCGCAGAATACAGTATTATATAAAGAGAACCGCTCCTGGACCAATTGATCCAATTCGAGTGCTTGCAATCTTGGGCCCTACCTATCCTCCAAAGCATATGCCAGCTGGTAAACCAAAGTCGACCACAATTGCAATCGACCCCACGGTGATATAAGGAACTCTTCAAACCAGTATTCGAATTCTCAATTGACCTACCTCCCATCATCCTCAGCAAAAATGGAATCGGAAAAGGCAACCCTCGAGCAGCCCTACGTCGGCTCAGTGCCAGAGTCCCAGATTGAGGTACAGCCTAAGAAGCGTAGCAGCTACATATCGCCGGCACCCCCGCAAAGAGATGAGCAGCTGTCTCGCACACTCACTATGCCGTTGACCCCGGAGCTCTTCGAGAAGCTTTATCTTACTCCGGAGAATAAAGTACACGGAGATCTTAGGAAGACGTTTGGGAATCCCACGCCGATGTAGGTTTCAATGTCATTCATCACTTCCCACCCACAAGTCGGATGTATTTGCTAACAGAAGGCATTGTACTGTGATAGTGCTATCATGTAGGTTTTCAAAGAGCATATCTGAATAGAAGAGCTAGAATCAGCAACCTACGTGAACCCGGACTAACTTGAATTGCTAGCGCGTATGTGATATGCCTCACGCCTTTGAGTATGGACCTCATGGGCTGGCGAGGTGCCGGCCAAGACGGAGCCGCACAAGTGTAAGATTTCCACCCAATCGAACCCCAAGAACCCTCGATCGCTCGCTCGCTCGCTCGCTAGCTGTTCGGACGCGCATGCCAGAGCTAGCGCATGCAGCTAGCTACAGCTGAGTCGACGCTTCACACGGACGCGAGGCGTTTTTGCTAACGTGGATTCACCAACAGCGCGGGCTACTATTTCATTGGCGGCATGCTCAATCTTCTTGGCGGCATTTTCGAGTTCATCCTGGGCAACACATTCCCGTTTGTTGTATTTACATCCTTTGGTCCGTAGTCCTTCCGCTCAACCACTCTCCACTGTGCAGCTGTGCAGCTGTGATGATGGTGCCCTTATGCACTTTCGATGCGTCAATCACAAAGCTAATCTCTATCCGTCACCAGCTGGCTTTTGGTTCACTCTTGGAGGAACCCTAACGCCTGCATTTAATGCAATGGGGGCATATTCCACATCCGGTAGCGCTCTGGACGGCGCAGCATCAATGGGGTTTAACGCTAGCTTCGGTGAGCCATCCGCGAATTCCCTTTCTCCGAACCAATAGACGCCCACCCGGCTCTCCTCCCCCGCAAATTCGCTAATGTACCTGCATCCTGCTTTCCTTAGGCTTCTACATCTTGGCATGGGGCATTCTCACCTTCATCTATCTGATCTGTTCGCTCCGGACCAATGTCGTCTACGTGGTTTTATTCACCTTCTTGGATGCACTATTCGGCCTCCTCGTCGGAGCATACTTCCTTACTGCTGATGGCAATACCCAGATGGCGCACAGACTGTTGGTTGTAAGTGACATCTCTCGTGGCTTTCTCGCTTGTCGTTGAGTGTTTACGTAATATATGCCCCTTTGTGGTTGTGTTAAGCGTGAACACTGCGACTATTGGTTCCTTACACAGTCTTGTTAATACTTATCTCGTAATCACTAGACCGCTGGTGGATCCGGACTGTTGAGCTGTGCTGCTGGATGGTACATACTGTTCGCTCAGCTCCTCGAGGCGCTCGACTTCCCACTGCAGGTAAGAAGAAGTTCGACCCAGAGAAAAATTCCGATGCAAGCCTCACAGAAAAATTTCGGTTCTGTGACGAAGGCCCGGTCTGTCCGCATGTTTTACTAACCGCCTGGTTTAGCTTCCCGTGGGCGACCTAAGCCATTTCATCATTTCGGCCTCGGAGCGACGGGCGAGAGGAAAGACTGGCACTAGCGTTGACGAGCCAGTTTGAAAGCAGCGCTCGAGCGCGAACTAGAGCAAAGCGAAACTCGGATAGCGGGGCGGGTACTGGAACTCGTCAACTTGCTTCGAGACGAGGTGTCAAGACTACATCCAAACTTTTAATAGGGACCATCACGTTTTATTTACTATTATTTACTGATTTATTTTTATCTTATTCTTTTTTTTTTTTTTTTTCTCGCTCTTCCGGGGTAGCCTTCTGCTTAATTGACGCTGGCCGATGCACACAGGTTGCGCACTAAAAGAAAACTTCAATGTGTTCCGAAACGTAACAAAACGAGTATACATAAAATAAATTTACTTTGAGAAGATGACTAGAAGAAAACAAAGGATGAAAAAGATCCGAGCGCCAGCTTCAAAGTTCCAACTGCCGCGTCATCGTAGAGTAGAGAAATCGTTAACCGGAAGACTCTGGTCCCGCGAACCCGATGGTTCGTATACGGATAGTTCGTAAACGTATAGAAGCGTTATAAGTTCGATAAGATAGTGCTATTCTTATCAACTTAGCCTTCTCAATCACCATCTAACTCGCCGACATTAATTTGTAAGACCACCATTCATAATCCCAGTCTCAACTCCCTAGATCCTGTGAGAACCACCGGCTTGAAACCCCAGAAACCAGGTTTCGGATGTCGGAAAGACAAACGCATCGTCTGCTCGGCCTCAACAAGGTTGTTCGTAATGGCTGCACAAATTGGGAGAGTGATCGGATCGTGTTCGCGTCTTAGCTTACGCACAGAGGCTCGTGCCGCAGTGGAGCTTAAAATCTCTGTCTGTCTCACAACTAAGACCAGTCAGACTTCAAAGGTTTCTCAAAAGTCACTGTTTGCACGGACTGTTTCTTAGTTTAGACTCGGACGGTCCTCTGAGGTGAGAAGACTGCCTAAACTCTATATCCTATTGTTGGCATTACTCGTGCGCTCGGAGCCAGATTTTGATATCCGCTCTAGGCCGGAAAGTTGCACTTTAACTTGCACTTTAACGTTAACCCTGTCGCGAATTTAGAGCACGCGTCTGTGGAGCAATTGCAACATATCATATCAATCAGAAACAACAGTACCATGGCGTAGGATTTCGGCTGGTTGGGAACAATTAACAATCAATCATATATTACATTAATGCTCGATCCTTAATGCTCGATCTTAAGCTAAGACCCTTAACACAGGCCATGTTTTGGTATTATCAGGAGAATAACCACCGCAATATACGAAATACAAATAATGATAATAATAATAGTAATAGTAATAGTAATGATGATAGAAAGATAACAGCAGCCTATCGCTTTGTCTCCTTCAAGCGGGTGGCTAAAATCTATACGAAACAAGTCAACAGCGCAGCCGTATTCCTTTCGGAATTCCATGACAGGCTTCTTGCTTTCTTCCGTAACATCCAACGCACACTGTGCAACAATGTGGCTGCTTGTTTCCGCCTATAGTCCCCCGTTATATAGCTCGTATGCACGAATCGAAAAGCCCAGTAACGCCACTTGCGGGGTAGGTCGCAACGGATGGGGCCCTTCCCTTCATTACTCCTTCGGTTGTGTGCGAGAACGGTTGAAAATCACCCTTCCCCGGCAGCGGCTCGGACACTTTCTATGCCCGGATTTAAGGCCTGTGAGAACTTCCAGCTCCCTGAAAAGCCTACTTTGGCAGAAAAAAGAGACGATCGAATAAAGCAATATGTCAAAAGATTCATCAATATTTCCGTGTTCGCCCCAGCGAGGTTAATTGCGACGAAACAAATTTTGACCCTTGAAGAGATCCGAGCGCGTGCACATCGCCATATCAAGACTCGGTCAATGCTTTGACTCCATGCCGGCGCCGCGGACAGCCTGATGGAATGCCACTCTCGGGTGCTGAATCGGATGGAATCGCAAAACCCTGGTTATGGCAATCCAACGACATGGGCGAAAAACTCCTTCTGTTTAATGAAATAGCGAAAAAGAGACCCTTTGTACCAGTACATCTACCCTTCGAGTAGACAATAAAAAAAAAAAGCGGGGAAGCCTAGCGCCACGTGTGTAGGAGGCACACCAACAACCTCGTCTGCAACCGCTATTGCACCGCAATTGCACCGCAATTTGACCTGGCGACTGGAAATCCTGCATCACGATTAATTAAAGAAAAAACAAAAAAAGGCATCGAATCTCAGTTCAGGCTTAAGATAACCACTCTGGCGGTGTCTGCAGCTGGGTCAGTCTGCATGATTTGGGTCCCATTTTCGGCAAAGTCCCTTAAAGCCAGCTGACTTTCGGTAGCCTCCGGCTGCCTAAGCCGCACTGATCAGATTGATGGCACGAAAACAGACCGGCCCAACCTGCAGTCATCCTTATGCTCGAACTGCGTGGTCGCGTGTAACCGAGCTCCTAAATAGAGCGTGGCTTATCGATATAAAAGGAAAAAAAACTGATAGAAGATACACCGAATCAATTTATATCATATCTATATCAAAGAAACACATTTTGCTTTCGCCGATGCAGGTTTCGTCAGATGTGTCAGCGAGCCCGGATTCACAGCGCACATGCTATATAAGCACACCATCAAAGCAGACAAGCTTGTCTCACTCCAGCGAATCCTGACTGCTAACTCGTTAGGCGGGTTCCAAAGAGCATCTCGTCAACTAGGATGATCGATGACGATTCATACCTGTCTCGACGTTGACATCCCGAAGCTTCCCAGGATCCTTTCATGCAACAGTCTAACGGTATGCGTGCATTGGGCCGCTTTTATGTCAAAGCACCTGATCTCGTGGCGCTCCTCGTCAGCTCATTATCGTGTGAAAATATTCTGGTTACGTACGACTAAGTATAGAACATTAATATTTATAAGCGTAATATGATAGATAGAATCTTGGAACGAAGAAAGTTATACTATCGATGCAGCTTAGCTTGGACGGTAAAGCAGTTGGCCACATGGGTTGAAAAAAATGAAATCAGCTGCGCATGTGCACCCGCCGGACGAAAACATGAAGAGATACTAAATGGAAGACTTTTTTTATTTTTTTTTTTTTATGGGTGAAATGATCCGTGAAAGGATAGTTCCCCAGCCTTTTTCGAGAGATGTCGAGATTGCGGATCGGATCAGGTTTAACTGGCTAAAGGTGGGCTCGCTTCCAGACAACATGTTTCCTGCTTCCCCCCTACCCTTGCAACAGAGAGGTCGGCTTGATAGGCACATCTGATAACAGGAATTTTCTAGTTCCCTGATCGGTATATAGCCATAATTAATTTCGGCTCAGGGAACTTGTCCATCCTGTTGTACCTTTTTCGCCACTTCTTCGCTTGAGTCGTGGGACGAAACGACCTTTACCAGCAAAGCGAGGGTTGCATTCCTGTCTACTTGAAACGACAGGCCTGAGAAAAAAGCTGTGACCTGATGCTATTTTGCATGTTACGAGGGCCGCACTGATGATAGGATTCCGGAAAGTTAACAGAAGATAAGGCGAGGTTGACCGATCTAAGCCACTTCGTATATGTGTTCCGGCTGAAATCCTAGACTGATACATCGGCATGTGATCTGAGCGGCGGCGTAATGGCGTAGCATCGACAATCCGAACCAGAAAAAATTTGTTGAGAAAAGTTATTCCAGCTGTGTGAAGTATTCAGTGGCTTGCTTACACACTCGGTCTTCTCTATGCGAGCTGCGGTCCAGGGCACCTGTAACGACACCATGTCCCTAAATCATGCATGCAATGCCGGGATTTTTGGTTTCCTGGGATTCTTGTAACACCAAATGCGGATCTGGCTAGATTTTTCGATGGAAACAGCTGCATGCATCAATGTTCGCTGACATACCACGGAGAGCTGAGAATTGCGTGGAAAGGAGAGGGAATCTGACATCGATGTCGAGGTTCCGCCCCAGGAAAACACTTTAGCCGAGGATAAATGTTTTCATCACGCATGAAATGAAGGATGGAAGACAATTTAAAAAACAAAAAAAAGAGAGAGAGATGCCGAGAAAATGTGCTCAACTGTGGGGGGCAAGCCCCTTTGCATCGAGAGCTCAAAGCTGCTATATGCCACGTGGGACGGCCAAAATATGCTGTTCCAAACCCATGGACGCCAAGAACCGAGCCCACAGCGGCGGCGGATTGGAAATGGAATTTGGTGACAGTTTCTCCAATCGAGGGGCGCGCACGCCTAATCCAAGCCGGGAAATGGGCCTGTGGGAGCCATTGATAGCAACGAATTTTCCCGCACCGGAAAACACGGCCGTCGACTGTATTTCTAAGTTTCATTTGCTCGAATAAGGTCAAGTGGAGCTCGAGAGATGAAGTTTGAATTTAGAGGCCCGAGGCGCGTCACTCTAGATATTGACAAGCCCCAGCTCTGCTGGTGGAGCTTGTTCAAGTAGCTAGCTAGCTTCATCGCTAAGATCGTCTTCTCCAGACAAGTTTATTCCGTCTGCAATTCGCATGCGCACTCGGCTTGTTACTGGACGTTTGCGGCCCGGGGCTGCAAGCTGCGGTAGTAGGCTGGATGCAGATGAATTGGTATCCGAGGCATGGTGCAGCACACCAGAAGTAAGACCGCGTTCGTGATTGTGTAATCTAGGTATATGCAAACCGGAGCTATCTGTCGTTTCAGCATTGATCTTTCATGCATGCCGGTAGATGGTTGAAGGGTGGGTGAAATATTACCGTTTGCGTTTTTCTTGGGTAAAATGAGGTTGTAGACGGGACAGGGACGCGATATCGAGAAAACAAACAATAAACGCAAGGTGGCGTCAGTATAACCTCGCATTGGCACTACTTTTGTGCATAGGAAAATTTCAAGTTTCGGGGTCGTAAAGGACAAGACCGATTAATTGGCTGACGTGACACCTACCCCGTTCTCCGTTGGCAGTGTTTCGAAAGTTCCACCAAAGTCTGAAATGAGGTCCACAGTTTGTTTTAAGCCAGCTCGAGGATTAATAACAACGATGCATATTGCAACCAGATTTTCCGGCATTGCATATTGAAGAGCTCCGGTAGAAGTATCGAAATTGTTCCTGAAAATATGATACATGTACAGGGCACCCCAATCTAGGCCCAAAGACCGTGTCTGACCCCCACGAAAAAAGGTATTTCTTTTCTTCTTTCTCTCCAATGTCTCCCCAGTCGAGTCGCCTCGAAGTTGGGAGATGACCCGGTACTGTCGACCGGCGGATATAATAGCTTGGTGATTGATAGTATACATTATTACTTAGAATTAGGTAGCGCTTGTTAGAGAAATTTGGCCTTGCTTAGAGATGATGATTGACTGTTGCATGCAATTGACCAAACTCCACCGGGAAAAAAAAAACACCACCCCCCATGTTCAGGGGTTTCCCGTCTCCGGCCAATCTTGGTCGCATGACTTGCTTCGCGCTCATCTGCGTTATCAGCCTATGCGGTGGAATGTTCCCTGGAAATTCCGCAAGGCTCGGCATTGCATACTGCCATCTGCACCAGATGACATCTCGAAACTTTAGTAACGAATCACACACTACTTACGAATCACACATCGTGGACCTGCAAATTTCGTGCTGCTGATCAAGGCATCTATCAGCAAAAACTAGTATTTTGTCTTTGCCTCGAATGGCATATACGCCCGCGCGACGAGACAACAGCAGGCAGATGGGTCCGTGCGCCTGAACAAAACGGCTTGGTATCTCGCAAAGGATACCTTGACGAGAGCTGGAGTGCGGCTTCTCACCGAAAATCTATGTGTTCTGGCCTGATGATACCCTAATGCGACAGGCAAACGGAAGACATTTCATGAATAATCAACTTGGTTACATCTTCGAATCAGCCCCGAAATGCGCCATCGACAGTCTCTAACAGCTTTTATGTTCCTTCGTGTTTCGGACATGTCTACGGGAAAATATATCATGTATGTACATGTATGTAGGTCATATCGGCTGCATGCAAATGCAGTGCAAGTGCATCATTCAGCTAATGCATGGCCGCACGGTCAATTTTCGACTGGAGCATGGCGTGCCGTGCACCAATACCGGGAACTTTAGTCGAGTAGCTCGTAAGCTGCCCTCGACAAACACCCAACGACACGAAGGAGGAAAAAAAGGGTTATGTCTTTAAGGAATTCGGATCTTGCATACTCCACGTTGATGAATCGCATCAGTAATCGCCAGAGCGACCTGCAGACAGGGATTTTTGCAGCACTTCCACGTGTTTTCTCCAAGCGGTGCTTCACCCGCAAATCGGCTAGGAGGGCTATGGATCCGGCTGTCTGATATAAGGGTCGCCGGGGTAGGTCTAGATTAGATTGGGCAGCAATCATACATCAGATCTTCCCAGGTACCAGTTGCAAGTGTTTTACCAGGCTCGATCGAGAAACCGGACTTCGGCGGTTCCTTATTGTTTCAGCTCGCTCGGGAACGGTCGTACGGAAGCAGAACAAAGCTGTCTCAGGAAAGAAAAAACGGGTCTCAAAGGAAAGACTAAAGGAGAAAAAAATTTTTTTGATCTAGGCCGGCGGACGGGTTCATCTCAGATGCCCTATCTTTCTAAGAAATCTACGAGATTGGCACAATACTTTTACAATGGAAGTAGAGATTTTTCGCAATGGAATCAGTATGAATTTGTGATGGTCGACGAAGGAATCCGAAGGGTGGGAAGGTGGACATTAAAACTGTAAGGGTAGGATAAAATAGGAACGGGTATATTGAACCAATCAACTCTCTCTATGCAACCCAACCAGCCCATCCTCGTCTATAAAGCCAACTCCGCAAAAAAATTGATATGAACAAGCGATAGAGGAAAGCGGAAATGCAAGAACAAGGAACGCAGAGTACACTAAATGAGGAAATGACGATGCACGGATGCCCTGACGAGATGCTGAGCTAACTTGATGACGATCCTCGCGATTGATTAACGTCGACAAGCTACCCCATGATAGCAATGCAGCCATGCAGCCCACGCCCACAGGAAGGAAAAACCAAAAATATGAAATTCTAAAAAAAAACAAACTAGCTGGAATTAATTAAGTTTTTTTTTTTTTTTTTTTTTTTTTTTTTTTGAAGTGTTAGAAAATGTGGAAAGGCTGCGAAGCAGGAAGAACAGACACCACTCCCAATTGAAACTCCGGTCATGAGACTAATTTCATTAAACATTCCGATTATTCCTGCGTCGAATATGTTTCGTGACAGGGTAGAGGGTAATATCGAGGTTCTTGTGATGGACGCCCCAAAATGGAAATGAAGAAGCGAGGAACCGCAACCAGTCTATGTTGGATCCAACAGCAAACAGCCCAAGGAGAGAAGACGAGATCAAAGGCTCCGGAGAGAGAAAAAAATAAAAAAGTCAAAGGAAAAAAAATTGGGTGGCCGCTTTTATCGGTGGGAGGACAAAGGGACTGATTGAAATTCGAAATGCTTTTCCAGTTGGTGATTCAAGAAAACATCAGTGCGTAATCTGGCGGCGAGCTCGTGCGTGATAGTCTGTCTGCCTAGGGCCCCGCAAACTCCGAGAAGCACCGCTGTCTCTGCTCAGATGGCTTGCGGTTGGTGGGGCTGCCTGTACCGGTTCAAGGCAAATTTATAGGTAACCGGAATGGAAGTGGTTGCAGGGATCCCGACGCGGCCTGACTGGGGCCTCGCTGTCGAATTCTTCCTCATGATCCTGCAAGCTCGAGTCTAATGACAACTTCGAAGCTAGAGAATGGCAAAGAGAATCGGCTCCTACGCTGCCGGAAAGCTCCAATTCAGCTAAATCGCATTGATGGTGCGCTAACGACAGCGCGTCTCGGCCAGCTGCCTGTTTGAAGAAAATCGGTTAGCATGAGATCGAAGACAACGAATTAATCCGTCGACGTGTATCCACATGCACGCTGTGGGGAAACCTACGACACACTCGGCACAAGCTGTATTGTTCACCCAGACCCAATTCGCACAGTTATGCGAGTAGAAGTTTTTGCATCGATATTTGTAGTAACCCGAAGCCATCTTGTACGGGTGTATGTGTAGACCGCGGCGTGTTTGGTGTGAGGAGCAGGGACGGTATCAAAGACGACAGCAAACGTGTCCGGGCAATTGAAGGAGCTTCCAGTATGGTTTTGCAGGATGAGAGGAGAATAGACCGAGAATTCAAAATCGTGAGGTGAAAAATATCCAGCTTCACAGTGTGCAATGTGCGCGCTATGGAGTATTAATAGCCAATGGGGCTGTTGAGGTAGCGCGTGGGGGGTTGATCTATATATATTTCTCTCTTTGGTGTGAAAAGGGACTGTGGTGGATTTCAATATCGACGGAGTTCAAGATGGACGGGGTCTCTGGAGCATTTATAGATGCTGATGGAAGCTAGCAGTAGCGTACGGTTACGTGAGAGGAAGGTTCCGACTAGTGGTTAAGCACGGTACAGGTACGGCGCATGCACAGCACGGCGCAAGTGGAGATATAATTAATGCTGAATCCCTTGACAGAACCGTTTTCGAATCGTACCAAGCCAAATAAGGCTCGACGACCAGATGGGATGCGAAGTGGGGCGAACCCCGATGCACCTGCACGTTATTATAATACATAATATATGTATTACATGACGTTTATGAGGCACTTGGAACAGGTGAGATTTCGGGCTGCAGGCGCATTTGCCAAGGGCCAAATTATGGGACAGATGACTTATGTCCTGGCCTCTATTAAGATGGCTCTGCTCGTCTCATATCCCGCTCCGCTTTACAAGTATCCTTGCTACGTGAGTTGCTCCGGGCCCTCACCATTTGGTCACATCGCATGCATAATTTTTTTCATATTTTTTTTTTTTTTTTTTTTGCGGAGGCTGTTGCGGCGCTGCAGCTGCTAAGCTTGATAGTTCTGTCTGGTGAGCTGCATACATAGACATGTATGTACATACATGTGCAGAACTGCATCCCGGCATCCTAGGGACCTCCCATTATTAGAATACACTTATTTATTCGAGTTGACTTTTGTGGGTGGAAGAAAAGCGGGTCCACGTTACGTACGGCGCTGGCTCACGAATAACTTTCTTTTCTTCCAGAAGCCCCCAAATATTATAGACCGTGCACGTGTTAGCTTGCTTTTTCTTCTGCCATATCCCTTCTTGCTTCGGCCTTTGGCGCCTGTAGCGGTAGGGTGCTGGCGGTCCTTTTTTTTTTTTTTTTTTTTCTTTTGCGGGAGCCCTTCCAGTCCTACTTCCGTCAAAGCGCAGGAACCAAAGGGCCCCACCAAACATCTCGAAGGCTTCGTTCCTCTACCTGTCCGTAGGCCCGTTTCAAGTACGGACATGGTTGTGGTTTCGTCGCTCGATTGCCCTTCGAACGGTCCTGGCAGGCAGCTTTTTTCATATTTAACCGAGGGAAATTGGGTGTGACACATGAAGGTCCAGGTACCTCTCCCCTCCAAAATCCTCGACAATCCACATTTTTGGTTGGTCTCCATCCCCGACTTCAAGCGATATTCTGAAATCCGTCGACCCCAAGGTTTGAAGCTAAAATAATTATATTTCCATCTGTTATATCCTGATAAGGCCCGGCCCTGCAGCTGCGCAGCTGCCTCCGTTTTCCTGTTGGCTTCGTTTGAACCAATTAACCCGGTGATACGTACACACACAGAACTAAACTCTCCCAAGTCTTCCCTGCCTCCAATTCGACGGAAGACCGTCGTCGGCGTGGGATGCATCCGTCTTCTGCCTGCATCAACTGCATGTGACCTGCAGAACCCGGGCCATTATCTGGTAAAATTTTTCCACCGTGACGGTTTTATTTTTCGAAACAATAGCCAAAGCATCCAGAGCTCAGGATGTCCCCAACTTCATTCCGAAGCTGATTACCCATCTGGCGACGGCCATGTCCAATTGGCCAATCAGACGCTTATCGACGGTACACATGAATGATTAATTGCGACATCCTATCAAACGCCAGTGGCGATCGATTTGCGAAACCCGCGCAAAGGGGCCTTGAACTAAGCTGTCGTCATATTTTGGGGGATGCTATCACGTTTCCCTTACCCGGGCAAATACGATCGGTCGACGGAATACCGAGAATTATTGTCTCATGGTACAGGTACATGCAGGCATTTTCGTATGCAGGATGTTCTGGTACCTGCCCGCAGGAACAACCCAAATCGCATGCTCCTTTACGAGCTTTCCCGGTCGACTGGAGACGCTCCATGCTTGGTCGCTAGATTATAACGGCCACAGAAGCTTCTTGGGTGCCAGACTTCGGATTAACCCCCCTAGCTTCCCTCCCATGTGGACCCGGAACAACGACCGAGCTTACTGGGATTCGCTGCAGCAGCCAAAACAAAATCGCTTTGGATGGCTTGGGGACATCAAGATTACTAACCGCAGACAGCCCCTCCCAGAATTGTATGACATGCTCGATGTTGCTGCTGCTGCCAATGTTCTGATACGTTTGCAAGACGTTTGGCCTGCGAGCCCGGACTGTGGCTGGAGGTTGCCGGTTCAGAGGCATTAAAGCCGCGATACCGCTCAGAAGTGTCTGGTCAGAATTTAGCTGCTATCGGACAGATACTGTTTTGGGTGGTTTCCAAATGAGCCGCCCCAACGGCTCGGAGTGGGTCTGCCTCCACCCAAGGAAGACTCGGGATTTCTCCCAGCTTTGCTACATCCAACAGTCATACGTCGCTAGTTCAACAGGGACGTTAGTCCCATATATGGCTACTGCGCACTTTAAACCATCCCACGGACGGTACCTAGGTACTTGTTATCCAGGAAATCCATATTTAATTCGTGTGGAATTCACCCATTATTTGTACCTTGCAGCCTATTCCATGTAACTGTGGGAAATGAATACTAAGTAAGTTTGGCCGCGGAAAAGAAAGGCCGTTCAACATGGCGATCGACCTAACCTGACCTAGCCTGATGAATACGTACCAAAATTATCAGCCCAAGCGCGAGCGTCAGATGGGATGGCAATTTAACGTATATTCAGCCGAAGCCTTCCGGGTCTAAGTTTAGAGCGTCATTGGATTCTTTTCAACGGTTTCCGTGGCTCGGAACGGCCGTTTAACTCGCGAGAGCTACCAGTAAGAATGAAAACGGTTAGACCTCGAACCAACATCTTAAAATTAATATGGATGACACAGCTTTGCGCTGTGATCAATGCTGTGATTAGTCCCCTGGTGTCAATTTCATGGAAGCGCTGCACACTTACAGGATGACAGTGGTGTGCCCTCACGAGATCTCAAGGCTTGACGCTTCTTGCCATGTTGACTTCGGCTCGGACCCTCCCTAGCCCTAGTCCACTATTGTTTAGACGCTTTGATATGAAACTCTAGAGAATTAATTGCGATGCGGACGGTGAGCTCAGCTCAGCCAAGCTGCGATACTATATTCAAGGCCAGGATGCCGGTAGCAGTCAGCTTAGGTTGAATATATATATATTTATATATCTATATGTGTTATTAATGAAAGAAATATGCGATTTTCGCACTGCGCCTTCGCTTCGGCAGCGTATGTATGGACGGCCGGTGTCGCCGCATTGACGATTTAATTTAAGTTTGGGTTCAGCTCTGCTAGGTAGCCAACCTATATTCGATCATCCACGATATTTATAATTTAGTGGGGCCGGTGATATATGATAGTTTGGGAGGGGGGTTTTTTGATGAATGCCGCATGCATAAGACCCCTATATCGATATGCGGATTTGGTTGCAGCTGCCCGTGCTATATTCGCGGCTTATGCGTTGCATGACGCGTTGTTTGTCGGGAAACAACGGCGACGGCAACACATCGCAACTGCAGACTTTTATCATCTTACATCTTGTAACCTTCTTCGTCAGACGCGACGCAGACCGCATCAGCAACTTGAGAAGTTTTTTTTTCTTTTGCGATTTAGCTGGCGATTGATTTCATTCTATAGATCCATACGTCCTTCTCGCCCATGGCCATACTCAGTTTTTATTTTTTATTATCCTGTCATGACTCCATATCGCCTTACAGGGGTCTACGCCACCAGTAAAAAAGGAATCGATGCTACCCATTGCGAGGCGATGCAATGCAATGCGACGGTACGAGACCGCCTGCTGTTGGTGGAGCCGAGCACCTGAATCTCTCCGAAAAGCCATACCGTCGTTCGCTAGCTAGGCTCCTCGCCGGCTTGGCTGTTGTGCTTAACTGATGATATCGGCTCTCTATTGTCTAAACGATACTGGGGGACCCCCATTGCATTGATTGACCCACTTCTGCCCACCAGCTCAAATCAGTCCAAATGAATATATGAGCAGAACATGCATATCTGTAATATTTAGTCCTGTCCCACTCAACTTTTCCTGTTGTGGAATACCTCCGAGGTCCTCTGCACTCCTGGTCGATTGAATAGCTCCAATTGCCCTTGTGAAGGTTAAATTTGAAGGTCCACCTCCTCGTACCTCGTGTTCTTTAAAGACTTTTCCAAGTTTTGCGAGATCGAGCTCAATCCGCGCTTATATCATTCGGGTTAGCATGGCCTCGAACGGAAATCAAAGGGTCTTAGGGTTGGGATTTGAGCTAATAGCGTTACCGAGCTACGTAGCTCCCCTTGCTTGACACAAGATTCGATGTCTCTCAATGACTTGTAAAACGACAGGGTGAAGTGACCCCCAGCAAAGCATCATTATTATTGGCGGACTGCATGGCAGACATGGCACCCGGACCTAGTAGTTCCAAACGACGACCCGAGGTCCCACCGACTTTTTCAGGATTTGCATCTCCACTGACTGCAAAGAACGAGCTCTCGTTTCTCCAAAGCTACACTTGAACTCCCGCCAAAATGGACGCCTGGTTCAAAAAAACCATTCAAAAATCCATCCCCCCCGGTTTCGGAATTAATGGGTATGCCGGCAGCTTATCCAGCGACTCCGAAGATGAAGCAGAATCTGCAATACAGCCTACAAGTAGCGAGCAGGCCCTCAGCGAGCCCCAGCAAACCAGTGGACCAAACAAACTTGATATCAGAAAGAATGGCCAAAATGGACTGAAATCTCCAGAGCATGTCAATGAAGATACCCCTCTCCTTTCCCATAATTTTTCGACGGGGAACTATCGGAAGCAGAATGACGAGGAACGGACGAATCTCATCCCTACAAATGGATTCCACGATACAGGAATCCCAGGTTCTGGCTACTCAAATCCAGCAAATATTCCAATTGCCACCAGCAACGGTGGTGGACAGGACGATAGTGGCATTACAGACCCGGCGAGTCTTTCGCCATCTAGCGAATTTTGGGTTCTCCTGAAGAGCGCCATACCAGTGATTCTGGCATACACACTCCAAAGCTCCCTGCAAGCGACCTCAGTCCTGATAGTAGGGAGAATTTCACCAGAAGCACTATCAGTTGCTGCATTCTGTTACATGTTTGCCATGTGCACAGCGAGCATCGTTGCATATGGGGGCACAACAGCGCTGGATACTTTAGCATCTTCATCGTTCACCGGCTCGAAAAGCAAGACTGATATCGGGACACTTTTGCAGCGATCGATTGTGGTCTTGAGCGCGCTCTACGTTCCTGTAGCGATCACATGGTGGTTTATCGGGCCGATTTTCAGAGCCTTGGGACAGGAAGAGTACATATGCCGTGATGGTCCGAACTTCCTTCGTTGGTTCATACCCGGAGGGTTAGGATGTATCTACTTTGAGAGTTTAAAGAAGTATCTACAGGCTCAGGGTATGTAAAACTCTAGTCCTAGTAAGTTTTAACATTGCTCATAAGAACGCCCGGCTGATCAGCATCTCTATCGATTAGGTATCATGCGAGCTGGAACCTACGTTCTCATGATCACTAGCCCAATCAACATTTTATTGAATTATATTTTTATTTACGTGCTTGGCTTTGGCCTAAATGGAGCTCCTATAGCGACTTCAATCACTTATTGGCTTAATTTTATCTTGCTCTGTGGCTACTCAAAGTATATTAGGGGCCATGAGGGATGGGGAGGCTGGAGCAGAGCTTGCTTTAAAAACATGTTCACTTTCCTGCGGCTCGCGCTGCTGGGTACGATTATGGTAGGCACGGAATGGTGGGCCTTTGAGATTGTTGCGATCGTAGCAGGGAGGCTCGGGCGGATCCCTTTGGCTGCACAGGCTGTAATCATGACGACAGATCAGGTAAATGGCCATTATATTCGTTGGATCCATCATCATCTATTACACGATTTTGTACGATGACGGTCAGCTCATTCGACCTTGTGGCTCATATAGGTCCTAAACACGATTCCATTCGGCATAGGAGTAGCGGCATCTACACGAGTCGGCAATTTGCTAGGAGCTAAAAACGCCCGAGGAGCAGCCAGAGCAGCGAACATTGCTGCTTGGGTGTCCATGTTTATGGGCACCATCGTCCTGATATTTCTGATGGCCGTGAGAGGATTCTACGCCAAGATCTTTAACGACGACAAAGCTGTCATAGATCTTACATCGGAGGTTATGCCATACGTCGCCTTGTTCCAGATTGCAGATGGCTTGAATGGGAGCTGCGGGGGAAGCCTGAGGGGTATGGGCAGACAGCACGTTGGGGCTGCTGTGAATATCATCTCGTATTATTTTAGTAAGGGTCCACCTGTCTCCTTTCCCGCATACGAAGCAAGCATCTACGATTTCCTTCGATAATTCTAATGACTCAATTGGTCACAGTTGCTCTTCCATTGGGTATCTGGCTTGCATATCATGGTTGGGGGTTGGCGGGGCTATGGGTTGGTCAGGTAAGAGCAGAATATCCCCACGCTTTTTTTCCGGGAAAAATAGACTCACGACAGCGAATCGGAATGATAGTGCTTAGCGTTATACACCGTTGGTATTGGCGAGTGGATGCTGGTTTACTTCTCCGACTGGGAAGTGCAGGTTATCAAAGCATTAGGCCGACTTGATGACGCGGAGAGGTCAGAGATCGGGGAGGCGATAGTAACTAGGCCGGTAACGCGGTAGCGTCCCGATGAGTTCTGCCGGAGATAGACAACGGTTTACGTAAATGCACGTTGACAGTTGCAACTGGGATGGCTTGAAGTAAAAAAAAGGAAGTCTTTCCCGCAGTTGATCTAGAACTTGTCGAGATTGTCTAGTTCCTAAATCCAATTGGCCAACTGGAGACTACTTTTCAACGTTATCAGCATATCGGCACACTAGCCACTCCTTTACTCGGTCAGTGCACACGGATGCTCCTGACCTGCATTAAGGGAGATACAGAAAAAGTTGAAGTGGATACTACGCAGGGCCCTTCGCGAAATATAAATGGCCGGCTACTACTCCGTCACCCAATTCCATTCGTTACGCAGTGTAGTGCCTATCAGCACTAGCGAAGCACTGTACGTATCTGGTACTGACGCCCGCTGCCTGTGGGCATGCACGATGCGTTGGCCAAGTTGTATTTTTTTTTGACATAATCCTTGGCAAACTGTGAAGGCTTTCGCGGATGGCCGAGGAGATATGAAACCATTCTCCGGTCCGAAAAGCCAGGAGCGCAAGCTCTATTCAATCCATTGTCGCAAGTTCGATTTTCAGTGGGGGAACTTTCCGCCAGTTTCCTATTCATTGTCGCGTCGTACGTTGTGTAATCCGGTTCATTGTCGTTTAGTTGTCGTGCTTTAGCTACATTCGGCGGCAAGTTGCAGAAAAGGCGAGCGTTTTTCTAATATAATTCCTACGCCGGCTTGCTGCAGTTAGGTTACCCGGATCCACTTCCAGGAAATGTTATCATGCATGATAACTCTCGCGAGCTTTGTAGCCAATTGACGAATAGGAAGCTAAAAATGCGGTAGGACAGAGCATCGGTTGGCCACTCGCTAATGTCGACCAAGGTCGACGGATGGAGCTAAATTCCTCAAGCTAGCTCCGTGGGGTTGGCCAGCTCTCGACGAAATTTTCCTCCATAGGCATCGAAGTACATGCTAATTGACATTTGCGGTGCTCTTACTCAATCGATTTATAATAGATACAATCTGGTACTGCAAATGCCGTGAGACAATTGGATCAAATGGATCCTATCTGCCCGCCTTTGCTCAGCGATGGCTCCATCAAGCATCTCGAGACGCTATCATCGTACATGAGCAAACACGTTCTGCCGATGCAATGGGATGTCGTGACGGGCTAACCTTGATTATAGAGCTAGCTTGATGGAATTTGGGGTATCAAGTGCTATGTCATAGTAATGGAGAACGCCGATGGGCATTGCATTGCATTTGCTGTGCCGGAGGGCA
The DNA here is from genome assembly GCA_036971555.1 of Drechslerella coelobrocha. Taxonomy (NCBI): domain Eukaryota; kingdom Fungi; phylum Ascomycota; class Orbiliomycetes; order Orbiliales; family Orbiliaceae; genus Drechslerella; species Drechslerella coelobrocha. The sequence goes on from JAJTUH010000003.1 coordinate 1,330,478, forward strand.
CAGATAACTACGTATATCAGTGAATTCATATTTAATCATGCTGTAATACACCACCCCGCATTTTTATCTGTTAGACAAATCCAATCGTGCCGTTAGAACAAAATCCTTAATCCATCGATTGAAGTCTATCTCACCGATATTCGAGATTCAATTGCAAATTTTCAAGATCAATTTCAAGATGTTGAGCTTAGTGACGCTCGGCTTCCTCGCCAGTCTGGTAGCTGGACACGACCATGATACCCCTCCAGTGTACCTGTCCTCCCAAGGCCCGCATCAGCGCCTCTGGTACAATAAATTACGCTCATTGCCTGGCGACGGCGGGACACAAGCGGATAGCGTGTTCTCGGGCATCTCGACATTCGGACGGATTCCTTACTGGCCTTGCCTGGAGTCGGACGCGGAAGCATTTGATATCGCGTTCCTCGGAGCGCCATTTGATACGGGAACTAGCTACAGACCTGGTGCTAGATTTGGGCCGTCTGGCATCAGGCAAGGATCGAAGAGACTGGTATGGCTTAAAACATCGATTTACTATACACGAATCCTTTTCCAACGTTACTTGCATCTCTTCTTCCACCGAGTGCGCATGCATGGTTGTTTTAATTCGAAATTCGTGTTAAGATGTGCCCCTACGCTGCATATACGTATACCTAAGTACTTAATTAGGTATAAATATATTAAGAGCCAATCAGACATAGCAGTGAAGTGACTATTGCGAGTATAGCCACAAGCTAATACGGGGCTTTGCGTCTGGTTTACGAGACAAAATACGAGGCTGCACGCTAACAAGAGTTCAATTTGTGTGATTGAGACAGAACTTATACGGTGGATACAACGTCCCATTGAAAGCAAATCCCTTCAGCGGGGAACTACGGCTACTCGATTGTGGTGATATACCAGTTACATCGTAAGAGCCGGACCCCGCTTTAATCGTCTAAATGCACACCCCATGTGAACAAATGAGTCAGATTCAGGACGTTCTCTAACTCCTAATCTCAATGGCCTAGCTATGACAACGTCTACGCCATCAGCCAGATCGAGAAAGGCCACCATGCGCTACTAAGCAGAAAGCCCTTCACAGCCGCCAACGAGAAAGGTCCAGCTCTGGGCGAGCGGACCCTGCCGAGGGTCATCACACTGGGAGGAGATCATACAATTGTGTTACCGATTCTGAGGAGGTTAGTTGCTCGCATTGGACCACAGGCTACGGTTGCCCACCTAGGCAGTTTACTTGTTAACGGTTAATGCACATTTTTAACCTCAGTGTGAGAAAATCATACGGCCCCATATCCGTGATCCATTTCGACTCGCACCTGTAAGTGTCCCTGAAATGGAGAAAGCGCCATCAGGAACCAGCCAGATCTGTCGTTTGCTAATTCCTGCGCTAGCGACACCTGGAAACCGAAGGTCTTCGGCGGCTCACCGTCCGAAGCGGCATCCATCAACCATGGAACCTACTTTTACCACGCGGGCCTCGAGGGTCTTCTGGCCAATGATTCAAACATCCATGTTGGCATCCGAACAACGCTTTCCGGACCGTCCGACTACACGAACGACCGGTACATCGGGTTCCAGATTGTTGAGGCCCGCGAGATAGATACGATAGGCACCGACGGGATTATCAAACGGATCGTTGATAGGATTGGCACCAAGAATCCGGTGTATCTTTCGATTGATATTGATACTCTGGATCCGGCGTTCGCACCGGCAACAGGTCTGTTGATAGATTCCATTACCACCGCTGACACGGCTGCATTGCCTACTCTCTGAATCTTGGTTTTTAACGGAATTGATAGGAACACCGGAGACGGGTGGTTGGTCAACTCGCGAACTACGGACAATCATCAGAGGGCTGAAGGACCTGAATTTTATTGGAGCCGATATTGTTGAAGTTGCACCGGCATATGACACAAATGCAGAATTGACGACTATGGCGGCAGCTGATGTATTATACGAGGTTATTAGTATCATGTCGCTGCAGGGCCCGCTGTCGAATATGGTGAAAAAGAAGAAGTAGACAAGAGACCGAGAATTGAGAGACGCAGTGGATACTGTGCTGTCGACATTTCTATGGTACCATTCGCTTTGAATAATTGGCACCAAACCTGTTTGACCAGCTGTTTTTATTTTTATTTTGTTTTAATTTTTCGTTTATTCTTGTCGTCAGAATCATTCATACGCTAGTACGCTTCGTGAGTCGGAATCGGAATATTATATATTAACACCAGAGGTCAGGGTTGCGATGAATCGGACTTTGCATGGAATTTGCAATGGTTGAGTCGACTCTCAAGCCATTTCGCCTCCGACTGTTGTACCTAACCAGCGCGATGGGCTTGTAATTACCTTGTAATTGAAATGATCGAAAGATGTATTTTATAGAAGACGGAATTCGGTTTTCCGCCAGGTCGCCCGCCAAGATATATGTTAAAAGAAGCGATGACGGCTTATTTGGTTCAGCGAACGTGAACCACATGTTCGTTTCCCCCGCGTGGAAAGCGGCGTCTCGAGCGGACCGTACTCTGCCGGCCGCGAGGCTTCAGTTTGGCCTCCCCGATTCCGGTTGAGCTTTGAAACAGAATTTGATCGTACTCGCCAATTTTGCTCAGCTTCATTTTACTAGCTAAATTGAGTGCAGTTGGTGGCGTTGATCACAACGGTGGACGCCCCCCCAATTAGCTCTTTCTGATATGCATGCACAAAAACCTTTTCAGGGGAAACCAGACGACGACTCCGGCGCAAGATGGAAAACAACAGTCAGCTCCAGCCTCGAGGTAGAACCTGAGAAGTAAATAGTCCGGAGGTTTCTGGAGACTTAAAGACCTCCCTTGACCTTAGGAGATCCAACATCGTATATTCTAATCCGTGCTCACGCTCGAATGCACGCGGTTTGGTGTTGTTAGTGGTGGTGGTGATACCTTAGGACAGTCTACAGAGGTACTATCTTGCTTCCGGATCTTATTCGATCCTGCAAAACTGCAAAAGCTTAATTTCATCTCAGCCCAGCGCCCGGCCGGTGGGGCCTCGATTGCTTCCCCTGTTCCGGAAATAAGTTAGCAGAACACTTAACATTTGGCCCTGTCCCTTTCCCATGTTTCCTGGCTCGCAAAACTCCCTCTTTTGCCCGGTATTTTACTCTCGTTCAGCTCACGCCATCTCGCGTCCCGCAGGCCAAGAACGACTCCTGGTTCTCCTCCTTGCCAGCCACAGACGGACCCAAGCTGCCGTAACGGAGACGACGGTGCTGCCTCAAAGGGGACGCTCTCTTCAAGTTTACATCTCCTAAACACTCGCTTGCTTGCTCGCTCGCTCGCTCGTCTGCAAGCTGGTGCAATCTGGTCCCTCGAGATACTCCGGACCATCTCATCCGACATTCCCACCACAACCGTGGCACATTGCAGCCCACTCCCTCGGCATTCCCAGGGTTCGCTTCTAAATATTCTCTTCTCGGAATCCTGTTGCCTGTCTGCGAGGGTCCGATCTCTTGGCTCTAAATCTCTCTCAGGCCTGACAACTCGTCGAGAGTTAATATAAAGTGCCTTCGCATCTGATATATTGTAAGTGGCATTCGTTCGGGCATTTCACTCGTCCTACTTTCTTTCTTTCATATCATTATATACGGGGACCGGATCAGACCAGGTCTCGCTTCTCTCGCTTCTCAGCTGCGACCCTCCACTAACTACTCCGAACCTCAGAAGCAGGGTCTCCTCTCCATCGATAACTATTCGAGGCGGGAACACCCAACACCCCTTCTCGCCACGATGAAGCTCTCGACACCCTTAAACCTCGAGGGGGCATACACATATGCTGCGACGCAGTACCACTCGGTGAACCCTAACAACCGAAAATTCCTCTTTTTGCTACCTGCCAGCTTGATTCTAGTGTTAGTACATGCAGAAAGTTTCCTTCCTTTTACACTTAACGGTCGCATGATCGAGACGGCTAACCCATCCATCCAACAGATGGCTGATATCCATGTTCGGCCCATCACAAGAGACTGTGACGGCTGCCCTGCCCAAAGTCTCCGTGAACTACCACCCAAATCGACCGCCTCCCTCGCCTTGGGACGAGACCAAGCTCGCGCTAATCGTCGAAACGCGGCCGTTACCATTTCTCGCGCCTCTTATCCTACACATGATGACAATAGTCCCTCCGGAATGGCGCTTCCTCTTCCTCGGCACTCACGATTCCATCGAACATCTCAACTCTTCGATACCTATTCAATTGCGCGAGAAGAACGGAAAACTAGATATGAAGGAGTTCCCCTCAAATCTCAGCGTCACCAACCAGGAGGAAACATACCGGACGTTCACAAATCTGTGGTTCTACGACCAAGTTGTTGGCGGGGCCCGTGGAGTTGAGCACCTGCTCGTATTTCAATCCGACAGCATCTTGTGTGCCAACAGTGAATCGTCGCTGAACGACTGGATCCAGTATGATTGGGTTGGAGCTCCCTGGTAAGAAAAAGCCTTCCGCCCAACCTACTCTATTTTCCATATGCTTACTCTCTCACGCAGGAGTCTTAACGACAAGTACGGTGGCAATGGCGGCCTCTCGCTGCGCAAAGTTTCCAAGATCCGACAAGTGCTCACCTTCCAGCAGCGACCGCCCAATGCCGAGCCTGATGATGTCTGGCTCATCAACCGTCTCGGTCTTCTCCCTAACGCGCAGATGGCAACTCCGAAACAGGAAAATGAATTCAGTGTTGACAAAGTGTGGCATGAATCGCCCATGGGATATCATATCGGCAGCAAGCTGACAGAGGGAATCTGGGCTGATGATGCCAATAGAAAGAAAGTCTTCGAGTACTGGTACGTACAAACGGTATCTTTATTCCACGCCGATACGGGTTCGGTCTTGCTAACCTCAGACGTCTATGCACCAGCCCTGAAATCAAAATGATTATGAAAATGAAGCTCGAGCGCGAAAAATGCTCACCAGAGGAACTTGAGGCCTGGAAACAGTCTCACCCGAATGCGAAGGAGAAGAGAGAGGCGGCTGGAGGTTCAGCTATTCCCCTACCGTGGGGCTATCGCGGAAGTGTGTAATGTTTGACGGGGAGAACATAAGTGCCTCGATATTTTCGGCATATCCTCTTCAGCCTTTTCAGTCAGTGGTTGAAACCCCGTACCTCCATCGACTACTACTACGACTTTCGAAATTCATCATATTTTCGGCCCTTGCTCGCAATTGTGCTAGATGTTAGTACAGGGCCATTTCTAGCACTTGAGCCACATATTCACAATCGGCGGCGGTGAGCAAGCGATAATGGAGCTGCGTCCGGCTCGTTACTCGGTTTTAATATGAACGTTCTTGGGGCGCTATGTTATATGAGCTAGGTTTCCCAGAATATTCTAATGGGCGTTTATATTTTATCTTTCCTTTTTCCCGATACTATAATCTTTCCTAATCTCGCACGGATATGTTGTGTATTAGAGGATGGCGGTTTGATTTACGAGACAAAGCATTAAAATAGCACAAATGGAATTAGATTTCTTTATTTGCTTCTCTGATATTCGAATCAAGATGACACGCACCACCATCGACGAAATCCTCGACTCAATTCGTAGACATCACCTCTTTCAATACGGTTTTATTCACTTTCGGAGAATACAAATCGCTGCTTAAACCAACCGAAAACCAGTCTGGATTACCAACAAAAAGGGGTCTGAAGCTGCCAATGCCTCCTTCATACGCTGCCGACTCCACTGGCCTTGCTATCAGAGTCACACGTGCACACTCCCGTTCCACAATGTATCCTCCTAACCTCTACACTCTCTCGACGAGGACTAGATAATCAGTATTCACCGACAATGTAAACGATGACTGAACGCCAGGAAACCGGGGGGCTTTGTGCAACAATACCATGCCACTTCGAGAAGATGCAAGGGTATTTTGCATTGGCATTTAATCTCGTGCCAGAGAAAACCAGGTCGACGTAGGAAGATCCCAGGGTTTCCGATGCAAGCCCCCTCTTGGAAGACACAAAAAGTCACCGATTGAGGCTGATACCAGTGGATATCGTTGCATCGATTCGGTGGCAGTTGCGCCTTATTTCCAGGTGTCGAGGTAAAGTATTGCCGGTTAAACTACCCTTGAACACCAAGACGAAGAAAAGGGAATTCTCCCCCACGTCGGCAAGCACTGTCGGTTTAATCACCCGAACCTGGCTGGGCGCGCCGTCAACAGACATTATCTGTCTAATTGAGACGATTAAGTTAAATTAACAATTTTTTGTCTTCTCCGCACGGAAAAACCTGTTCTTCACAACCCTGCTGTGTTACGCAAGCAGACGCTGCCCTCATGACCTGTCTCTGGAAATTTCCGAATGCAATGTATATATATATTTTGTTTTTCTTCTCTGTCGTGCGAGATAAATTTCATGCAGATGCGCAGCTGTTTCAAGTTTGTGGGTCGACTCCTGGAAGTATTACTAGGATATTGCTAATGGGGATTGGGGGAAGCAAGACGGGAATATATACAAAACCAGTCGATCAATTGATAAGTATCTATTTAGTTTATTTCATGGTAGCAAATTGCTTATTAGGATAGAGTAAGTACTTGGTGTACATGTACGTAAGTCGTCTATAGAAGGCTTTCGAAACTTGCTAGGAAGCTTTATACTTTCGGGGTGATAACGTCCGCTCAGACCAAAGACAGAGCGCTAGAGCTAGACGAGATATCTACGTATTAGCCAGGTTTCATATCTGCCGCCAAGTGGATTCCATTGATGAAAAGCAATCGGTGTATGATATACGATCTGACCAACATGCTCTCACTGCATCTACTGACAAAGCTGTTCACCGGGCCTCTACATGATCATATGATTGAGTAAGCTATGCTTTTTCAACCACTAGCTAATTTGGATTTCCGAATCTAGCATCAACTCCGACTTACGGGCCGTGGCTGCGAAAGCAGACCTCGCGTATATCCATGGCCGTGCCAACATGTGGACAACCCGCTCGTCCCTTCAAACACGCATTTCGTCTAGCACGTTTCCATTTTTGCAATATTTGCGCTTTTAGATTTTCGTGCCTGAGATTATATGAGAGGTTTCAGTTGAGCTCCCGCCTCGATGCATGTCCGCGTGTCATCGATCGGTTGTGCGGTGTCTTAATTACCGAACACCAGGTTCCTTGCAGGTATGTGCGACAGGCATTCCAATTGATATCGAAGCATTCTGCCACTCAGCTTACCTTGCGATGGATTTATGCTTGATTGCTTGATTGCATATTGCAGACGCACATGCTCTCTTGTACCTAGATATTTACCTACGACGTATGCACTTTAGCATCCTTATACTCACTAGAATAGTATTCTTCAACAGCGAACAGATGGGCAGCCGGCTGGTAAGTATATATATACGAGCTAACGACTTGCAGGACTAGAGTCTTTGCAGCCAACTGTATCAAAGCATGATACATGATACATGATGTTATCCTAGGTGTAGATGCTAGATGGCCATGCACATACTACACGTGCACACAAGCTTCAATTATAATTCTCTCAGCAAGTTAAACAACGTTATGTGGCGGTTCGCGCTAATAACTTTTTCATCTCGGGATAATTTGTCTCGTGTAGCTAATATAACGTTAATCTAGCCGTCCGGGTCGGAAACGCTGTGCGAGCCGCTTGCTTCCGGGTATTCTAATAGTATATATTTGTGGAGTGAGCCAAGCGCTTTTTCGTGTTACTTTTTGTGTTACTTCTCGCTTCTCGCTTCTCGCTGAACGACATGCGTCCGTTCGGACCAATTGGTCAATTCTACCTCTCTTCGACATATGACGGGACGTTGTTTTATTTATTTCAGTTTTATTTTCTATTGCAAATTTTAATATCGATTGTATATTATAACAGCTTTATATCTTATAATAAACCAGGCTCCTATCACCATTGTTGCGCGGCGACGGTTTCGTATGCGAGCCGGATTGCACTGGGTAGGCCAGATGCTCTCATACACGGGTACATCTACACCGATGCGACCTGAACCCGGACCCGCCCAGTACGGCAAAAGGTTTTCACCAGGCCCGAATTCGACTTACGACCGGCCAAAATTAACTGCCAAATGCCCTTCAGAAGGAGCGCGAGAGAGAGGCCTAAATACTCGACCGGTTATTCTTTCATTGCAGCAAAGATGGATGACATAAATATATTCACCGGCCAGTTACATACACATACATAAGAGATGCAACTACAACAAATCTGCTGCACAACAATGAATCAAAAAACGCCCTGCCGTATTCCAACAAAAATAGGGAATATTACAAAAAAAAAAAAAAAAAGGAATGAACGCTCCTTGCCAAACATTAATAGAGGGCCCCATAATTAAACGGGTGTAAAACAATCAATGCCTCCCCCGCCTGTGTTAAGAACGCTGCACTAGCGTCTTTAACAGGATACACGCGCGAGTTTCGTCAAGATATAGATAGATAGATATCAGTCATATCCAGACACTCAATGTTGGCCGTAGGTCATGCCGGGCTGCTGTTGATATCCAGTCTGGTTGGCAGGGACGAGCAGCGATTTTCGTGTTTCGGTTTCCCGATCCTCTTGGATGAGAGCACAGCACTGTTAAAAAAGAAAAACAGACAGGTTAGTAAAGAGGACTTTCTATCTCTCTCTCGCTTTGAGAATAGTGGATGCTAAGACTAACCTCGCAGGCGCAATGTCGTATGAAATCGCCGCAGCCAGATCCCTCGAGGTTATACTGATGCCGGACCTCACCACGCTGCGTCATACTTATGACCCACTGCACACCGAAAAAGCCAAGAGCGAGGAAGCCAATGCAGGCACCATTGCAGTTGGAATAGCCGGACATGTCACTATGGCGGAGACGATGCTGGATCTTGCCATAGGTGATACACGGGCACCAAATTGTTACACAGCCTATCATCATCGTCATCATTAGCATTAGCTTCCGACCGTCAATGGTAGTTGATGTGAAATTGCATCGCGCTTACATTTGCCCATGTCGCCGAAGCAATCGAACATGCCGTGCTCCCACTCCATGGGGCGGGAGTCCTGGTTGTATGCACCTCCTTTCGACATTTGTGAATCTCGTTCGGCAGTAGAGGAGTTAAGAGCTGGCTGTGGTGTTACAGGCTGCAGTGATACAGGCTGTAGCTGGTGGTCCGGTTGCACCTGGTACTGCTGGTAGGTGTTTGGATTGGAGGTAGGATTGGAACCTTGGTATTGCGGCGGTGGGGAGAAGACTTGTCTTTCAGATGGCAACTCGTATGGAGCTTTGTTATCGGCCATTGGAGAACTCACGGGCAGTGACAGAGTTTATATAATCACACGCGAGAAGGATTCTTTCCCTATCCTGGAGGAGTGTACCGGAAACGAGTCCAGCTGTGTAACACCGCCTGCGTTTCGTGTGTTGGCCGTGTGGTAAGACGGTTCGCTGTCCAGCTTGCAAAGTCTGTGCAGAATTACCAGTTACGGTAATCTAGTCGAGAAGGAAAACCTTGAATTTCGTTCGCACTGTGCGGTTGAGTTTCCTGTCAGCCTCCTGAGTCGACATATGATTCTTGACTGATCCCACAGGATACCAGGTTTATTTTATTTTTTATTTTTAATCTCGGCGGGGTTCTCAATCGCTCGGCCAGCGAATGAGAATTGACAAGGTTGGTATAATTTGCATTTGATCGCAATGTATGTCCTTGTTCAGGTGGGTATGTTTTTAACGTAAGTGTGAATAATCTCTTACCGTGACACTCAATGGAAGAGTTCCCTTCCTTCGTTCTTGTCTTTCAGCCCCAGGTCTTTTCGACGACTTATTCCAAATCGGCGTTTTATTCCGCCAGTTCAGAGAGAGAGTTCACAATTAGTGCGCGATGGTTTCTGCGAACTAGGCTAGTGTTATATGCCTGACCCAACCAGCTCCCTCTGACTGTAACTTCCTAAAATAAAACAAACAGGAAACAAAAAAATATTCTGTAGAGAAGAATTCGAGTAATGATAACGCTCGAGTAACACGAACTCGAGGTTCGAGTGTCAAGTCGGCTGGAACCACCGACTCTTTTTAAACCTCCCATCTTGGACTCTTCTTTGCGAAAACCCTGAAGCGAAGGCCGAAGGGACCGCCGCCATGGAATTCGGGACCTGCAATTGACGTACCACTTGCTACTCAGCGGGTTTGTCAACGTCAACAACGGGGCTCTAGTGCTGGCGATTGGCATACGCTAGTTCAATCTCGGATCTCTCGATTGGCGCAGATGTTAGACGATGTGACCCAGCCTAGCTGCGGCACGGCGGATTTTCAAGCTGCTGACTACATCGCACCGCTGCTAGACTGCTGGTGTCTGCCCTAGGCCCTGTCCGCCAATACGTTGATCCGCTAGATGATATCACAAATCCGACGTTGGGGAGGGCCAGCCTAACCCAGCCTGGCAATGGCAATGAATGGCAATGTCCGTTGGAATCATATAATCAAAATAATCATGCATGGAGCAGAAGCGCTATCACCTCCGTCCATTTTCGCCCAGCTGCATTGCATCCCCATCCCTCGCTCTGCATGTGCATCCACTGGGGATTTGGGGTACTGCCTGCGAAATGCGAGCAGCGTATTCGATCGAGTTTTCGAGTATCCTGTACGTGAACTGCCTTGTCAGTGGAAGAATTGGTGGAAAGTGAGGGTTAGCGGTTGACAAGCCGAGCCGGGCGGGGTCCGAAATAGCAAATGCAATGCAGGCTGTGCCGCCGAGGAGTAGCGAGCAAGGATTGGCCCTTCAACACGCGTTCGACCACTGCATCCTGCCCATCGTCTATTTTCGGGACTCAGGGTAGGTCGACGTACGCGTAGAGCTGGCCATTCTCGGAGAATAAAATGTATCCGTACAGGGTCTTGACGAAATATATCATCAGTCGTCGGCCAAAATTCCCATCTGGATGCAGGGCAATCATGATATGTGCTTAGACGTTTTCAAGAATATGTACCTGTAGGGCATACCGGTAAACCCCTGCCGACGAAGCTAAGCCCAAGCATTCAGAAGACCTAATGTCCTATATGAGAATATGTAACTTAACTCGAGTCGCGAACCGATACTATGCTGGTGCATGTATCGTGTATAGTACTTGAAAGCAGATTGATTAAGTAATTAGTACTCTGCGGGAAAGACGTTTTGTTTTCTCAACTACAATTACATACAGTTGCCTCAGAACCCGCTGCCATCACCGGCTTGAAACTACAAAATGAAGAGCGTAGAGAATATAGCAGAAAAGCAACCAAACATCCCATGCATTGTGAAAAACAAAACGGAAAACGCCTCCAATGACTGACTGTACAAGTTTTTCTATGTGCCGAATTCAAGAAGAAAAAAAAAAGGTCCGAGATGCACGAGAATGACAAAGATTCACCAAAAAAAAAAAAAAGGATACCCCTTCCAAACTCAAGTTTTCATCGGTAACGGTGGTCCATCTCCCGCTTTGCACCCTCCACGACCTCCACCGCCATCTCCAGAATGTCCCCACCCTTCTTCCAGCTCACCAACAACACACCCAGCCCTTGCGCCTTCAACGCCGCGTCCGCCTTCTGCCACCGCTGATTCCACAGCCATTCTTTCTTTTCGATCCCGCTCGCTGGATCCCACGTTTCTGTACTCGCAGCTCCGCTCGGGTTGGAGTATATCATGCTCCCGCCAGCGCTGCTCGCTGTCCCCTGGTGCGCATGGTGGTAACTCGATGCAGCCGAGTTGGTTCTGCTGATTGTTGTCGTGGACTTGTCCGAGTCAGTCGGTGGTCTGATTGTGAATTTTGGTGCCTCCGTGGGACGGTCGCCATGATATTTGGGTGGCGGCCGTGGCGCGGTAGGTAGATTCGGAGACGAGAACGAGCTGCCAGCGGCTGGGCGTCTTGGGTTGTACCGCGGGTCACGTGGGTTGTCAAATATAGATGAGGAATCGGCCTTCCAGATCTTAGGCGGACTGGGAGACTTCCCAGGTGGCGAGTGTCGGTTGCTCGAGACTTTCAGATTAGACATTCCATTGGGCTCTTCGTCAAGAAGCTCAATGAGGTCGCTGTGCGGGTGTTCCTGGATATCGATTGGCATCGATCGCGGCGCCGACCGGGCAAAGTGGTTTGTTGCTGGAAGTCTCTTGCCCTTCAAGTCCGACGGTTTCTTAGGTGGAGGTGGGGGTGCGCGCTTCGCAGTTGCAGTTGCGGTAGTTGATGGCGCCGTCTTGTACGAGGACTGAGAGGAAACCGGGTACATCGTATGGCCGTCCATTGGCTTCAAGACAGTCGGACCATCCTCATCATCCGAGCTCGAGAAGTCGAGGAGATTCTCTTCCCGCACGCTCTGCCTCACGGCCGTAGGCTGGGGTTCAACGCCAACGACCGTCCGTGTGGGTGGTACCGCAGGGCGCTTTGTAGACCCACCGCTATGCTGCGGCTTTAGAGTGGCAGTACTGTGGTTGTTGCTTTGGAAAAATCCAACTCCATCCTTCGTTGTCACATCTCTAATAAAGATTGCCTTGATGCGCCTAGGGTTTGCGAGAGCAACCGCAACATAGACCTCTAGATCGGCCTCTCCAGAGTCACCCACCATTATAAATCTCCTATCAGGGAAGTCCTGTAGGATCCGTTCGAGACTGCCCTTCTTGCGGTCTGCAACTGGCTCGAAAAGTCCTTGGAACACTGATTGGTACTGTTTCAAGTGGAACGACCCGCTGGGCAGATTTGCTGCTTTGAAGTATTCCCTTATCAGAGGATATAGTTGCCATGGACTATTCGAGACGTAGTGGATAGGAACGTCCAGGAAAGCCAGAGTGTTGTACAGCTCTGTAATGCCCGGTATTGTGAGGCTATTGTAATCTCTGATAAATACGTTCCGGGCCATCTCTCGCATTCCCGCTGTGACAGCCGAGTCCTTTATGGTGTCGTCAATGTCGGATATCAAGCTGATTCCGTGTGATTCAAGCAGCCGGACCTTCTCTGTCACACTGAGCCGCTCCGAAGCCAGCACTCGAAGATCCGTAGGGACGAACTTTAGCTCCGCTCGAAGCGCAAATTGGCCGTATGCATCAGTGGTAATTGTGTGAGACTCGGATTTATTCTCGTTGTAGAAGAATATAGTGACTGGGACATTCGGAGAGGCTCGCGCCATGACATGGAACATTCTATGCCTTAGAAATTCGTGCGCAGTATCAAGTTCCTTTGCTGTCAACCCTGTGGCTGGCGTAGTTGCGGCTTTCGGTTGCATATAGCTTGAAGCATACGCTGCCGCTCGCCAGGATAGCTTTTTGACGATGCCTTGTGGCGGTTCTGACGCTGATTGCCCCAGCTCCGATAAGTTTGTCGAGCTCGGTCGTGGCGATGGCGCCGGAGATAGCGACCTCACCGACCTGATTCCCTCATCATCACTCAAGCCATCGTTATCTAGCCTTCCCGCCTCGAGTCTTGCTGCTGCCTCCATATCGGCGCTCCGGTCTTCTTCCGTCACCCCTCTGCCCTGCGCAGGCAACCCGCAGAGCTGTCTCGCGGCACCCATCAGGAACCTGTTCTTTCTCGTCAGGACGTTCGACGGCGGTTCGAATATCCACCCTCTGACGTCAATCTCCGCCACCGTGATAGTCTCGGGAGGATTCGGTGTGTCGTGAAACAAGACCCCTTCATCGCTGTGATGTTTCTTCCGTTTCCGCATAGTTCGGCGGGCGTAACTAGGGAATAGGATCATCTCCTCCGTCCCGCCCTGAGGCAAATCGCGATCGGTCCATTCACCAGTCTGCGATGCTTGAGTAGGACCAGCTGTTTGGTCAGTCCTATAGTAGTTTGCAATGTAATTCTGCCGCGCTTCGTTGGCAGCCCGTAAAGCCCCCGCGATCCTTGCCCGTCGAGCACCCGGTACCCTCTGTTGCTGTTGCGAATCCGAATCCGCCGACGAGCCTCCATAGCTGCCCAAGTATGCCGATGGATTCACCCAGGAGCTTAGTCCCTGCGCCATTTTGAAGAACTTCGATAGTACAGGGTGATGACGTCTTCCAGATGTTCTTGTAGAGTCACGCCTCTGCTGTCGTTTCAGTCGTTTTGCACTTTGCTTGTCCGCTAGGTAATAGTATATTCGTCGATGTAGTCTTTGCCGAATCGTTTCGTGGAGGAAAGATAGCTGATGGCGCGTTCCTTTGGGTCGTAGGAAGCGAGGGAATGGTGATAGCAGTCGTAGGGTCGTCCGGCGAACAGTTGTCGGAGGGAGTACGGAGCGGACGAGAGCGAGGCCTCTGCCTATGTGCTTAAAGAAGGTCTTTGGGGAAACCAGGGTTGCGGTGAGGGTGCGGTCTCGAGCTGTTCTCGTGGGACGGAGGAACCGGCATCTAACGGTATCATCTGAGCGGCTGTGCACGCAGCAGTTCGATCGAGGGATTGTTTAATATAATCAGCCTGCAGCCTCGCGACAAAATAGAATATACAAGATACGAGCGAGATGTAGCTCTACAGCGTGTATTGGAAGGTATATACTTACTCATCTCTATCATGAGGGACCGGTCAGGCTGGCGGAGGGCGTCATAGGCGCTTGCTGACGCTGGGCTGAAGATAGATGCAAGGCCGATAGAAGTGGTGAGGTCAACTTGAGGCTCTCCACGCAACCGCTTCGATTGGAGAACGTGCGTTGGGCTGGCGACGGCAAACGCAACGCATCTGCCCGCGCCAGCTGACCCCAAAACACCACGCGATAGCAACAGGACGGCAGCTGAGAGGCCAGACGAGGTGCGCCTTCTATTTCGGTCTGGAGAACGAGGTTGGCAATGGTGTCGATGGAAGCTGGTTATTTCTGGCTACTTGGTTATTCGAGGCTAAGGTCAAGATCTGGGTCAGGAACCCGGGGTCGAGTACCCAGATACGTATCACTCCGATAAACTTCACTATCGAAGAGACCTAGGTAGCTCTAACTCGTGTCCGCATATTAAAGTGCTGAACTCTCTATCCCCGAGCTACTAAGAAGGAACACCATCATGTGACTGAGAGATACCTAAGGTCCGTGCGTGATACATGGGGCCATTGCATTGGGATATTCCGTACACGCATATCCGAATATCGGATGCATCGATGCTCCTCGCCGCCGAGCTAGAAATGCAATGGAGTTCACGGACCTGTAACCAGAATGCTTCGATATCACAAAATGCCAGCGTCCAATGCGTTAGATCGCAGTCCACTCGCGCCTTGCGAACGAAGTGTGAATGGAGTCCCGCAAATTGTGCTAACCGCTCGAGGCAAGCAGCTGTAAGGTTTGACCGCCGCCACGTCAAAGTGCCAATACAGACCCTGGAAACAAGCTGAAATCCGCACCTGGATAGCCCGATAGCTAAGTGAGGGGCTAATTTGTTCCGAGTCCGCCCAAATAAAAAGCGTGGAAGATGCAGGGCGAAGTCAGGCCTAGCTATTTTCCGTCGTAGCTACAGCACACGCAACTTTATCGGCTTCAAACTACTCCATAACTTCAGGTCTATATCTATAGAAGCTTTGATATCACCTCAACTCCCATTGCATCGGAATTGGCAGCATTTAGAAATGGCGACCGAAAGTCATGAGCTCTACAACTACTACAAAAGCACTGATAAAAAGCCGCTAAGCTCGCTGCCTAAATCTGACTATGATGCCGCGACTGCCGCCATCACCAAGGTCCTCAATTCCGTAGCAGCACAGAATTGCATACCTAATCTAATAGAAGGCCCCGATTTTGCAATCGACGCCACCGGCTGGCCAATCTCACTTGAGGAACCACCAAAGGCGTCCATGCCATTGCTGAAAAAATATTCCAAAGCGGTAGAAAACCTGGTGTCATCTGGGTTAACTGATCTAGAAGTCGACTCAAAGGTACATCCTCAAACCCCGCACAGCCCTGCCTACGTACCAGAAAAAATCTACTTTCGTGGCTACGCAGTATATACATATTGGCGTCGACGGACACCACTAATACGATACTTAGATCCTCAAAGATTACGAGTCTGCTTCGTCGCCTACCTACAAGGAACACCGCCTTCTCGAAATCGTGTGTACCGCAATCCATCACCTCGCCATTCATCTCTACACCGCCAACAATCCACCACCCTCCTCCACCAATTACGTGGATGATTTTATCCCGCCACCATACCCAGTTGTTGCGCACACGCAGTACTATGCATCCAAACCATGGAAAAAGGTATTCGATCTGAAAGCTGTCGGTTTCTGGGCCGAAGCCCAGATCTTCGGTGGCGTCGTCTACTTTGACCGACATGCATATAGCGAGGATGGCGCTAGTTACAAGGGTGTCTGGTTGCACGGCCTACCGAATGCGTATACTGAGAGTCTTTGGCGCGTACCTGACGACGTCGTCAAGAAGGCCCTCGAGGAGGCTTCGTTACCATTTGATACTGCAGCCGCTGAGAAACCGTTCATAGATGAAGGAGATGATAAAGATAAAGAAGCAGAAGGGGAGGGAGAGGGAGAGGGGGCCGAGGATGAGTTGCTCGGTTTACAGGAAGCACAAGAGGAGCACCTGATATACCGCGACCCAAATCTAGCAAACAAAGATGCGTACTCCGGAGAGCACTCAGATCAGGTCGTTGGTCTTAGCGATGAAGACTTGGCCGAGATTATGGAATTGAGGGCGCAGAGAGACGCGGAGAAGGTAGCTGAGGGTGTGGAGAAGGTGAAACTCGTGGAGATAACGGACGAGGCGACAGCGAACGAGGCGACAGCTTAGTGTATCAACCATCTGTTAATCTTCCTGCCCACGCATGGCGCGAGCTGGATAGCCTAGACTAACAGGTATCCACTAAGACCAGTATAAAAAGCTGCAAGCACCATACGAATGAATAGAGCAATTACCATGTTATAGCCGTGTATTCCAGAGAAGATTCAGCACATATATTAGCTGATATAATAGTAGTATCCGGTAGCATTGTTGGTAAATGTTTACGTTCTGCCTAGAGAAATTTCCTAGCCCCGAGCCTGAGAAATTTCAAGCGCGTCTGTTGGGCGTTTTGTGTTGTCGCGGTTGCTTTCGCCCTGCAAAAAAGTTACCAGTAACATCAACCTTCAATGGCACTTTTCTTCGTCGTAGACGACATCATGCATCACCTCCAAACCCATTCTCCCCCGCCACGAATCCGCCTCGCAATTGCTCTGCCGGTCAACCCTTGAACTGGTCCTACTTTATCACCGCCCGCTATGCTATCAACGACGAAGCTTAATCAGCGCAAGCTGCAGCACCTCAATGCTGCCTCCCAGACCCTCTTCCCGCTTTCGCCGGCGATAGCCGCTCACCTCGCCAGCAAAATGGCCGCTGTCGCGGGCGCTGCGAACATTCAGCTGGCAGATTCCACGTGGCGCAAGACATGTGCCTGCTGTGGCTACACACTAGTACCCGGATGGACAGCGACGGTCCGCGCTCGAGGCATGGGGGGCACGTTCCAATTCCCTACAAAACCAAAGAACCGAAGGAGCAAGGAATCACAGCAGGTGGACGACGATCCACCTAATGGTACTGCACTTGCGAATACTAGTTGCACGGGAGATCAGGTGCGCGTCGCCGTTGTCCAGTCGCGACGGATTAGAAAGCGAGGAAAGAGGACAAGA
Source organism: Drechslerella coelobrocha (assembly GCA_036971555.1). Classification (NCBI taxonomy): domain Eukaryota; kingdom Fungi; phylum Ascomycota; class Orbiliomycetes; order Orbiliales; family Orbiliaceae; genus Drechslerella; species Drechslerella coelobrocha. The sequence goes on from JAJTUH010000003.1 coordinate 1,348,028, forward strand.
GGTGGGACGCGGAATGCTGTCAGCACGAACATCGGTCTCGACAACAAGAAGCCGGACGACCCAAATGCGGCATCGATACAGGAACCTCGAGCGGGAGCAGAGCAGGATACCAAGGAGGATATTCCGTCAAACCTCGCCCCTGCAGCCTCACAGTCCTCACAGCCACTTAGGAAGCGATCTGCAAGGAAACGAAAGACGATAGTGACGCCAAAGGAGCCACGCATAGTTTATATATGCAAGATCTGTGATAGGGAAACCATTCACACAGTGCCAACAATCAAACCGGTTGCGGCGGTCGGCGAGCAAGCCACCGTCGCCGCTACAAACGAATCCATCAACGTTGCGGTACTAGACTCTGTCGCAACTGAGGGACCGACGTTGGCAGTACCTGCAGCGAACGCGACGGCGAAAAAGCGGGCAAAGTCGCGGAAGAGCACGTTGTCAGAGATGTTGGCAAAGGAACAAGCAAACCGGTCTGCAGCGAGCAATGCAACAGGGGGGTTTGGATTAGACTTGATGGATTTCATGAGGACTAGCTAAGAACACGACCTTATTTTCTTGGCTCTACGATACTCGGACGGCTCGAATACAGTCCGTTGCGATTGGAGAGACTAATCTACACTTCTTTGAGAGCTCCGATGTACTAACATCGAAAGGGAGAGAATACTGCTTGAAAGGGCTGAGACAGCAATATGCATGGTATGTGCGCGCGCACGGGTTGGGCAGACGACTCCCCTCTCAGTCTCGGGGACGCTGCCATTCACTCCCCTCTTATCAGCTGTGTTACCACAAATCGAATATGGCGAGCCGGAAAGCCCTGCAACCCCGATGTAGGTAGCTGCACAGAGGCTGCCGTGCGCGTGCAACAGCGGGACACTTTTGAGGGTTAGTGTCCGCTTCCACCTAAATATTTTCGAGTTGCAAGCAAGGAGAACAACGGAATTGCAACTTCACTCAGCAGTTTTACGAACGACAATGTAAGGGATAGTGCTTTTGTATCAAACTCTTTCGCTTTGCTCGTCCAGCCATTGGTTCCTATTTGATGCCAAAATGGCAAGCCAAAGAATGTGCATCTGTATGCACGAGGATCGTCCCTTGCGCAACGGGTCGCCAGGTCAAACGTGAACGGACAGCCGACGCTGCATGGCTTGACACTACCACACAGAAGCTTAGTGAGAACATCGTAGCATTTCCGAATGTTTGTACGAGGGATTTAGCCCAACAAAACCTTGATCAAACATCCATCTTTCTCGTAGTCACTTTGCCTGCAATTATATGATATCAAGGTTGTAAAGCTCTGCCCCTCAAGGTCCCGTGTCCGTTGAGTTCCTAGATACGCAACATGCATACAAACGGATGGGGCAACCGGATTTCGTGACGATTGCCCTTTTGGGATCGAGCCATATCACAGGTCTTCACAGCACCATTGATCCAGAATCCAGCTGGCAAGACAGGCCCCCCCGGATTCAACTGACAGTGGTAATGGGTTACAAGCAAGTCTCACGGTCAGCTGGGATTCACCAACCTAGCCCTATTCAAAGATAGAGTAGGTAAGTAGTCAAAGCAAAGTCGAGACAGTGCTGGGACCTCCTCAATAAAGAGTAGCATGTCTATCCGAGGTTGAAAGCCGGCAAGCCCGCCCGTGGATTGTTAAGCAAGCAAGCAATCGAAAACCATGATACGTAAATTTTACCTGCAGGTCTGGAATAACACCGAGCTGTTGATTCGACGGCAGGCGGGAAACTCGCAGCTTGTGTGCCCATCGATCGAAACTAAAGAAATCCGAATCCCAGACACGGCCCACAAAGTTTTTTTTTTTTTCGTCAGCTTGACGAGTAATGTAATGCGAGTGTCTGCAGCTCTTCGTCACGAGGACCCGAAAGTAACCCGTCGCTCGCAGACGCACAGGCTGCGGGCCCCGTTCCATTGCCCCGCATTTTCACCCGAGCTGGTTGAGATAGAGGTCGAGCTAGCGCCGGTGAGATGGCGATATTGGACACTGTGCATGCGCACAAGCAAAACCTGTCTCTGTCGGTCAGTCGGTGGCCAGAATCAAAATGCTAGCTTCAATGAAGAGAATTGCTTGGCCAGCTTAGTTACCCCACATTGAAAATTGCCCTTGGCGCGAGCAGGCTTCCTCTGGCCCGGTGTTCAGCGGTGACGAAAGCGGTGAAGCTTCGCCGGGGTAACGGCGGCAAGCGAAGGAAGAGGGCGGACGCATCTTCCCTCCGATGACATCTTGGAGCATTGTGATAATCTGGAGGAGGAGGAGGAGAAGGAGGAGAGCTGTTGGCAGGTGGCGCATATATAAAGCGTCGGTGGTCGCCCCGATGAAGTTTATAAGCCATCCACCTTCCAACTCTTCTTGCTCCCTCGCACTCTCTCCCCTGTCTACCAGACTACATCATCAACAAGCCCAACAAACGTTCCATTCAACGACTGAATAACATATCCTTCACGATGACTTCGATATCTCTAGAAGTCCCCGTTCTCGGCAAGTACGAGCAGCCGACCGGCTTGTAAGTTTCTCAACACTGTCTCTCTCCCTCTTTTCTCTATTTCCCATTCTCGGGGTGTTTTCCGCGGCGGGGACATTGGCGGGGCATCCTGGGATATTAGCCGGCCCCACTTTCTCGGCTGGCTCGCTCGGAAAGACTTGATACTCCCTCGCTGTTTCTAACCACCATACTAATTCGGGTGACGTTTTCAACGGCAGGTTCATCAATAATGAGTTTGTCAAGGGAAAGAAGGGCCAGGAGTTCGAAGTCATTAACCCGACTAATGAGAAGGTCATCTGCAAGGTCCATGAAGCCACAGAGGAGGATGTCGATATTGTACGTTCTACCACATATACGCTTTCACCCATGACAGTACCGATTTGTTAACATGTATTCGGTCCACCTTAGGCAGTCGCCGCAGCCAGGAAGGCCTTCAAAGTTGGCAGCGAATACCGCACAATGTCCACCGCTGCCCGTGGCAAGCTCCTCCTGAACCTTGCCGATCTCTTTGAGAAAAACATCGACCTGTTGGCCGCGGTTGAGTCCTTAGACAACGGCAAGAGCATAAATATGGCTAGAGGTGATGTCAAGTCTGCTGCTGGTTGCATTCGATACTATGGCGGCTGGACCGACAAGCTCCACGGCAAGGTTATCACCACCGCTGAGGGTACCTTCAACTATACTAAGCGCGAGCCCATCGGTGTCTGTGGCCAGATCATTCCCTGGAACTTCCCATTGCTCATGTGGGCGTGGAAGATCGCCCCAGCCATTGCCTGTGGCTGCACCCTTGTCCTCAAGACCGCCGAGCAGACCCCACTTAGTGGCCTTGTAGCCGCAAGTCTGTGTAAGGAAGCCGGCTTCCCACCTGGCGTCGTCAACGTCATCTCGGGCTTCGGCAAGAGCGCTGGTGCCGCAATTGCATCTCACATGGATATTGACAAGGTCGCCTTCACTGGTTCGACTCTTGTCGGCCGCACCATCATGAAGGCAGCGGCATCGTCCAACTTGAAGAAGGTTACCCTCGAGCTAGGTGGCAAATCACCCAACATTGTCTTCGAGGATGCAGACATTGATGAGGCCATCTCATGGGTCAACTTTGGTATCTTTTACAACCACGGACAATGTTGCTGCGCAGGTTCGCGCATATACGTCCAGGAATCCATCTATGACAAATTCGTTCAACGGTTCAAGGAGCGTGCGCAACAAAACGTCGTGGGCGACCCCTTCGACGAGAAGACATTCCAAGGCCCGCAGGTCAGCCAGCTCCAATACGACCGCATCATGGATTACATCAAGATTGGCAAAGAGGAAGGTGCGACGGTCGAGACCGGCGGTGAGCGCCATGGTGACGTCGGCTACTTCATCAAGCCAACCATTTTCTCCAATGTCAAGAACGACATGAAGATCATGCAAGAGGAGATCTTTGGACCAGTTTGCGCTATTGCCAAGTTTAAGGATCTTGATGAGGTGGTTGAGACCGCCAACGATACCACATATGGTCTTGCGGCTGCAGTACACACCAAGAACCTTAACACCGCCATCACGGTATCGGACCACCTCAAGGCTGGCACTGTAAGATGAACCTTCTTTTGCCTTTATAGCTATCTTTGATCAGGAGACTAACTTAATTCTCGTTCTAGGTTTGGGTCAACCAATACAACATGCTTCACTGGTCGCTTCCATTCGGTGGCTTCCGTCAATCTGGTATCGGACGTGAACTGGGTAAGGCAGCGCTAGAGAACTACACTCAGATCAAGACCGTCTCCATCAACATGAAGGGAGCGATGTTCTAAATTGCCACACGGTGCAATGTAGGGGTGGATACGAAGAACTTATTTTTTTTTTCCTTCTTACTTGATATCACTTCCTTGCTGATCAGGGTTTGAAAAGCGTTATTACTGTTATTCTCCTTTGTTGGCTGGTGTCTACTTTTGGTTTCGGGAACCTTGACGTTACTGCAATATTCTTTGAACGATCGGGTTTCTGGCTTTTGGTAATGGTGGCGGTTCGGCCTGCGATAGGGTGGGCGAGCCTAGTGTGCATGGGCGGAAAATGACTGAACGGGATGAATTAGCTAGGAGATGTGGATAGCTAAATTCCGCAGCTTATCTGCGCGATCGATGGAAAAATTAATCCTTTCGGGATGTGAAAGAAGAAACATTTATCCGGGATATTTCTACTTAAACGCTTCGGCTTCGCACCGAATAACATAGCCCGAAAGCTTGTTTCGCTACAATCCCTGGCAATCGAGCGAGCAGTGCTACCCAGGCGCCTAAGCTATAGGATATCTGTGCATGTTGATAACAGGTCAAAACTTATTTATCATCAACTAGCTATCGACACCTATCACGATACCTCCCTCCGCGAATACGTTACAATTACATTGTTCAACCGCGGACATAGTAGCTCTCACGCAGTTAACCATTTCGTAATATACATCATGGACAGCAACGACAAGGTCAGAATACCTCGCAACGTCCTCTCGCTCAAGGACCTGGAAGCGTATTGTCTGACCACCATGGACCCAATGGTGCGCGACTATCTCTATGACGGAGCCGAAGAAGGTCGCACGATCCGTGAGAACCTAGAAGTCTGGGATCGCTGGTTGGTCGTGCCGCGAATGATGCGAGGTCCGTATCTATTAACATCTTGTACCGTATTGGTTCCATTTGCGAAAAAGTTGGCAACGCAGCTTGATGTAAAATGCAACATTTGAATACCAGACGCTCGTGGCGCACCCGAGAGAAGCTTGAGAACTATCTTTTGATACCCTATCACACCCTTAAACCATATCCTTCTGGTAGCACCAAGGGTAGTAGAAGTCGTTAATTCAAAACACTGACGACCAACCTGGTGGTAGACACGAGCAATGTAAACCTTGCACCACAAACACCCCTTCTCGCCTCGGACTCCTCAAATTCGCCCTGGCGACTTCCCCTGGGAATTGGCCCATCTGCAATGCAGCAGCTCGCCCACCCGGATGGCGAAGCTGCAACGGCAGCAGCGGCAAAGGCAGCGGGGGTGCCTTTTGGGTTATCTACATTCTCAAACCGTTCACTAGAAGATGTAAAGCAGGCTGGTGGCGACAGCGCCGCATTTCTTCAGATGTACCTAGTAAGCGGAGGGAGAGAGCTAAATGTGGAACTACTGAAGAGAGCCGAAGGTACAATCAATTCACCCTTATCTCCAGTTATTTGTACCGACAAGCCTACAAGCTACACATACAGCACAGATACATTACTAACTCGCTAACCATTTGGTTTCCCTAGCTGCTGGATATAAAGCTATTGTGCTGACGGTCGATTCGCCCATACCCGGCAATAGACCCGGCTTGATCAAATCCAACTTTGTGATGCCTCCGCACCTCCGATTTGGCAATTTTGCGGAGAACTTCCGTGGACCCCTCGATCAGTCAGGCGGCAACCCAGAGCTTGCTTCATCGTCAGGGGTGAATGGCTCCGACCAACAGCAACAACAGCAGCAGCTTCTCGTCGACCCATCGATAAACTGGGCTCGCGATATGACCTGGTTGTTGGAGCACACTTCACTCGAAATATGGGTCAAGGGTGTCCTCCACCCGCTCGATGCGGAAGCTGCCATCGAGTATGGCGCGCGAGGCATCATCGTCTCCAACCATGGCGGGCGGCAACTGGACGGTTGCATATCCGCCCTGGATGCACTACCAGCGATAGTGAAGGCTGTAGCGGGGCGGGTTCCCGTGCACGTTGACGGTGGGGTGCGCAGGGGTGCAGATGTGTTCACAGCATTGGCGCTTGGCGCCGATTTCGTCTGGATTGGACGACCGATATGGTGGGGCTTGTCGGTTGGTGGAAAGGAAGGGGTGCAATGGGTCATCGAGACGTTAGAAAAGGAGTTCAAGGTAGTGATGATGCTGATGGGGTGTAGGAATGTGGGAGAGATACGACGGGAGATGGTGGTGGCGAAGAGTCGACTTCTGAGTAACGGCGGGGATGGCTATTAGCATTCGGAAGGCAATATTGCACCAGCTCCTAAACAAAACTCGCCTCTTTAAGTTCATGCCATTCGCACACCAATCTAACAACGACAGTATAACATTATTACACATATGCGTGTAGATATATCTCCAGGCCTGGATAGATAGACAGATAGAGTCGACTGATATCATAACCATTCTATTGACGCAATGTAAGCAAGGTTGATCTAGATCCTTAGCTCCATTGCCAAGTACCTATCTGGCTTCAGAATCCATTACCCAATCGAATTAGAACGCAGATTGACTCGTGATAGCTAACTGGTGATAGCCGGCGCAGGCTTATTAAAGCAATCAAGAAATCCGCCTTACGCCGTTTCCCTAGTTCATTCGTGTATCTGCGGCCACCCGGCGGGCCTCATGACATCCAAATGTTACACTGCACAAACACCACGTCTGCGCAGATACGCGAACGGTGCACGAACACTCCAAAGTAGCCAACCAGAGAGCATCTCGAGATCCGTGTGCGCTACCATTCGACAAAACTTCTTCACCTGAGCAAGGCAAACAATCCTTAAGACACTGCTCAGTGTCACCCGAGTCCTGTGCACTGCTTCTGGAACCTCTATTCCATCATCTGGGACCAGGATGCAGTCCATACGTCAGTGTCACAAGCATGGCAATTTATACTGGCGATTTGCTGGCAGGGCGCCATCTATTCCACTAGAAGTGTATAAATACTGGCTCGTTTTTTTGATCCATTCGGCCTATAGACCGAGATTCCACAGCTCCCGGATTTCGACCTGCAATACAACCATACTAGCGACAATACACCGACATCAATATTAATATCAATTAAACTAGTTTTGCATTACGGACCAGCCAACTATTTGAGCCCAAATCTACAAACAAATCAGCCCTACTCGTCAAGTTAGCCGACTGAAACGTGAAACATCATGTTCCGAGCACGATCCCACATGAGCACCCGCTGGGACGGCCTCTCCACGCGAGGAGACCTTCACGACGTCACCGTCGCCGCTCAATTCGCTGATGTTTTCAAGGCGCTCTTCCTCCCTTTTAGCTTCCTCGATGCCGGAGATGAGGCCACTGTCAACCAAGGAGAGCAACTACTCCAGCACGCTACGTATTCTAAAGACTGCATATCGATGAGAGATTTCAGTGAAGCCTTGCCACACAATACCAGCATGGCTGCCATATATGACACTGGTGAAAGAAGCCAATTGTTAGGGCCATACTTGTCCATCCGATTCGAAGGGCACGGAGCGTCGCGCACGCCGTTCCGTAGTTCTGCTCACAGCAGCCGCAGAGGAAACAAAATATGCGAGATCAGAATCTCGCTAGCAGAGCTGAAGTCGGTTAAGATCTGCCGCCTGACACGGGAAGAAGAGTTTATCGACCCAAATGGTGAGCAAAAGCCCCAAGCCGAGATTATAATCCACCAACCTGCACGATCTATTATATCCTCGGATCAAAAAAGTTAACTATCCGGTCACAACTACCACTGCCGTGGTCCCCGCGCAGACTATTCAACATCAGATCTGCAAGATGACACTCATGGCTACGAAATCACCCTCAAGCTCCGTCCCTACGGTAGCGGCAACCCGGCCCACAGCAACTTCGGCCGCCAGTTTGTTCCAGGCGTCTACACGGGCCCATATTCAAACCAAACTCCTTGGCTTAAGGACGTTTGCAAGCAAGCCCATATTCTCAAGCTCTGGATGAGAGCGCCCCGCGAGGCTTGGGATGGCTTGCGCGAGCTCCAGAGTGCACTCGGGTTACATGGTGATGGCCGCAACAGCTCGCACTCGTTCTACTACGGGTTGGAGTATATGGTGCAAAACGAACGCCGTGGGCGGCTGGTCAGAGTGAATGATAGATTTGAGCGTTCCACAGCCCGTGGCTTAGGGAAGGCTAGGGGCCTTTCTCCAGGATATTGGGAGGATGATGGTCTTGGGGCATATACTGGGACGCGGGGTAGTCGAGCGGGGCGCGTTTTCGAGAGACATGGCCGCCGACACTGGGGGTATCCCGAATATTACTGATTAGGTATTCAGAGGTAGCAATGATAGTCCGATGGGACGATAAGTTCCCTCTAATCAAAATATCAAACATTGTGTAGTTCTCTGGTGGTATGCATGCAAGAGAAGTAGATCAGATTAGATTAGATCTTTCCAGCTCAAAGTCAATAAAAGCTAAGTACTCAAGTGCACAACTCACTTCCTTGATTAATCCAACATCAACACCAGCAAGAAGGTCTCAAGATGGCGGAAGCCAAGTACCTGATAAGGGATCCACTTACGCCGTGGACTGCAGCACCACTAAAAATACCGGAAGATGACGTAATAAAGCTCATTAGTATCTGCCACCCGCTTTACCCTGATTCCGAGAATGAATTCTTCTGTTTTCGCGCCCTCGATCTGGCAACCGAAGAAACACCTAGCTATGCGAATGCTAAAGGCAATGATCCACCTACTTCCAATGAAGATATAGTGGCCTACAATAGTGCTGCAGGCATTCACCACGGCACGGTAGCGCTCGCCTGTTTTCACGTTGCGGGAAACCAACCAGGCATCCTTTCGCCCACCAAAATCTCCTCGCCCGAGGAGTTAGACGGTTTGGTAGCAGAATCTCGTCTCAATTCGGAAACTTGGTATAACAACCTTTTAAAGAAAGAATCATATTACTACTACACAAGTTAGTTGGCCCCAATTCCTCCCAATCTCGCGCTAGTTATTTCTATTGATAATTTAACATCTCCTTAGATGACTACTTTACAAACCCAATGTACAACATTCTAGCCGACTTCCGGCTTTGGAAGTATCCAAGTGCTGACATTCTCAATCAATGCGATCCATTTTCAATCTGGAAAGCTTCTCACGACATAAGCACCATTCAGTAAAGTCATGCCTTATAGTTTAAGCTACTTAGATTCGTCTATAGAAATCCGAAATGCTTCCACCAGCACTATATGGCCTCATCCCAGCCTCGAGTTTCGATATCAAAATCCGTGACAGAGATTGCCGCTTGACTGGGACGATTGACGCTTGCGATGTCGCCCACGTCGTCCCTGAAATACATCAAGAATGGGTAAGAAAGTTCATTACATATTTTGAGGATATTCTAATTTACCTTTTGCTCGAGTGGTGTGGGATGTGTCGATACTGTAGAAGGACCATAACGGATGCAGACTCAACTTTTGTCCCTGAGAATTTGATATCCCTTCGAAAAGACGTACGCTTCGTCTTCGACCAGGCTAGATATTGCTTCACTGTGAAGGTAGCCCCTTAGACCCTTCAACTCATCGTCTTTCTCACCAGTGTTTGCTAATTATCGATCAAAGAACGGCATATTCGTTGCTCACTTTCTCCGATTCGAATTTACAGATACTTTAAAAATTCTGCATAACAGACCCCTTAGGGCTCCAAAATCAATCCCCTTGCAATATACCTACTTGCACGGTTAGCCTGGAGCGCCATAAATGCCATAGACTCAGAGTTTACCAAAAATCGAGTGGATGAGAGGAAAAAAGAATAGGCCAGATCCAACCGATAAGCAGGAGAGTGGTGGAGGAGATGGTGATGACAACCAAGAGGCTGAATATGAAGAATATGAGCGATGACGGCTCATTGTCGCATATACTTCGAAATCCATTGTGTTGGGATCTGTTGTATATTTCTCTATACTCAACATGCCATGACTGCACTGTTGCACGGCCTCAAGGGCGTGTAGCCTTGGGCGCTCGGGATGAATAGCCCACGAGCATAAGCCCTGGGTTCGGGGCAACCATAGCTTCCTCGGGAGATATTCATTCACCCCGGGCATCGGTGTAGACGTTCACGGTATACCCGAGTACGTACCCGACGAGGCTTCATCGTGAACTAACCCCGGTATTGCCACTATAAATTATCTTGAGGTTTTGTAGCTTCCTCATCGTGTAAATGTACAATCTGGCCTCCAGAGGACTCGACTGTGGGGGGTCATTTTTCTGCAGGTGTACAACCAATTATAATCACAGGATTGTTCAAGAGTCAGCAGTATGATCCCGGGATCCCTCCAAATCACAGCTTGGACGTCAAGAAAAAGCCGCTGTATGATGGTCAGAACTTTAATTCGAGCGCACACATCCATGCACATGATGCACACGGCTGGTGGCAACGGGTCCACATTCCCAGGTAGATGATTGGACCGAGTATAAGAAACGAGCTTCAGAAGGATCCAAAGATGCTAGATGCCTAGTTCGGGTGTAGGCATCGCTTGTAAGATCCTATCCTATCGCCTTAACGAATACGACTTGTAGATGAAACGGACATATTTGCCTTCTGAGCGATTTAAAGCGGATGTCTCAGAATCTTGAGATAGCTTGGCTGGATAATATTCTCTACATCGAGCATCCATCCATCCATCGGTATGAAGGTTAGAACGCCGATTCGCAAGCTCAACGCGCAACGTCGTCCACAACCTGATCTAGAAGTACAGAAAGTCGAAAGAAAAAAAAATGTTGGCTCAAGTTTCTGCCCATGGCTAATCCTCGTACTGGTGACTCATATCAAGGCAGAGACCAGCAGGCCTAGCAGAATCAACCAAGTTCTGATTCTAGATCGCAACAAATGGCCGCGCTGTAACGTATCGCCTCCACTATAGACGGCGTTCTCAAACAGCAGACGAAATAACATTGACAAGAGCAGAAGTTGGAGGGATAGCCTTGCCCGCAAATGATGTCATTTTTACCAAGGAGTCGGTGGGTCAATATAGAACACCGCCTGTCGAACCTTGAAACGGTGGAATATATGCATCAGGTTATTGCGCTTTGTTACCCTCCCCCCCGGAGAATATAACACTTGGTCCCAGGGACGTGGCTGCGGTAACCTTGGCCGCGAAGCGCAAAAAGATATAATTATAATATTTCAAATAACAATTTCTTTTGATGTCGGCTGTACCACCGCCATACATCGTCATGATGGGATGAAAAGGTTCAAGATATCCCATGTTGGTAGCTTGTCCGGGAGAAATCGGAATTTGGGGTCTCGAACATGCATGTAAACCTTCCAAAGAAGGTACACTGTACGCGTACGTATGAACACAGCCCAGCCGCGGTCGTCAAGGCAAAAAAAAAAAAACACTAATACTGTGAATCCAACGGCAAACTAGGATTTCAGCAGCTTGCGTAACGATCTAGCTTACAAAGCCGTTGCCTTGAGGGCCAAAACATCAACCAGAACATTTTCACAAGTCTTCGATACATTTCGTCGCTTCTTTTTTTGCCATCCAGCAATTTAACCTTTATCACATGATGCAGGCTGAGCGCACATGCACCTCTGACTAATAATTCTGCGTTGTGTTGCGTTGGATTTATGCAACCGCAACGAATCAAGAAATCCCGACATCCCGGACATCGCCCCGATACGCATATGCGTCACAGTCGAGCTAGTCTCCAGCAAGGGAATGAATGCCTTTTGAGGAAAGCTTAAAAGTGTAGATATGTACCTTGTTTTTGAAACGCAGGGTGGAAACTCGCTGTTTGCGGCGACAAGAACGGCGAAGTAGCTGGACCATGGCAACTATCTACCTAACTGGATTGGATGAAGCACTTGGCCTGACCTAGTGCTGACTCGGTGGCAGACTAGCAACATCCTAGCTACGCGCAATTTCTAAAAAACGTGGTTAATACATTTAGATAAGTATCTCAAAGGTCTAGTCTCCAAATCAGTCAGAGGCGAGGAGCGGAGAATGAATATTCCAACAAATGGACGTCCAACAAAGGCAGTCTCACATCAAGACGCTTCGCCTCAACGAAAGGATGTTCCGACTCCAACCCCAAGGCTTCACGTTATAACCTTGCCATCGCACTAAAGGACATTGATATGTCCAATTAAGCCAAAGCAAAGGACCCCGTAGTCTCGGGGGGCACTGCACTCCGGTCCCCGAGACAAGTATGAACGTCAAGACCGTTGTACCTTTCGCAGCCAATTGGCTTTCTTGTGTAGTCATCGATAGCACCGGAGATGGTCTCACATTACGACAAGGAAATCATAATGCATGACTGATTAGTGAATTGTCATGCAAGAACGAAAAGATCTAATGCTCTGAGAGAGTTCCATGGAGGAGCAGGTCAATACACAAGTCACCATGCAGCTACAGAGTACCCTAGTTGAGAATGACAACATTTCAACGAGTCGGATTTGATAAGGTCACAACCTGTGATGCTCAAGCTTCAGGGTTCTTAAGAAATAGGTTCAATGAGCATTTGGCGACATTGGACAGAGAGCTGGATGCAGCGTTGTTGTTATTGTTGGAGTTTTAGTGCTCCATTCTTGATATCGCTGCTACCCACGTCGCTTGAGTGAGAGGAGAATTCCCTTTTCCCTTGGAGCATTCATTCCGTCATCAACGCTGCTTCAAGGGGTGAGTTACGTTATGTGATTAGAGATCCGATGTCCTTCACAATCCGAAACTCCCACCATAGTCTCGAAGATAGGACAGACAGGCATTCGCCCGCCGGGAGTTTGTGTTGGGGCCATGGTCGACTGACTCCATTCCAAGTTGATTGGACACCACCACGTTTTGCTCTTCATATTTTAGATTACTCTCTATCTCTTGCCTCGTGTCCAAGGACAAATAAAAAACCCAAGTTCCCGTCCCCGGGCAATATAATATACCTGGCTTCCTAAACGGCTGGCTTGTAATATTTGCACCGCCGGACAGATACCCATTTTATTCTCAACACATGGAACGCGTAACCATAAATCCGAGCTGTCGTTGCGCCCGTCTACAAAAGCACTAACCCCGCGAGAGCAGCACTAACCCTCTTTTGGGCTTCATCTCAAATCAGCGGGCGCTTCGATTTTTCCCACGGCAACGCTGCGCCTGCTGATGCGAGAGGGTAAACAGCAATGTGTCAAGTTTAGTCACTCGTCCATCACTGTGATACCGGGCATGGACAGGATCATCACAGTCCAACAGGGAGCATCCTGAATGGAATTAATTTTCGTCCGATCTTTCTCTGGCGCGAAAGAAATGACCCTTCACACAGGATGATCGATCCTTGGAACCGTTGCAAATGTTGGTCTTCACACTTGACTAGTCGCAGTTGCGACTGCATGGACGAATTTCAAATGAAGGCTTTGAGGATATAAAAAACAAAAAAACAAAAAAAGTAGCTCAGAAGTGGGCATCGCATCAGCAGCATAATCACGCCCGAGCGTTTGCTCTCTTGCCGCGCAATTTTTCGATTCTGGCAAGCAGGTGGGATGCGCACTGGGCGCATCCACGAGGGGTTTTTAACAGCTTGACTCTCAAGCTTTCTCCTAGGTCGGCACCGGCTTCTCATAAAGGCATGAGAAGGGAAGTACGAGATGGAGGTTACACTGCACCCCACCCTCATCTCATCGCATATGCACAAGAGCCGAGGATATCCCAACAACAAAGAAGAAAAAAAATTATGGAAAACTACAACGCCAGGAATCCCAAATGGAGGCGACTTGGACGCACATCACCGTCATACTGGCGCAGCTGGTGAACTTTCAATAAGGAAGACCAAGAGAATTGTAAAAATCAGCGTCGTGCCGCGAAGGAAAGAAAAATCCTAGAAAGGAATGTCGATGTTGCATGGGTGGTTTGCGATGCATGCCTCCGATGGCGAACGCGAGCCATACTGCAGAGCAGGGAGATTATGCCCACGTTTTTTTGAGGGAACTTGGAGACTCTTTCCTTTGCTCTGCTTGTCCCTGCAGACGCGAGAGATGATCCCTGACCTTCCGGCCTCCTCGTACCCCCTGGCATCGCTGGATTTTCTCATTTCAGCAAAAATTTTGGGCCTCTAGCGTTTCAGCTTTTTCTCGGATCGGAGCCAGTTTTTGCTATTTTGTCAGCTTGTATGCTTTTTCCTGTTTTCCTGAAATTAAGAATGTCACGGCATCGCGTCAGGCATGTAAAGGTTTTTTTAGGGTTTTCTCTTCGAAGCAGTGGGGCTATAACCAAGCCTTTATCTGGAGAACCAGTCAGCCATTGTCAACAGCATTCCTCGACTCGATCTTTTTTTCTTTTTTTTTTTTTTTCTTCTTAAACGTTGCGAGGAGGTTTCGTCGCGCGAAGAACGGGCCGTATATCATCGTCGTGTTGACCGACTCAGCGCCTAGACCAGGGGGCGTTGATTTATCAGAAGAGAATGTTCCCAACAAACCCACCAACCCGTCGGCCCCTGACATCCTTTCATCTTGAAAAAGTATCCAATCTCGTCAATGCGCAATGATGGTGGTGTGCATGTTCGCGATCGAGAAAATTTTTTCTTTTCATCCTCTGGTATTCCAGCAAATGGCCAATTAAAATCCCTCATAGTAAAAAAAGCTGTTCCGGGTTTTATTGTTTGGGCGCGATCTCCACCAGTGTTTTCCAGAAATTGTGGTAAAATTCTCCTTGATTGATAAGGAAATTTTCGAGAAGGTCCAGCAATTGTGGCGCAGGCTTGGGAGCCATATCCCCGATTGGGTCAAATGAAAGAGGCGAGTGAGGCCCCTGCTCGCGAGTTACGAGCCCCGGGATAGGTTCATTGTTCCCGGTAACCTGGCCCGGGAGACCGGGACCCAGGTCGTTTATTCTGAACTTGGCGCAGTTAGTGTCAAAAGTCAGCTCAGCTAACGTTAGCTCGTACTCGTTTGTGACGTTAGCCACGAAGCTTTCTTTAGTGTCAAGCGAAACGTAAACATCAAAATTGAGGTAGGCAAAGGCGCTGGTGATATAGCTGATTCCAGAACGATCCAGCACAGCAAAAATAAAAAAAATAAAATAAAGTAAAATTTTTTTGTGACAATCTCCAATCACGGTACATTTATGAGCTGGCCGATCGGCTGTGCCAGAGCTAGGCCTGGCTAAGGAGCTTACAGGAAGCTGAAAAGGTAGACGCAACCAACGAGAGATCGGACGAAATCCTTTACTTGGTATCGAGTGGACAATCGTTGAAGCCAATGAGTGGACACTGGCGATATAAAAATAACTCCGAATAGCCAATGGCAAACTCTTCGCTATCATCCGAGGGACTCGTACGACCAGCATTTCTCTAGCTTCCTATTGCTAAAAAACCAGGAAGGGCAGCAAGAGCAAGCAAGTAGCATGACAAGGAAAACATTTTTCTTTTTAGAAGGACCCACCGTCCTCGTCCTTGACACTTCATACGTCTGAACTGTCCGAAGAGCTTGCATATGGATTCTTGAGCGAATCATAGGGCTAGAAAACAAAAGCGCACCAAGTTTCTTGCATGTGTTTGGCTGCTTCTGCAGGAAGAATGTCATCTCGCAGAAAAATATTGTTGATAGAGCGAATGGCTCCGAGGTCTGTCAGAAAAACGGCCAGGGGGTGGTAAGTATGCGGAAGGCAGTGGGACAGGCAATAGCTCGTACCAATACGATCATGATCACGATTGCCTTTGATTCAAGCTGCTTGAGCTTCGACTCGTAGATCGAAAGCTTGCAAAAGCTAAATTTATTAACCGAGTCTCGACGGAGTATTATTATCGTGGTGTTTATAATTTCCCCACCGATAATTTCGCATGGATATTGAAACAGTCGAGTACGAGCTTCAAAGGCGAAACTATGGCTCAAGTAGTTATATGGAGAACTAAACTGGTGGAGAACTGTAGTACGTAAAACTACCTGCAGGAATCAGGCGACCGAGCTCGGTGAGAGAACAAAAAAAAATTGAAAGAAAAAAAAAAAAGAGGCTTGCGGCTTAGATATCGGAGGCTAGCTCTGGGCTGCCAATGTAACTCGACTTCCAAACGATGACAGGATATTGACAACGCATAGCATTGCAATTGGACCTGGTCGCAGTTCTTGATCGCGTACCCTAGCCGATTAATTAATCAAGGCTTACATATCTTCAACAGGTATCTTGATACTGATATCACGCGAAAATATGATACGCAGAAACTGATTCGATACTTTCGAGAGAGTTGCACAGGGTACCAGGCTAGATTTCCTGCCTGGAGGACAGCGCATGCAGCTAGCTCCTCAATATTCTTTCCCACTCTGAAGGAATTCAGAAGAGAGCTCTGAGGTTGTACAAGGGAAACACGAGCACTTGCTAGATACGGAATTGTTGAGCTTGCGGCGCTCGAAGCTCCTATTCCTGTCTTCTCGAATTCCCAGGCGCGTCCAGAACGCCTACGGCTTCCTCGTTCGAGCGAGCCCAGACACGATCGCCATCGAGGAGAATGAAGGCTTTGGGAGGCCTTTTTTCTCACTGTGTGTCGGCAGGCTTTCAAGGATGAAAAATTTTTTCCTGCCGGCGCGGTGAAAATGGAAAAACTAACCTGTTGTTTTCTGGCGGGAAGTGGGGCACTATTATTTTTCCATCTGAGGGGTCTCTTGCATGAACTTCCTTACTATTATGGGCCAATGTAAGCGAACACTGCATGCATCAAGCTTCGAATTTTTAAAAAACACGAACTGTTTTCGCGTTGCGTGTATCTCCGAAGAAAAGAAGAAGGAACCAAGGAAAAGGGACGTGTCGAGGTATATTGACGAAAGAATAAACTAAAGCAAGTAAATGAGAAGTGCAGTTAGTTGACAGAATTCGATTAAACGATTCTCCCTTATTGAGGTCCTGTTTGGTCTTCCTTTGGGTAGGTGGCATCCGCATAACGTGAACCTTCATGGGTGCTGGAAAATTATGTTCAGCTGGAGGCCCAAACGGTAGCATTTTGATACTAAATAAAATCTTGGTTGTTTGTACCATTTTGTCCACGTTTACTCTGTGAAACAATGATAGGGCAGTATCGCTTTGTTTTGGCGTTTTTGACTGCTTCGAATCGAGCGAGCTATCGCCTTAGCCTTCGTATTAAACCGACGGTCCGCTTCACAAGAAGGGTTCTCCATATCTGCATACCGGGAACATGCTAACGCTCTTGTCCATTCCAAGGTATTGCTAATTAGCTAACGGGAATATGCATCCGTACTGATCTAAGGGTATCGCTGTTGCAATTGTATGTTGTGCATCTTGCCGCCCGCTGGTTATCCAAGGTGTCGTCGACGTTTTTCTGGAAGATGGCTGGGAACGATACACCGATCATATTTTTTGACATATTTTTGCTTTCGGCCCATTGAACTATTAAGGTGGAATGTAAAATAGATCAGGTGCTATCGGGGTTTCTTCGAAAACTTCACGGGTTTACGGCGTGCACGCGACAGATTTCCCTTTGAGCTTTCGTTTTCATTCATCCTGAAGCGGAATCGAGAGAAGGACGTAGACCGAGGGTTCGGATTCGCACCGCTTTTATATGTAGAACTCGTATACGTAGTGGCTGACGAGAATGTCACTGGAATGAATATGAAAGATGGTAGATATCGCTGTCGCCGTCTTCAGATCTCTAGACAGACAGCAGCTGGTCAAGCTCAAGTATGTGGCGAACGCACAAGAGCTAGGAAACGGCCACGTCTACTTTCCTCTTTGAGGATTACGCCGAACACGGGCTTCCTCTTGGATAGAGTGACCTTAAGTCTCGTAAATAAGACATTCGTTGAGCGAATTGAAATGCGATTTTGACTTTCTCACCACCCAGTGCATAAGCTCGCTGCACTGAACAGAGACATCTTCGAGCCTCGATTCGGCATCATCGCTTGCAGCCGGCCGAACTGCCTCTTCTCCCAGGGATGATATCTGAAACCGATTGAGGAATGTTGTCGTTTACTCTACCAGCTGAAAACCGTCCCATCTCTGGAATGTTCCTAGGATATAATCACACTCGCCCTTCTCATCTTCTCACCTTCTTCCTTCTTTCTTTTTCTTTTTTTCCTTTTCCTTTTCCTTTCCTTTCAGCTTTTCTGTCTCGTGTGATATGCTTGTTCTGCCTGCGTTTCAACCAGCTGGCGGGAACGGATAAATTACCGGCAGACCGGAGCCTTGGCTAGCTTCCCGGGGCGAGACCGGGAGCAATCGCTGAGCCTTTTTCGTGAATGCTGTCTTTCGGGTTCCAAAAATACGCCGGCTGGCCGCAATAGGCGGAAGGAGGTTGAGTTGCCGTTGGCCAGCTACAGCACACCGCTCAGCCAGCCTATCCAAACAAAAGATGACTGCGCATTCAACCAGCAGCGGCATGGTCCACCAACAACTCACACCATTCATTCGATCCGTATCTTGCAGAATCTGCGTTACCATCCGGCCAAAGCAAGCAATGGGAAGCTGGCGATAGGATGTATGCATAATCGAACCCGGACTCACACAATGTTCAAACCCTAGTTGGCGTGATTGAGCTGCTTTTGCATGTGCTTGAGGCAGATCGAAGACTCGCGGAACAATACGGTCTTCCGATAGACGTATCAAACGGCGGGTCCCGACAGAACGGCTTAGGGAAATCCAGTGCTGCGAATGACATCCTCTCGGAAGATGCAGGAATCACACAAGAAAAAGCTTCGACGAAAACGCCGCAGCATGATCGGAAGAACCAAGTTTTGCAGGCGTTTCCATAAATTCTACCACCAAGCCACTGAGCTGATCCGATTTATGCGCATACGCGTTCATGATGAACACTGAATGAAACCATGGAGGCATTCGTCATGACTCGGATGGAATTGAAAACGATGTCACAGAACGCACCCATCTAGTCCGCTTCTGCGCTATGCTGACCACTGTGTGCGTAGATGCTGATGGAAACGGTGCCTCAAGGCGGTAACACCAGCCTTGGGCAGGTATTTTCGATGTTCGAGCTGCTGAATCAGCCTACTCGAAATCGGACCAAGCGAAACTTGGTCAAGGGAGAAGCTGCTTGCTCAGCCACAGCTTCGGAATGTGGCCCGGAGTTTGGGTGTGCCCGAGACCGACACCCCGGGAGCCTAGAGATCCCGGAGTTATTCCTTTCCAGGTGGGAGCTGTAGCAAGTTTCCGCTTGTCTCAAACTTTTTGCCCTTCACATGCGATCCCAATTTCACAAACCCACAAAAAGGCTTCAATCAACCTAACGGAAGGGGAAAGAAAGGAGCATCAAGAACGTTAAGATGTTATCAAGCAACACAAAGGAGTCATATCTCTGCTTCCACCAGCCAGATTCCAACAAACAAGCTGAGAGGCGTCTAGAACCGAAATCAAGGGATTGACAAGGCGGCCTCATCTATCCCTCCGTGATCAGGGAAATCCCAGGTTGAGCCTGACCAGCACGCCCTTTTGGGTATGCCAATACGCAAGTTAAGGGCTGCGCAAATGGGCCTGAATGAATTGATAATGTCATATATACGAATATGCGACAAGAGGACAAGCTATTGAATTTGATACTATATCAAAAGTACCTACTGGTCCAGCCAACAGAAATCAAAGTCGTGATGGTGTCGAACGGGGGAATTTTTTTTTTTTTTTTTTTNGCACATACGATTCAAAAAAAATGCCCCATCAATAATTTGCCCAAACTACAGCAGGGGTGGCCACACACCGTTTATCCTCAATCTCGAAGCACTAGTCTCTCTCATCCAGGCAGCATGCGGGAAGGCTCCAGGTGTGTGCGTACGACTCATTTCGTTGCGTATCGCTAGTGCGAAATTGCTTATTCCGTGCCTCCGTTGATCCACCTGGTGTTCCCCAAGGCACAGTCTTTTTTTCCATTGTGCCTGATGGTCTGAAAGAAAGTGTCCAATCTCCCTCGGGCAGGCCAGATTCCTTTTCCCAGGTCTGAGAATTACTTTTTTCATTAGCCGGCCGCGATGAGAAAAGCAAAAAATAGTGGGCGAGGTTTTGGAATTTTTTTTTTTCCCACACACCTTGTCTTCTCATTTTGCAATCTTGGGTGGTGGGTGGGATAATTTCTGTTCCATACCTGCGCCTAATTGCTGGACTCACTCACACTGCAGGACACTTAAGCAACTATATATCCGTTTGGGCGGGCAGTCCTCCCTCCTAGGCCAAAATTTTTTTTTCCTCTTCCCTCCAGTACCTCTGCCTCAGAAAATCTCTGGCTCGACGCTGTTTGGCTACCATCTACGAGCCTCAATTACGAACTGGCATTGCCATCATTCTCGATATCTCCGATTCTTCGACCGAGGCCCTATTACTAATCTCCTACGACGATAACTCGTTCTAGTAACCAGAATCTTCTCGAATATAGAACTCCAAGCCTGTCGGTTGTGAGTCCCGAGAAATATATCTACAATCGGATATAAATATATATCTGATCGAAGGGTGTTGGCTGCTGTATACCCCTCCCAACCCGGGTTCCTTCTCACGCACATTCTATATGATCTCAAGACAGAGATAACATCAACATTCCGTCCAAAAGAAAAGACCGTAGCGCACGCAACGGCGTCGGCGCAGAGGGGGGCTCTACCCATTCATAGAAACAGTTTCTAGGTTGTGATACGGTAGAAATCAGTCAAAATTCAGGCCTTTCCTCAAGTCCCATCTGGTCGTAGACCATCCACAGTCCGGCCCAAGACAACCTCTCCGGAGTCCCAAATTCCCCTCAGGCCACCGCCCGCCTCAAAGACCCCTCACCCAAAGTCGGCGTCCGCGACTCCGCACCCACAAGCTCCTCCATCTACACCCGCCATGTTTGGCAGTTCTGCATACGGTATGCCGTCTCACGGCTATCCTTATAATTACACTACAACCCCTCTTAACTCACCGCCTTTAGGTGCTGGAGCTGGTATGCACGGTTTCTGGGGACCTGACTACTCACACACTCCTGCGCCTACCCCTCAACCCCAATCCCCATATGCAAGCAGCGGACGGAGATCCAGCCAGCATCAGCACAGGCGTCGAAGTGACCAGCTTCCAGGCGGTCGCGACTCCTTCCCAGCTACCCCGCAGCCGCATAGAAACTCTGCAACACCAGCTGGGAGCTTCTCACCATACAGCTATAACACTCCATCCCCACGACCGTCTTCATTCGTGACTGCACCGTCGCCGGGAGGGGAGTACTTCTATACGATGGGCCCCGCAGGTCCAATTCCATCGGCCCCTGGAGCATACGCCTCTCCACTTCCATCGGATTACGATTATGTCAGTTCCCGCTTTCGTACCTCTTCTCGAGTTCATTCTCCTTCCAAAAGTCAGGCGCATAGCCTGCACCGATCTCATTCTCATGTCGATTCCGCCTATGGTGGTGAGGACGACGAGGACCTTTCTTTATCTTGCCCCTATTGTTTTCCCGATATTTCTTTCTATGACGAGAACCAGAAACCTTCTCGGTCTTATTTTTCTTCTCAAAAACCTGTATCTTCTAAATCTTCTCCACGGCCAGCGTTTGATCATGACTCTCCCAACGTAGAGTTCAAGTTCAACGTCGAGCAACATTTCAAAGACGAAGCCTATTGCGATTATGATGAGCTGGATACTAATCATGACCGCTTGTATGCTTCGTACCAACAGACTGCACCCTCGTCGCCTTCTATGCACCCACCCCCACGTGAACCGACTCGATCTCGCAATTCTCGAACTCGCACTCCTGGGCCTGCAAGTGACCACCCCCATTCTCCACCTCCAGGTGGTGAGGAGATCCGCAACCATACTCCTCCGTCAAAAGAATCCGCTGCAGCCCATGGAATTCCACCTGGATACTCGACCAAGAACTGGGATAAACAAGAGCGACCAATCATGCTTCTCGGCTCTGTCTTCGATGCTAACTCTTTAGGCAAGTGGATCTACGATTGGACCGTCTTCCGACATGGAACAACCTCCCCAGTTACCGAGCAGGCAGGTGAGCTCTGGCTACTCCTCATCCAGTTGAGTGGCAAGAGCAAGCGTGCCAGAGAGGTTGTCGAAGGCAATCGTATCAAGAGACGGGAAAACCTCATCTTGGTCAATGAGTTCCTTGAGTCTGGCGATCGTCTTTGGGATCGCATGAAGCGCCTCCTCAAGCATTGCGAAGAATACATGTGGAGGGGCGCACAAGCTTTGCAAGGCAATGAGCCCGCCGTCCGCAAGAGCTCCCCCGGCGTCACCATGGGCAAGCAATCGGGTAAAGAATTCGTTGATGCCATGTTCAGCAAGGATCGCGAACTCGAACGCACCGAGAAGCTCATGACCGGCATGAGACTGTGGAGCACCCGATTCGATGCCAACTGCGAGGATATTCTCCGAAGACCTCATGCTTAAATTCACACAGTGGGTGGTCTCGGAGAAAGATCCATATTCCGGTGTTTCAATCAAAATTACCTCTTCATAATTCTGCCTCGAGAATAGGGTTTGGTGGTCTTTCTTACTATTATATGCATGATTGGCTGCTTTTGATCTTGTTCTTTAGCGACGGCGTTCTTCGTTTCTCCATCATACCATTATAGAATCGCGTTTTACATTCTCTGCGGTTTTTGATTTCCTGGTTGTTTCCAAAAGATGTGATATCCATTTGCTGCTTTCTCTGTTTTCTGTTTAAACTGCTCTGTTCGCGAGTTTTCTAGTTTCCGTTTGTTTACCCTGCTTAAAGGATACCGATTGGCTTATGGCTTTATACTTGTAATGTCTGCTTATTTTTTGTTTTGAATTCTCTATTCTTTCATGTTGTTTTGATGTTTCTTCTGCTTTTTTGTCGTTTCTCTCTTCAAATCGAGGCTGGCACTTCTTTTGTCGTGCAAGGAAAGAATTCTTATACCTTTAATGTCGAACGATTTTTCTATATTTTCTTCCGTACGCATCTCCCCAGGCATCCTAATAACTATCGCCGTCTCAGATTTGCTGCGAAGAACTGCTTTAGTCTTCATCTCCACACTGCAAATGCTTTTTCGTCGGACTCCAAAAGTTCGTTATATATACATGTCGCCATCTACGCTCATCGGGTCCCATAGCCAAACTCCGCTTTAATGTTTGATTGTCTGCCATCGTTGTCTGCTCCTCTTGCTCTTCAGTATCGTTCTTACTTGTCCGCGATGGTCATAGCCTGGATTCTATATCATGCATCGGGATCACAACGCCATGGCTTCGAAGCGTCTGCTGTTTCATCCGCACTGTCTCGCACTTTATCAACGCATCTTCTCTCTCGGCAGTCAAAGATGATGGCCCCACATCCATGTTGGTTTTCTCCCTCCTTGCCCTCATCTCTCCTCTGCTCCTATTTTCTAGCTGTTTAGATCTCTCTTTTACATCTGTTTTTACATCTGGCTTGTGGCGACACTTGACTAGGGGAAGAAGTTGAGAAAAGGGGATTTGTCTGCGCGAAAAAGGGCTGGATCCATTGTTTCTGGGATGATACAATTGGGAATAAAAGTTAACAGGTCTTTTTCTGTTGTTATCTTTCTTCTGTTCCTCGATATGTTCTTGATTTCTCACCAAAAGTTGGCATCAAGAGTAGCAATGTTTTAATTATACCCATTTCTGGTTTTTTTTTATTATTATTACTCTTTTGTTGTTTGATACATCCTTCTCTCATTTCCTGTACTGTCTTCGTTTCCGGTCTTTCATTTTCAAAATTTTTGATTTTCATTGCGCTTTCGTTTTCCTATGGCGGTTCATTTCGAACGTTAACCTTGCCGGCCCTGGTTATCTCGATCGTTTTTGAAAACCACTCTCTTTTGTCTTTCATTATTACCAATATAAAATACAAAAAAAAAGTTTGTCAATTGACAAATATCTCGTCTGGCGAAATTGCCTTTTCTCGAATTAACCAAGAAACGAAAAAAAAGAAGAAAAAAAATTGAAGCAAGAGAAAAAAAAGAAAACAAAAAAAACCGAAGTGCGTCGTCGATGTCCAAGTTAACTTCCGCTTGCACCACTGATTAATCGATTGGCGCTTGAAGCTTCGTGCCTCAGGTTATCAAGTGACGCCGCTTCGCTGTCTGATAAGATTATCTGTGCGGCAGTTCACGGAAGTGAGGCTCTGCGGCGGGGGACGATCCACGGGGAGGATGGGTAATTATCATTGGCCGGGAACCGGAAGGAAGAGATTGTGTGCCTCATGATCACGCGCATACGGACATATCAAATGATATTGTGTATCGTCAAGGCGATGCATTTATTCGTTCGACGGAATCACAAATCAAGTAGCACGAATTTCGAGGCTGCGAAAAAAAAATACCAAAAAAGTCTTCGGAGTGAAAAAGAGTCACACCAAATATCTCGATGCCGATAGTTTTGTTCTTACCTTGTTTCTTTCATCTAGACAGCCATGTCAGCCTTACACCGGGCTGTGAAACTCTTTCTTTTTGGTTTGTTTTTATTTTTTTTTGCTAGCGTTACCTAGCCAGATGTTCAGATACAAGCAAGTATCGCTGTAATTAGAAGTATACACAAAATGATCCTTTCTCTTCTCATAGCATGGTGTTGCATTTGCATTCCCGACGGGATTTAATCAAAGACGTTGTCTACATGCACTGCATCTCACCAGTCATAGATCATGTCACACGCACACGGCCTCCTAAGTTTCTTCTAAAAATGACGACAATGCACAGTTGTGCGTCCGTAGATTCAATCGGATTGCCTCAGTCTTATCCAATGATTAATCAATAGCGATGATGCAGCGGATACATATTGCTGTCGTCTGAGGGTCGATTAATCGATTCGATCCTTATCGGCGTACATGGGATACACACATGTATCCAAATTTGCCCGGTTTCGTTACACAATGCATGCAGCTGAGCCTGCTGCCTCAGCGCCTCGTTTCGGATTTGCGTATCCCCCTTTTCTTTTTGCTGGTCTTTCTTATCTTACTAAACGGGGAATCTTGTACCTCCATTGGCGATGTCTTGCAGTACCTGCCCCTCATCAGCGCCATCTTTTTTCCCCTCTAGCTTCCATCGCTCGGGCGCGGCACTCAGATATCCCCACATTGGTATCCTCTCTGTTTCCGTCTCTCTTGTTCTCATGATGCGTAGGCCAGTGCGCACTGTCTTAATAATTTGGGGCAAACATTCCACAGAAAGGTTTGTAAACCTGGTTTGTGTAGTAACAGCCCCACCGCGGGAAGACAAAAGGGGACAAACTTGGAAAGTTTCTGGAACCCTCAAGCTTGGATTGCTCGTAAAAATAGGATATCACATCCCCTCCCCACCCCCCAGGCGCCAAAAGTGCCAAGGACGAGCAAAGTAAAAACGTGGGCGTGATGGCTTGCATGCTCGATATTCGCTTTGGCCACCGTTTTCCGGTTTCCTATCCCCACTCGGTGTGCGGAAACGATGTTTCGAGTTTTTTGGATGCACGCAAGAAAAGTGATCATGGGGCACACACATGACTTGAGCTGCTTGTTCGGCTGATGCAGGGGCAAGCAAACAGTCGAGATAACGGAACTTACATAACGGCTTAGAGGCCGAAGCTAAGAGAAGAGAGGCGGGAAGCATCGAAAGTAGGGAACACGTGTAGACAATAGACATTGTAAGCGCTTATATACCGTCCGTGCTACGCTTCCCGTGCACTCGGTCGGGCGGTCGTCGATGATTAGACTTTTTTTTTTTGTCGGAGTTGCATGTTCTCAAACTCGGACTAAAGTTGGACAAGTTGGATTTCGGCATTTAGGCCTCGCATCGCTTTTGGGAAAGTCGGGTACCTGTTTTGGTTTGTGATACAAATTTGTACCCATTTTAGGAATAGTGTGGCTTAGAAGAAGCGAATGTCGTATACCAAGTCCGCGAAGGGCATCTCTGTCCTGCGGAGGCTTTTTTCGTCCAAGATGGTGTGCACGAAGGTTTAATGAAACAGGCTAAAGTGGTCAACAGAGAGGTTGCGGCGAAGAGGCAGGCCGAAACGCCTGTTATCGCAGTTCTATAACCGCCAACTGCGATAAAAGAAAAAGTGAACTATAGTGAGACCTCGACTTAACTATGATACTATATGTCTATAGTTATCAAAGCGCCTGAGAGTGTTGGTTGCATCTGTGCGGTGGAGAATCCCGGTTCCGTTCCAATCTCGTTCCTGATCTCGGGCGGACAACAGTGCCGGTGCTCCCGGGAAACCGTGGTAGACACTATCGCGCCCGTAGACTCTCCATCTCCGGGTGTCCTTCTCCCTCTCACGACGGCGGTGCATTCGTTATATGCGTGTGAAATTACTTAGGTTATCTATCAGATCGCAATCTTAGTTGATATTGTTGGATTTCTGCCGCGAATATATTGTGGTCAGAATTGTGTTTAAGATTTTGAATTTCTCTTGCTCCAGTTCCCACCCCACGCCTTCTTGCACAACCAAATGGCCCCCAGCTAGTCTCTAGTGGAGAGGTGTACCCTTGGCGTTGGTGTATTTGCTCCTTTCACTTCTATGCAGAATTCAGCACCTGGTGGTAGCGGTCCTATTACTTCACCAAAGCTCCATACCCCGTTTTCGCAGACGAATTCCTTGAGTTGAAGATTTCTGTCCTGGTAGTAGGCGACCATACGGGCGGCACCGTTGGACTCTGGAATGTTAACAAACCATATGGTTGATAAGGAAGATGGCATGATTGGGAGTGTGGATATTTTGGCGCATTCAAGTTTTGCTCCTCCAAACTTGTACTCTTCGATCCAGCCGTTGATAACCAAGTATAGGCTGGTGATAGCGTTTGGTCAATGGGTTTTGTATCTAGCCAATATAAAATATCCAGAATTTAACCTTCGGAGAGGGCTTGTATTTAACATACTGGGTAATGTTCACGTCATTCTCCAAGTAAGAAACAGCATTCATGCGTGTCACCTGGTGACCATCTGTTCGTATATCCAGTCTTTCAATTCGTCCCATCGGGATATCCGTTTCGTCGAGAGTCATCTCTCGAACGTAGCCGTCTCGGTCGAAGAAATAAAGACGGACGTACTTGTCATCCTGAATTGTGGCAGCTAGCGGAGATTGGGAGGCTACCTGACCGGGATCTAAGCTTAGCCGCTTGCATATTCGAGTGTCATTGTCGGGCTCAAGCTTATTTCCGATGGCGATATATTTTGTGCTGGTGACATATATCTCGGCGTTGGCACATTGATCGTAGAGTTTCTAGATATACTTTGAATTAATGCTGTTTAATCATGGAAATGCATGTGGCGGTCTAGCGAGATCGATGCTTCGGCGGGCGTCATGACATGATGAGATACCCATGCATGTAAGTACTTACTATAAAGCTGCTGTCCGAAGCCTTGACGCCCGCTGTGGATACGACCTGTTGCTCGAGCATGGTGCTATGTTTGTAGCGGCTGTCATGTTCCAGTGTCCGCTGCTACGGCAGTAAGTACAAAGCGGAGGGCGTCCAATGTCTAGTTTCTAGATGCCGACATATGCATATTATTTCTACGTAAATTATAAATACGATATAAATATGCCCCTTGGTCACTCTCCCGACTGACCACTATTGTCCGCTAACCTAAAAACATCTCCCTTTATTCTGTCACCGAGACTGCGATTAGCAACGGCAGAGAAGAAATGTCCTAGATACAGGGTTTTGGTGCAATATGCAATTAAAAATATTATAAAATATTATATAATATATACATATGCTTTCGCAGCTGCAAGCATCAAAAATTCGAGTTCTTTCCCTTGAGGCAGCAAAACTACCGCCATATATACGTCTCAGGGCCTGTCATATTTATATATACTTGTTAAATTTGTTTATAAATAATAAGATATCTGCGGAGTACAGACTGTGCCGTTCGACCTCCAACATCGCGCCTAGTGTCGAGGCAACTCCGGTTGAATTGAGTTTGAATCGGATAGAGTTAACGAAACGACCTCCCCGCCAGTCAAAATACGGCAGTCTGGTTTTACAAGACGATACGAAAGGCGAATGTTATACCCCACGCCGGTTTATTATTATGGCCAAATTCCTTTACACGGTGGACTTGGCGGTAAGTCTCATTGAAATTTGAAAACCTATTGATCCCTACCCGCTCTCTTCAACCGAGTTCCCTTCTCTCAGACGTTCCCCGTTCCCAGAAACACATTCTCATAGTCTCCCTAGAATAACCAAGGCCGGCAGCGCGAATGACAATACAACATGACGCAGGCTGTCTGTAAGTAACTAGCGGGTAAACGAATACTAGTTGCCTCCAGTTGCCATTGGTTGTTACAAAGGGAAATCAAATTATAAGAAACAAAAAAAGTAAAACAAAATCATATATATATTGATAAATAGAAAAAAGAGTCTCCATCATAAGGCCGTTATAGCCCAAATGCGGGCCGAAGCACGTCGTCATGCGATCGGGGAGATACCGATCCCTTTGACACTACATTATAATATTTTTCTCGACCTATAAAATGAAGTTTTGACCTTATTAATCAATAAATAAGTATTTATTATATATCATTATATAGTCTATTGTCATGGAACAGCATGCCATAAAGGACGTTGATAGACGTTTATTACTGTAGATGGCTGCTCTCGACAATTGCTATAAACGCAGTACCCTATAGCCTACAAGAAATCTGAGGAAGCAGCACCATGTTACTGCGCTCAGGGCTTAGCTGAGCGCTGAGTATACTGGTTATTGAGCACTTCACGCGATACATCTTTATCATAAAACCAGGCTGTCAAACTTTGGGACGAAGATAAATTGTTGTAATCCATGATATTTTATATTAACAAAAAAAAAAAAGAAGAATGTAAACCTCTGTGTCGCATGTCTCCCTGCCCAAGCCCATACCGCCGGCATCTTTATCGGCTTTAAAGCCAACTATCAAAGCCATCGCCGGGGGTCGTCAAGAGTCCAATTGATGCTCCCCTTGAACAATGTTTCACAATGTGAACATTCTAACATATGGGCTGGACTCTCATTCTTCGGCCCGTTGATTAGGACATCAAGCATAAAATCCGTATTATGGACCCCAAGTTTAATAGCGTTGGATACCATATCGTCCAGGCCGGATCGCTTGCCGCAACCAGCGCACGTCTGTCGGGCGCTATTCATGACATTGCTTCGGAGATGTGGTAGTTCTAAAAATGCCAAATGCACATATCAAGCATATTAGTAAATTGAATAAACCCCATTAACTACTCAGTTGGAGATGTATCGAAAAATCCGTACTAACTGTGAGCACGAATCGACACGTTTACACAAATATAATATAGGAATGTCACCTGGACGTACCGTTGACTCCGAGAAGTTGGCAGATGTGGGAGCGCTCCGC
Organism: Drechslerella coelobrocha; assembly: GCA_036971555.1. Taxonomy (NCBI): domain Eukaryota; kingdom Fungi; phylum Ascomycota; class Orbiliomycetes; order Orbiliales; family Orbiliaceae; genus Drechslerella; species Drechslerella coelobrocha. Next base: position 1,377,476 of record JAJTUH010000003.1, read on the forward strand.
ATCTGTTGTTAGCCAGCGGACACCACTGGAGACAAATTCTTCATCCTGGTAGGAAGCGCTCATGGTGTATATCCCGCTTGATATGTAAAAGTATGTTTTATGAAACAAAAATTGGGTGAAGCTAGTTTCACAGGTGGAAGTGCAAACCGCTCAATGTTAACGTGATTTGAGAGTTTAGGTGCTGATGATTTGAAAATTGTGAGCGCAGAGGGGGAGGAAAAGGTTCTATTATATAGACGTTATAGCAAGGTATCAGCTAGCTAGAAGTATTGTAGAGATCGAGTATTGAGTATTTGCTTAAGTCCGGCTACCCTATGAGGTTTATCACTTCAGTTTGGTACGCTAATATCCTTGCGGAGCTGCAGCTCGTATTATTGCATTGACTTGTCAAACTGATCGAGTCTCAACCGTACCTATCCCGCCGCGTCATATGATCATGTACGTAAATAAATAGGACTAATGCGTCGGTTGCGTGATGTTTGTAGGCGGTCAATGGGTCAATGGCTCAAAGTTCAAGTACTATTTTGTAGGGAGTTCCTGCATATGATTGCACGCTGGTCACACACCTATAGCTTCATCGGGTCCTAGCGTCCGAAGGAGTTCAAAGAGCTCAACTTGCGCGTTCAACCAGTAATATCGCGATCGCTTCCAAGGAAAAGAAAGCAAGGAAGGGATTCTGGGCTGAATATATAACAAGCATAATTAAATACTTCTTTACATCAGATCCTATGTCGACAATTTTTTCCGTTAATCTAATGTGTGTGGAAAAGTCCGTACAAAGTAGGATCTTGGTTAAGCTGACATGACCCTGCATGCAAAGTCGTTTGGCTAGCCCCGAGGAGCGAGCGGGAGAAGTGGAGTTAACTCCTGCACGAGCCAGGTTTTGTAACTGCAGATAGTTAGCTCATTTCAGGAGTATACAAGTCGGGTTAGCGCTATGAGGCGTGGCATTCTTGGCTTCATTGATTATACTTAAGTACTTACTTGCTTCATTTGCTCTAAACTAGTGGTACTCTGAATGTTTCTTAATATACAATTGATATTATTCAGTATAGGGAGAAAGCAACCTCGCCAGTCTTCTTGTGAATTTTTAGGTTTATTTGTTGCATCATGCCCTGGAAAATTGAAATTTACGTTGTTACTTTTTTTGCATATTTTGCAAGGCTACGTTTTCGTTCTAGATATATATTGCTTCGCAGGGCGGTAGCACACTTTTTTTCAGAATTGGCGGATGTAGAACGGGTACATAGCGAAGAGCGCTCATGTCCATTACTAATATATTTGGTCTCGATCGTGAAGAAGGGAGGGGGTAATCACTATTCGTTGTCAACTTTGCCTGACTGTTAAGGAGAGGTTACAATTTAAACGCATGAACAAGAATTAATGCCACCAAATTCTGCTATAGTTAGGCCTAAATCAAAATATATTGTTATTCTAGAAGACTCTATATAAATAGAGAGGGTAGCTGATATTGGAGACAGAGCTAGACAAAGAAGTAAACAGGTGACCCTCCTTAACAGTAAACAACCCCAATTTTACAGGCTAACCCTCGTAGGAAGGAAGTCGCCATTGGGATTTATAAGATTACCTTTGAGTTATAATCAGGAGGCAAGTTGGTATTCTTGTATTGAGCGTCTCATCACGCTAAGCCTGTAGCATGTAGATGCTGGCTTTTTTTATGGCGACATGAAGTCATCATAGCACCGATACATCGTTTTAACCGCTATAGTCTCTGCGTCGGTGTTGTATATATGATGGCCATCCTATAAAATATGTCTACCAGTTGTACCAAGCTTTTGTAATTCACATATTCTAAACTGTAATAATTATATTTCGTGTATCTAGCTAGCTGCAGCAAAGAGCCGTAGAGGCTCGACAAGGAAAAGAGACGACAGTAAGGAGAGAAAAAGATACCAAAATGAGGAAGAAAGAAGACCTATGATTCTTCAGGAACGTTTCTTGTATTCTTAGAGCTTTGTCAAGCAAGGCCCTACCATGGTTCTACACATCTCAAAATCCAACACCCCGCAACGCCAAACGCCATAAAACGCCTCATCTTCAATCCGATGTATCATCATATAAATCCCCCATCACGTTATTATCAGAAACAAAACGCCAACCAGGTAAGCCCACCAGAGATTATACCAACCAGCCAACCGTTCTTTTACCTATCGATATCCAACCCCCTCAGCCCCAGATACACATCAGTGCCCCAACCAAACAGACTTTCCACCTTGAGGTCCCCGCCGAAGAACTGCGCATAACTGCGACTCAATCCCATCCCAAATCCCAACCCAGCGATTGAGCTAGCACCCATATCATTCATCAAACCGCTCATCATGTCCATCCCGGCGTTCCCACCACCCCCGGAATAATACCCGGACCCGCCGCCTCCCAGTGTATTAGCCGCATTGAATGTCGTAAAGCTATAGGAAAAGATGAGTGGCAGGTGCTCCGGCGCGATGCCTCCACCGCGGTCACGGATCCGGATGGTGACGGCGCGCGCCGCCTCGGCTTTCATTGTGTCGGACGATGCGCCCAGTTGGTCGGTACCGTATCCCTCGAGCGCCATATCACCTTTCAGTCCGTCGCCTTGGATTTCCGTACCGGGACGGACGACGCTTACGCCTTCTGTTTCGCCGACGCCGCTGCCAACTTCGAGGGCTCGGGAAAGCGAGGTGGTCGAGAGCGAGGAAGGTGGCGGGTAGCCTTCGTCGTCGCTGTCGTCGTCGTCTTCCTCCATCTCGGCGGAAGCAATAGTCACGATGATTGGCTTGTCCACGTTCCCCTGCTCGATTGTCGCCCGGAAGGCGTTCTTGAGCAGCTCGGTGAGGATGTATTCAAGGTGGCTGGGCACGTAGGCGAACTTGGCGTCAGTCATGCCGTCGATGACGACGGTTGGGCGTACGCCGTAGCGCATGTCGCAGATATCGCCGACAAAGTCAGCGCAGTAGCGGACGATGCGGGTCGGGTTCAGGTGAGTGTCGATTGTGCCAATGTAGGTGGAGGAGTCGGCTGCACCGGCTTCGGCACCCGGCAGCGGCCGGCCATCGCGAGTAAGGCTGTCGTCGTGGAGGGCTAGGTGCTGTTCGGCTAGGAGCCGGGTGCCGATGCGCGCGCGGAGGTGCTCATCGAGAAAGTCGGTGATGACCATGGGGGTGACGTAGCGCTTGCAGTCTGTGAAGCCCCGGGCGAGGATTGGGATTGTGTCCCGGTGGGTGCCGACAATTTCGGAGAGAACATCGTAGAAGCGGGCTTCTTCTTTCAGGTTCGTCGGGAAGTCGTGTTTCGGGAAGGACAGCAGCAGGCGTAGCGATTGGAGGTAATTGTTGTAGATTTGGGAAATGTGGGGGTTTGAGACGACAATGTAGGGGAGATTGCGGAGGGAGATGATGCGCCGGGCCAGGCGGATCGGGAGGACGCGGAGGGTGAAGGCGGCGGATGCGAGCAGTTGGTCGGGAGGGAGTGGGGGTTTCCCGAAGCGCACAAGGTCGGTGAGGGTCAGGGGGTATAGCGGGAGGGCGGCGAGCTGTGCGACCTCACGGTCGAAGGACGGGGTGAGGGACTTTGGGGTGGCAGCCGGGGAGGGCGTGATTTGGCTTGTTTTGGAGGCAGCAACGGATGATTGGGTTGAGTAAGAGGCTGACGATAATGATGACGGGACTGTGGACGACGATAGCGACAGCGACGCGAGACGGGCATTGGTTACACGAGGCAATAAGAATATGCCGCAGCGACGGTCAGCACGGGCGCTATGCTGACGGAAAGATGATGGGATGAAGGAGCGATTGGAGGCGAGTGGGGCGAAGCTGGTGCGACGGAGATTGAGGCCAGCAGCAGCGGGAGTAGCAGCAGCGGCAGATAGCGAGGTCCGTTGGAGGCAGCAGAAGCAGCAGCGACGGGCGCAGACGCGTAGGGCCGGAGCCATGGCCACCGACCGGGGAAGACAGTCCAGTCAGAGGCAGGCACGGCGTGTGCGATTGGTGACGGGCCAGAATAGCAGCCAAAGGCGAGGTGATTGTGGGATTTGTCAGGGGCCACCGAATCCAAACGTCGACGAGGAAGCGAAGCCAATGGGAAGACAATCGAGCGATTTGGACTGACTCAGCGGCAGCTCAGCGGCAGGCTCCGATGTGTTGTGCCGACGTCGGGCTGACTAACACAAGGCGGAGCGGGCGGTGAAAAAGACGCCTCGGGCAGCCCGAAGTATCACCAAAGGTATCACCGGGGAGAAGCAGCTGGGGGTTTCTATATTCAGCTGCACGATGATGAGTAGTCGTCAGTCTATCGCATCGCCTTCCTGCTAGCTGCGAGCTACGAGCTGCAAGCTACTGGAACTTGGGAGCTTTGGTTGGAGCTTGGTTTGGAGCTAGGAGCTGTCAAGTCACTGCAGTGTCACCGAGCGAGCTGAGGCACTCCGACGAGAGAGTTCTCACATGCGCGAGAGTCCAGTCGGTCGACTCACAGTAGCTCCGTCCTAGTTAGCTGTTAGTTCATGTAGGTGAATGCCAGCAGCCTCGCCCAAGGATCCAGAGAGTAAGTACTTACTTCCTTACTTACTTACCTGAGTGGTCGAATGTGGGGGCTGACCAGCTGGGCCAAAAGAGGAGTTTGGAGGAGCGACGAAGAGGAAGACGAGTTCCGTCCGCTCAGCCGAGAAGAACACCGGCCAACTCACATCTTTTCATCAACTTTTTCACCACACTTGCACTTACCCCTCTCCGCACAGCGCAGCACCGCAGCACAGCTCAGCAGCGAACTCCTCTCGTGCTCCTCCAGGGCTCCCAGCTCTCTCCGACGGTTAGTTAGGTAAACTTGGGGAAAAGAGGAGGAGGATCCGGCTGCAGCCTGCCTTGCTTCTGCTGCTTGCTCTCATGCTCATGTCAGACGCCCGCTGCTCACCCCGCACGCCGAGTCGCATCCCCGGTCCCAGTCCCAGTCTCAGTCTCAGTGCGGAATGCAAAAAAAAAAGAAGCAGCCTAGTCTCGGGAGCCCGAGGCGAGGGCCACCCCTTCCCAGGGAGAAGCGAGTCGAGAGACCTGACCCTGCGACTGTCTCCGCAGAGGCAATGCCAATGGCACATTGCCCATTACTAAATTCATCGTTCATCCGAGGAACTGCCCGAAATCTTTCCCTCCTCGACGCGGGCTCGGTAGTCGCCGGGCTCACGAGCGAAGCAACAGCAAGCGGACGTCGACACATGCTGCTTGAGAAAAGCAGCAGCAGCAGCAGTGCCCCAATCGATACCTCTTTGGGCCCTGTTAACGGCTTTTTGCCTTTTGCACTTTGCAACTGACTCACTAGCACTATCTAGAATCCCTTGGAATTGGGATAACTCGAGCTAATCCTAACCAATTGCTAATGCTTATGCTAATACCAATAGCAGCTCTACTAATACAATTAATATATCCGACAATAGACATGTGAAGCAGTTTGCTGTAGCATCGAACTCTAACTCTCTGGTTCAAAGTTACCAAGTAACCATCTGTCCAAATTGGGTGGAATGTCTAACACATGCATACACGCTGCTACCTCCTTTGCCCACACAAATACAACGTCGGCCTTCAATCAATCCTACCCTTAAGTTATCTTTTCCATCAATTAGGATCAAAAAACCTACAAGTTTAGCCGTTACGCCCAACCGTTAGCCGTCATTACCAATCCTCAAGCAGCATGCGGTGCGTGCGGTTGCAACTTGGGGTTCATGCGGCGCCACGCATTAAGACTGGAATATGCTATTCATATACTTCCCTAACGTTAAACGTTCGCGATTGGGGATTCGGATTCCCCAAAAATTGAGAATACGCACTCACGACAGCAGAGTTATTATTTTCCTTAACCCCGAATTTCGGATGAAGAAAAGGCAATGCCCTCGTTTTCATCGATATCTTTACCCGTTTCCAGACTGTCGATCCGGGTGGCGGTGGAACGAAATCCAGACCAGAGAAAAACCAAAGAGGTCAAAGGGAAGATCCCACATATGCTTGACATATATATCACATCCCGCATGGATACTTTACCTGCACATAAGGACTTACATATTCCCACCACCCCGTAAGCGAAGCCAAAAAGCCAACCCAAGCCCAGCCTGGGACTGTCCGCTTATTCTCCGATAATGCAGCCTATCGGTGCGCTTCATCGGGTAACGCTGGATACCCAATTTGTGCATGCTGGATTTCTTATAATGGTATCGATAGGGTATAAACGAGTTAGCGTCCGGGTGCTATCGTGCGTTTATACCTATTTACATACCTACATACCTACATACATACATACTTCCCTACATGCAGATATATATTCCCGTGCTATAATAGCTGTAGCTATATAGCTGGTAACTAAGGGTGTACACTAGTTAGCACCTATCTTAATACATACGCGTTACCGTTTACATTTACATTTACATTTCTTCTTGCATGCAAATAAATAAGTAAATTAATAAATTAATATTAATGTACGGCGTGCATTTTTGGGGAAAGGCATGCAGCGAGTGCATGGAGCTGCACGCCAAAAAGCGAAGATACATACAGCATACATGAATGGACTGACTAGCTAACGCCTTTGGAAAAGAGCAAAATAACCAAGTTTAGGCTAGCTGGGTGTCCGCATAACGGAGCCAAGCTCGATAGATGTACAAAAGTAAGCATTTAATTACTCAATTACTTACCAGTTTCGCTCGAGTAATTTGATTACTCGAAAAGAAAAGAAAACTATGCGCACACGCGCGGGAGCGCCTCCGCCCGGATGGGTTCGACAGCTATAAATCAGGTCAAGTACGAATGGCATCCAGTATTTCTTTTAACTCCGGGGAACTCTTTATTTCGAAAAACTTCGCGATCCGTACCGAAAGCAAGGAAGAGAAGACGAAAAAAAAAAAAAAAAAAAAAAAAAAAAAAAAAAAAAAAAAAAAAAGGTAAAAGTAAAAGAAGGATGGAGAGCGATGGAGATGATGATGAGATGTATGTATGTATGTGTATGTATGGGTGACGGTATGTATATGCAGCAATGGAGGAAGCCCTACGAGAAACCCGAGCATCCCGCCCTTGCAAGGATTCCGATCCCTATCGATTCCTACCCCGCTCCGCTCCTCTTCCTCCATCCACTCTTCTCTCCTCGCCTCGCCTCTCCGCTGTCCTCCCATGATGGAGTGAATGGATACCGGCCTTACCCTTCCAGATCCCGATCGGGTGGATGGAACGGGGGGGAGAAAAGGATGGGGGATGGACGGAAGGCGAGAAAAAGACAGAAAAGATGGGGGTAAATTCTCACCGGCCGGCGAATCAACTCGGCTTGTCTTCGGTCGCCGTTGCATTGGGCACGGCAGCTATTCGCTATTTTCTTCCCTACGGACTTCCCAATCTGTTCAAACCCTCTAGAATCCCTCGAATTGCGTGGGCGTGCGTATTTCTCGGATAGATCCTGCTTGCCTTGCCTTGCCTGCTTGCTTGCCTGCCTCCCTAGGCCGCTGGTCGGTATCCAATACTCTTTTGCATACGAAGCAAGAAGTATTGGCGCTGCAGCGTGGACGTTGGAAGAGGGGGCGGGGTAGTACTGTCCACCCGTACCAAGCTACCTCCACCAGCGAAAATGAAAATGTACCAATGCAATGTCATCATATCATTCGGTCTTTTTTTCTCTTTCCCATGTCGAATTTTTTTCCATTGTTTCTCCCCCCCAGTCGGCCGGAACATCTCTCCCTCTGATTTGTTACCGTAGATGACAAAATACGTCGGCATACAGCGTGCGCAGGAAAGGACAGCACCGAGCACGGCGCAGTCCGGCCAGCAAGCCTATCGCTGGATCGCAAAATTTTCTTCTCCTTCCCCTCTTTTCTTCTGCTGCAGCAGGATCGGACGGTGCATGCATCGAAGACCCTTTTGTGCATTGGAGAAGAGACCGGAATGCTCTGCTCTGCTTAGCATATCGTCCGTCCCCATCGCATCGCAGCTGCCCTGCGCGGATGACATAAGTGTTGTTGTCACACTCCTCTTTTTTTGCTCACCGCTCACGGACAGCCAAAAAGGACACTCGGACTCAGCCTGCAAACGCATGTGAAACACGCAATCAAGGCACGCCCAACTGTAACTGGAGAGATTCATATTACTCATTTCTTACGTTTGACTTACCTACCTGCTACGTACTGACTTGCCCTACTCTTTTTTTTCTATCGGGCGATAGCAACATGGTTGATTCGGTTGATATAATAATAATAATATAATCTTAGGATTACCTAACCTAAGTGTGCTACTCCAGATTCCAAGTTTACTTAATCACGCTGATGACGATAATGATAATGTAATGGAGGAGTTCTCCAGTTTCTTGGCTTTTTTTTTTAAGTGAGATATATATTTTTGGGGTTCTTTGTATTTTTTGTATTTGTATTAAAGTGTGTAGTTGTAGGTTTGTTTGGTTCCGCCCTAACTGGGTATCACATGAGAAAAAAAAAGAGAAGGAATGACAGACAGGTGGAAATGAAAAATAGTGAGTGAAAATTAGAAGCAAAGTAAAATAGTAATAGTAATACTTGTAAAAATGATGAAAAGAAAAAAGAAAAAAAAAACTCCGGAATGATAATGGGGTATACAAGATGAGTGAGTAGCAGAAAGGCAGACAAGGCAAGGCAGGCAGGCCATGATGTGAAATGAAGGAAGGATGTGTATGTACAGGAAGAATGCAGAAACCGAGCAATCCCAAATATCGTTCTATGAAACGCCATAATGCATCCCTAGAAGCTCGTATATGGGGCCGTCAAGCAATGAAAAGAGAAGGAAAAAAAGAATTAATAATACAGGATATTATCAGAATTGTAAAACTGGAAAGAATAACGCCGTAAGACAAATGACAAGCTGCGGGATTGGGGTATTATGCGTGGGGTCCAGCCTTTTCCTTTCTGCTAACAAATTTCAAAAGAGAAAAATGGTATCCAAAAGAAGATTCGTTAGAAATCGATGGTGCAAAAATGAAAAGATAATAATAATAATAAAAAAGGAAACAATGTTGTGAACCCGCTAAATGTTGCAAGACTTCGAGGAACCGCCACGCGTAATACTGTACAGTGTGCGTCGGACGAAATAAAACAAGGCTGGAAGCAGATGGTCGTTATGCATTCGTTATGAGCGAATGGTTTCGAGGCGGTTTGATGCGATCGGAGGGGTGTTGAAAGGTATGCAAGAGATGATTCGTGGAAGTGTGATTGTTTATGATCGCATCTAAATGGTTGTCTGTTAGCGAGGCTGTTCTCAAAAGACGTGAGGATCAGATCATGTGGGCTTTAGTTGACTCACCGATTGCCCGCGCCTCTCAGGCATGTTTAGGCATGTTGAATGTTTACTTGTGCTCGAAGCGGACGTTCTTCTTGCACCGGCTGGACGCGATACGTTCACGTCGCAGCTCGTTGGCGATGATGGACTTGGAGTCGCATCTCTTTGGAGGCTTTCGCTGGGTCTCCGGTGTCGAGCTGAGAGAGACACCGCACGAGTTGTCCGAAGAGTCGTCGTCGTCCTCTTCCTCGAACTCAAGCTCGAGGTAGTTAGATGGTCGCTTGGAGCGGACTCGCTGCATACCGACGGTGTGCCCGGCGAGGTCGAGGTCGGAGAAGAAGCCGCTGTCGTCAGAGTGTGCGGACAGGTCTGGCGAGTTCAAGGTCGGTCTGTCGGGCCACGATGGGAATGCGCAGGCGTGTCTCTCGCAAGAGTAGTTTGGTGAAGCTGGGAAGTGTAGGAGTTCGGCCAGCTGTTGAGACTTTGTGCTCGAGTTCGAGCGAACTATCGCTATCGGTACGGACATTGTGAAGTGTGTATGATTATTATTATGCGATATATCGCGATTGTTGATGAAAGATGATGATGTATGGCAGGCAGAGTCCCAAGGATCTTCTGTAGTATGAGAGAGTAATAGTACTAGTACTAGTAAGTGAGGATGATGGTGGTTGTCCTTGAGGATGTTGGATGTAGATATATATAATTATATGTGTCTGCAGTCGACCCAGTCCAAGGGAAGCTAGAATGACGTGGGGGAGTCACGATCCTTATATAGCACGAAGACTATCAAGACCGTGTGAAAAAGGGAGGAAGCAGTCGGTGTTATATCCTGGAGACCGGCAGGCAGGAATCAGAAAAAGAAAGTTCCCAGTTGCTCAAGGCAGAAGAAGAAGCAGAAGAAGTAAAGAAGATGGGACGAAGTTGTGCACTTTCTTCTCTGGCTGGGCTGGCTGAGCGGGTGAGTGACAATATGCCCATCCAACAACACTGTTTCCTCCTATTAATATATGGGGCACGAAAATGGCCGGGTTGACTCAACAAAGCAAATATCCCCGAAAAAGAAAAGACGGGCGGAAAAAGTAAAACACCAAAAAAGTAAAAAAGCCAGCGTCCGAGGCAGGCTTGTTTTTCTTTTCTGGGTGGACTCCGGCCAAAGGGCTGGTTCGGTTTGGGGCCTGGCGGGCTGCCAAGATAGGTAGCAGCCGGAGCCTTTTCCTCAGATTGGGGGACTCGGTGTCTGAGTCGTCTCGGGGGGGAGGAGGCGCACGATAATGCTACGGGGGTCACAGCCCATGTACCCCGAAGGTACACCGAATCAGAAATCTCACCTCTGAGCCACTCGGGGCCACCAGACTGAGGGAGGCCAAAGGATTCCGAGGTAAGGGCGGTTGTTTCTGCTCGTCGGTTGGGTTGCTCAGGAACAGGAAACGCCTGCCGATACGTTGGTTCGTTGGTTCGCCTGCTTGCTGTTTGTGTAGTAATCCCGCAGGAGATCAGGTCGAGATTGTGATTCGAGCTGATGATGATGGTGATAATGGCAAAGCAAGGTGCACCTGACGGCGGTTTGCGCAGACAAGAAAATTATATTCGCTGCTGCCGTTTGAGTGTATTTTCTCGCGGGCTTATCTTGCTCTTCCTTCGAATCCGTCGCTGCCTCGTGTTATTGGCGGCTTCGTCGACGCTCGTATTTGCGACGTTTGTTTCCCAGAATACGGTAGCTAAACGGAAGAAATGCGAGGAAGGCTCCTTCGTCATGCTAGATTCGAATCGCCTCGGAGAGTTTATGCTCGTGTTCTTTTTTGGATTTTTCTTTTTTGTTTTCGCTGTCGCCTCTTGCGGGGGGGTTTATTTTTTCCAACTTGTGATAATGGCTCGCTCTCGACTTGCCCGATTCCGAAGCTGCTCGAAGACACTGCAAGGGCCGTGGTCCTTCCACGAGGGATTCTCAAAGCAGTGGCAAAGCCCCGATTATAACGCACCTCCCGTGGTAGATAGGGACGGTGGGATTTATTCTTATTACTATTCAGAGGGGGGCGTGGGGAGGCAGATATAACAACAGTATGGTATTATCGGCGTATGCGATATGAGTACAGCCTTCCCTGTCGTCGAAAAAAACGAATGTCTCTCAGCGTTGTTTGCAGCTGCTTCGAGACCGCGCGGGATGATTGATTGATTGATTTCGAAGGGGTTGGTTCTCGGTGCTTGAAACCAGATGCCGAATCGGCGTATGAAATCGCGATATTTGGATGTGAGGGCACTTTTGATGATTTAATTTGTTCGCCGTAACTCTTTGCTCAAAACGAATTTCCTGGCTGCACAGGGCGGCGGGCGGGCGAACTCCTTGCTTCGCCTTGCGACAGTAAAAGAAATAAAATAAAATAAAATAAAACCCTGAGGTTCTAGAATGTGATATCCTCGATCCGACCGTCTGGAATGCGAGATGCTATGTGATAGCGTAAGAACAAAGCCTATCCCCATAGACGCATCCAGGCGGTTCCACTCCAGATTCTTATACATCATTATTCACAAGCAAGATCGTGAGCTACTTTTTTTTTTCCTTGCTCGGCTACCATGACATTGACCTCGGGCAGATGTTCCATATACCCGCTGGAGTGCATTGCGGCCATCGAACATTTTCTCCACAATGATTCCGATGGGGTAGACATGGGGTAGAATGAAATAGCACTTGAGCAGAAAAATGGCCTTTTTGCCGGTCGGCCGTTAATTATCCAGCGCCCATGCTTTCCTTCTCGATGGAAACAAACCTGTTTCCCCGCAGGCGCAAGTTTCTGGCAAGCTGGCTCGTGAGAGAGAGAGGGAAGGGATATTTGAAATTTGAAATTTGAAAAAAATGATCCGGCGTAGTTTTCTTGAACGGCCGAATGAACGAGCTTCCCACCCCTTCCGTCACGGATGGCCTTGAGTGATCGGAAAGCCTTCCGGGCGGGTATCCATCGAATCGTAGCAATGGCACGGCGAGGGAGCTGATATCGTCCCGTCCGCAAGCAACCCAAACATCTCGAGAGAGGAGTTTGTGTCTCGAATCAATGAAGACACCCCCTCCTCCTCTCCTCCTCCTCCTCCTCCTGTCGAGATAACTATCAGCGGCATCGATGCTGACGGCAAGGGTCGTTCCAGGGCTGCTTCGGGTCTCGACTCGAAAAGCTGAGGGCTGATGTGAGGGCTAGACTCATCTGTCTAAAGAATGCCAGGGCAGCAATGTTTCAACGTGAAGCCCGGCGCTGGCTGGTTGCGTTGCATTTGCAACCTCATTCCAACGCCCTGCTCAGCTGTCGCCGCTGCTGTTTCTGCTGCTGCGGCGGCGGTCTGGACGACAACGCGCATTTCCAACGTCGTCATCAGCATCAATCAATCAATCGTTCAATCATTCAATCAATCATCAACCTCAAAGCAGGATTTAATATCCTTCGAGGTTTCGAGATTGGCCCCCCCAAAAATGGCCCTTGCTCCACACCTGAAATCAATCACCAGCCGGAATAGGGCGTCTGGCCCAGCTCCCCGTTAGCTTTGGTCTCCCCCAGCTGGAGGTTCCCCGTCCAATGCCTCTCAGCTCTTACTCAGACGAGACAGCCAGCCCTCTCCGCCCTTTGGGCCTTCTGTCCTCCAACCGAGATTATTTCGTCTTGGCACCGTAGGGGAAGTGGGAAGCCGGAACGGTGCAAGGGTTTGCCTCTCTTCTCGAACACGCCCTCTCTTTGCGCGGTCTGAGAGCTTCATCCCCTTTCCCTTGTCCGTGCCGGAGTTTGTCCGTCCGTCACTCTCCTCTCTTTGCTTTGCTTTGCAGGTACAATCACGAGCGAACTAGAAACTAGGGCCTGGTCCGCTCCCCCGCCTGAAAAATCATCTTGCCGAGATCGGAAAGCCGAGACCTCCTCCTTGCTTTAATAAAAAGAATAATTTTTCCGATAGCGCTCTGGGGAGAAAACCACATGCAACCCCGGGGCGCGATCCCGGCAGGACACAACAGACAAAAGACCCGAAGAAAAAAAAAAGAAACAGGTCTACAAACTCGATCGTGACATCTGGCCTGTGATATCAAAATAGGCACATCGGATGCATGCAAGAGAACAAAAAGTTTTCTCTGCGGACAGAAATTCTTGCGTTTCAGGTTATGTGGAGGCTGTGGACAGCGCAATAACCTCAATTGCCCATATATTTTTCAGCGTGTGACTGCCACTTTAGGAAATCCTGCCATTCAAAGAAAACACGATCGCGCATATGCAACATGCACAGATAACAGACAGTCAACAGCGTCGTGAAGGTGTGTGTGTGTGTGTGTGTGTGTGTGTGTGTTCAAGGTTTGGAAACAAAAAACATCATTCGCAGGCCAACCGTTGCCCTTGTGGAAAGAGAGATATCATTCCTCCATCCCGTGCTCACACAGCAGCAGCAGGAGCAACAGAAGCAGCAGCACAAAGAGAAAATATCCAACAGTCAAACCAACCGTTCACTTTTGTAACGTTCGTATTAGGAAGAAATTCCTGTGTTCTCGTACTCGTACACACCGCTTCATACCCGGTTTCGGTTATGGTATTGAGGTTATTGGCCAGGGGTGGTGTTGAACCGCGCACGAGCTGTCCTGAACACCCTCTTCGCTTTCCGCCAATGGAAAAGTTCCAAATATGATTATATTCGCCTTCCTGTCCACTTTTTCCTTGGATATGGCCCAAGCAGAACGAATCCATCATGGTGTCACAAGGACGGCAAGTGTTGGTATGGATGTCTGCTTCGGACGTCCGGCGCCGGAAACAGGAACGCGAACGGGCTGGCGGGACTTCACCTGCTATTGGTTCCATCTGGGACGGCGGCTACGTTACACGCACTTTTTCATTCGTGTGTCCTCCATAATATATACACTTACATTTTATTACTTGTTATTTTATTTCATGACTCGGGATGCTAGCTGCCTTCAGGGTAGGCCTCCTGTCACTTGTTTATTCATGAAACGAGCTCTCTTCGAGCATTGACATGCTCCATCTCGGCCTCTTTTGCCATTTGACGGAAATAGTGAGACCTCTGGGGGTCGCGTCGACCTCTGAAAGGATAGAACACCGTCCTACCAGGACGATTTCTCTTCCCTGTTGACGTCTTTCTTTTTGCAGGAGAATGAATTATAAAGTGGAGTGGAGATTACCCAGTGCACGGTGGTATTATTTTTGGGTATTCGCCATATGGCCATACCAGGACCTCTAGCTCTGACCAACCCCCCGGCTCATATTAATTTCTTAATATTATGTTATATTGGAAACGTTCAGGGCACCGCGTTGTAAACATATCAAGACGTGACAAGTATACACCCAAGTATGCTTTGCTTGCTATAGCGATATAGGACGGACGGTAAATATGTTACAGCGCACAGCTAGCTAAAACTGGTACGCCTGTCTGTTCTACGACGATGTGATCGGTTTCCCGAGTGCATGCAGCCAGCATTCCCTAAGCATCGATACGTTGCAAAAAAGGAAAGACCATAATAATAATAATGAATATACATGTAGACCATGAAAGAGGGAGGGAAGGTCGAAATCCACCAGAACCGAGGTGTTTCTTGGCAACGGAAGTTGCGGAGCGTTGCGGTTGTCGGGTTTACGTCCGCGACAGGAATTCCTTATCGATACACAAAAGCAAAGGACGACTGGAGACGGTTTCGTACTCGGCTGCAGGCCGGCCTCGTAACGTAGCAAAGGATAGCGGACGGAGGACGGTAAACATTCAATCGGTGACGTGGGTTTCCACCAAGAATGCTCCGCGCGAGTCAGCACGATAATGATTCTCTTTTGTGAAAGATTGCGGTAAAGGAAACATCGGTATTGTAGCATTCACGATGGTGATGGTATTATTATTATTATAGCGGTCCACCGCGACAACCAAATCTCCACAGCGCGATACGATGTACTTCTCTGGTACCTCGACCATGGTCCACGGCTTTCACACCGAGCTACAATTGCAAAAAACCTCACCCCGGGGCCCTTGGAATGTGCATCCCCCGTGGACTGTCGGTATCTTGAGAAGAGAGCATCCTCGACACGAATAACCACCTCGATCGGTCGTAGGCCCTGCATGAAGCCTCGCGAGGAGGCGTTGACGCATCTCCGCTCGTTCGTGGAGAGCTGAGAAACTCAAAAAAGCGGCAGAGAGCAGCGAACGAAAAAAACAACTGGCCAAAAGCAGGCGGCGGCCGAATCGAGCGCCAGATTAGAGTAATAAGATAAAAATCCAGCCCGCACTAGTGGAGCAAATAAGGAATAGTTTTACGAGATGGTCTCGAGTCCTTCTGTTTTCTGCAATGTACACTAGCGCCACTGGAGAAAGGATTAGCAACTGTGCTTTTTAATCGTTCGAGCTGGAACCCGTCTCTCGTCGCCGTAGTCGATAACTGTTTAGCTAAAAGGTAGGTAAAAACGGGGCTCGAGGCTCGCGCCGGCCCACGTATCGAGTCGAAAGCGGCAACAGAGCTGCTGGCTTTAATCCTTGTTCGTATAATTAATTAAGCTTGTCCAAGGCGGCCTGTTGATCGATCGTTTTGCATTTTGCATTGTGCATCCTTTGGTTTTTTGCCCCGCTCAGCGAGCAAGCATTAGCTTGCTTCGATCTGATTGATTTTTTATTTTACTTTTGGTTTTTTTATTTTATTATCCTGCAAATGCAGGAAAAGCTGGCCATGCAAGCCCGGATCGGACTCGGGGTTTTTCCCTTTCCCAAAGTATTCATGAAACTCGATTTCATGAAGCCGGAACAAGCAGGACGGCTGAATTACCCGACGACGACACCAGACACGCGAGAAGAGTACAATACCTGCAAGTCAAAATGAAATCCCAAGAACCGAATAAGATGAATCGAACGCGACACGGGGCCGCAATCGCGACTGCGAATAGCGGTGGTGCATGCAACGGCCGATAGCCAGCCGAAATGTTAGCCACCTCGCTTCCGCCAACGCCTGTGGCTTGTTCGCTTTGACGAGATGGTCAATCTTGGTCATGCGCAATGGGGTTGCGAGCAATCTTCTCATTCGCTGGGCCGGTTCCACGGGGGTTGCGGGGGGGCCAAAGGGCGTGGGATGCACCGTCCCCATTCCCCCAGGACAAAGAGGCGAGCATGGGGAGGAAATCTCCGTGCTCACGCGCTGGAGAAAGCCCCACCCCCCACGCCCATGTGAAGATCGCAATCAATAGGCCCTCTGTGTATCCTTTCGACTGCCTTTGGTCCACGGAAGGTGGTATAGGCTCGTGCATGCGGGCTGCGGTGGTTATCGATAGCGATACGGCAGCGTCAAGAGTTAACCCCAGCAAGAATCCAAACGTGGATTGTGATGGTTCACGCTATGTATAATATTATTAATACTCTACATTGCATTATATCCAATTCGAATCGGAATCGGAATTAACGATTCGCAAAACGAAAAAAGCTTATTGCGATATCATAGCTTTTTCTATAGTTAATATTTCCCTCATCCAGCAAATGCTGGACAGTACCCGTTGGACAGCAAGCACTATTTTGTATTATTAGCGCTGGCAAATTTGACCTTCAAAAGGGTTCTGCATGCATGCGGCATACAGTATGCAGGGCTCGCTACTTTTTCTTCTCTTTGTTCATTCGCTTGGTAGTTGGCACTAGGCATTCAAAAAACACCAAAGTCCGAGGGCTTCAAGACTGCATTTGCCCAGATGCGACTAATTTAATACATGCGGCATATGCGCATCCAGGATCAAAATTGGCCTTCCCCCCTCCAGGAGCCTTTTTTTCACGATCGTATTGAAAAGAGCTGGGTCGAGCTGTGTGCTTTTCGATGCACAGGAGCAACCCGTGAACCGCCACCTTGACAATTATCTGGCTGCTGAAAAGGTTCCTCGCGCCGACGGAGGCTTTTGTGCTTTTGATACAAAGAGAGCTGTCTACGTCGAATGTATGTATCTTTCGTATAATCATGGTCAACAATGCAATGGTGGGCTTCGGGACGGCTCGGTGCATGTCTTCATCGACGCCTTTTCTCTTGAAACTTTCCCAAATTATCCCCATAACGTAACGTATCACACAATGTGGCAGACATATCACATCGGTTGGCCGCCATCGTCAAATCCTCACGTCCTATGCAGGGTTTAGCTGAGTTGAGCTGAACTGGGCCGGAACGTGGTGATCCGAGGACGAGCAGAGGCAGAGGCAGAGAGGCATCAGAGGCACGGGCATGAGAATGAGAATGAGAATGACGAAACTGCCAATCGCCTACGCCTTACCACTTCCGACCACTGGACGGTTGCGAAGCTATTCGAAATTCGAACAATCGCTTGAGAAACTCTATTTTCCACCGCCATCAAATTAAAAAGTCCAAACCCCGACTGCCAAAATCCCTGCATCGCAAGTCTGAAATGGACGTGTGTGTGTCGGTAAGTAAGTCTGTAACAGCCTGCAGGATACGCTACCCGTCCTCTTTTGTCAACTTCTCGCACCAGCTACCAATCCGGGAAGATGAGAAACGAATACCTACGAATCGATCAGCGTCTACCATCCATGCCTGGTATGGTTTTCGGGGCGCACCCGCGGCTGAGCTGAGCCACCAGCTGCTGGCACCAAAATGTCTCTGCGATGCAGATAGGCTGCAGCCACCCTTTCTCTCTCTTTCTCTCTTTCCGGTTCCCCCACGTGCGAGCAGTTGTGGTTTGGTCGAATGAAAGGCGCAGACGGAGCCAAGCCCCAGCCAGAAGTGGCCAAGGGACCGGGAACATGGCAGCAACGTGGGCGTCCGACTGGAAATCAGAAACAGCAGAACTCTGAGACCGGCGAATAGCGAATGCGGTAATTATATCTTTCCAACCAAGTGTAGGGGAGAAGAAGGCAAGCAAGCAAGCGGGCTTTCCAGACGTAACCTCGCTTGCCCCAAGTTTGATGATGTTTTAATATAATCGCGGTGTTGTCGCAGTGAGCTACCCAACACGGCAGTCCCTCGCGTCGATGGCCCATCGCCGTTCAGCATAGACGCACCCAAAACTCCTCTGGCAGCTGGTTGCCTGCGCCTGCGCTCTCTCCTGTCGACATCCCAACAGCGCCTTCTCCTACGACGTAATCAACAGGCAAACCATCTGCCACACGAGGAAACATGGAACAGGCAGGGGTCTACAGCTTGCGTGCCTCTCCGATTCTGATGCCTATAGCGTCCATGCATACGCGGACGTCTATGCTCAACAACTCCCGGATGCAATCCATTCGCTATCGTTGCCCCGAGGGTTGAATCCCATCGATCACGGAACTACGCTACGACACTGTGCTTTAGCTTACCACCGCTCTGACATTGGATGCTTCACCGCGAGGGACTTCCCGCTGCACCGGTCCGTTGTATCGCGGCCGTCACACGACAACATGACATGGGCGACGGACGAGGGTAGTTTTTCCGAGGCAATCAAATCCAACCGGCTGAGAAAATACCCTCGCGATACAAAATGTCTACGGTTGTTTGCCTGCCCTGGTTAAAATTTGATTTGCAAAACGCTCGTATATATCGAAGGCAACCCGTGCTTCCATGCATTACCGACAACGGCCGTGGCAAAAAACCAATCCCAACCCAGCCCCAACCATGCCTTCCAATTCGTTCCTGCATCGGCTCTTCGAAAAGGGGAGTGTTCTAGAAAAAAATATCCCTCAAGGTGCAACATTAACGAGCCGAATACGGAGGGTGGTTCCTGGCGATATCTGTGCGCGAAATCCGGGTTCTTGGACTTTCCCATGTGTCGCTGAGCAGGGAACTTAGGCAGTCGGTTTTGATACTCGCGCAAATGATTCTAATTTCCGTATCGAGACGTTTTCAGATGCCTCATTGCTCCTTTAACCGCTCGTTCACATGCCACATCGCGGGGTGGGTTTCTGATCGATCGAAACGCCCCGGCGCCCGCCACATACATGGTGGTTTCGCCCTCCCCCCCAACGGTGATGGGTTTTCTGTAACGGTGCACCACCGGGCGCGCGGGCTTGCGCCCCTAGACGTGTTGAGGGTGAACCTGGCGCATCGCGAGCAAGGTTCACGATCGTGGGAATTTAAAATCACTCAAACTTCTTCTCAAACTGTTGATATTGTCTGGCCCTGTCTGTCCCAAAGATCGTGAAATGAGACTGCAAATCACGACAGTTTCCAGCTGGTTCCAGGAGAGTGGACTGGGACCGAAAAGTCGTCTTTTGGCCCCATCGTGGGCAACGAATCACGAACCCCGAGACAATGTCTCTCATTTCTGTCTTGAACTTTGGGAACTGTCACATCTCCATTTCATTATCACCAAGATGTTAAGGAATCCACTTCTCGTCCGCGAAAGAGGGGGAATTCATCGCGTCCTGGTTTGTTGACACTTAATGCGGTTTTGCTAACATTGCGGGCGGGGAACGTTGTGAAGGGTTGATCCCAGGAAACGGACTGCTGGTAAATTGGGCGGTGGAATATAATTCGACATCCGCAACACGCTTTACCCTTTCGCGGCAAGCTTTTGAGGTCTGTCACGGCCGATAACAGAGACAGGCCCCCTGTGGAGGGCTGTTTTGAAAGGAGAATTCTTGCAATCTTGAATCCATTCGTGCGCTGAACTGACTTGCTTCAGCCCAAGGCTAGCTTTCCCGGCTCCCCGATAATTGAGAGGGTGTCCTCACCATTTGCAAAGAATGCCCTTTGTTCACGATCCGCGTCTGTGCGCACCAGCTGTCACCAAACTGCCGGGTCCATAGTCGCATGAAATTTGACCCTTTTGGTGCAATTTCGCCTGAGACGACAGCCACATTATTCTCACGAACCGCCCTCGCGGGTGGGTCCGCCATGTCGCGCTGTCCGAATCGACTGGTGCGGGTTGGTCCCAAGGAGATCGGACCCAACCATCGAAGTTTGACTGCTGCTTTTGGCGATAGTCCGTTGCGCCCTGTCCAGCTATTCATTACGGAAAAGGTCCTAAAGGTGCTCCACTTCGGAATTCACATTTGGGGTTCCGGTTTCACGAGCGACCGTTGGAACTGGGGATTTTCCATTCGAGCTTGGAATCCGACTGGTCAGTGCCGAGAGGTTGGGTGGGAATGTGGCTTGTTGAGGCGCGACCGGGCAAGGCGCATTTTTGTGAAAAAGCCTATCAGTGCGCATCTCCGGATGCATCTCTCACCTATCAACGTCTTGTGATGGGCCGCCGGGTAGTCAGGCCTTTGCGCGCGATGGATCACAAGTTAACGCGACTGACTTTTTCAGGAAATCCGGCAATGCCTTGGTTCTTTTCTGGCATGAACGGAAAATCTTCCCCTTGCTCGGGCCGGAAATACTCTCGACCTCTGCTTCTTGGTGTTTGTTGCCGAGATCTCTGAAATCCCCGCGCTTCTATTGGCCGGAACGTCGTAATTTGAGGCCTGCTCCGGGTAAAAAGAATCTTGCTTGTGCTTCCTCTGGGTAAATTCAATCTGAAGCGGTAGTTAATCCGGGTTGCTCGGATTATCCCAGGGTAAAATCACGGCAATCCGGGCTCGTGATCTTAGATCTGGGGTAGATAAAAATTTTGCCTCCAAAGTTATGCAAGATGCATCCAGATATGCATACATGGGGCAGGGTAGCATCGAACTGCAATAATGCCTTGATGAAACATAACTGGAATTTGATATACCACTGCGCTTACTATGCTACTACTATGTTACTATGTGGCATATAAAGATAGTTGCCCGGCGGCGTATGCACAATCTGCGATAATATTAAGGGCTCCCTAGTTACCTGCTTGCCGCTGGACAGCGCGAAAAGCCAATAGCAAAAGTCACCGTAGGATATATTTATGTCATCGTGATCACTCATCGGGGTTCGATTACCGTGGAGGCAAGGCAAGCTGCCTGGGGAGCTGGATGAGGAAATCCGGGGAACCGCGACATAAGATTTACAAAAAGGAAGGTATCACTGGAACGGTTTGGGATGCCGCTTAATCTCGAGAAATGCTGAAACAACAAGCACTTGGTAGTACGTATTCATGCAGATATGCAGACATGCCTGCCCGGAAGAACGAATTGAAAATTGCGGAGAAGGCGAGTTCTCGAGTTGTTCCGTAGACGCTGGAGACTCTTGGCGGTGAGCTATCGAGCTTCCGGAGAGAGCTCATTTAGCCGGCGGGTATGGGGGAATCATGTGCAAGAGCGAAAAGAAAATTTTTTGCCTCCTAAGCCTTTTAGGCGAAGAAGCTCCGGAAAGACTTAATCTTGTATTTTTGTATTTTTTTTTTTTTCTTTTAAAAAAATTATTGTTCAGTTAGTAGTAGTTGTAGCATTAGTGATTTGATATTTCCCGTCTCGCGACCATATTTGGCGGCGAAGATTAGTTTGGAATGCGAAGCTCGCATAAATCGCTCAACGAAAAAAACGTAAAATGTGGCCTTACGGTTCCATCGAACCTGAAACATATAGATCTTGGCCACGGATTTCAAGTCCGAGCTGCCTTTCAGCCTTCGTCCTCCGTTCTCAAGGTATTGTGAGAATGGTAGGCCATGGTTCGTAGACGTAGACGAGCTGTCTTAGCTTGGACCGGAAGGCGGAGCAGAGTGTCCATGTCCAATGTCTCGAATCCAGTTTCCCCACAGATCGAATCGATTCTCGTCACGGAAAAATTATTTTTTTCTTTTAACTTTGTCAACTCGGGGCGGTTAGCAGAACTAGCGCAGAATGAGACATATGCCCGAACCAGAGTTTAACTTCACGACGACCGACACCCCGACAGACACCCCGGGGACCTGGGACCCAGAGTTCAGAGTTCAGAGTTCAGGGTTCGGAGCCTGACTGTTGACACAGGGATCGATAGATTGGAATGAACGTGTGTCTTTGCCTTACCGGTCAGCTGGAGTACATGTGAAGCTTAAGAGACATGAGGGAGATTCAAGATCAACGGTTTTCCAGGGAATGATCTTGTACGTAAGATCTTGTGAATATCTGCTGGCCTGGGGAAGCCATCGTGGAATTCTGGTATCAGATGGGCGAGACCGGACTCAAGACGCAACGGTAACGTCATAAAAATTAAAAATTAGCTGATCGGGTTGAGATCCAGATCTCGTCAGATATGCTTCATCGGCTGGGGTAGACAATGCGGGATATTTCCTATGGGTCATGCATACGACATTTGTTTGAGTAATGCTACGTGCTGGGCGTGTATAAGCCGGGAAAGATAATAATGAGGAGGGATATCTTGGTTTAATCGATTTCAACTTCAGAGCCTCCTAAGGCTTCCGAGCAAGCTCTCTTGCAGGAGCAGGAATGTGACACGAGCTGCTAATTAGATGTGGCTAGCAGACGTCACAGGAAACATTCTGACACGACACCGTGCATTTGCGAGGAATCGAGATCCTGAGCGTCACTATCCGGCGCCGGTTTCTGTCGAGGTCCTTTTGACCAGGGCAGCTCAGCTCAGCTCAGCTGGTCTCCACAGGATGTGATGACGATGACGCAATGTTCATGCATGTGTTGCGGGTGTGGTCGGGTTGGACATCGCCGTGTTGTTGTGTTGTTGTGTTGCCGCGTTGTGTTTGACCGTGTCAAACTTCCCTGAATAGGAAAACTGGCGGATTTTTGGCAGTCACACGGAAAACCTCGTTCTCATTTAATTTTTTCCTTTCCCTTTGCAACCACCATTGAAGCCTTATGCGAGAAAAAAATCAGGGCGTAGGGCTCGGGCAAGAATCGAGGGCAAGATCCCCCCATCGCCAACATCCTCCCATCGCGTCGCATCGCAGCAACACTACGAGTGAGTCGCTCCTATCTCGAATCCTCTGCTCTTTTATCTAGCGGTCTGTTACATCGCCAATTCATCCCAGCGATGATATCGATTGCCTTGCGATGGGCGCAATGCCGTTGCTTCCCCTCATCGCTATCTCTGTGCTTACTTCTTCCGCCGTCGCCGCCGCCTGACGGCGCCTGGCCCCTCAATCGCGGTTGTACGAGTCATGCTAAACATCATCCGTCGCAATGAAGTATATATAGTATCTGGCAATCGGTCGCGCGCGCCTTGCTGACTGAAGCCTCGCGACCCTCTCGCTCGCCGTAATGGAGGTTGCATCGGCGACTCCTATTAGAAGTTCGTCTCCACCCCCCCTTCGTGTTATCGACCGTCTACGACATCAATTGCTAACCGCGCCTCTGCTACTTGTAGGTCAGCCCAATGATACCATTGATCATAGTGACTTGAGCGCTATCGCTGCATTCAATAAAGCCCACGATGAGTCCCAAAAAGCAAGCATACAAGCAGTGGCAGCAACCGTCACCACTGCTGCACCATCACCCCAGAAGCCGGTTATCCGAGTGGAACCTGTGACCGAGTCGGCATCAGGGCCGGATCCTATGGACATTGACACTACGCCGGCTACTCCTGCTGTCGCGTCTTCTATATCTGCTCCAACACATACACCGACTCCTGCACCGTCTACCCCTATCACCCCATCGCCAACGACACATAACTCTGTAGCGGGCATCAAGCGAACCGTGGAGGTGTCCACAGAAATCCTTGGATCACCGGCTAAGAAACAGCAAGTTGCCCTACCATCTGCGACCATTCAATCGCGCCATGCAGAGCAAACTAGTATATCCCAGGCTTCCGGTACCAATGGGAGTCCCCCGCAAAATGGCGAATCTGCTGCCAAGGATAATGTCGGTGAATATGGGAGCGATAGTGAAGACGACTATGAAAAGCACCCTCCGGAAGACTCGCTTCTAGGTGCATCGGGCTACTCTTTCTCTAATGCTTTCTCCAACGGACAACTGCTTGATCCGAGCCAACATTTGAGAATCCAATCGCTGCCTATCCTAGATAATCTGGTATGTTGCTTTTGTTCAGCCCATCGTAACGAGCCCTATGCTAACATACATGGATAGTCGTCGCAACTTCTTGCCACGCTTTTGCAAGGGCAATTCCAGGACACCCTTGTAACTGTCACGCAGCCTGAAACTGATCAAGGCCAGGCCTATGCAACTCTGAAGGCCTTGTTCTGGCAAACTAAACGCCTCTATAGTAGTGAAGCGTTTCTGTCGACAGCTGAGCTAAGATTTCAAGTGCCCGAACACCGTAACATGATCCGCCAAGTTAACCTCGCGACCTTTATTACATCTCTATTTGGCTCTACCGAAGTTGGGTTCTTCCACATGAACCGATACTTCTTGCCCACTTTTGTTCCTGAAGGTGGTCGGCTCTTAAAGCTTCAAGGTGGTCTCTATCTTGGTCTTAAGACTCAGGCATATATTTCCGCCCTCGATACAGGCGAGAAGACCAAAGAACAGATTCTAGACGATCTGTTTGAAAATGACACCGCTGCAAAGCTTACCGATCGCAGAGGGGGCTCGAAAGAGCTGATACCAAGTGAAGTTGAATTTTTAAGTCGCTTGAAGAATCGCCGGGACCAACTTGAGAAAGCTCCGGCCGATGTCTCCGTCTTGCGAGAAGTCTACCCATGGTCTGACTTTCTTAGAGAAATGGTCCAATACGTGACCAAGCATCGCGACTCTATCCTTGCACCCATTACTCGGAAGAAGCTGAAGCGACTGGAGGCTGCTCAAGAGTCAAGCAAGAATATGTTCCAGGCCCATGCACAGACCCCGTCGTCGATATACGGGCAACATTCCTCATTGTACACCCCTCCTCCGGGGATCACGCAACCAGTGTATCCTGGGTACAGTTCTGTGGGTCGCCCCAGCACGCATGCGGCATACTCTGGCCACGTACAGACTCCTGGAGGCCCTGGGGTAATGCAGACTCCTCTATCAGGCACTGCTCCGAGTAGTGCGTTATCAGCTGGAACACCGCAAAACATGACGCCTCATCCAGAGCAATCAACTCCGACCCACATCCTCTACGAGCAGGCGAGGTTGGCCGCCACTGCGCGCCAATCACCCAATGCTCGCAGAGCTGGACTGCCATCGCAACGTCGTCCATGGAGCACTGAGGAGGAACATGCTTTGATGGTGGGACTTGATTACGTCAAGGGCCCTCATTGGTCACAGATCCTTGCGATGTTCGGGGCTGGGGGTACCGTCAGTGAAGCGCTGAAGGATCGCAATCAAGTCCAGCTCAAAGATAAAGCCCGGAATCTGAAATTGTTTTTCCTCAAGAGCGGGATGGAGGTTCCGTACTATTTGCAATTTGTTACCGGGGAGCTCAAAACGAGAGCCCCGGGGCAGGTCGCGAAGAATGAAAAGAGGAAACAACAGGAAGAGGAGGCTAATCAGAATAGAGCCACCGTTGATGCTCTGAATGTCTTAACAGCCGGTACCACCAATGGTGAAGGCAGTCAAGCAGCGGTGACCCGGGCTCATCCTCATCATTCGCAGCCTACACCCCAGCTGTCCCGCCCACAACCTACCGCCGTGCAGGCGCATCCGCAACGTTGGGCGATGTCACATAACCAGCCGCAGCCTCAGCCTCCCGCACATGCTCAAACTGCTACAGTACCACAAAAATCGGAACCTGTTGCTACCACGGGTCACATTCCTGGAGCTCAAACTGCACGCGCTACATCTGCCCAACAATCGCAACCTGCCCAACACTCTGCTACTCAACCGCAAGCCGTGCGCCCAGCCCAACCCTCAGCACCAACACAACCTCAACAACCTCCACCTACCCCTCCTCTTTCGCAGCAGCCGGCTCAAGCTCCCACTAGTAATGCTTAGTTGGTTTACTGTGGGGTACCGCCGCCTAATTGGAGGAAGAAGTGGTAACAAAAGTAAATATATTATTCTGGAGCTCGGAGTTTTTTCTGTTATACATAAATATGGTAGGCGTCGGCGGCGTTTTCCGGAGACTGCTTACTCTAATCAACCTACCTATCACTTGTCTCACTTATAATATTCGTTTGAGCGCTGTTCTAAGATCAGTGGTTTACGTTTTTTTCCTACTGTTGTGTACTGTGACAGGGTGGCTGCTTGTACATGCTTCTACATATGAACGAATGATCGCTCCCACACAAATATATTCCTCGTTCTTTTTTTGACCCCTACAAAAAATTATTTACAGGTATTCGAGTCCGTCCTCTTAATATTAATTGTGTAGGAGGGCTCATCCTTCATATGATACCCTTTGTAAAATTTTTTCATTTTTTTACACATCTATTTCTAGGATTGTGGCCATCTGGGCCTTTCGTCCTGGTTATGTTTTTCTTCTGGCGGCTCGTCTGCTGCGGATTGAATTTCATATTTCATCCTTTTTCTATTTCTACCGCCATCACCATATGTCTCATCTACTGCTATGGATGCTGTGGTTACATGGTTAAATGTTCACACGTTCTGTATATACGATTTCTGTGGTAAACCTTTGAGCATACATCTGCTCTGAAGGGCCATTTAGCGTATCTGGGTCGCGCACGAAAAGTGATATCCTGACTTACTCAAACACAAATCAAGAAAGAAAAAAATATTACTAAAAAAGCTAGTTGATCTTTTCCGCTGCGCGAATATAGACAGAAGCTATCTCTACTCTGTGCCAGCCGCCGCCAACTTGGTTATCTTAGGCGGTAGTCTGCAGCATCCCTTCGTTCCTTCACAGATGTCTAGCAAACACTGTCGTAACAGCCTGGGCAGGAGCCTGCTCCTGTATAAAGTTTTGGTCGAAGGCTGTGGCCTCTGCTAGTGTGGTAAAGGATGTGGCTAGGGAAAAATTAATATCAGCAGGGTGCTCGACAGTCGGCCATGGCTGGTTGCGTGATACATATATATCGTTCACTCCACCTGGTTAAATCTCGTTCAGGTTTGTGTGTGTTTACGCTAATTTTATAAAGTAGATCCAACGATAGGTGGAACAATTATATGCGGGAACCGGAAACGAAGGGACTTCTGCCATGATCTTTGATGTTACAAGACGTACCTCTAGGTGATGATATCAAGCAAAATCAATAAAGATCTCGCTGAAATCGTTTCAAGATGACGGTTATTTGAAAAATTGACTAAGGAGACAATTGAAACAAGGGGGAAAAAAAATCTAAAAAGGGAATTGATTGCTACCGTAGCTTTCTGTATACTGAGCTCGCATGGTTACTTGGTTATGGTAATGGCTGGGGTGTTTGCTTTAAACTCTTGTAGCTCCCCGTTAGACGTGGAGAGAAAGATCTAGCGGCAACGTATCAATGTCGGTGAGGATAGCCATAGGCTTCGATTCTAGTTCCGTTAAGATTGTGGTACGCTGGTAATGCTCTAACCTACAAGCGGTAGAACTTTAAAGCTTGTGCCCGACTTTTTAAATTTTCGACAAATGCACAACTTTTTCAAGCATAACACACAGCTGGTCTCTGTTCTGGGGGACAAGCATATGGATATACGAGTATTTACGACAATAGCTGAACAAGTTTACGATTAATCTGCTTTCTAAAGTTTCCCGTAGAAGGCATGAATTGAGAAATTCACCAATCCTAGTGTTATTTTGTTACTTCTTTCTTTTCAATAGATCCAAAGAGGTTAAAGATAGGTAAAGAATCAATATATGGTTGGTCGTTTCGTTCCAACCTGCGAGAGTAATACCACACTTATATGTGTTGAGTTATCCCTCCGTCGCAACATGCACATGAGTAGCCTCGAGACCAGGCGCTCCAAGGACAAGGCGAAAATAAGCATTAACTTTAGCATCACGACGACATGTATGCATCTAGTCATGCTGGAACTTGACAACGACCTTTTTAGCCGCCTTGGAGCTCAGCACCTGGACACCTTCGCTGAAACTCTCGAAGCCGGTCCCGCCGACAATAACGTATTCGTTGGTACGGAGCTTCCCCAAGTCGAGTAGTTCCTGGGTGATTCCAACGAACTTGGAGACTAGCTCGTTCTGTTTTGCGTACTGGGCGTCCTCGCGACCGGTGGTTCCAAGACTGATGGGGGAACACACGCTGCCGCCGGGGAGGGTGCCAAAGTCTTCCCTATATGAGGATCATTAGATGTTAGCGTGATTAACTTTGAGGATGGGGCTGTAAGGGTGTAAAGTGGAAGGATATAGGTTGGTGTTTAATATCATGGAGGGGATGGTTGGGTGAAGTAGTGTAAAGATGAGGGTATGCATGTGTGATCGTGATCTACGTAGGGTAAGGACAAGAGATGGTTGACTTACCAGTCGTTAACGGACGTAAAGTATACCTTTTTGGGCTCGTCCGCGCCCTGGACGGCACCAATAACCTCCCTAACTACTTCAATGCTGTACGACGTTGTATCAAAGATTCCGTAAAGACGGCCGCCAGTGACAGCCTTGATCTTAGCGGCCTGTTCGGCGGCTGAGGTCTTATAGTCGACAGTCTCATCTGCCCCAGAAGCTATGGCGGCCTGTCCATAGTGTGATTAATTGCATGTGTTAGTAAAAGATGAAGCAAGCAGGCGAGGGAGGGTATGCTATCTCTTTAGGGAAAAGATGTTGTGTAATAAGGGGGGAGAACATAGTAACAGGTAAGTAAGGAATGTTTGCGTCAGGGAGGTGGTAAATATGTCTGACAGACATCCGGATGGATTCAACGGAGAGATAAAAGGCAGAGGGGTGCTTACCTCCGTAGACCTTGCAGAGACACTGGCGATGACTTTGTAGCCAGAAAGCTTGGCGAACTATGTCAGTGAGATTGTTAGGTCAGGTTAGCATATTTTTTTCTATTGGTAAATAGTTCTCCTCATCTCGTTTCTCACTGTACCCATTGTTTTCTTCTAAAAACTAGGCTACGTGGCAATGTGGGTATCTGCAAGAACAATCAAGAGACCGTGACAGCTTCCTGGTTGCAAAGTCCGACGTCCATGCGCAAGAAATCCCGCAAAATCATGCTAGATCCTAATCGTGACTTCAAGGCTTCAAGGGGGATGCACTATTCATTGGACTGGATATCCACGTAGAGTGTGCAAGGTTATGTAAAAGAAACGAAAGAGGGGGTTGTGCATACCTGGACGGCATACGCTCCAACGTTGCCTCCGCCTCCAAGGATAAACACCCAGTCGTCAGAGACGGCTGGGAGGTTTTGCGGATCAAGAGGGGGTATGCTCAAGCCGCTCCACACACCCACAGCTGCAGTCTATCAGGACACCAATAACGAATCCGAGTTAGTATGGATGCACAGACGGCTCAACATGCAGCTTACTTCATATGACCATGATGCTGTTAGGATGTCTTCAGGCTAGAGAAAAGTCGAAAAGGAGCTCGAGGGGCAAAAGCACAAGCTAGGGAGCAAGAAACGGGCTGAGTATTCAAACCCGTTGTTACAAGAGCAAGGAATATGCATATACAAACCTCAGCCCCCACACCGATTGTAGCGCCAGCAGCAAGGGGGACGTCTTTTGGTCGTTTGAAAGTCATATCTTCTCTGAAAAGACACTTGGCGGTGGCAAGAGGATAAATTAGTATAGTGCTCCGTAACGTTATAGCTCGCAGTCCGAAGAGGGTAGAAAAATGATTGGGTAGTATGGGGTTACGTACGTATTCTGCGGCTCCTCCAGAGCCAGGGAAGCCCAAGCCTGGGAATCCGAAGACCTCGTCGCCAACTTTGAACTTGGTCACGTCGCTGCCTACTTGGACAACTTCACCTGCTACGTCGCAGCATGGAGTCCATGGCCAATCCACGACCAGGAGGCCAGTGTTTCGCATCAATTCATCACTAGGTAGCGGTAAGCGTAAGCATTTAGAAGGAGGCAGTTAGAATTAAGCCAGGCTTCACAAGGATATCATATTTGGTGGTTATGGGTGATTAGAACGTACATTGGATTGATGGAGCCATAGATTGACTTGACCAAGAGCTGGCTAGGGCCAGGGGATGGCTTCTTTAGATCATCGACAAGGCGATATTCTCCCTGCGGTTTATCGACCACAACTCCCTTCATTTTTTTTGAGCCTGTAAAAGGGCAACTTCCGCGGCTAAACATTGTTGGAGTTTGTGAGTTGATTGTCTAGGATCAAGTTTTAGAGCTGTCGACTGACAATTAATTGAGAATATGCTGGAAAAGACAATCCAGCACAGCAAAGCAAAGCGTGTCTTGAGGTGTAATATATACGTTTCGAGGGAGAGCGAGAGAGGGGTATTTGGATCGAAGCTGCACTGGCGATATCACTGTCTAGAAAAGCAATCTTACTCAGGCGAAGGCACAGGAATTTATAGAATTTTAGCCTTCATTCTTCCACTGCGGGGCATATGCCGGCATGGCTTGCCCCCACGGCTGGATCTAGCAAGCGTATCCCTGAACGGTGGTGTATCAAGCAGTGGTGTATCAATTGAGTTGGTTTACAGCTTCATCGAGACGACCCGGCAGTCGACAGGCATAACGTTAGCCAAATACTCCGCATAGCGGTTAATCACGATTGTAATCCTAGTACGAGTCTCGGGCAGACGGTCGTAATCCGTAATCCGAGCTGTGCCTGGAAGACTAACCCAACTTGGCCAACCCTAAAATTTTGCGTTTGGTGTTGTTGTTGGTGTTGTTGCCGACTTCCGACTTGCTTCCACAGCCGATGAATAAGCAGAAAGAAGCCTCCGATTATTCAGCATCGGGGGCGGCTCTTCTTCGGTCATCATCGCCTCCAATCACTCCGTTTTGACCCTGCGGAAGTCGGAGGTCGGGAGCCTGCATAGATCTTATCGTCATCACGGATATTTCGCATAACTGCACGGAGGCTATGTTATGTAAGTCGGATAGAATGTTTTCTTTTCTCGCCCGAAACGCCCCTAGCTTCCCTTTCCAGACGGTATCTTACATCCTCCCGATATAGTCGACGAAGGGCACGATATTAGTTGGATGTATAGGGGCTAATATTAGTATCAATTCTCCTAGTCAAGGCGAATATGCTCATGGACGGCTTGCGCCGCCGTCGCTTCATAGGGGTAGATGGATCGAAGAAGGGCGTACGATGAAGAATAGGTGTTCTTTGTTCTTTGTATGGCATTCACCAAAGCAATGGTATTCACCCCCTGCGTCTCACAGCCTTTCGACGTACACCTCTGCTAACCTTGATTGCTCTTCGGCTCTAGAGTCCTATAATAGCTGTGTGAATCAAGGCGTCGGAGCTGGCACGCGGTATTGAAGCAAATTCCTCTTACGGGGACCCCGTCGACCTCAAGCGACCCTGAGAGAAGGGTCTGACGGCTTTCTCAAACGCCCATCCTATCACCATTCAGGAACGATGAATCTGGGTTCAGGATGCTACTGTAACAGCATGGGATTGATCTGGCATTTCTGCCAGACGTCGACGTTAGTGTCGTGCCATTCCATTTCCAAAAACAGGTTGAATGCCCGCCCCGATGCGGATTTTGACGCAATAACGTCAAAGTCAGCGGACGCCCACTTCTAAGTCTCTTTCCGTTTCAGTGGCAGTGATCCAGCTATGCATGGTTGAGGTCGGGGAGTGAAATCATACATGATCTGGTACCGAAAGGCCACGGCCGTGCAATGGCTAAGCCCGGAAGGCATACTTAGATTCTACTGTCCTTCTAGATTTCAATTTTTTTTTTTTTTTTTTTTTTTTTTTTTTTTTTTATAAAAATTTTTTTTTTCCNTTCTTCTATCTTTCAGAAAATTTTTTATTCCATCGGTTCGCAGGTGGGCTCGACCTGTGCCTGTCCAACAACTCTACAGTACAACCAACTTATCTCGCTTCGGTATTCGCAGGACGAATATTTCAATCCGGAAGTTACAAATCCCTTACTTTGCCCCTAATTTTTATTATCCTTTTTTTTTTAGTTATCCCTTTTGTTCCCTCAATATCCTGTATATATATTTTTTCGTTTTCTCCTGTATCTCCCGAAGCTCGGGAGCTTTCTTATATCTCCGGCTCGCAGAATTCATATCACCAGCCATGGAGTGGATTCGCACGGCACTTCCCACCACCAATCATTCAACATCACGGCCGCTTCTTGCAACACACTCTCGCTCGCCGTCGTCTTCAACATCAACCTCGCCGTCAGTCTCGCCGTCAAGAGCCTCTTCCAAGTTAAAACCTTCTTTTCCAGCTCCATCTGTAACAGCCGTCATCTTGCCCTCCCTTGCTCGACACTCTCTCCGAAGATGTGTACACTTCCTAATCCCCTCCTTTCTCCAACCCTCGCCACCGACCCTCCCCATCCTCCCATCTAACTACCTTCCTCGTCTCGGTGCGCGGGCCGTTACATCAACAGCATACCTGGACGGTCTGCGTGGCATCGCCGCCTTCCTCGTATTCGTTTATCATTTCGTATACGCCTATTTCCCGGAGTTAGAATATGGCTTCTTACATTCACCTAAAGATATCAACCTCTTACAACTCCCCATTCTTCGGCTATTCATGTGTGGCGCCTCCATGGTATCCATCTTCTTCGTGATATCAGGTTACGTACTATCGTACAAAGCCGTCTCCCAGATCCGACGCGGCGACCACGCCCCCTTACTCGCCACGCTCTCGTCATCCACCTTCCGACGAGCGATCCGACTGTTTCTGCCTACGCTAATGAGTGTGCTTAGTGTCGCTGTCATGATCCAATGCGGCGCTTTCACTTGGGCAGCTTACCACGCCCGCATGGGGAAGGAGATTCCTGGCTGGCGCGAGCAGGACCCGCCGATATTAATTGGAGTATGGAACCAACTGTTTGACGCTTTCTCAGCGTGGGCACGGATGAGCAATCCGTTTATCTGGGAGCAATACTTTATAACGTACGATCTGCACCTGTGGACCATTCCTGTCGAGTTCCGATGCAGCATTCTGGTTTTCGTATGCCTGCTCGGTCTGTCGCGTGTCAAGGCGTGGGTAAGGATGGGAACACTGGGTGTCGGCGCGGCGGCGTGTCTGATCTATCTCGATCGGTGGGACGTATCTCTGTTCTTATCTGGAGCGGTTCTCGCAGAACTCACCCTGGTGCGTGCTGAAAACCAGTATGAGGAGAACCAGTATGAGAAGGTCGATGGGGGGTTGATTGCATTGATGGCCGGAAGGAGTGACCTCCACATGCTGCCGGTACTGCTATTAGGGTTATATATGGCTTCACAGCCGTCACATGACCCGGGTAAAACCCCGGGTTACATGATGATGACCGCATTTACGCCCGCCACCATATCCGAAAAAGGGCGGTTCTGGCCATCTGTTGCAGCAGTTTTAATCGTTTATGCTCTCTCTTCGTCGACGGGGAGGATACTGCAGCGCCCGTTCACAACAGCGTTTGCGCAGTATCTCGGGAAAATTTCGTACGCGTTATACTTGGTGCATGGTCCTGTGTGCAGGAGTTTGGGGTTCTACAGTGTTGTCAAGCTATGGGAGTATACGGGCTGGGATACGACTAGCGGCTACGTTCTCGGAGTGCTAGGCGGTGGCCTACTCGTTCTGGTGACGGTGTTCTGGGTTAGCGATGTGTTTTGCCGGGTGGTCGATGTTGGATGCGTCCGAATCGCACGCTGGATGGAGGACATGTGCAGTAATAAAGCGAAGGAACCCGGAGAGAAAGCTGCTTGGTAAATGCGATGGGCGGGCGTACGGATTTTTTTCTCTTTTCGTTTCTTTTCAGGTTGAACTCTGGACCTTTGCGGCGAGCATATTTAAATTTTGGTGGCGATTGGCTTCTAATATATAATATAGAATGATAGGTCTCGCATTTTGGTATATACGTACGTACGTTCTATGTGTTTTCAACAGCAAAGGATTTCAATATCTCTGTGCTATAGATTATCTCTGTGCTATAGACTGTTATCTATATTAGTGTCTATCTGTAAGAAAATAATAAATTGCATATTTATCTTTTGATATTAATATGCATATTATACATATACGACGGAATATAATTTTGCTGCCGATCTTATTATATTTCAGGTATTAAGGAGTGTCTTTGAGGGATCGAGGGGTTCTTTGTTGGACGCACGTTCCAGAACATTGGTGCTCGTATTTGTTTCAGGATGATTAGGATGCTGGTGTGTGTCGTGTACATAGGGTACCTAGGTACCTATGGCCCTCATCATGCAGTTCGTATAACGAATAGATGTGCTAGAGAGAGAAAGCATAGGGAGTCGGCTGGACTGTATCTCGCAATTAGTATCCCAAGGTCTTCTTTGCTGTCAGCACTTTCGCCCAAGCTAAGAGCTTGACGATTCGTTCTTTACCACCACAAATCAGCACCATCCACCCACGGGTTTAAAATTCCTCACTGCAAGTGTATCGAGATTCCGTACGGCCCTGGCTATATCCTGGATCAGAAATATTATCGTCAACCCAGATCCTAAGAGAAATACCTGGCATCAGCGAGAGTGACACATGATGGGACTAAACCTCTCCTAAGCAGAAACGAAAATTACAAGACAGAGGTCAAGAGAGTCGCAGTCGGGGCAAGACGACGGAATTCATACACCCCGGATAAAGAGGGCCAAGGTGGCGGTCAAGGAGATCACCAAGCAAAAGCTCGCATCTCCTTCCGATACCGGGAACCTTCGTGACCTAGCTCCACCTTAAGCGATGGTAGATGCATGTATGTCAGGAGCTGAGGTCCGACCATCTTTGTCTCCGTCTCTGCGTCCAATCAAGCGTAGACGGAGCAGCGCCGACAATGCGAGCCTCAGACGACTAACTTTCAAAAAAACCAAAGTGGAGCCAATGACCACACCATCTCGTACATGTCCTATCCATGCGGCTGACCCAAACCAGGACGCAGCCGGAGGAAAAGACCCACTCCTGTTGATCGTTGCAAGCCAGACAGTAGCTGGTGGAGCTTCTGCCGTAGCTGCGTCTGCACCAACAGCAGGAGCAGCATGCACATCCACCCCACCGGGATATAAAGATAAACACGAGGATAGATATGGTAATGATAGACAGCAGACAAGCGCAGGCGATCCTGACGTATTGCAAGACAACGAGGAAGACGACGCGGACATGCAGTTCCGCACCCCAGCTCTTCCGAATTTCGAGTGGATCGAGGTGTCTCACTCGCCTGAAATATTCTTGATCCGATTGCAACTTCGCTCGTTCTTCCTGCTTTTTGGGGACCTAGCAGCCCCACCAGCCCCCAATCCCATGAATCTTAGATATATCTGGGAAAAGGTGATGAATAACCCAGCTGTCATGTGGACTAGCCAAGAGATGGGCAAAATGATGCAGATAATTGTGAGCATCGTTGGCGAGGAGTTGGTGGACCTGCTCCCACTCTTAAGGGTTAATAATAGTGGAAAAGGCGGTGCGAGAAGTAAAGGTTGTAGTAGCAGTGGCGTTGGCCAACTTTGCTCGAGCGGAGGCGGGTGCGTCGCCTCGGACAGGAAGCGCAAACAGACCCTCGTTTGGGAATTAATGCAAAAAGGATTTACGGACGACATGTGGGAAGAGCTTCGCGAGCTCCTGGGCGCGGATGCCCGGCCCTCTGTCCACGTAGCAGAAGACACAGAGAAGGTGGGCAGTAGCAGTCGCAGTCGCGGGAGAACTCAAGCTGGAGCTAGTGGAACGCTACCGCATGGGAGTAGATTGCATAGGCGAGGACAAGGGCGAGGACAGAGTGTTCGCAGTCGGATGGCTGCGAGAGCTGCAGAGCCAGCGGCCAAATACGACCTTCTTCGACAGCTACTGGCCGTCGCTGCTTCCTGCACTCGGGTTAAAAAACGGCTGCAGGACAACGAGGCCAGCGCGAAAAGAGCTGCAAGTGCCACAAAGACAACCGGCAAGACTATTAGAGCAGACCTAAGTGCCCTAATTAAGGACCTGAAGGCGCGGAGGAAGACGAAAGCCAGCAGCGAAATGATAAGGGCGCTAGAGGCTAAGGTTGAAGAGACACAGGGCCGAGTTTCGAGTCTCAGCCTCACGAGTTGGCCAGAGATGAGGAAAATAGACCCGAGGTCTTCGCAGCCAATAGGCGCGGACTCGCTGGGAAATATTTACTACATCTTGCCTCCTCATGGAGGGCAAGTGGAGGGATATGCCTCTTGGGTGCTGTGTCAGAAGGGCGATGGCCTAGACCATCCGCTCGGCGAGGAGTGGACTGAGACAAAGGGCGATGGCGGCAACACGAAGGATTTCTATGCGGTTGACGGTGCAGAGGCTGTTGCGGTACTGGCGGAGTGGATCCGGGCGAAGGAGAGGGACCTAGACGAAAAAGCGCAGTCTTCGTCTCAGTCTCAAAGTTTAGGGAAAGACCCGTCTGCAGCCGCCACGCAGCGCGCGACGACGGCTGGTGGCGATGTGTTGGTTGAGAAATTGCAACAGTTCGCGCGGGTCCTGCGGGCGAATGCTCGTTGAATCCGAAGATATGTCGAAAAGCACCTAAGAGCTGCGATATCACAAATGATATTGAAACGAGGTCCGAGGTCCTGAACAGTATTATTTTTCTTAAAAGCGGCGTCAGCCGTTAGATTAGTCAGCGGATCCGAGAATTTAATTAATTTCAGGGTCCTTCCCAGTGGAGAGATATCGACTTTGAGGTCTGGCGCTCCAGCCGCACCCTTCCATCTAACTCAGGGCTAAACTAGAGGATGCAGGATAACCAGGGCTGTGGCACACATCGTGCACAATTGCTCGGGTCCGGTGGATCCGCCATCCTTAACAGAAGCTGTTAAGCAGACCGCTTTCCCGACTGTTTGTTCTGGTCAGAGCCGTTTAGTTTTTCCGGAAAACCCGCACTTGTTTCCACTTTAGCTTGCCCAGCTGGTCGTTTGCAACAGGCCAACACAATTGTGTTGCTGTGTAGTCGGCGTCGAGTGAAAAGGACCTTCTCCTTTGGCAGAATATACTTACGCTGGAGCCAATTGCAAAAGCCCATTGACCTGCAACTGTGCATAAGTTGGTAAAGCAAGGTAATGGGACGCCGACTGACTGCAGCCTGTCGAGCATCCGGCTGTCTCTTTACGAGCTCCCTGTCCATCTTGAACGAAAACGGGCTTGCAGGCTGAAACTGTGGCGCACCTGCACCTCGCGCATCCAGTTAGTGTGAACCATTCCAAAAGGGCAAAAAATTGGGTTTTAGCCTACGGAAGGGCCTCAGGTGGATGCATAATAACCTGGCATTAAGAAATAAATCGGTGTTTCCTAGATCAGATCTATTGCGCAGCTAGCTCGACCAAACAGCCCCAAAAGCTTTCGTGCTCGCTCTTGACCTCTTCTTGTCTGCTAAATCCAACCGAGACCGGCCTCTATTTCTTGCCCCTCAGACCCGGCGACATTTTGTGATTTGGAGGACCAAAGATGCGAAACGGAACGCGTACTCCCGACCAATTGCCCGCTGACAACGGGCAATCAACGTATTCGCAATTCGGAGCTTGGCGGGGTGTCCTCGCCAGCTGAAAACGTCCACGAATACTCCCTTAACCCCGCGGCGAACAACCGTTCCCTCCAAATATAACGTAACCGATCTCTTTGGTCGCTTATACGCTATGAGCGTCAACCCATCTTACCCGCCCGTTCAGTTCTCACGGCTTTTGGTGATTCTCGCATTGGCTGCCTGATCCGGGGCAAAGAGAAAGTAGGATGGGGACAAGATGTATTGTTTTTGTTTTCCTTCCTGCTTTCCTTTCCTTTCCTCGCTTCTATCCGGAATTTTCAGCATGAGTCGAGCTGCCGTGTTGATCGGGGGGGTGGGATATTCCGTACCGTTAAGGAGAAACACTTCCGAGAAACATCCAATCTGTCGATTGGCTCGTTCAGGGGTGGGTGGTCTGAGATGGGCGAGATGGGCGTTTTTTTTGTGAAGGCATATGTTTGATAAGGCGTTAGGGCTGGGAGGAAAGGTAGGTTTTTCGGTGTTAAGAACCTTGATTGATCACGTTTCCGATATCCCAATTTGTGTATAAGACTGGGTATAAATATAGATATAAATATCTCTTCTGGCGACGATGTTATATCTTGCGAGCTTATATATATATCGGAATGGCATCCGCAGGTTCCAATTCGCGGGATGCACCGTGCCCTCGATCAATCTCCCCTGGGTGTCATTTTTGGTATCTGTTTTCGAAAGGACGCATGTTGGCGACGGGCGGATGCGGAGTTTGATTTCTCGCAGCACGTCCTGATACATGCGAGTTAGCTATATTGCGCACCTTTTAGGATAGTGCTATCTATACATTTGGCATATTATACGTCTGGTATACAGCCATGTGGTGCGCCTCGTCACGATGGTCTCCACGAGATCTCGGAAGGAATTGATTCGATCGATTCAATTGATTCAAGCCTGTCGAATTTCCCCGGACAAAAGAAAAGGCGAATGACATACTTGAATTTGAGACTGGGATGTTTTTGCAACCAATGATTCGTGAGACGTTCGGAGTACCCGTGTCAGCAAATCTCGCTTTCTGGATCTCCAGGGTCGAACCCGGCCTATCAAATGAAGCAGGATCCCGTAGACGAGCCCTTCGGAACTTGGCGAGCGAGTGCTATCATCGAGGCCGCTGAGACAGCTGGGTCCCAAGTTTGAGACACTGGTCTCAGCTGGCTGCGCGTACGGACGGCGGTATTATATTTGGAGATGAAGCGTGGATCTCTTTCGGAGACGGCAATGCATGGCAGGGCTCGCGCAGCGTGAATAGGTTCGATGTGACCGGATTTATATCTTGAGCGGAATTTGGCGGGTACGAGAGGGCTTGCCTGCCTGATTGCTTGGACGGGCGTGGGTGAACCGTAATGGTATGGTGCGTCTATGTAACGTTAAAGGGGATAGTGCGAGGGTGGGTTTTGCATTGGCGAGCTGAACAAATGCTGGATGACGAGCTTTACATTCTTACATGAAGCCTCAATCAACCCCAGCCCGGTAGCGTCAAAGCAGCCCCTTTCGTTCAACCACGTCCAAATCCTCAGGGTCATTAAATTAATTTCCCCGGTCGTCTGACGTAGCCTGGTTATAGACACGCTCACATATATCCCCGATGTACGCCGATATATCATACAGGTGCATCCGTTCCGCTCTTTAACCTCGCAGGGGTTTGGATACATCCATCTGATTACATTACAGGTTACATAAGTCTTGAGCTGGAACACTGCCGCTAGGTGCCGTCTTACTGGTGCAATCAGCTTCGCGGTTCCCTCCAGCTCCCTTGTGCTAGGCCGTCGCCGTCGCCTTCGCCCCTCGTCCACGGCCGTGCATCGCAGGACATGCTGAATCCGATCCGAGCTAGCGTCTTGTCAGTCGAGAGGGCGAAGATATGCACCCTCGCTTAAGCTGCTTTGCGAAAGGGCGTAAAAGAGAGCCTGAGCCCGAGTGCTGCCAGCCTGCAGCTGCTGCTCCAGAGGAAACCCGAAGTGATTGAATGGCCTGAATGGCGCCATGCATGCCAGTGCACATCCAACTGCGACTGTCCCTATTAATGGAGAAGGGATCAATATTGGCTGTGTGTCACCATCGTCCCCGACCCGCGCTTTTCTTTTCCCTTTGGTACGGTAAGCTCTAACATCGCACTTGTGCTTATTGCTTCTTCCGTTTCGTTCTTGAGGCTAGCTGGCTGTTACTCTGTTCCCACCGTCGACCATCCTGTTTTGATCCTATCTCATCTTCCCAGCTTGGCCCTGCTAGCTTGATCGGATCTTTTTCTTTTTTCTCTCCCTCTCTCTTTCTCTTCATCCTCACTTTTCTTTTTTCCTTTTTTCCTTTTGCTTGTAGTTTTCGTTGCAGGCTGGTGTGCTGCAGCAGCCGCATATTACGAAGGATATATAGGACTAACTAAGTATCAGTGGTGCATAGTAAATTTTTTTTTCGTAATGTTTTTTTGTTAAATAGACGGCAGTCCCACAAAAAATATGATCTCATCCTCTTGAGCGCGACGGCTGGACTCTTTTAGCTTCCTTCTGGAGAAGATACTATATTCCCTCTAGATATATGCTTATTTGCTCAGCTTACGCGACGACGACGACAGCATCTGACAAAGTCACACCCTGACCCTTTTTACGATTTACGAGATCCGGAACCTAGTCAGCGCACGGCCGCATCACCTTATTGGACTCGCGTTTCGGAAGAACGCACACTATTCGCAGTGTGGAGCAAGATAGATAGTTTTCTCTCATAATCATAGTGCTAGCTGAGAAAAGGGTCTTGCTGCTCGCTAAGTTTTTCGCAGGTAAAAAAAAAGCTTTGAATACCAAATTGACGGCTACTAAATTAACGCTCGGCGAACTGGTGTAGCACTGTGGCTTTTGGTCCTTTCATCAATCCACTTCAGCCTCAACTGGAATTAATTGAAACAGCAAGCAAGCATTGCAAGCACGCAAGCAAGCGAGCATAACGAGAACATTACTGCCGCACCAGACAGTCTAGAAAAGCAAGGAGCCTTTGCTTTTGGACTTGCGTATCGCTGGCGGGTTAGTCGGTCTGTCAGGACAGCCCGTAAGCCACACGACCTGGTCTGGTTTAAAAAGAGGCACGACACCCACATAAGAATATTCAACCTGCTCAGCCGGTTGATTATAATTCTTTCCGACAGGAATCGAACCCCGACCTTCATGCCACAAAGAATTCGCGTTTTCTCCTCTCACCACTAAAAGGCCTGTCGCGCTTTAGCTACCGACTAAGATCTGCTCTCCGCGTGAGATCGGCTTCCAAAGGAACATCAACCCGCACCGGTCGGAACGGATCGAATCGAATCGAATCTTGCTCGATTCACCTAAGCAGAGGGAAAAATTTTAATCCCGTAGCATAGATTTTATGTGTCTACGACTCCCGTGGCTGGCGTCTCTATGAAAACTGCCGAAGGGGATACAGCGAGCTCCCAAGTGATACCACCACAAGCGCATTAGCTTCACACCCACGTCGTTCCTCTGGTCCATCCTTCTCAGCCCCAGAGCTGCAGCTTTGGCCCTTTCCGTTTCATTTGGGGTAAGAGGGAAAAATTCACGCCAACCAGCCTCCAACAAGCCTGGAACCACTGAGTTGCTGCCAAGCGTTGACCGCAACAAAAACACCCAAAGCCGCCTGTCGTCGGTCTGTCGCACACACACATTTCGCACAAATCCACTGCGCCGGGTGCCTTTTCCGGGCTAAGGACCAATTTTAGACAACTGGTTTGCTGGGGCCAGGCAAAAAGCAGCAGCGCCGCTGAGGGAAGACCCAAATTCGCGGTTCGGAACCACACTACCAGCCAGCAGACCTCTGATCATTTCCAGATTGGTTATCCTGGCCCCCAGTTTGGGTGGTGTGCGGCTAGTTTTTTTGCTGGACCTATAGTTCGACGGATTTAATGCGGTTGCTTGCCCGCGTGAGGTTAAAGCCGTGAAGGAAGGCCGTCATTTTATTTTGTCTGTGTTGGGCGCAGAGATAGGAATCGGAACCGAAGAGCGGCTCGAAATCAATAAAGCGTATATAAAAGTTATCACAAAAGAAGAAGCGGAGGATTTATTTTATATTTAAATGGTGGCAGCATGACGAGAGGGGTTGAGGATAAAAACATTTGCTTCCATTGCCGGAAAGACAAGAAGAAGGTACGCAACCGAGCATCCTGTGGAACCCCTTGACATCACTCTTGCAAGGATTACCCTTCGTTGTCGCGTGGAAACAATTTCGAGCATCTAGCTTGAAAACTCTAAAACCAACCATCCTTTCGTATTAGTTTGTGTACATGCTGACCAAGATATGATTTTCTTGTTTTGTTGCTGCTTAGTGCGTTAGGAAAGCAGACGAGGAAACCAGCTGCGAGCGCTGCCAGCACTACAAGTATGATTGCGTCCCGGCTGACAGCTACGGCGGGATACCCCAGCCGGTTTTCAAGAAGCAGCCGAGATGCACTCAATGCCGGAAGGACCACAAAGTGGTAAGTAAAAACAAAAACCAAAAAAAAAAAAAAAACAAATATGGCAGCAATATATTTCCAACGGGAACATTATAGTTCTTATCTCCGTCTGGCATTGCTAACTATTTTTACAGTGCTTACCTTACGAGCGCCAACCGGGTCAAACGTGTAACCGCTGTTCGGAGAAAGGCCTGCCTTGCATAGCAGCGGCGCCATCTGGCCGATCTTCTCGACCGGACACACCTAGCAGAGCGAGCTTTGACTACCCGAATACCTTTCCTTCGGCGTCAGTGCTAGCCTCGGATGGCTCATACCACCACCACTTGCACAGAGCACACGCTGAGCACAGTCTGCAACGGCGGGCAAGTATGCATTCATATTCACCACACCCGCAATCCTATCACCACCACCCTGGATACCATTCCGCGGACTTATCGTCGCCACGGAGAGCGGACTTGCTGCCCGCACGACCTTACCGGCCACTAGCCCCGGCGCCACACCCTTCGTCGGCACCAGCGGCACCGGGCTACCCGCCCGGACAGGGACATATCCAAGGACACTATTCGCTCTCACCTTCGACATCATCGACGGCAACGGCCGGGATGTTCCCACCTATGCAGCATGGGCTGATGCAGAATACAACACCAAGTTCGCCAACACCTTCATATATGTCGCTTGCGATGTCCAGTCCACCGACGTCGCCGCAGAGCGCACGGGCGAATCCGCGTGCTGACATAGCTAATTCTAGCGATAGGATCGCAGAAATCATGTCGATCAATAACCTGCTGGAGCGGCCTAGGCCATCGTCTAATTGATCTGTTGTCGATATATATTCTACCTGTCAATCTCTCCGCGGGTTAGGATATATATCTGGTCTCCTTTTTTTATACATACTTTTACGATTTTTGCATTACATCTAGGACAGAACTTGACTTGGAGTTCTGGATTCGACGACAGCCGGTTTTTTGGGACCTCGCCACACAGCGCTGCCATAAAGTGCTGATGACGGAACAATGGGGCGTTTTGCATATTGATCCAGAACCCGGACAAAATCTGGATTGGATAAAAAAGTTCATTACATGAAGTCAGTTGGAATGACCAGCCAACTGGCTGTGGGAATGTTGTTCAATGACCTCTTGGCGTTCTATTGCATTG
Organism: Drechslerella coelobrocha; assembly: GCA_036971555.1. Lineage (NCBI taxonomy): Eukaryota > Fungi > Ascomycota > Orbiliomycetes > Orbiliales > Orbiliaceae > Drechslerella > Drechslerella coelobrocha. Next base: position 1,420,501 of record JAJTUH010000003.1, read on the forward strand.
GGGGTTTATTCGCCATTCTTTTGCTAGTCCTCCTCTCATTTGTTTCATTTTTTCAGAGTTATATTCCCATATATACACTATCTAGCTTATGTCTTCTTAGTCCCTTCTCCTTTAGCCTTTCCTGTTTGTTCGCTTTAAACATCTTGTCCCCTTCGCGTGTAGATAAATTTCATGGTGGTGTTTTGGGATTAGCCTCTGAAGGAAGATATATACATATGAGTCCTTGAGGGCGAATTGATGCTCCATGGCAGTCCGTAGCTGTGAAGTTCCTACGATATGCATGCTGAGCGAGTGAGAATCTTAACCAACTACTAAGTAGGACTTTTGTAGACTCTGTCTTCTCAGACAATGAAACTGCCATTATGTGGCCCCATCTGACTGCTTACCAGCATGTTATCGCAATTTCAACTCTATCTCTTTCAAAGCCTTGGGACTGGTTTCGAGGCTATCTCCTTCATGGCTTCGTCCAATCGAGCCTTTGTAGAGTCTGCAATAGCCTTTGTAATCTCCGGGGTTACCTCTCCACGCGGTAACTCCAGCGGGACCCTCGCTCGAGGGTTCCGCTTTAGCCACACAGGCAGATCATCCCCAGACAAGCGTCCACCAGCAGTCAAATCGATTGAGCGTTGCATTTCCTCAAAATCTTCTGGTGAGAAGCCGCCGCCAACAACGAGAAACTTGGGTAGCCGCTGGGCATCCGCTGGGCGGTCTTTGTTAGAGCCGATATCCGAAGATGGAGTTACAGCTTCGCCGCGAAGAATGCGTGGGAGATCGCTTTTGACTTCCTCCAAGGAGAGAGAAACATGGACGACTGGTGCATTTTTGGTTGTTAGAGCTTATTTTGCTTGTGGCGACAGATTTTGGGGTTCTGTCAAAGAGGTTGTACATTTATCAAACTTACCATCGTAATCGGGGAGAAGCTGCTCTTGTAGCTGCTTTGCGACAGCGGCGTGTCTACCAGTCGCAAAAATTGGAATTGCTTTATCTAAATCTACTGTCGATGGCGGAGAAGAATATTTTCGCACAGCGTCGAGACTGGGGCTTGAGCTAGAGAGTAGTCCTGTGTTTATCGCCGAGCTCCGGGATATCTGGTTAGGGGTTGATTTGGCACTGTTTGACATAATAGCACGCCTAATGAACATCATGATCGTATGTAGCGGCTGAACTTTGGCGCGTAAATAAATTCTAAGGCGAAGGAAGGATGAGGTTGATTTGATACATATCTTCTCGATACTTCAGTATAGTATTCTCTTCTCTTGTGTTGGGTTGTGGTGTATCTTAAATAGCAAATGTTGTCGGGGCATGTCGGCCGATACTTCACATCCGCCGGCCTCCTGACGCTGCCCGCTGTCCGACATTTGAACTTTCGCATTCAACCTTTTCGCATCGGGTGTACTTCCAATAACGTTATATCGGCCTTGGCTGTATATCTTAGCCCGTTTCTCTTCTGCTTTTCATTACAGGTCTGGCAATGCGATGCGCCGACATGTGGCTGTTCTCTCTCTCTGTGTTGGGCCCCGCGTGGCTCGAGGCGCAATATACCGATACGGCAAAGTTACCGAAATGACCTCACGACATCTATCTCTACGCCCAAACCGACCGACGATGATTACCATACCACTATAGATCCATAGGAGCCACAGTCAGTCAACAGCATGGCTAAAGCGAAGAACATTGTCTTCGTCCATCCGGACCTTGGCATCGGGGGTGCTGAGCGGTTGGTAGTCGACGCTGCTGTTGGACTACAGAATCTCGGCCACCGCGTGACCATTTACACCTCCCACTGCGACCCATCGCACTGCTTTGACGAATGCCGTGATGGTACGCATGATATCACTCTTCTCCAATATACATTACGGCTCAGATTTGCTGATTTCTCATTCTTCGGTTGGCAGGTACTCTGAATGTCATCGTCCGAGGCAACACTATCTTCCCCCCCTCTATTCTGGGTCGCTTCTCTATCCTCTGCGCCATCCTCCGCCAGCTACACTTGACCTTCTCTCTACTCCTTACTGGTGAAACCACCACAATCGATTACTTCTTCGTCGACCAGCTCTCAGCCTGCATTCCGTTACTGCGATATTTCCTTCCCGATACGCGTATTCTCTTCTACTGCCACTTCCCAGACAAGCTGCTCGCTTCGCGAAAGTCACTTGTCAAATCTTTATATCGGATTCCATTCGATTGGGTCGAAGGCCTAACAACCGGTTTATCGGATGGGATAGTTGTCAACAGCAAGTTCACTGCTGGTGTCTTCAAGACCGCGTTCCCCCGAATCAATGTCGTGCCGAGGGTGGTGTACCCCTGCGTCGATGTGCACGAGAATGAGAAGGGCCAGCAGAAGCTGGAAGGGGATAAATATCCTTTTTTGCGAGGCAGTGATAGGAAGATAGTGCTATCGATAAACCGGTTCGAAAGGAAGAAGAACGTCGGACTGGCGGCAGAGGCCTTTGCGTTGCTTGACGAGGAGAAACGGAGGAGAGCAAGGCTGATAATTGCAGGTAGTTGGATACATGCATGCAGGCTGTTTCTTCTACTGTACGCGAGGTATACTGATGGTGGTTGCTATAGGTGGCTACGACAATCGCGTCGCCGAAAACGTAGAATACCACGCTGAACTGGAGAAGCTATGCGACTCGCTAGGTCTACGTCACGCGACATGCAGGAATTATATCTCTTCTCTGACGATACCGTCTGACATTGACGTACTGTTTTTGCCTTCCGTACCCTCCGCCCTAAAGAGCTTCTTGTTGCGAACGGCTAGCATACTAACCTACACTCCGGAGAACGAGCACCTTGGCATCGTGCCACTGGAAGCTATGCTTGCTGGTGTGAGTTGCCCGTTATGGTTAAGTTATTGACAGTCCACATCATAGCAGCCGTGCTGATAAGACACCTTTATCCTCACAAGACACCCGTGCTAGCAACGAATACCGGAGGCCCGCTTGAAACAATTTTAGATAACGGCGTTACAGGCTGGTTGCGGCCGTCGGAGCCGTCGAAATGGTGCGAGATCTTAGACACCGCTCTGTATGATCTTGATGAGTATGAACGCGCTGCGCTCGGGAAACGCGCTCGACTACGTGTAACGGAGAACTTTAGCAAGGAGAGTATGGCGGCAGCCATACAGAAAGAATACGACGTACTAGATGACGTGAAGAGGCGGGAAGTGGGTGTTTTAGATGTTATGATACCCGTGATCGCGGGTACCGCCACAGCGGTGGGTATGCTTATTGGAATTGGAAGGACAGAGTGGGGGGTTTTGAGTGGGGTACTGGGCGGGGTTGTGTATGCAAGTTTTGCGGGGTTGAGCATGGTGGCGAGAAGAAAGAGGAAGTAAAGTCAAAGCCCGAGAGCTCTACAGGCATCCTAATGGAAGTTGGTACGAGTAATTCTTGGTATGTCACTGCCGATGACATCGTCCCCGTTGCAATGACCCTCTGCCATTTGTTCTTACATTTTGGACACGGCTCAAGGGGGCCAATGGCTATTCTGCGACCATCTAGGTCATTTGACCATCGCAATGCTGTTCAGGATATCTAGCTGGGTAGCATTTTTGAATTTGAGATTCACAATCTGTTTTTCGGTTGGTGGGCGCCTAAATGTTTTATTAGCAACTTAGCCTTTACATAGACAATAGACTGCTAAGGTTGTCCCGCGCAAACGGAGACGCCAAGTCGTGTCGATACAATTTGGAAGCTACACTCACAGGTATACGCTAAGTTTACAGTCGCCTAGATATCCAAGCGTGGCCACACTCATAGTCTTACCTAGGTAGTAGATATCCAAACTTGTTTGTCAGTTGACGTTGAATATCCCGTCCCCATGCAACAATGGCTGCGTGTATTCACCAATAGTATCTCGACGGTGACAGTAGTTTTCGCGCGTTACTGGTATTTCTCCTCTGCATAAACGGATATGTCCACGCCAAGAGGGTACGGAGTGTCAGACGACCATTTGCATATCTGACACAGAGAAAAACGGGAAACTGCTCATTCGTTTGCCCCCGAACCCGTATTTTTTGGCATACATGACGCCTCAATACCGGAACTGCGCTGACACAAGACCGCGAAGCCTCGGATTTTCTGATAATTCGTGCATTGTTATATGCAAGATTTTGGGCGCGTGATCCGGGCTATAGTCTTGGTATGCTCTTTGGCTATAGCCCCCGCGGCCCGAAGCATTGATTTCCGAGATATACTTTTTCGAAGCTATTTTCCATGACATTGAAGTAGCTAGTGGCAATTAAGAGACCTGAGTCGAAACCTATCTGGCTGGTGGATGTCTATCGGCCATCCACATTGTAAACTTTAGGCCCCAGCTTAGCTCACGGTCGAAACATGGAATATAGTCGATGATCATACCACAAGGAACAATTCCATAGCGGTAGCATCTATCCGGCATCCACGGATCGAAAGCTTCCCGAAGTCGAACATCCACGGGTGTCGATGTGTATACATAGATTCTTGTGCAATAAAAGAATAAGCTGAAGTCTGGAAAGACACCCATACAATGGCCGAATCAATCTTGTTGGACACATGCACATACGGCAGAGGTGATAACCCTGTAGGAAAGGTTGGAAACTCGAAAGTTGCTTGCTGGATTCATGCTAATTTCGTCCTATCATCCTGCATCCCGGCCATCACCAACTACCCAGATGCCTGCACCCCCATGCATTATGCACATGTATGTAAGCGCAGGGACCGAGAATCAAAGCTGGCGCCAATGGTGTTTCCCGCTTGGCATTTCAGGCAGAGCATCACGCAAACCCGTTTTTTATCCCGAATCCAGAAACTGCCAAACGACGACAGCGGAAGCCTCGCGGGCGGATCCTGTATAGATGCGGCAGGTACGGGGTCTTGGCGTCTCTTGCGGGAGAGCGGCAGATGAGATGGCTATGGAAGAAGATAGACCTTCTTATCGATTCAGAAGCACTTAACTCGACTCGTACTCTCGCTTTTGTTGATATCGAACAGTGGAATGGTGGTTGAGCAATTCGATGGCGAATGTCACACCGATGCAACAGCACACAACGCAACATTGCCATCGAATCGCGCTTTGAACCCCAACCACTTTCCTATTCAGCGCTGGGCTTTGGCTTGTCTTTCTTATCCTTTTATGGCCGCCTAAAAGGCATCGATTCTCCATCCCGTCTTCTCTCACTTTTACATAACAGGCAATTGGGCGCTTTGATAAGATAAGCACGCTCGGAACACCGATTCGATGCATATGTTCATGCAGCCGGCCCCGTCAACTCGTCTTCGGGGTGTCGGCTCAATCGGGCAGAAACATTCGAAACATTTAGACTGATGTGCGAATACTTTCTCGATCTCGCTTGGTGCTGGGGCGCGGGACTGAACCATGGCGATACTTTGGCTGCATTACCGTTATATTTCAAAGCTATTAATTCCCCATTTGACTAAAGTTAACAAAGTCAACTAAGCTAAGACTAATTATGTCAAGCGGCAATTTAATTACTCAACTCGCTTGGATATGCCGCTCAATGCCAGCATTAAACTGTAAATCAAATGGAGTTTCGTCCCAATGGCTGACAAACTGACAAACTGACAAACGATTCATTACTAATAGTAAACTAGGTACGTTGATAATATGTTCCCAATTACCTACCTAGGTATATATTGCACCCGTGCACGTGCCTTCTTGGATCTTGTCACTGTCGAAGTTTGGATTACGAGCTCAAACGAGTCTGACTTCGTAGTCATGCTGCTGCCTGAGGCTATGCATACCTCTGTTCAAGCTTGAGCCTGCTGTCGTCTCATCGAACCTTCTATAACCACTTATCTTGCATATCGAACCTGGACCGGGAATATCGAATCGCTGATGCCGTCGATACTGCTCAGGATCCGGTTTTCGCGCTAGCATTCCCTTCTATTTTGGTGTTTTGTTAGAGCTTATAGCGCATTCGATCGAGATAGGCTCATGCAAGCATATCTCAACCTAGTCGGTAAATATGCAGATGGCCCACATGATTTCGGGGGCTTGCATGGCATGGATCTAAGCTTGGAGCCATAGGCCGGCCGTGGTCGAGCTATGCGCATCAAGTCGATCTCATATCAAGGTATCCGCTATTCTAGACTTAGATTGCTTCTTCTAGCGCTTCTACGAATGGTATGTATGTATTGCGGATAACAATGCAATCCACATCACGATACCATTATAGAGCCATTCCTTAGGCTTACAACATGTAACATTCGGTCATCATGGTTGCACTCAACAGTAATTCGCAGGGGTTCTAGAACGAAATAAACCCTAATGGCAACTGTAATTAGGCGTAGTCTTGTAATATGACATGGATGACGTTAAAAGCAAAAATAACCGGGAGCGGATGCGATGTTATCACGGAACATCACCAAACAAAGCAATGTTGTCCGACTGGACGCCCGGCGCCCGCTCGTTAGCAATCGATATATCGAGCATCTGGATGGGTGTCCGGTAGACGGCCCTGAAGTATAAAAGACCACTACTCGCACCTCGAGAAGACGGATATCCACCAGAGAGCTGGAGCTGGCATCAATACACCAAACATCCTTCTAACATCTCGGCGTTCTCTTGTCGACCTTCATTGGCCTTATCTCTCTCCATAAATCGGGTAGCAATGCGATCCGTCCTCCAGCTTTTGCCACTACTGGCGCTGCTCGTAGAGGGCCAGGATTCACAAACACCACCCGTAGAATGGTGTAAAGGTGAAGTTGATTCAAGGCTTAAGCAAGCGATTGTGCCCAGGAAATGTGGCAACGAAGTTGTTCCAAAACACATCCAGACTACGGCCAGGTACTTCCAGAGACTGGATAGCCTCTATGGTCCTGGTGCCAGGCCAGCCCACGAAAACCGAAGCTTGGAAATTGAAACCTATATTCATGTCGTCGCTGCCGATAACACTGAGGCTGGTGGTTATCTTCCACAGGAAAAGGTCGACGCTCAGGTACATACCCACAATCTCTTATCGGTGTTTATATAAATATCAAATAGTGCGGACTGCTAACTTGTCGGCCGAATACTGTAATAGCTCGCAGCCTTGAACCGTGATTATAAGAGTGCCAACGTAACATTCAGACTGGTTAACACCACTTATACTGTTGACAAGGATTTGGCAAACGACCCGGATGAGGATGGCATCAAGATGAAGAACAAGCTGAGACTAGGTGGCTACGCGGCGATGAACCTCTACCTCCGCAGTCTGCCAGCTGGCTTGTTGGGTATGAACAGACCCTCCTCGTAAGCTTCTCGCGAATGGGACAGAGATACTAACAGCTTCTCCCAATCCATTTTATTTGGATAGGAATCTCTACCTTTCCCGATCAAATTACGCCTGGCGACAAGACGTTCTGGGCTGATGGCTACCAGGTCCTTACAGGCAGTGTCCCCAATGGCGGTACGGAGCACTACCAAGAGGGCAAGACTGCCACCCATGAAGCCGGCCACTGGTTCGGCCTCGCCCATACCTTCCAAGGCGGCTGCAAAGGCAAATCCAACATCAATGGCGAGATCTTGATCGGCGACGGAGTCGATGACACTGCTCCAGAGGCGAGAGCAGTCTTCGGATGCCCATGGAAGAGCCCTCCTGACACCTGCAAGGGTGATGCATTCCCTGACCCAATCCACAACTTCATGGATTACACCTATGACTGCTGCATGGTTGAATTCACCCCCGGCCAGATCAATCGCCTCTACGACTTCTGGGACAAGTACAGAGCATCGCACGTCAACGAGACCACACCTGTTACTGAGACGCCTCCCACCACGACGACTTCCGTCCAGACGCCTCCCACCGAGACGCCTCCTACCCAGACCACACCTGTCATTGAGACGCCTCCTACCCAGACCACACCCGTCATTGAGACGCCTCCCACCCAGACCACGCCTGTCGTTGAAACGCCTCCCACTGACCCACCTACCACCGACCCACCTACCACCGATCCACCTGTCGTCGAAGACCCCGAAGACCCCGAAGACCCTGAAGACCCTGAAGACCCCGAAGACCCCGACACCGGTAACTTTTTCTAAACCCAGCCATCATTTGGTCCCCCTTACGACTAAAGATCACATTCAACTTCTGAGCATCCATAACTTATACCCGGATCTAGACTACACACAAAAAAAACCCCAGATACCCCATATGTAAAACCTTGCATTCAAAAATTCGCATATACCCCCAAATTGTTTGTGCTCAAATACATTCTAGTTCTACTTGTCTTATTTCGATACCCCGGGACAGTTTGTACATGTGCAAAGCACTTATACCCTCTAGCTGTACATAGCTTGACTAGCATTTAAATACCATTTTTTAGTCCTCTTTAAAAAACCCCTCTAAAAACACCCCTCTTACCAATTTTCACGTGTGACAATGTCGTTCTTCACGTGTGACGATGCCGGCACACTTTATCCTAATCTGGAAAGATCAGAGCCCACATTGACCAATTAGGCGTTATAAATCTACAACAAGCTTACAACACAATTTGCGCTCTTCAGAAATTTGAAGTTTTTATTTGTTGGATGCTAATGTTCAAATGTTCCGTCCACTAATTCACCAAGCTTTATATGCGAGGGGTGTGGTCCATGAACTTCACCGGCTGAATTAAGAAAATAACATTGAAAAAAGAGTAGCGTTCCAGGTCCACTTTTCGAAGACCTGAGAGTCTTTGTATCCTGTCATAAAAGCAAACATTTGTGGAATACCAACCGAAAACATGATTCGGTTAGCCATCAAGTATTATTTCCTATAGCAATTCAATTCGAATCTGTGTCCTCAGGCATCTCGGGGGAATGGTGGGCTAACTGGATAGAAGGCGTGAATTTCCCAGCAGCATGTGCCGTGCTAAGAACCGGGGCGAGGGGGGTCTGAAGCATGTACTGTTACTGTAGCGTTAGATTTCCAACCTCTGATGTGAATTTCAAATTCGATATCTTACCTGAATGTACTGCATCTGTTGTTCTTGGGTGGTAGAGTTCCTGTAGCATCCGCACCAACCATGGTTAGAACTTCGTGACGTACGGCCAAATCTGGGATCATGTTGCCTACCCTTCTAAACCTTTCGGCTTCTTAACTAGCTCTCCCGTCTGGTCCTCCACTGCGTAGCCATATATCCCACCCCACTTATTGGTGATCTCGGCTTTCTTCTCAGCTAACTTTCCCTTGGCCTGTTCGACTAGTTCAGCGAAATGTTTTGCATTACCACCTTCAAGACCGGCAGCAACCTGCTCGATCTCAGAACGGGCAAGTTCGATTTCAGCATAGTTCTTGGAAATATCACGGAGAGTTCCAGCTTCTTTGGCCGTTGCCTCGGCAATGTCGTTGCTAACGATTGGAGTGGACGGACCGGCGTATGCCATTGGATCCACAGTAGGAATGGAAATGGTGCTGTTTTCCTTCAGAAATGGCTGCTCGGTGCTAGCTATAGACGGCGTAGAAAATTAGGGAGGCTACATAACGACGTAGGTTTTGGTATAGGATATACCTGAGCTGAAGGTAGAACGATGTCCCCCGCGAAAGCCACCACCTCTGTATCCACTACCACGAACCCCACCACGGCTCCCACGGCCACGGAATTGAGTATTGTTGTTGTGATAGGGATGGTTGTTTCGCTGTTCTGCTGCCTGAACTATTTATAATGGCAACCCATTTTTTGTTAGCATAGAATCGACGAAAATGCAACGAAGCGAGGACCAGGCTAGATGTAAGTGAGTGTTTCATACGCTCAGCCTCTTGGTTTTCGTTGATCAAACCCTCTCTGACACAGGCATCATATGGCTTTGGACGGTAGGCATTGCGGTAGCCTCCATGGTCTCTTAACCCGGCTGAGCCGCGAACCTCAACCCATAGACCCTTTACATAGAGCGTATGATCTGGAGACTTGAAACGTTCAAGATATCGGTATCCACAGGTGGTGAAGAACTGGAATGCAATGAGCTCGGTTCGCAGATTCAAAGTAAGGATCTGGTGGTCAACAACAGCATTTCCAGTGGACTCATTTCCAAGGCCCGGGATGTGGACAAGATCGTAAGTGAAGATTTGGATATTGAATCCTAAAAATAGTTAGTGTATTGCCCTATAATATTTCCGGTAAATTATTATATAAGCTATTGACTCACGATCTCGTGGACAAGTGACATAAGGCACGATCTCTCCAAGTAGTAGAAGCTGGGAAATCGTGTATCTTCGTTTAACCCAAGGTCGGGGTGCGAATCCGTCTTCGGTCTGAGGAAGCCTAGGCTCTGAGGTCTTTGGCCTACCTTCCGGAACAGTAATGATACCGGGCTTTGGGCCTGTTTGTTTCATATTCTGAACTTTAGTAACACCGAGTTTGATACCTTTGGATGCTGCAATTTGAGCATTTGAGCCTTCTGGTTTATTATCTTTGTCAGTAGCTGCCGGTTTCGTTATGTGAACAACATCGCCTTTTTGGTCAGCTTTTGGCGGTGCGATTGACCCAAGCTGTACGTTCGCGGTAGTGGAAGTAAGATTATCGATGCCCCCATCCGAAACTTGATCCGCACCGAATGCAATCCCTTTAGGCTCGCTAGAACCTGTGGCATGAGCTGCTCTGGCAGCAGCCGCCTTCTGACGAATTCGCTCTGTCGCCATTAATTTGATCTTTCGTATGGCATCTTCGACGCTTTCTGGGAGCTGAGGTTCGGGCAAGTGTTTGCTAAGGGTTGCAGTGGCGCTTATTTTGTTGGAAGGGACATCTTTGCTCGAGGTAGACATCCTGCGTCATAGAATTTGAATGAACTTGGGGGCCTCTAGAGCAGTTAGCAACTGGAGAGCTAAATGTAAAGCATGAGATAGCTGTGGAGCTAGTGTCTTCTATTCAATGAAAATGAAGCCCCTAGCTCGTAATCTTTCAGGGAAGAATAATGAATGGTTGGAAGGGGAAGGAGAACCAATGAGACCTCAGGAGGTAGAGGGAGGAGAAGGAGCAGATAGCTAAATTGAGCTCTGGGTATTATCCTGGAGGCTCTTTCAGTTGGTCGTAGGCGCTTCCAGAAGGTAATGGGACGTTTGATTACTATATTAAACGCTGATGCTGGAGAGGTAGAACGTGATGCTGAGGATGTTGATGGAAGCGTTGGGGCTAACGTGGGGAGGGGATGAGAGAAGGGGACTTGTCGCTATAGCTGCTCTCCTAGGCTTATATAAGCTCACACAAGGCTTTCGCTCATCAGTGCTGATGATTTATTATCTTTGGCTCCTATATAGAGCCGCATTGCCTATCCAACAGCAAGCCTATAAATCTAGGTATATAAAAATTACAATGCTATATACGAGACGAGCTATATACACACACACCCGTAAAAAAGATAGCTTTGGCGCAGGCCCACGTGCCAACAAGACAAACTCCTTGAACGCCATATGTTGTATAGGTAGCTCAAGACAAGTACCTTGGTAGTTGGGAAGGGAGGGCCCCCGGATGTAGCATGTTTCTCAATTTCTCTTCCTCGTCCGGCTGGCAACCGGAGCCGGGGCAAAATCGTCCGACTCTTCGTCTGAATCTTCAATCATATCCCCATCAACTTCCACAGTCTGCGATTTTGCGGAGCGCCTTGTCGCTTGGCTCGTCCGTCCAGTCGCCTGGCTTGCAAACGATAATGTCGTCTGCTTCGCTGTCGTAGCTTTCTTCGCTGGTGCTCTTTTTGCTGGTGCTGCAGGTTTGGCCGCTGTCTTTGCAGCAGGTGCCTTTGCCTGCCTTCCGCTTCTAGTCGTAGTTTTCTTCGGCATGACTTCTTCATCATCGGTCCGAATAATAACGATGTCGTCGTCATCATCATCGTGCATTTGCACGTCTGCATCGTCATCATCGTCATCTAGAAAGTCCGCAGCTTCTTCTTCGTCTTCACTAACTGCGGCTTTTTTGCCCCTGCCTCTTCCAGAAGCTGCAGGCTTCTTCGCAGGGGCTTTCTTAGTTGCTACAGATCGCGTGGACGAAGTGGCTTTCGAGCCTCCTCTGCCACGGGTGGTCTTCGGAGGAGGCGGTGGGGGAGCCACTTCTTCGTCCTCCAGCATGTCTACGTCCCCGTCCTCGTCTTCGTCCGAGATGAATTTTCCGTCCAGGTCGCTGTCCCAGTCTTCTGGCTTTTGTTTCTTATTCCGTTGTGCAGCTCTTTGTTTCGACTTAAACTCGCCTTTTTCATAGAGTTCCTCTAATTTGGATTTCTCAATTGTCATCTGAAGACAGGCGTTAGAATTGTTTCTAAAAAGAAGATAATAATGACGCCTTACAGCTTCTCGGATTCCGTCAACATCGGTGACATTATATTCAAGTACTTTCTTGAACTGAGCGTCGAGAGAGTCCTTCAGAAACCTGTAGTCTTAGGATTAGTGACAAACCAATACTGATAGGAAATAATTTTTCGTACTGTTCGACAGCATGAATATCTCCTTTGTCGATATACCGTCCGACTGCACTTCCAAGGGCGTTTTGTGGCAGAATGTTCAAGCTCTGCTCTGTAAGATACTCCTTAACAAAGTTTTCAACGCGAACATTCTCCACTGCTCCGCCATATTGCGCTAGGATTGTTTCCACATCTCCCTCTGCGACGTCGCCATCCTTTGTCTTACCTGTACATGAATTAGCATTTGTGATCACCCATGAGAGGTTATTCCAAATAACATACGAGCTGGTGCTGTTTTCCTTCGATAGAACTGAACCACATCATTGGTATTTGCTACCTTCCCGACGAATCGGTTCGAGAATCTTTGCGGGTTCTCCACTTCGAACTTTCCATTTGTAGCCGAATATTCAACTCTTAACCGGATCAACGGCAGCGGGACATCTTCTACCGCTACTGCCTCACCAGCAGCCTCTAGCTGGCCTTCTAGCCACTCCTGCTTTGCCTCAACGATCATCTGTTCAACGATTTTTGACAAGTAATCCGTAACTTCGGTCCGATTATCGCTCTTGGTGGCGACCTTCTGCATCACCCTACTGTCGTAAAGAACTACCTCTTTCATCTTGAAAGGCCTCACAGTCTTCAGCCTAATCGGTTCAATTTCGAACTGTTTGCCAGTGACGCTCAATATTCCGACATGTTTTGCTACCGACTCGCCTTGACAGAGGGACGTTGCGACTGATGAGCCTGGCTGAACGACCGAAAAGCCCATTTCTGGATTTACTCGAGGTTCTATGAGGCATTCGTGTTCATGGCCCCAAACGACAAGATCGAGGAATTCTTGGAGGAAGTTCTCTGGGAGATAACCGGTTTCTGTGTGTGCCTGGCTTTAATATCGCACTTCTCATTAGCCAAAAGAGTATTCTAAAAGGTAAGTATATATCTATATCGTAAATGGTGGCATACTGATTCTGGTGCACAGCCATCAAGTTAAACCACTCGTCCATCTGGGCGCCGGGCCGTAGGAACTTGACTTTACCGTCTCTGAAGGTACGAAAAAGACGTTCATCGCGGACGTTGCTGAGACCGTATAGTGCGAGTTTGGTGGAGCCTTTCTGGAGCAGTATGGGCGAAACGGTAATGTTATCATTTTCCGGCGTCCGGCCGAAATAATTTAGTAGGCCGGCGACCTGTAAGATATCCAATGCACAGAGATGACCTTCCTAGATGTCATCGTTAGAATTACCTAGTGGATAGAGACATCGAACAAATCGACAAACGCACTCCAGAAGGGTCGTCGTGATTGCCATGGATGGAAAAGACCGGGATGGCAACGTTAATGTCAGGGTCCTCGTAGTTGACATGGTTGAATGTCCTGGAAGTGCACCATTCAGTCAGCGACCAACTTGGAGCTGGTAGAAGGAAGCTTGAAGAGCTGCTATACCCTTGTAAATTTGTAGAAACATCACTCAAAACTTCGATCTCGCATGGTTTCTCGCCATAACAATTCATCCGTAGCGTTCGCATGACCTGGTACATGCTTTTCCTGCTCGGTTTATTTTCATGGAACAAGTCTCCCGCTAGAAGGACCATGTCAACCTTTACACGCGCGAATGAAATATGATTAGCACTAACTATCGTGATGGCGTCTATCTGTTTCAATACGCATGTCTAGGAAGATAGAGGAAATACATCATGCTCCTTTGCTAGACACATGGCTTCGTGGAACGACTTCCACGAATCATCGCCGCGGATGGGGTCTCTCTCGTTGTAGCCGACATGGTTATCGGTCGCAAGCAGGATGCGGATGGTATCCGGCTCTAGAGATGCGTTGTAGTATTAGCTGCTGTCTTTCCAAGCTTGAGGCTGGTAACAGGTTGTGAATACCTGATCTCCCGGGCATTGCGAGAAGAGCGTCTATCTCTATTCGTAGTAGTGGGTTTGGTACTAGACGAGGTCGTTGGGGTTTGGTATCAACAACCAGATGACACTGACGCGAAAGATGGCACGTCCCTCACGTGGCCCAGCAACACAAAATTCAATCTTATCGACGACACATCTAATCTCATCTTATCTGATTGGTATGATCAGTTCACACTTTTCAACACGAGAGATATGCACCAGAGAGCTTCAGACAATACTCCTCTATCGGTGTCCTCGCTGTAGACCTTCAAGATGCGAGCTACCCTCCGCCTCTTAACCCGGTCCTCTTGGAAAGGTATCTTTATCCTAATTGCCGTTCACTAAAGTTTCACTTTAGCGCTAACTCAATCTACGACTGCAGGCCCATACATCGTCCCGTAAGCCAAATCTTGAGATCGAGGTCCCAGGATAATTCCTTACGATCTGGGGAGATCCACAAAGATTCGATTTCATTACTAAAAAAATATGCATAGTCTCCCGATCCAGCCGGCCACCATTGGTGAACGTATCCCCCCGATTAAGACGAAAGCGCGGTCCTGCACCATTCTCCCAAATTTTGTCGGCCTTAACTTCCAAGTTCATGATGGAAAATCCTATATCCCGGTCCATATAACAGAGGATATGGTAGGATATAAGCTGGGCGAATTTGCGCCGTATGTATATCTAGATAAGCCCGTCTTCAGACTTTCAGTCCGGCAATGAAGAGGACCGCAGATTATGGGGGCTAACAATGGAGGTTATAGGACACGCAAGGCGCCTCGGCCAAAGGCTAACTGGTAAAGATAGGGCTTAGAAAGGTTTTGCATGTGCCGTGACTACACTGTTTTATATCAAGTTGAGGATACGGGCAACTGTATATTGTAGACCAAGTTGGACGAAAGCTGCAGATGTACATATGGAGGCAGAGATGATTTACTATAGAGTTTAGTAAATCAAGATACAATTGGATCTTGTCTGTACAACATTACGTGGAGCTCACTACAGAACTACAAGGCTTCTCTGTGTATTGGGTCTATTTCTTATTGCCTCTGATATGATAAAAATAGTAGAATCTCAATGTCCCTCACCCTCAAACTGCATCTTACAGGAACTTCAAGTAGCAGTCTGCAGGCGAGACCATTTTGAGCAAATAGAGCCAGTATCAGCTAAGATACTTGATCATGAATTCACGTCAAAACAAGTTATTGTTCTGTGCCAGACGTTTACCCTCGCCTACCCTGGATGATATAATATCTTTCTTATGCTGCCGTGGAGGGCACATATATGGGTAGGGAGGGTGATAAATACTGGCAGTAAGTTGGTATCGCATTTTGCGGCATGCTTGTATCTAACTTAAGATATATAGCAGCTAGATTGGAAGATGGAAGATACGGCTACTAGAGCCAAGTTCCCTTGCAAATGAAGAAACACTGAATTCGTAATCGATAAAGTAGTTAGAAATGTACATAGAAGAATGAACACGACATAGAAAGCTCCGGAAAAAGCCAAGTACCCAGCCGATAATAGATGCAAATGTAGAAAAAGCTGCAACTTTTGAGAGGTTCTGGCGAGAGTGGTGACAGAGAATTCTAAAGGCAAGGCATTGGTGCGTACGTCTCATTGAGAGAAAGTCAAGATAACGAATGTGGTGGTTGGTGGTGGTCGTTAAATAGTATAACGAGAGAAGCCTGAATCGTTGTCACCGTCGATGGGCCTTTTAGAAACCTCGTCCAGAGCACCCTCTATTAAAAACCTTCTCAAGAGATGCATATATACCGCAAAGAGAGATACTCTTCCCCAAGCTTTTAACAGCGAAGGAAGGTAGTATCACTGCTCATAAACTCAGATGGAATGCAATGGAACCGCAATAGTATTAGTGGCTGACGGCCACTCTACTCTTCAGCTTTCCCCTTTCCTTTTCCTACTTTGCCTTTTCGTTCTAAGATGGCCTCGCGATCTTTGTCCAGCTTGGGTTTTGTGATGACGACCTTGGAGGGATGGATGCCGACGGGAACTGACTGGCCGTTGACCTTCTCGCGAGATACTCGCTCGATGTGGATCACATATTTGAGACGGTAGACGGAAGTGACCTTGCCTTCACGGCCTTTATAAGTGCCGCGGGTGATCATAACTTCGTCGTCTTTGCGGATTGGCAGCGCGTTGACCTAGTTTTTCTCATACAGATTAACGGGATATAGATTGTGGGATGGCGGGTAGGTTGGGATTCATACATTGTACTTCTCCTTGAGCTCTTTGGACAAAGGAGCAGACATAATAGTCCGCCTCACGGAAGATGGGGCATCGAAATGTGCCTTTCTCGACTTTCTCCGCGAGGAGTGAATAGCTGTCGATACATTCCATGGTTAACCTTAATGTCCACTCACATTCCACCTCAAGATACTCTCGTGAAGCGTGCGACGAGGTAATTCGAAATCGACGAACCTTTGCTGACGGAAACCATTGTCGTTGGTTGAATAGAGAAGGGAGTATTGAGGGAGATGTCGAGATCGTTAGGGGTTGGATTTGTCGATATTGATTGTCGTGATCGTGGGTTAATTCAATATGTTGAAGAGTGCAAAACCTAGATTATTTTTTTTTGTGAAAGCGAGAAGAGACAGTGTGGGCAAAGTCACGTGCAATGGCACTATGCCCTAGAAATTCAACTAGTCCCGATTAGGGTAACATAAGAGACAAACAACTGATGCAACGTAAGTCGCAACACAACAGCCGTTTCGCTCATCGCGCCTGACTGGCCTTTGTCGTCTGATCGTAGGCTCGCGAAGTAGATGTTTTGGCTTCATGCTTATCGTTTGTACGTGAATCTTAACTTCCAATAACCTCACTACCTAGGTATTCAGGCCCGATATCTACTGGCTTTCAGATGACCCCAACCATTCCCTAAACCCCGCTTGCCAATCTCTTCGGAGCTCTCATTGGCTTGCTTGGGACGTGTTATATGCGCCTTGGCCCCTTCCTTGATGGCGAGTAATTACTATTCTTATCAGTATGGGAACGCGCCTTACTCCCAGAGCCAGCAGTCCTTCCAGGACCAGTATCCCTCCGCTACTCCTCAGTCTAGCTCCTACGGCAATGGCCATGGCCAACTTCACCAGTCAAGACCAACTGCACAATCGCCAGCTTCCGAACCTAGGCCAGCGATGGCGCAATACAACAATCTTCACTTCCCAGCCTCTACGCCGGTGAGGCATACGACAACAGATCATCGTGATACTGGAAAATCAGCTAGTACAACCAACGGTACTGGTGGGGGTACAGCCGCGAGGTACCATGGGCCAGGGAATACGTCGGCTCCAGAATACGGCTCTGCGGGTTTATACCGAACACCTACTCAAGCGACATCATCCCAGTCCTCAAGGCCGCGAACCGACGGAACGAGCAAAGTCCATGATCGCGCAGAGCAAGCGCTGTCAGCTTCGGCATGGAATGCATCGTCTCATGCATCTACCACTCACCCAGTCTCTGGCCCAGCTGCTTCAACAGGATATGGACATTCGTACCAGAAACCTGATGCGCTCTCGCAACAGTATTACGATAATCAAGGAGCCAGCAAAAATAATTCTATGTTAAAATCTCCAGGTACCACGTATGAGCCAATGGACCCATATAGCAGCTCTGCCCCACAATCTTCTGCGGGGAAGTCTGCACAAACGTATCACCAGCCCACTCAAGGGACGACATCTTCATCGTATGGCAGAACATATGAAGATACATCCTCTAGAATTGGCGCATCGAATTCTGCTTCTAGCAACTATCAGCAAACAACAGGGGACGGAAAAGGGTACCGAGATGATTCCGACCAGAGCTCATCGCACCTCCAGCGTACCTATAATCTTCCGCAGCCTGCTCCTACCCGTAGTTCTCCCAATTCTCAGGGTTCATACTCTGCGAGTACCCACCCGGAGACGCTTTACGAGCCCCCTAGTCAATCACTTAAATCTAGCACGAGCCTACAAGCGACATATGATAGAATATCAAAGGATTCTAGGGGAGTTGGGAATATCACACCGACATCTACCCACGACTATATTGCTACGACTCAGCCACAGTCTACTCAGCAACATTACCAGCGTTATAACTCTGTAGCCACTACAAACTCTCAAAATCCAACCTATGATCGCACTACTGCAGTGCCGACTACTCAGACACTACCCTCCAGAGCGCTGGGCTCTGTCTCACAGCCGGAGCCGGAGCCTGCAATAAAGCTTGCGCCCCAGCCTAAGAGGCAGCGCAAATCAAATTCACAAAAATCACCTACAGCCAAAGCCGTTAAACCTCGAGGCTCTAGAGCTTCCAAGGCCTCAACAGTAGCTAAGGCCTCCCCCATGACAGTAGATTTGATAGATTCATCATTGCCCTCAAAGTATACATTTTACCCAGCCGATTCAAGCGGTTCACAACCACAACCCTCGATGCACCAAGCTCAGAACAGAGAAACGGATATGACACTGCAAGCTGCCGCCTCCAGGAAAGCTGCTTACCCTGTAGAGGTCAATATCGATGCTCCTTCTGCTTCAGAGCTACCGCTAGATCCAAACCCGGCCGGCCTCGAAATGGATATGGCATCTATGGAACAACATATGCGAGAGATGGTCGAAAAGATGCGAGAGTATCAAGCAAAAGATCCCACAATCTTCCATCAAGTATGGGAAAATGTGAAGCGTAATGGCCCAGCAGCTAGTGGCAAAGCTACTACACCGCTACCAGTACCATCGTCTAGGGGCATCCCTGGGACTGCGAGCCCCAACAGAGGCACCACGGGTTTGGCCAAAGCGGAGGTCCATGCCGCTCTACAGTCGAGACCAACCACTCTTGCGGCTGACCGCGGTAGAAATACTCCAGGTCCCAGTAGCGCTGCATCTGAGGCTCAGAAAACTGTTTGGCTAGCGACTCAAAAAGTAGCATTGTCGAAGCAAACCTCAAAATATTTTCAAGACTTGGGCCAGGTGTGTTCAGAATCGTTTATTAGCGATCTCCTTGACTACGGTTCCACATTTGCCGAGTTGTGCTCCAAGCTGGAGGTGCGAGGGTACAAATTTGAGAGAAATAAGCTTGCAGCAGAATTATTAAAGACTTCAGAGAAAGCGAGTCCTTCTGCTGGTGATACAGCTACCGCATCGCCTGCTATCTCTGCCACGACCCAAGGTATCTCAATTATCCCAACTTCAACCTCTGCGGAGTCACACAGAGGAGTGATACCGGCCATCAAGTCCTTTAATCCTCGGAATATCAAAGATTCTATTCCTACTTTCCTGCCCCAAGATGGTGTTGGCAATGACCAATCCCATAATTTTGTTGCGCCTTCCTTGGTATATCGTGAAGTCTATCCGACCCATTTAAATCACAACGAATCTAACGTCCGGTTCGAAGAACCAAGTGTTGCTCCGACCCATACGCCCATCCCCACCCCGGTTCCCACTGCTGATCGCGAACCTGTCGTTCCTAACACTACCAAAGCTCCAATGAAGAAGCGTGTATCCATGCCAAAGAAACCGCGGATCTCGCAAACGCCAGCTAGCGAAAGCACTCAGAATTGGCAATTGGTGACTGGGATACCTCAGTCGCAAGCACCCATTACGCCTCAACCAAGCTTCCCCGTAGCTCTCCGGGAGGAGTTTACAACTGAATCAAGGTGAACACACTCCAAAGGCCCCTATTAATATCGATGCTTACATATGCGTAGTTCTTTGACGATACCGACGCCTTCTACTCGTGTTGAAAGTCTCTATAGCGCTTCTGCTCCCGTGGTCTTGTATGTACCATCTAATGTTGAAGAGGATAGTTCTGCTCTTCAGCAGCTTCAATCTAAATTGGCAGCCCAGATGTCGAGATTCGAGAAACCAGATCCACCATCACCACCACAAATTCTGCCGTCGCCACCACCAAATGTTCTTTCGTCGAGCCAGCTGCCAGTGACGGCGCTGCCTCCACCTCCACGCAAAGCTGCTCGCCCAAAGCCACCTGCCTTCGATAAGCAAAAAGCGCTTAGAAGGAACAGTTACGATCCTCAAACTGTAGTCCATGCCGTTTTATTAGCAACTGGTCGTCATCCACAGTATGAAGGATTGAATAGTGGCCTCAATATCCTCAAGAAGCTGCATCCACAGATCTTCGACAATAATACTGACCTCGCACGCATACCTTGGGATTTGTACGACCCTCCCCCTGCCCCATTGCCGGGCGAAGACAAGAAGGGCAAAAAGAGTATTGTCCATGATGAAGAAGGGGGTAGAGGAAGAAAACGAGAGCCTGCGCCGTTACCAACCGGCACCCCCCGAACAGAACCGGTTCCGGCAACATCAACAAGCACCGACGGGAAGACCAGAGGCAAACGCGGGCGACCGAGGGGCAGAGGTGTGCCACGAGGAGCAACAAGGGGTAGAGGAGGCGCTGTAGGGACAACAGGAACTACCCATGCCCATACCCCTTCAGGAGGGGGCTCCTCTACGGCTGCAGATACTCACAAGTATGGAGTTTTGAATCGCGTTAATATACACACCTTGAGGGGTGGTGGTGGCGCTGGAGGAGATGGTGGTGGTGGTGGTCGGAAGCGCAAACATGAAGATTCTTCGCATTCACGATATCCTGACGATCTACGAGAATCAAGCGGCCTGACCTCGCTCATCCCTATTTTCAAATGCCAATGGGAGAACTGCCAACATGAACTGCAAAACTTGGAAACTCTCCGTCGACACTTGATTAAGAAACATAAAGTCGAAAACAACCAGGGCGTGCTACCTTGCTGTTGGGGTGACTGTGGAACTTTAATCCCAATCGTATCGCAGGACCCAGATACGGGGAAGAAGATTGTCGAACAACATAGGAAGCGCCTGAATTTTGGAACCGGGCCGGCATGGGATAACCATGTACTTGGTGAGCATTTGAAGCTCGTCAAGGAAGAGCTCGGGGAGGGGATGAGCGCCAAGGCTGGTATGTATAACTTTTTTTTATTTCTACGGTTTTCACGTGAGCCAATCGCTAAGATATTACTGCCATCATTTCTGCAGCTCGCTCCCTATCTCGTGGATCTTCGGCACATTCCATCGAGGGTCGAATTCGTTCAATGTCTCGCGACAGGAATGGTCGTTCGATAACTCCTATCATCACGCCCGCTCCCTTCGGTTACAAATTCACACCTCCTCCAGGATTCTCATCAGGAACACAGTTTCGGATTGCTCACGAGTTCGAAAACGGACTTCCGGATGAGAAGAGGCTTCTTGACGAGGAGCTGGCCCGTGCCGACCGGATTGGCGTTGGTTCTGAGGACCATGGGCTTTCGATGATTTCTGGTATCGACTACGATAACAACGGAGGCCATGCAACCAAAACTAAGAGGCTTGCGAGAGATTTGAGTGGTTTACCCCCGGCTCCTAGTCTCAAAGATGGCGGAGAAGGAAAGGGGAAGGGAAAGTCAGCAGCATGATCGCGACAGCCCTGGAACCTTTTTTCTTTTAACTGCACGGTGGCTGCCTTTGTTTAACTTCTGATCTTCTTGATTTTTTAACAACATGAACCTGAAATTAACTAACCATTCCGGTGCCATTTCCTCGCGGGTTGATATTTTATTGATTTCATATTCACCTCTTTGGCTCCTTCCAGGTTCCCAGAGTCTACGGCAAATTAGCTTCTCGTTTGAACCTTAACATTAGATATTCATATTCCCCACTAGCGAATGCTACTTATGTCCAATACCCTGTTTATGCATGGCCCCGGCGTCAATGAAGCTTTCCAATCATTTCGGGCGTTTCTAGTTTCCTTTTGCTTAGAATTGGTTCTCACCAGTGTATCCTTTTCTAAGATCCGCAGCGTAAATGGTGATATATGCCAACCTAATCTTCGGTCCTTTCCAGCAGCGTCGTTGTAGGGAGTCGTTCCATTGCCAAATGCGGGCGATATCCGCTCATACTCTGCTAGACTTCTCATATCTTGGCGAAATGCCTCCTCAGCACGAAAATATAGGATGTCGAAATTGCTTTTACTTTAAGCACCGTAGACACCACGAGCACAGGATCCTAATAGCTTCCTATTCTTCTTCTTCATCAATTCGCTTGTTTCATTGTTTGTTACTGCCTTCTTTCTCCCACAAAGGAGGGTCCTCGAGCTCAATGTACATTGGGTTCTGTGGACCCCCCTTGGAAATTACCACAATATCAACACGCAATCGATAGCACCTTCAAAAAATTCCGACAAATGGCCAACTCCAGCATTCCAGTCAATTTCACCGGGGATGCATTCAACAGCTCGAACCCGTTCGCTCTACTTTTGAATGCCACTGGCACAAACAGTAACGGCTACGACGCAGCTGCTCACAACCCACTTCTCTCAGAGCCGATACCACCCGAAGTCGTAGCATCTTGGCCGTCACCGAACTATGTCAACCCGGAAACAAAACACCGTCAGATGTTTGGATGGGAGCTCGGTCTGCTGGGCACTGCTACCCTTGCAGTTATATTGCGGCTCTATGTCAGGATTTGGGTGATGAGGCCAATATGGGGTGTTGGCGTGGATGACTGGGGAGTCGGGGTCGCGCTGGTTCGTCAGCCCCGCGTACATACATACATGCATACATCTCTATATGTATATGTGCATGAGGCACGAAAATCACTAGAATCGATGACTGATAATGTTGTGAGGGTAGGTATTCGCTATCGGGCTCACAGCGGTACAGCTGAATGCGACACGATACGGGTATGGTATGCCTCTATAGCCCTTTCCCTTGTCACCTGGAGGGCGATACGCCGCAGAGATATCTTCGACCCCGCTAATTTTTTTGCCCTCACAAACTATTGAATCTTGATTAATCAGGTCTACATATTTGGGACGTTAAGCCCGAGTGGATAGCACCAATGCGCCAAATGGCTTTCTGTACACAAATCCTCTTCGTTCTTTGCACCACGACCATGAAGCTTTCAATTCTCTACTTCTATCTTCGACTCTCCGCCTCCCCCACCTTCCGCCTGCTCGTCCATTCCGGCATGTTCTTCATCCTCGCCACAGGTGTCTCTTTCCTACTCGTCATAATTTTCCAGTGTAAGCCCATCGCCGGCTACTGGGATCTCTCTCTATCGGAAGTGAAATGCATAAACGAAAGCGCAGCAAACATTGCAAATGCAGTGATCAACAGCTTGAGCGATCTTTATGTCTTCTCGCTGCCGATAAGAGACATGTTGGGCCTGCGGTTACCCTTACGCCAACGTATTAGCCTAGTGGTCTTATTTTCTCTCGGCGGAGTAGTTTGCATCGCTGGATGGCTGCGTGTTTGGCAGTTGACACACGTGTTGAGGAGGACATACGATAATACCTGGTATGGACCGACGATATACATACTCACCGCTGTGGAGTGCGATGTTGCGATACTATGCGGCTGTCTTCCCGCATTGAAACCACTAATGGCGAGGCTTATACCCAGCTTGCGGAAATTCAGTTTGAGGCAACTTAGCGCTGCCGGAATACCGGTAGGCAGCAACATCGAAGGGAAATCCTCGGCTGGTGGGACGAGAGGAGGTTACTCGAATACGGCGGACTCTAGCGGCGAAAACGGGCTGGGGAAGAGACGGGGTGCGCTCAGTGGCAAGAGTTTGGGTCCGTGTCCATACTCAGATCCTAGCAAACTGGTGGATCCGACGAACCTGTTAGCGACTACGCCGATAGCGAAGTTGAAAGGTGATTCAACCAGTTGTCTGAGTGACGCGAGCATTCCGTTGTACGAACATATTCTCAAAAGCACAAGCAGGCTACCATATATAACTAGAGATACGGCAGACGGTGGTGAGACCCCAGAGGTAGAAGGGCTAGTCTTGTGGGAAGGGGGTGGCGATGTATTTTCTCAGTCGTCGAAGAAGCAAGATCTTGAAAATAAAGGTTGAGACAGATTGATCATTAAACAGCCTATTTGCACGATAAACTTTAGGCGTCATGCACAAATCCACGTTTTAAGGGCAGATATAAGTTGCCAATATGCTCCATAGACACATCGTTATTATCCATAAACTGGCTCTACTACATGAATCCACGCAATAAAGTTAGGTTATCTGCTACGGGACGGATAAACTTGGTTTTGTGTTTTGAAATTCCCGTAGTTGCTTTTGCCTCCTAAATAGCGCCCGCCATTATAAGATTTTCTTCAGATCCTGTTTTACTATTTACATGGGAATGAAAGATGTCCCAATAAGATTTAAGGACTTGATCTACATCAAGCATCCGTTCTTTTTGCTACTATGGATTTCTGAGGCTGCAACAAGAACTCTTTTCCGGATCGGTGTGCTATCCGCTGCTTCCCCACTGTCGGAAGCTACTGGATTCGAGGCAGATAACACACTAGGGCTCGAGATAAATGCGAACGTTTCTACCATCCAGTCATACCACACCTTCCTTCCGTCGGTGTGCCGCCAGAATGACACCTGCGTTTCAGATCGATCAGGCACTGGCATTGGTGTCTAGATAGCCGCATTAGATTAATAAAGCCTAGTTTAAATAATTTGCGAGCAAGAAGACTCACCTTTAAGGGGAAGTAAATTGCGAACCAAGATATCATATCTTTGCTTTTAGCATCAATAGTATCGGGCCTCGTACTTAACTCCACGATGGAGGTCTCATTCTGGTATAAAACACACTCAAAATAACCGGCAATCCCGTGTATGACACCTCGTTTTGGAATCGGGAAAACGGCATATGACTCTCGTTGATTGTGGTCATTGAATCCACCATCATGCTCTAACTCTGTTGCTGGATGTTGGAATTCCCAAGCTTGGTGGATATTGGGATCACCATTACTGTTGAGAGAAAGAAAGTCGATAGCTGTCAACATAACTACGTATGGAACTTCATACACATCTGGCGTCGTAGCGGCGCGACTCAACAGGTCGCTATGGAGTTTAGGTGCCATTATAGGTGTATAATGCGCGGAATAGGATTGGGGTATGCTAATTCCGACCGTAGGGTGTAGAACCCGCTGTACACCATCGAGGCATTCAGGAGAGAGCTCATTGTCCGCGAAAGAGCCCAATAGCTCAGACACTAATATGTGTAAATACGAAGGAGGATTCCATTTTCGCATATCAGTCTTGACAAGTGTCACACGGCCGTCCCATACGTCCTTATTCATCTTCATAAGATGAACATATGCGTTAGGGTTTTTCTCGATTGCAAATACTTGGATGTCAATGCTGGCATTGGTAGCTGCTCTTATGCATCGTGTAACTAGTGGTCCACGCCCAGCCCCAACAACGGCAACGCATCTGTGAACATAATCGCAGTTAGAACTTGTAGTAACTCCATGGCGTTAGGTCTGAGGTATGGTATCTTACATATTTTCGATACCTTGGCTCTTTAAATCCTCCAGCGCCAATTTAACCGCCTTCTCGTATTGATCATACTTGACAGGATCTTTCTCAAATACCTCGTATGTCATGCTCTCTAGATTATCAGCCAATGGCTGCAATGGGGATTGCAGAAAGTCCTGATAACCGGCTCCGAACACATCAAGGGGCGGGGGCGGAGGCAGGTTCGATAGCAGGTGATATAAATATTTTCGGTATGACTGAGGATCATCTCTCCTCTTAACTGTTGCAGCAGTTTGTTTTGCACCTTTTGGAGCTATAGGAGGTAATGGAGGAAAATCTATGTCCTGGGGGTTTTCTGGATCTGCGATAAACTCTGAGTGGCGAGTATTTGCTAGCAAATACAAAGGCGACTTTCTAGCAAGCCGCTGAATGAGATTCTGATGTGGCTTCGTCAGAACCGGGAAGCCTTTGGTATTTAAGAGGTGGGCTTGTGAGTCAATTATGATATAGCGAACAGGCTCCGCAAACCATCTTTTTAAGGCGTACGAATTAGAGAGCGAATATTGAATCTGCAAGGCTGCCAAGGGGATTGTCAATTCGATGTTCGAGGATATATATAGTTTGAACCGAGATAAGCTGCATTCCTCGACGTGCTTCACGAAGCTTGGAAGGGTCATGCTACAAAGGGTACATCATTTCCGTACAGCGAAAATTCAGATATGAGGAATGACTGTATTTTACCTAGGTTTAATCGTGGCGTATATCTAGCCGCAGTTCGTATCCCATTCCAGATATCCCAGGAACTGAATTCATCATATAGCACAATCGTCTCGGCTCCCTCAGCATCGTCCTCTGTATCTGTCGGATTTGGTGCCAGAGAAGGGCCATATGCCGGAAGTATGATGTTAATTTGAACGTAGGCGTTGATGGCGAGACCTTGAACAATTGCCTGACTATATGCCGCCAAATTCTGTTCGGAGTTTCTGGGGCCTTCGACCAACAGAGAAACCAAGCCACAGAAACCTGCATAGCCAATTTCATTGTGCAAAACTTGTCTGGAAGCGGACGCAATGACGGGATCAATGGAATCTAGTTCGATCCAAGATGAGATCACACCAATGACCTTTCCAGAATTGATACTTTCATCCGGATGTACGTTAACATCCTCTGCTTCAAGCCCAGGAACGTATACCCTAGTGAGACCTTTGGCATGAGCTTCGGTTATTATGGTGTTGACCTTTTGTTGGTAGTTCTGATTGCTAATATTCGCAGTTATCATGTTATACTAGATGATAGGTACGTCGATTAGTTTTAGGACACCAGGATGAGACGCTAAGCGATACATACATTATCTCGAGCCGCCCTCTCTAGAAGGCTGGGGGTCACAGCGGCACCAGGAGCGGGCAGATGCTCCCCGATGTAGAAACCGGGTGCTGTCTCTGTTCCCGCTGCCATCTTGTCGTTTGTCTGTTCTTCGATCGCCTCAGAATCCAACGAAATGGCTCGTCGAGTCCGTTTAAGTGGCGGCGGCGAGGCTGTCTCTGCAGCTTCCTAACGCTTCATGTTGACAGATAACCACCGGCGGCCAGGGTATAACAAAGTCGTCTCTTCCACAGATTGAGTAAGGAGCTGACCATTTGAGGTCTTGAGGTTGTGAGGTCGTGGGCCCAGAACAGTTGGGATTTTGTGGTAGGGTTTGGAAGACGTCGAAATTCTATCAGGACGACCAAGACTGTCAAACAGCAAACGGGCAACACGAAGGAAAAAAATGCAACACTCCACAGAACCCTCCCTAACCATAAAATTTTGGGTATCATGCCCACCATAACCGCAGAAGTAGACACCCTCACATCCTTGAGGCAACAATAACAATAATGATAATATTAAATTGGCCGCAGTTACCATCTACAGGGACACAATCGCTTATGACCGGCCAATATATGTACATTTATGTGTGCCTTCTCATAGGCACTCTCGATAGTGCATTGGTTCGCTGTTCCAAGTGGGCGCGATATGCCTCGTCGACAGCTTTGACATGTCCTGAGAGTGTACGTAGCAATTCACACCACTCAAAAGAAATGATTCTGAACTCATTATAAATAACTCTCTTCAGAGGCAAGCGAATATTTTTGGACAAGTGGCAGCCTATCTGGATACTTCCTTTTATCCAAATCCGGATGGTGCTCAGTTTCCCATAGCCTCTTGTCTCTATAATTCCGTATATCATTCCTGGGTTCTAGAAAGAACCCGTATATTACCATTATCGCTTGTCGGATTCAGTCCGGTTGCGCGGTATTGATCAAGACTTCGTTGCCAAACAGATCTGTCTTATGCCATACCCATTTGAATATGGCATCGTATCCCATGAGATCTTGCTGGAAGAAGTATATAAGGCCGTCCGTGAAATCGCACATATTATAACGTTCCTTGCGCCGCTGCTTGTTTCCGTTACCAGGGACCGGAAGGTCCATGTTGCTTTGACTTATGTAGTAA
Organism: Drechslerella coelobrocha; assembly: GCA_036971555.1. Classification (NCBI taxonomy): domain Eukaryota; kingdom Fungi; phylum Ascomycota; class Orbiliomycetes; order Orbiliales; family Orbiliaceae; genus Drechslerella; species Drechslerella coelobrocha. The sequence goes on from JAJTUH010000003.1 coordinate 1,448,544, forward strand.
GGCACCGCCAGCCCAATGCTGCTTGGGATATTCGAATTCTTATTATCATTGTCCAGGGTTTTAACTGCGGACGTATCAAGGGTGGGGTCCGCAGGGGAATGCGCGCCGCTGGCCATGGGAGATCCCAGCCATGACCTTGCTTCTTGTGGTACTTTTGGCTTACACCTCAAGAGTTCCTCCACTTAGCTCAGTCTACAGATAGAGCATGGATCCCGCGATTTCTCCACGGTCCCTATCGGCATATCGAAAGTAGGGCGAGGCCGAACCACTAACGTGAGTCAATCCAACCATGTTCTTTCACTCTTTCTCACAACATTTTACGCATGGATGTATTACCACCCTATCTGTCCTTGCAATCTTGTATTCACTTAGTTTCACTGTTTTTAATGCTACCTTTACATAATTGCATATCTCAGTTGCAGCCTCATCGGCCTCGTGTCGTCAAAACAACACACCCGCTCCAAAAATGCAACGATTTGATTCATCTTGAGATAACTCCAATCTCTGGAATTCTTTCGTGGGAATTCCCCTTTCAACCAAGCTGGATAATGAGCTAGCTGTTACGGCTAGCTAGCCAATTCGGGGAGGTGCAGAAATGTAAATCGAATTATCGATTATCGATAATTATCATGGACGTCCGTTGACTCATACCGGATGCCGGATGGGGAGGCCGTTAGTGTCGGGGACGCTGACCCTGCGAGAAAGGCCGTCTGCACCCATATGGTACAACAGGGTTTGGCACAAAAAAGACGCCATGACCCAAAATTCAAGACAACCAAGTTGTCAAAGGATTCCAAAAATTGAGCCAAAACCTCGCACTTCGCCAGCCTTTTCTCTGTATGCACAAGCCCTTCAGCTATCCCAGCGCACCCCATGCCTCGCATGCACATCATTTGTCTAACCCCTTCACGTCAGGGCTCACAAACCTCCCGTTCTAAGCCTTAAGCATACTCAAAAACCACCACGGCACACCGCCTGACTCCTGCTTTTGTCTAATCTCAAATACCCGTTCCTCGCGACGATGAATCGAACAGCTCAAAAGCATCAATACCGTAGTCATAACCAACAACCATGCACTAATCGGGGCGGCTAATTCGCAGAGTCGCTGCACCCATCCACTCTTGCTCCAACAGGAACTTCGCAAATTCGGTATTATCTCAAGAACGGACGGTTTCTCCCACAGGGGCGAGCACATAGCTCTCACCGACATAACTATACCTCAATCCTCGTCTTTTTAGGGAACAAGGAAAGAGGACCCACCGAAGTGGACATCGCGGCGCCATCAACACAAGGTTCTTTCGAAGCATCCTTCATATTCTGTCCCTGGGTCAAAGGAATAGCAGGTGCGACAACAGCAAAGTAGCAAAGCGTCCTCAAAATTATGGTTATCGCAAGGTCGGCCAAGATGACGATATTGTGCAATTTCCTGTGAATATCCGCGGTGTAGAATGGGCAAGGTCTCAGAACAGCTGGTTGGACCTGCAAAACATGCGCGAACGTTGGTAATCGATTTCGAGGCAGCTGTCAGAATTACAATCGGATGAGGTGTAGAGTTTCCTGACAGGAGTTGTCTAATGAAGGTTGCACAGGCCGGTACAGTCTCAAGTGACTTGGTTGCCAAAAAAGAGCGAAGGAGCTGTGGACCACAAGGCATCCTTATGGATGCAAGAAGAAGATGGAGTGTTCTCGCCCACCACTTATCCTATAGCCATAGTCATTTAGCCGCCATCATATTATCGAGGGTGTACCTTCACCGCCAAGAAGCCTCAATTGCGACGAGCGCCTACTCTATCCCTAACAACGCGGCCAGGCCCGCCATCATTTCATATCTCAACAGGAAACCGACGTCGTATTTACCAGTCAGCACGATGCCAAGAACTCCATTGAATCCCTTCAGCCTCAATCCCCACTCGAACCCTAGGCCATCGCGACGACACTGAAATAAACTTGAGCTGCAACTTCCAAATCACCATCAACCTCGCTTAGGGACCAAACTGAGCTTGAGACCACCGTCTGTGTGTAGCGTTGCTCCTCTCGTACGTCTTCTCAGTTTTCACGAAACCCATTCTTTCGAATGAACACGTGAGCGGTGAAAGCACGTAGCACAAAAACCGCAAAAATAGGCCTCGCCGGCCTGGAATTCTTTTGAAAATGTCTGATAAGGCACGCTCTCTTGCCATACTTGTAGCGCTTTCACCTGCTACAGTGGCTCAAGATTAGTATGTCATACTCCAAGAATGCTTCCATTGGAGGAAGCCGCGTGGCTTAAATTGCGCGATGCAGGGGACCACGAGCCTGGTGAGCCTTCGGGAGCGGCTTCGATGGTTGAAATGGACACGAGGAAGACCCCTAGAGTTAGGGATCAGGATCACGAAGTAATCATCGTCACGGTTAGTCTGATAGGCCAATATTCGAGCACTTTTTGCCTTCTTGGTTACCACGTTATCACAATGCCTTTCCGGAGTGGGACCACATATGCCAGTATGTGAATATCAACATGGGTGCCATCAGTATTGAGCCGGCCGCAAGCCCCCCTTAAGGGACGAGCAGGATGTAAGAACTCGCCAGCCGTCAGGAATTGAATATAGGGGTATAATCTGGCCGATATTCTCAACCTGTGTTTAACAGCTGTTTCCGGCGTAGACTCTCCCGGTATTATGTAACCCCCAGTGTAGGGATAGCAGAACCCCATGCGATTGTATGTAGGCACGTAGCACTCTGGGCAGTGATAAACGATAGAACCAATAAAAGATGCAACGAGACCTTGGTCAAACTGCCGTTCGGATACATCAGTCTCCCAAGAGATCTACCCTGTGCTTTCGCAGAATCAAGATAGATCCCGATCTTTCCAAGACCATCTTCCTCGATATATAGCCGTACGCTGCGAGAAGACATCGAACCAGAATTCTCTCCACTCTCGCCCACTGAATTTCAGGCAGAAGAGGACTTTGGGCTTGCATAACATAGGACGTAAATTGCCGATTGACTTGATGCTTAGGGTTAAGTTCCAGAGGTTCATTCCACCTCGCTGTATTACAAGACAAGGTGCTTTCCAGCCTTCAAACACCACGCCAGCTACCCGAGCTCCCATTGGTCCATGCTACGAGGCCGGGTCTGCGAGCAGCCTTTATGGGTCGTTGGCCTTCGGACTAAACCCCCGCGAACCGTGTGGAGGAGCTCTAACGCAATAGCTGTTTTGTGATGGTGGTATCGAATCCCTAGCTCACACGTAGGTGTACGTTTGGTCCGCAAAGTTAAAGATAACCGGAAACTGACAGGATAAGTTCATCTTGGTCACGGAGGCAGGTCCTGTAATGAGAAGAGTCCATATCAGTTCATGACAAACTAGTGAAGGCCCAACAAAGGAGGGTATGCAGAATGGTTGTGTTCGACGCGGTCGAGGGGCAATAGTTGCTGAAGATATGTCAAGCAGATGGCATGTTGAAGTAGGAACAGAAAGGCGACAAATCGCTGCCATGAAAGTTTCCTTCAAGACGAGATAACAAAGGCCCAGACCGAAAGTTTGAGGCAAGCAAATGAGTATTGTTCTAATAGAAAGGTGTGATGTTGGATGGAGGAAGGGGAAATTGCCCTTCTCCTTTAACGGGTGATATTTAGTGTTGCAATTTCCTAAGGTACCAGCAGCGAAATACCACACATGCAACACGATGTTTGCCTAGTGATACACCTACACGCAAAGCACTGGCCACCCTTGCATTTGCTAATTAGAATCACAAATAAATATGTAAATGAACACCTGAATTTGGGTCAACCGGATACACACTCGGATGGCGCTCACTGTAAAGCAGCTCCATAGCAAGCCCACTATGATATACTAACTAGTACATCCATAGGCACACATTGTCGTGAACACTGAACCGGGGAAAGCTATCATAGGCCAAGATGCAGCCAAGTGCTCGCCAAGCAGAAGACCCTCAGTCAAAATACTATCGCCAAGGGGCCACCAGACGCCGAGGGAGGTTATTTGAGCAGGTTTCCAGAGTCGCAACAGCTCGCATGTACTCTCATGTGCACGCCATATTATAGTGGTCAGAAATTTTCGTGAATTGCACGCATGTGTACTTAGATTCCAAGCGGGGTACCTATATGGATAGAGGTTCAGTATGTCTAGTCTTTCCTATATAAGTTGTCAAGGGAAACAAGCAGTTCTCAATAGGGACGTTGGACGGAAGCGTAGGAAATTCATCCTCCATTGACTCTTCTTCAGTTAGCTGGGCATCTAAAATGACACAACTTTTTGTTCTTAAAGCGGCTGCTACACTTTGCTATGCTGCTAAAGTGGCAGCAGACGGAACTGGCCTCATCGGATGGGGTAAAACCATGTACGATCCGACTTGCGCTTTCGCATGTCGAGGTGTCATCGCAAAGTGCACTTTGCTGTGCACTCCAAGAGATACTGGTGCAAACCATGGCACTCATCATAACCCCGTAGCCACGCCTCCAGATTGTTTTACTAGCGACAATGCTTTCATGCGTACCATGGCCCTTTGTATTAACACTTATTGCCCGGGCAATGGTGCCCCACCGCTCAGCCAGGTTGAGGATTATTGGTATTCGCACCTTGGTACTGGAAGCGTTGGTAACTATCAATACGTCCCGACGATATCATACATCGAAGCATTACTTGCCGCTCGTGAAGACGAAAAGAACGGTATCTCAGTTGCTAGCGGCACTACTTCGGGTAATAGTGGGCATGAACACCAACGGCTTCGAGGTCGCAACGGAGAGACAAAGGATCGCATGAAAGCTAGAGCAGAACCGACCCATTCTTTTCTACCCAACTACTCTCCCCTACCTACAATCAGAGCAAAACAGCCTCTGAATGTAACCAGTGTCATCGATGCTGCAGACTGGCAGCTTCAGTATAATGGTATGAAAAATTTCGAAGTCAACGAAAACGGACATTCTACATATGCGTATGTTGATAGCCTATTAATATTCCCGTGAGAGATACTGATATACACTAACCTAGCAATTTGGGTGCAGAATCGTGTTGATGTTGGTTGCGCTTGTTCTCCCGATAATACTTTCGGTCCTGCGATTTGTTTCTCGACTCTTGAAAGGCAAAGCAGCGGCATATCTCAACTCCATCTTCCACTATCCAGCGCTCTGGGGCACCAAAAATAGAACTCCAGTGGCAATTCCTATTGGCGGTGGAATCGTTCCCACCCGAGGTCAGGCAGCGTACATCATTGTGCTAAGCCTCCTCAACATCATTTTCCTAGCTGCACCGTACACAACCATATACCCACAATCAATCTTTGGGTCTTGGAAAGAACAATCCCTCAGTGTTATCGGATGTCGTGCCGGCGTCCTAGCCCTTGGGAACATGGTAGCCATGTTTGTGTTTTCGTCTCGCAACAACGTGCTCCTCTACATTACAACTTGGAGCCAAGATACCTTTCTATTGCTGCATCGCTGGTTAGGTTACTGGACCATCATACAAACCGTCTTACATTCAGTTCTGCTACTTGCTTACTACAAAAAATACGGCGACTATGCTGCAGAACTTATACTGCCGTACTGGATCTGGGGGATCGTAGGAACAGTGGCCGCTGTAGCGATATGGCCATTTTCACTCCTTGTGGTTCGACAAAAGGCCTACGAATTGTTCCTTGCCTCGCACATACTCCTCGTTGTTCTATTTATAGTCGGGTTCTACTATCATATATGGTACCTCTTCGAGTATAGATGGGGTTATGAGATCTGGGCCTTTATCGCCATAGCTATCTGGGCCACGGATCGAATTTGGCGCGTTGCGCGAATGTTCTACCATGGCTGGCGAACTGCGAAGGTTGCCACTATCGCAGGCTCTAATGGCGAATATCTTCGCATTGATATCGAAGGCGTACAAGTTGGTGGTGTAGTATACCTGTGCTTTCCCACTCTCGGTTGGGCATTCTGGCAGACTCACCCATTTTCTGTAGCCTCATCCTTTGCTACTTCCAGTACAACAGATAATGGTAAAAATACGCAACTACGAGAAAGCTGTTTAGAGAAAGGCAATGATACGGAGATTGCCGTTGCAACTACGGATCCAGATAACGCTTTGGATGTAAAACCTTCAACTAGTTACAACAATATCACTCAGCGAGCGACATTCATAGTCCGGACGCGAAAGGGTGTTACCGCACAACTACTCTCACGTATAGAGTCATCCGCAAGCAATGAAATTCACCTCCCCGTATTGCTTGAAGGCTCCTATCCCTCAAACTCAGTTGCACAGCTAGCCCACTGTTCTACAGTACTTTGCATAGCGGGGGGTGTCGGCATTACGGCGGTCCTACCGTGCTTGCGAGCCTTCAATGCACCTCGCCAGGGCCGACTCTTCTGGAGCATGAGGAATCCTAGCCTTGCAGATGCACTTGCGACAGAGATATCCAACATACCTAGAAGTATACATTTGGAAATAACGGTGGGGAGGCGATTGGACATCGCAGGGATTCTCCGGAGCGAATTATCGGGCCAAGATAGCCATGGCCTGGTTGGAATTGTCGTTTGCGGGCCTGCTGGGCTCGCTGATGAAGTCCGACATCAGGCGACTGAGATGGCCCGGAGTGGGGGTGCAAGGGCGCCCTTCGTACTTGTGGATGAGGCGTTCAGTTGGTGACCTAACACTCTAAGCTTTTAGCCTATGCTAGCTAGGCAAGGTTATGCATGCATAAACAGAATATCGCTTGAAGGCAGTTGCAGAGTATCTTATGTGCATTACACTAGCTTAACCATAACTCAAATACGCACCGAAGATTTGTGCGCGTGCGCGCGTAGCTTTTAAGTATTTCCAAGCTGTGAACTAGTGCTGCAACCCATGCTGAAAAAAAAGGAATGAAAGAATGAAAGAAGAAAATACCAAAATCCCACGGCTCTCTTTTTCTAAACGCTTGTTAGTCCTAGGTTTCCCTGATGTATTTGTGAATTTTACCATGGGAAATATTTATCGTGTTAGCGGCTACTCTTAAGTGCCGGCCAAGTACGGCGGTCTGGCTAACAAGCCGAAGTCGCTGGGCTCAAGCAGTCAGCATAGAATTAACATGAACTCAGACATTACTTAGACATGAGAAATATTAAATACGAGATCGAGGACATTATATGAGAAAGCATATTTAAATGTTGGGTCCGTGTCTGAGTGCTGTATCCATGGCTGTTTAGATCGTAACGTCTTACAGTCGCGCTACATCATACGCCGCTGTCGAGTGCGTAATATGGTAGATTAGAGAAGAGTCCTTCATTTTAACCTTGACGAATGGCGCTACATCCAAATTGTCATTTTTTACGGTAGCCTTCACAGCGTCCCCGACACTACTTTCACCCACAGAGCTAGAGAGCAGTGTCCCCGGAGTTACTTCGCCTTCAGAAATCGAAATCCCGCCGAAGTATTTCCCTATTTGAAAATCTCCATGCATGTCGGATCCCGTTAATGCGCAAATGTCTGATCGCTCGAACCAATTATGCAATCCAGTCTTCCCACTATCAGTCCAATATGGTCAATACTCAATGCCGAATATCTACCCGCTTCGCCCCTTGCTTAGCCGGTATGCACACAAACGCAAATGCATGCAGGGGCGGCCGGCCTTACCAGAGTAAAGTACACAAGCTCGAAGGGCCAGATTACACATATCTGCATATACGAATATCCGCTCGAAACCAGGGATGGCTATATCGCCTAAGAAACCAAAATATAATTCTCCATGTGCTAGACCGCGATCGTCCAACCCCTTCCTTTTTTATTTACCGATGTATCGATCGCTATCCATACTCCCTATACCAGGATCTAAAGATTAGGCGCCCGGGACGTCGCTGCAGTACTAGTATACTGCAGTATATGGAAAGTTAGTTGGGAAACAATATTGCTGCCAGTTCCGGAAAGGGCTGGTGGACTAGGAAGCTCCACGTAGTCAATATGTTTCTGCGCCTGATATCAAATCGATGCTTTACCAATTTCCAAGTACAAGCTACGAAGCGTACGCTGGTAGGTAGCAGCCGCACAGTCTACAAGTTCTGCACGCCATATGCATAACTCATAGCCCGGATACCGGATAGAGCATTGTATATCCTTTACGAAATGGACTATGGGTGCAGTAGTGCGTCAAGTAAAGATGCTGTAGCATCGATAGTTAACTAGCTAATACACAGTTTTAGACAACCCACTCTATTTACAACTAATATATTCAACTTTAAAATATATTTATCTTCTAGCGCTATATCTGAAGACGAGGATGGACAATAGTATCGACCCCAGACACTGCCTTAAGATCTTTTTACTAATAGGAAAACTTTATCCTAAAGATCATCAAGCTATCCGACCCATAGCTATGGGGTAAATTCGGAATCCGGAATCATATTCCTCCATAAGCTCCTATCCAGTTAGCGCACTGCAGTAGCTATAGTGCAATGCAGTAGTGTACACCACCAAAAGCCCGGCGGCAGATAGGGTGGCCGGCAGCTGGGACGTTATAAACACCCTTAAAAAATCCCAGCCCCATATCTTTGGTTCAAAAGTGATCCAGCCCCGCAGGACCCTGGCTATAATTCATATTTAATATAGACCTATATCGATCGAGCCCTGGCTTACGCGAGTTTAAACGAATATTGCCAAGCATATCACCAGTTCCTGAGCGTCGAGGTGGCCAGGTAATCTTATCTTGAAGTCTTTCAAACTGTGGCTGGTAGCCGCGTGTGCACTCGGACATATATATACACATGGCTGAGGAAACATAGCGTCTAGCTTAGACAGTTGATGGTCTTGATAACACGTGTGTCGAAGAAATAATCGAGCAAAAGGACACCCGAATGCCGCCCACGTTAGCGTTACACAAAGCAAATATTGGCGCTCACTGGAGCATAGATCTTAGAAACGAGAGGAACTTGTATTCTACTGTTTGATGCTCTTGGCGACTCAAAATATTCAAACTTTAGCTAATGGTTCTTTGTTTTGTGATATCCATATTTTTTCGGCTACTTTCCTAAGACGCGACGTGAGCCCTGGGGGCATACCAGGGCCCGGGGGAGGGAGCATGACGTTGCAGTGGAGATGTTATCTGTTGAAGGCCTGGCTGGGATGCGGCTGATGTCATGGGTATACGATATTAACTTTCCAGTGTTGGAGGAGGAACTCGGCGTTGGGTTTGGCTGAGCTGAGTTCAGAGGTTATACCTTACGGCGCTCTGCACATCGCGAATACGAAGTCTGGAGAATACCCAATATCATACAAAATATATCTGGATGGGGCTGCCTGGAATGGAGGTGAGCACAAGATCTCGAGAAAGCTTGGAGACTAACCCTGGAAGGTCTGGTGTTGTGGACCCCTCAAGGATGAGCCCCTCCTTAACAACAAAACTAGGAGCACGAAGGCAAAGTGCATCCTCGATATCCTGCTTCTACGAGTTCCTATAGGACGAGAGCAACGAGGCTAGAATCGCGATATCGATTTCTTCCTTGTCACATTCTTTGCATTACGCTGAACCGTTCTGTCGGTGTCGCTCAAGTCATATGACTTCGCCCTCCGCCGTTGCTGATTGCTTCCCCATAGGTAAACCGATAATATATGAGGGATATGAGGGATATACTTTACGTTCCATGGAAAATCTATCACATCAAGCTACGAAAGCTAGTTCCAGCCTCTGTCATGATGCCGGCTGAGTCGCTGGGATTTGTCAAAAAAAAAAATATTAAAATTTTGACGTTACACACTTCTGCGCACAGTTGACCCTCGGGGATACAAACGGATAGGTTCGGGCTTATTTATATTTTGCCCATGTGATGAACTTCGCACTTTATGCAGGTCAGAACGACAAGACGGGCGCACGGCCTGTTAACGATCAAAGTGGGTCCCCTTCGGATGCAAATATGGCGCTTACATGCCGTCGTCAATTTATTTCTGATACCTCATGCAAGCTGCAAGCTGCAAGCTGCTGCACACACGTGCTGGGCCGGCCACTGGGAAACAATGGACTCGTATTTTGCCTGGTCGCATGAAGTTTGCTGGAAATCGTGAAATCCGACTTGTTCTCCACCGTCACAGTCTAGTAGGTTTGCTAGTTAGGCTGTCACAGGTTTCAGAGCGACGATGTCTCATGCGGGAAGAATTTGGCAGGAGATCTGATACAGTCGCCGGGTCGGTGGGCCATCTTTTGTTCTTGCAAGCGTTCGATCTTTTGAACAAACAAAAACCCGTACTTTAGCCAATTTCCCACCGCTCGATCGCAAATCCGGAGGCTAGGACCGGCGGCGAGCTCCTGTTCGTGGACTAGATTTAAGTTAGTCGAGGGGCACAGAATAGGAGGCCGGTTATAAGGTAAGTCTCTTCCGATCTTGATGTGATTTTCGTTGGCTTACCTTTTCTTGACGGGCAAATCTTCGCCTTCGACAGGTCTGGTTGGCCCAGTTATTTCGCTGATTCGAGCTGAGCAACCTCCTTTGGAGGGGAGAAGAATGTCTTGGCTGATTTGTGCCTGAGCAATGATAGCCAATCATTCACTGCCCTACGCGCCTTGACCCCAGTCCCTAAAACGCGGGAGTCTGGTAACTAGACCGGGACAGGCCAAGTTCCATCTTTGGCTTGAACATGGGGTGCTTTGTTGAATAGACCCCGCTTTCCTTTGCGCCCGCCACATACTCGTTCAGTGTCGCCCCGAAGTCGCACCGTGGACGCCGGACGGTGATAGCCACTGCATTCTTTTTTTTGACAAAAATAAGTAATACACGGCAAAGACTGGCTCTAACGGTAAGGTATTGATGTCTTTAAGTCTCCTATTAGCACAGTCGGGATGTGAGCCGGTTATTAGAGACTCCTTTGAGGTTACATATCCGGTAGCCTGCGAATAAGCAGAAAAGGCTTCGTACGTACCAGTCCAACCATCGTACAATCTCGGCACGCTGGAATTTATATCACGACATTTCACGGCATTTTTAATCTTATTTCTACATCAAACTCCCCGTGTAATTGATTAGACACAGGATAACTGGTTATCTTTAAGACAATCACAAAGATGTCGCGACTAGGGCTTGGGATTCAGGGGATGTTCTAGCAGTCGCAGTCGTCGGTCTGCTTCAGGATCCTAGAATGCCATCGAGCATTCTTCCCCCAAACCGTCGAGATGAAAACGCCACTACCAATGGCTTTCGAAATACGACACAGCGTTTATGCATCTCCCTTCGGTCGCCCTTTTCGAAGCGGTCGTAGAATAATCGCAATGCCTTTAGCTTGCAAATACGCGCCGTTTGTGCATCTTGCAACCGTGCAATTGGAGCATCGTCCTGCAGGTCCAAGCCGAAGGAGTGGGCCAAACTTGGAACCGAAATCCAGAGTCGGGCGGACCACACAAGGCCGTTACCTCGAGTTGAGTACCGGACTAATGCGGCTTGCTGTTGATTTGACCTGGTCCAATGTACAATCAACCAGCTCTTATCCGGGCTTCTGGTCAGGCAATTTATTTTCTTTTAAAAAAAGAAATCCGAGTGTTGGGTCGTGAGAGTTGGAAAAAAAATTTAGACTATGTACGGGCCGAGCAGATTGGTGGTGGCCCCATGTCACTAACAATTAAAAAAGCAAAGCGCACTAGCGAAGGCAAGCAAGCCCCCGCCCATCAGAACAGAACTCTTCGGACAGTGAACGAACGGCGGCGTGCATATGCACAGAAGGGCGAGAAATTTTGGAAGATGGAATAGGACTGGACATGGCATCAAGACATTTATTATCTGGAGCTGCCCCCATCTGCCTCCTGCTTTTCAATATGGTTCCTGTACCTGGGTTTTGCAGCCTCCCACCACGTTTTGTCGCCATCTGAAAAAAAGAGACTCCACCGGACCGCTTTTGAATCTGCTTATAGCAGTTGCCGTAGGTAGCGTTGCACCCCAGGGACACAGTCAACTAGCCGCCGTCATTCAAAATTCATATTTATAATAATACCTTCGCCCTGTTTCCTGTCGCCTCTTCCATTGCACATCGATCTCCCGACTTGGATACCCGGTCTTGGTGGACACTAAAAGGACGAATTCTCTTGCCATTTCCGTTCGGCCATCGTTCTCAGTAGACGGTCTCGTGGTAAAATTCTGGACAGAACCCATATCCATCCCAATTTGCGTACCTTGCCGTATCAAGATTTTGCGCAGGTGGATATTCGTACGTGCTTCGACGCCTTGTCCAGGACCCCCGCAAACACAAACATTGAAGGTACAGGGCAAACAATCGGACGCAGGAGAATATTTAAAAAGCCACCGGGTCAGACCGCGGATACCATTTTTATCACACCTAACCTGCATAGAGGTGGCTGTTGGACGAACAGTTAGCTGCATAAGTTCAGCCGTTGTAAGAATTCGAGTCCACCCTCAACCATTGGTTGGTGCAGCGCTGACGTACCGAACAACCATTTTGCAGGGATTATTTAGGTGCGCTCACTGCCATTTCGCCTCGATTGCCTCGGACCAACAGCAGCACTGGAACTCTGGATCGGCTGGCCGTGAATTCCCCTCGATTTGTGGAAACAAGCATCCTTGGATGTCCCGAGAAAGTTGGTTCGTCGCCTTTTTGACATAGCCGTTCTTTTTTAAGAACTCGTGTCCTCCCGTCGCCTCTCCTCTGAAAAAGTTGACTCGAAGTCCATAAACAAATTATGGCTCATGTGCTAACACTGCTCTAACACCAGACCAAAAAGCCTAGCAGCCTTAAGCTAGAGAATGAAACAGGATCTTTCATTATATAGTTCGATATCGCCGCCCGTCTCTTATCCTTCCACGAAATCTCGAGGGACGAACAATACTGCGACGGATATCGAACCGGGAACGATGGAGAAGGACAGGCCGCTGATGAACTTGGGACCATGCACCAGCACGGGCTCGCTGTTCATATTCGCACAAGGTTCCTCGATAGCCTGTGTGAGGCACGACTCACTTCAGCTTGAGCGGCGATTCGAAGCCCACAACGCCGAAATAACTATAATCGCGGCCGATACAACGAACGAAAGCGGAGATGGACAGGTGATAAGTCTGGACGCCTCGAAGGAGGCCGTCGTTTGGGATTCTGCGTCGGGCGAGGAAATCTCGAGGTTCACGGCGTATGAAGAAATCAAAGTGGCGACGTTCCTTCGAAATGGGACAATTGCGCTGGGTATAAACCACAACACAACGCTTTAATTTTAATCCGATGCGGCATTGCGAGATAGCTAACAAAAACAAAACCCGCAACAGGCGATAACATGGGCAACATCATCTTGTTCGATCCCGTAAGATCGGAAGCCGTCTCCTGCAGAACATTTCAGATTCCTATCTGCGCTCTGGCGCCGTCGGCAGACTCAAAGTTCTTCGCGATTGGGTGCGTATATATTTATAGCATGAACCTGTCTCCACCCTGGATCCCGGCGCTAATTTGAAAACCGAAATGTGATAGTTACCAAAACGGCACAGTCATCATTGCTACTCTTATGCCAACATTCGTAATTCACCACACTCTCGCCAGTGGGTCAGCTTCGGCATTTCCGGTCACCGTTTTGGCCTGGCATGGCTCCTCCTCTAGACAAAAGTCTGATATGCTGGCAACCCAGACGAACGACGGTGACTTGAAAGTTTGGAGCATTGCAAAGCCAATTGATGGCGGAGAAGCCGCGAGGGTGGTGCGTGTCTTGAAAAAGCCAGATGCATATCCTAGCAGGAGAAATTGGATGTCCTGGTCTAGAAATGGTCGCATCCTGCAATACTCCGACTACGATACATCTATATGGGACGTCAGGACTAAAAAGGTGACCTGGGAAGCCGTCATGAGCAAAGCAAACGTCTTAGCTCTAACCGTCTACGGACCAAAAGGCCTCATGTTCACCATCGACAGGCAACAGAACGTGCAGCAGTACAACCTCTACCCACCTCAAATGATGGCGAATATGCAACATTTGCCTACAAATGCCCCGCCATCGCCTCCAAACTCCGTGTCTCATGATCACTCCAGGCCCGGGAGCAACCGCGCTACGGAGGCGGAGAGAATGGACAACCAGAAACCGACAACGATGGAGAGATCGGATAGCAAAGCTTCTAAATATTCCCAGGAAGCTGGCGCTAGAGCGATTGCTGCTATCAAACGCGATGAGACGAGGACCCCGCTAGGTCAAATCGCACATGAACTCGAAATGTTGGAAGAGATGGAAAAGTCGCATTTGAAAGCGGCGGGCCTATCTAGATCGGACTCGGTGCAGTCTAATGGTACCGGACACCACAAGACCGCATCCGTTGCTTCCTCAATCAAGTCATACAATTCGGGCACAGGCGCAAGCGACACGACGTCCCTAGCGTCGCCTCGCGGATTTGAAGATTTAGCCACACCTAGACGCTTCCATCCTCTTTCACAAGAAATTGGAATGTCCCCAATTACTCCTAAAGCACCAGCAAACGCCTTGCAGCCGGTACCATATGCACAGCATAATGTGAACGGCGAACCTCTGCCCACACCAGGCCTGCCACCCACGAATGGCGAGTTTTATGATGAACAGCTACACCTAGTTCCTCCGGCTGGTCAACTGGAGCTATTCCCCAACTTGAAGGACAAGCTTGGAACAATTGCTTACAAGACGCCGACGAGCATGGATCGCCCAAAATACGATGACGAACGGAGAAAAGAAATGTTCTCGTCCGTTTTTGGATTTGAGGGTGACGCCGAAGCTCTCATTAGGGAAGAAAGTAAGTGCACTATAGAGTTCGATTAAATTTGTGAATATATGCTCACCAGCTTGAACAGTCGCCCAGCATCCAGCACGGTCTCTCCAATCGTTAATACTGAGGCTCTGGCTCCACGACCTCGACGCCAACGCCCTCAATGTGCTCATGGGATCGGATACGCTTGTTCCAAGCGACTGGCTATTCATCTCGCTATCGGCGATGGGTGGCCAAAAATCGTGGCAACAAACCGTACGAATCTTCATCATGAGACTCATCCAGAAGGGTGATATCCATAACGCCGTGATGTGCTTCCTGATGATCGGCGAAAGAGATCAAGCCATCGAGCACTATGTCAGCAACAAGAAGTATATGGAAGCTGTTCTATTGACGGCATTGTTCTACAAAGAGTGGAGGCGATTGTCTGCTCTGGTCAGAAAATGGGGAGAACACGCTGCAGAGAACGGGGAGGGTGGATTGGCTATGAGGTGTTTCGCTATTACGGAGAGTACCCCGGATTCGGTATCGGTAAATGGACCGGCCGGTGGGCATTCTAGAAAGTCCTCTTTCTCCGGTAGCAGCCTTAAATCCCCAGCATCACCGCAAAAGGCCCAGAGCGTCTTGCAGAAGCCAGAGCGTCCAACGTCTCCCAGAGTTGGGTCGTCTGTCCGTACCACTGCAGCACGTCTCTTTGGATTTGGGGACAAAGACAAGGACAAGGACAAGGTCAGGCATGTTCCCGAAGCAAATATAATGGACATGCCATGGAATCGACCTTTGGATGAGCAGCGTTCTCAACCTCACAAACCGGCTCCGGAAGGCCTCCCAAGGGCTCCGGATGAGCTTCTGGACAAGAAAGAAATGATAATTTCTGGTCCTATCAATACTACACCTGTCGACGGCAGAATTGGTACCCCAGCTCTTCAGCGTGTTACAAGCCCAGGTTTTGCACCTCCCGGACGCATCAACAGCCCTGCCATTTCTCTCAACAGCGCGGCCCTTCCCCCCCCTACTATTTCTCCAAAGCCTCCTCTGCCACCCTTGCCGGTTGACCGAACGGCGAGCCCGAGACCAGGCCTTTCTGCTGGCCTAGTACCTCAACGAATAGAAAGCCCTGGTCCCGAGCGCATGACTAGTCCCAGTCCTGCACCATCTATGGCCGTGTCGAATTTTCCACCATCTAGAATCGCGAGTCCATCTCAGGATGGTGGCTTGGGTGCTCCTCAAAGAACTGGAAGCGCGCTTTCTCAGCGAAAGCCGCCTGGTCTCCACATCCAACTCTCTTCCTTCCACGATGTTCTTGCCTCGGAACCTAGCCCCGAGCTAACTCGGAATCATCCTAAGGGATCAGGACATCAAACTAAACAGTCTGTCAGCAAGCTGAATGAGGTTGATGTCCCGTCTGATAAGGATAGGATGCCCCCACCGCCAGTGAGGAAAGCCTCGATTTCGCACTCCAGGCCTCTACAGAAATCAAATTCAAGTGGTAGCAGCCATCGATACGACGATTCACCTGAGGAAGACTACGACGCTAGATCCCGCAGCACCGCGCAGGCAGCTAAGAAGGGCAACGCCAGGAATGGGAATAATGGCCGAACTCACCGTCGACACGAATCGGAAAGAGATCAAAGCTACGCTGAAGATTCGTATGAAGACGACTCCGCACAGGAGGAAGCTGAGAGAAACCTTGAAGCTAGGCGCCGCAGCCTTGAGAGGCTTGAGAAGGAGATGGAAAATGTCAGACTTCAAAGAGCTAGAAGCATCAGCCGCCAACGTGGCTCCGACGATATGTCTCGAGCGGGCGGGCGACGGCCCAGGTCGCCGGAACAGCCCAACCGGGGTCCAGTACGTGCGGGCCCAGGGCGGCAGCGACCACCCGTGGATGCAACTACTACGGAAGAAGAGTACAGCGATGTGGATGACAAACGGTATCCAAGGAAGAATTACAATGGCTACGATACTTCTGAGGTCTCCGAAGTCTCCGAAGTGGAGGATAGATATCCAGCCCCAGTTTCAAGAGTTGCTACTAGAACCCCAGCCAACCGAGCGCCCTCGAGGACTCAGAACAGGACTCCCCGAGTTGCCTCCAGAAACGGGCATCGTGCTCCACCTGGTAGAGTGCCTTCTCGCAACCAGACGAGAACACCAAGGTACCGTGATGAGACCGAGGAAGAAGAAGACTATCCGCCTCGCCGGGTACAATCGCGGACGCAAAACAGAACCCCAAAGCCGCGAGCATACGAACATGAGCGGGCGATGTCTCCTCCTCAACGAGGCGCATCCCGGAACATGAACAAAACCCCTCGCCCAGCACCGGCGCGCTACGAGGAGTTCACCGAAGAGGATGAAGAGGATGAACCCCGCCCACGACGGAAAACCCCAGCACCCCGTCAACATGTGCAGGATGATTTCACCGAGTCAGAAGCCGACGATTTCCGTCCCCCACCTCGACAAGCCTCTCGCAACCAAGTTCGACCTCATCGCTACACCACCGAGACTGAATCCGAGTACGAACCCAGCCCTCAACAAATTCCACGCTCCATGAGCCGCACGGGTCCTGCACGGATGAAGACACCCTTGAACGCGAACAAGCCGCCATCCCGAGCGACCACCCCAGCTAGTGGCATCAACCACAGGCGCAAGGCCTCATTTTCCGAATCTAACCAGCCTCTTCCCTCTGGACCGGCCTCCAACATCGGCAAAGCCACCTCACCGGTTCCAGACTATGACCGCCATCAATACGACCTCCCCGCGCTAGCAGCCGCAGCCGCAAAGTCCGCTTCCCCAGCACCGAGCTCAATCCTAGATAATGACCGCAAACCATCCCACCCGCACATCCTGCGAGCGAAGCTCGGCTCCCTCCCCGCAATCCCACAGTCTCCCATGGGTCTCCCGGCTGACCTACCAACTCACCCCGCCTTTGCCGGCACCATGCGTGCAACCACCGGCCTCGCGCGGAAACCCACTGCGCAAAATAAGCAAATCGACGATATTAAGACGCAGACTATTAGCATCTACAGCAACAGCAGCGCGCTGTCATCTCCTGGGAAGCAGGCATTGAGAATGCACTCCGGCCCCGGTGGTGGCGACGATATGATCACCGTCGGCCTCGAAGGAGTGGTGATGGACGACGGCGGTGCGCCAGTAGAGACTGCCCCGCCACCAAAGGCGGGCAGGGCGACGCCGATGGGGCAAAAGATATGACTCTCCGTTTCTGCAGGGCAACTGATTCCGACGGTCTGATATAGCAAGTTTCTCTTTAAATCTTTTTTTTCTTTTATTCCATGACACCATTGTTTTAAGCCTTTTGTTGTACTGCTTTATATGTCTGCATGAATATCTCCCATCATCATCTACATTCAGAATACCTCTGCATACACGGGTTCGTTATACTCGTAATACCGTTTTTTTTTTTCTTGCTCCAATCGATCGAATTTAATATTTTGCCATTTATAACAGCGGTTTTTCTCTGCATACAAATTCAATTCTAACCACCCCCTATATTTATACTTTTATTTTTATTTTTTTTCTTTACATTTTTCTTTCTTTCTTTTTTGCTTGTCTTCTTTTAGCGTATAACATCAGACCTTAGCTTAATGTATTTCGCAAGCACGCATGCATACCCACGTTCCTCAAATACATATACCAAAATGTACATCACCAGCTTGTTGATACTATCAGAGACCGTCAGCTTCAGCCCGCCCCTGCGCACCCCAGATCACAGACACCGTCTGGTTTTCGAGACAAATTTCCATTATTATCTATTTTTATTATATATCAATTATTTAGCATGCATTATTTGTTGTTCGGTGTATCCCCGTAGTTAGACACCTGGATTGGTCCTGCTGGCCTGGCTTAATATAATCCAGTAAATTTACAACTTTTTCAAATACACATGTATCTATAGATCTATAGACGCACATATATATATATATATGGTTCACCTACCGGCACGCACGCTCTATTGGCGACACTGCTTGTAGACAAAGTAGACTTTCCCACACTTGAGGATAATTTGGAACACATGTATAATTTATAATAAACGATACTGCAATGCTAAACACCTACATGATGAGTATCCATATCCGCGAATGTACATAGCCATACGACGTAGCATCTCTCTGGCACTTCAAAACATTGGCCGCCAGAGCGCTACACGGTAGCAATGTGCCAATGCAATCAATCAACAAGGAACGCCGAAATCAACATCATAAAAGCAAGCTCTAACTCTTGGACTCCGTAAAGTTCGCCGTGCTTGCTGAAAACTACAAACGGAAAAGGATATATATATAATAAAAAAAATCAAGATAAGGGTAGCGACCCTTCACGCATGCATGTACAGTTAAAAAGGGAATTTCTCACCTCATAGTGTCCCTCCTCTCGCTCCCAACTCCGCCATCCCCAGAAACACCGATGTCTGACCTCATCCTTGCCTCCTCCTCAACGTCATACACATCGCTCATTAGGTAGTCCTCCACACCACCCAACACATTTTCCAAATCGTAACTCGATTGCTGCTGCTCTTTTAGATCTCTTTCACCACGCGTTTTACCCACCCCAGCTATCCGGCTGACCTCATACTGGCTCTCACCGCCCGGCTTCATAAACTGGCTAAAGGTGAACGGGCTCACAATTGTGGTCGGCTCGTGCATGCTCATACCTCCGTCTTCAGCATGGCTTTCATCACTCCCACGACGTTCCCGCGCACGGTGAGAAGTAAAGCTGCGAAAAGGGGTAAATTCAATGGTTTTGGGGGGGCTTGTGAATGGCCCTAGTCGGCCACCGTCCCTCGTTGGAGTGGTAGATCTTGGCTCAGTTCCTGGGCTACTCATCATCGTCTTCTCATGGTTGGCAGGTGTGAATCCACCGGTAGTGGCGGGAATGAATGCGGGCGGCAGTGGGGCAGCTGGTGTTTGGTATTGATAGCTAATAGGCGCGGCCATGTCCCTCTTGAAGCTATCTGGGATAGTAATACGGCTTGCTTGTGTGTCGGCTGCAGGTGTTCCAGGAACTAAGATAGAAGGCCTTGGTGGTTTTTGCTGCTGCTTTCGGGGCGGCAAGTCAAGGTCTTCAGAATCCGTCGAGTCATCGTCGGCAGGTTCTTCATTTTGTTGAGGGGCGTCACCAAGCTGAGGAAGAGCGGGCTGTCCAGGTGACCCGTCAATTTTCGGGTCTGCTGCCTCTGACAATGTGATATCAGGCAAAACGGGTGAGGTATCTAGGATATTTTCTGGAGGCGAAGCGGATACATGGCTAACGACAGTTTCAACAACAGCCAATGGAACAGCTACTGGCGTCGGGTTTCTCAAAGATTCTTCAATCCGGCGATAGTGGCCACTTGACATCTCAATCGTCGATTCCTCGTCATGAGAAGATGATTCTTGGGGTGGGCTCGGGGGTGCTCCCGTAGCAATAGGTTCTTGGATTGGAGCGGCAGTGGCTTCGACGGTGGCAACGTCTTTAGAAGATGCAGGGACCTCTACGATAACTTCTTGTTGTTGAGCTCTAGCGGGTGTTGGCACTTCGTCATCAGGTGGGCTAGATGGCGGCGGCGAGCTGAGCTGTGAAGAACCATTTTGCTGCTCTTCTCGCAGTTTTTCTTGGCGCAGTACGCTTGACATTTGATTCTGGGATTGCGGCTGAGTTTCGGGGATTGGTGAAATGGGATTCTGTATCATTGGGGAGACGGGAGAGCACTCCGCGATCATTTGCTGCAGCCTTGATAAAGGCGTAGCAATTTTTCTTAAGAGAGCCATTGTCAGCGAGCCTTTCGAATGACATCGTGGAACTATGATAAATACATACCTCGCGTTAATAACAGCTTTAAGCTCTTCGTTGCTGCTTGGTTGCGAGCCCGGCGGCAAACTATGTTCAATTTTAGGTGCAGTCCTCTTCGCTCGTCTCCGACCAGGTTTAAATGCGGGTTCGTTTTCCTTCAGAGATGTATCAAGCGGTAGGGGTTTGTCTGGAGCTTCCTCCTCAACAGTTTCTGGTATATTGGGGGTGCCCTGTTTAGGAGCATTCAGAAGCTGAAGCGGGCTAGGTGGTAATGGGGTTGGTAACTGCGATAGTCTAATGGGGGGCCGTGGCTCCGTATTGGGCGGTTCTGGTTTTGGTGCAGTAGAGAAGACCTGCTCAGTAGGCGCGTCCCCAGTCTCGCCAGCTTCAGTATCACCTACAGGAGGCTCACTAACAGCCCTTTGCTGTTCCGTTATTCTCGTGGGATCTTCTAGCAATTCTAAAACCGGGGCGATGGGCTGGATATTTGAAGCAATAGATGTATCCGCTTCTGCATTTGAAAGATTGTCAATAACATCAGAAACTTCGTGGGTTTGCGGCTTCTTTGATCGGCTAATGGGCTTCAGATTGCCAAATGTCCTAGTGATGATATCTTTGGATGCACTATTTCCAAGCTCGCCCCTACGTTTAACTGGTGCAGGCTTCATACTAGCTTTCCGCAATAGCGCCTCTGCTGTTGGGCTTGGTGGTGCGTGATATCGGGTAGCCTTCTTAGTGTCTACCTTTGGCAGCGACTTTTTAAGTGCTGTCGACGGAGATTGACTCCTACTAGCCCTGATTTCACTTTCATTTCGGAAGACGTTTACTATGTTATCGGTATCAAGTCTCTTGATAATCTTGTCGATTGTTTCAATATCGAAGTTAGCGACATCCTCTGCCTCTGTCTGTGCGTCTGAGGTATCGGTTTTCGATTTCGATGGTTGCTCTTGACCTTGCCGCGATTGGTTCTGGTGTGGCACACCCGAGGTTGTAACACCTCCCGAAGTTAGTTCACTTGCGGCTCCAAGTGACCCAAAAATGGGTTGCACCAGCGGCTCAACGGCACGGCTGCCTTGATTTGCAGGAGAAGTTTCCGGCACAGCAACTTCCTCCAATGGTGTGGCAGAGGTTTCGGCTACCTTTGATGTCCTAACTGGATCATCAGGGGTAATTGATTTCCGGAGAACTTTGCGAGTCGAAGGAGCGAGCTTGACAGTCCGCGGAGCGTCGACATCGACAGCCTTCTCCACGAGAGGTGATGTGAGAGGCTGACTTTGTTCTATTGGCTGCTGACTGTCCAGGATAAGGAGTTCTTCCAGGTCTTTTATCGGAGTTTGCATAGCCTTGCTTGCCTTCAAAGTTGTGGTAATCTTGACCTGATGCTGTCCCTGAGATGATGAAAGCTGCCTCATATGTGGTTTCCTGGTTTCTCGTTTGGTCTTTAAGATAGAATCCTTCAATTCGGAGGCCTTGAGATCTAAAATCGTGCCGGCTACCTTGGCTGGTTTGCCCCAATAGCTCTTAAGTGTCGGGCCTCTCAGGGAAGCCGAGTATATTTCGAGAGGCCGTCCACAGAGGTAGTCTCGTGCACTGTCCTCTATCCTCTGGCGCTTGACTTCTCTATCGTGCCCTGGATTCGGGTATTCGACATCGCTGAGCCTGTCCTCTTCATCGACCTGGTCATCGGCTGGGAAGGCTGACGGATCCGAAGCGATAGGGACATCGAATCCCAGCGGGCCGATAGTGACCTTGTGATCTCGCTGGAAGACCGAGAACCGACGGGGAGGCAAAGCCATCGTTACTGCTGCCAGCGGGCGTTCCAAGGAGTGTGGTTCGGGGAGAGTCGTTTCGGTGTGCGTGGAGGGTTATAACGGGGCGAGGGTTGCGAGAACCATGCTTGTGGTAGTAAAAGGCCGAATTGTAGTGTATAGTATATATCCTGTCTGCGGTCAGCGTAGCTACGTAGGCGTAGGCGGGGAGGGGCCGTCGATGCTGCTGATGTTCGTTGATTGCGGCACGCTCGCTGCTCTGCGCGAGGGTTTCGGTTCCCTGGGAGATCCACGCGAAAACACAACACACCGCAACGCAGCTCGTGTCGATCATCGAGTCGCACAACGCGCGCCTCAGCCTGCTTAGTCACATGATTTGATGATGTTCTTGATGCAGTGCAATGCAATGTAAATGCAAAAGTTTTAGATTCGATTCGATATTATATTAACGATTGTGATAGCGGATACAATTAGACTGCTCCATTTGCGCCGTCATAATCAACATTCAAGCATAAACGAATAGTACCTTAAAATCAAACATAGTTCTTCAAGTCAAAATGTTTCAACCCAACTCCACAAACCCGACTTCGCGTCAACTAGAATCCGGAACCATTGACTGGCTACCGGAATTCGATCGACTTAGTTGTCGTACTTCTCTCCGGTCAGCTGTTCGGACAGCTCCCAAAGTCGCTTCGCATTTTCCTTATCGAGAGCATAGTCCTTTCTCTCGTCTCCTTTAGCAACACGACAGTCAAGGAGGTATTCGCCATTTTGATCTGTAGGCAGGGAAATCGTTAGCATCAAATCAGAAGTTTCTCATAATGTTGAGGGGCCGAAGTAAGCTTACCCTTGATCTCAGTATCGAATGCTGCTACGACATGGGTAGAAGCTCCCTGTTGGAGGTTCTTGAAGATCTGCGTATCCATCGGGTCTGGTGCACGGCCGGAGGAAACTAATTGTTCCAATTTTTGTTAGCATGTGTTCGAAGACTGATTGTCTGCATTTAATGACATGCAGAGGTGTGATAGGCGACACTTACAGAACTCAAGAAGCTCGTCGTATGGAATGTGGGTCCCGAGATGAGTGCCCAAGACCATACCGGGATGCACCGCGTAAGAGTACACTCCGGCATCTTTGTACTTTTCTACCAAGCCGACGGTGAACAGCACATTTGAAGTCTTGCTCTGTCCATAGGCGGTCCACTTGTCGTACGTCTTGCCATCGTCGAAGCCAACGTCTTCCCAATTTACCGAGCTGAGTTTGTGGCCGCTGCTAGTTATGTTGACAATGCGGGGTTCACGGCCTGCGCGCGCTGATGCAAGGATCTTGGGCATCACGCGGCCCGTAAAGACAAAGTGACCCAGGTGGTTAACTGCGAATTGATTTTCAAACCCGTCCGCGGATTTGCCGTATGGAATTGCCATAATTCCAGCCTAAAATAAGTCGAATTGTTAACTTTGGGATTCTAATCAGTAGGATTGATAGTACGCATATGAATACTTACGTTGTTGACGAGGATATCAATCATCGGAACATCATCCCAGCTCACAATCTCATCGCCAGCCGTTCTTGCGGACTCCAAAGAGCCGAGATCAAGCTTAACGGTCTTGACTGGGACATCGGGATATTTTGCCTTGATGTCCGCTGCGACTTGATCGAGGTTCGCTTGGTTGCGGGTAGCGAGGATGATGAGTTTTGGTGCATGTGCACTGACGGTGAGGATAAATTCTGACCCGATTGTCGAGGGGGAAACACCAGTAGCCAAAACTATATTCTCTGTTAGCGTCCCCCGTGTGGTTGTCAGTTTTGTTATGGAACTACTCACTCGTCTTTCCAACGATCTGGTCGTGGAAGAGGTCTGCAACTTGGCTGGCCTCAGTGGTATTCTGGTAGTCGGCTCTGGAGAAAGACATGGTGATGATTTATGAGTATATTTATTGATATATTTTATTGATTGAAGAGATATTGTATTAGTCTATAAGACTATATATAATTGTTTGTGTTTGGATTGAGATTGTAAAGTTGAGTGTTTAAATGTGTGATTGTATGCGATGCAATTGTGAATGTGAATGTGATGATCTGGAAAAGAAATTGCTTCCACAGTCGCGAGATGCCATCTTTATATACACAAGCTCATTTCTATCAACGGTGGAATTGGTGTATAATTTTTTAGGTATCATGTTGGACGCTGACACGGCTACAATACACAGTTACTCCGATTCATCTTCATGCTTCATCTCCATCTCGACGAATATCTCCATTGTATTGCCGTGGGATGTGTTGCGGAATTCGGAAGGGTTTAAGCGACTAGCGGACAAAAACCACCAGCATAATTGGGTGGCTATTAAGTCCGCGACGTCCGTAACGTCCATCCTAGCTAACTCCCACACCACTGTCAGCCAAGCGCCTTCGCAACTGGCTGACAAGCTGCCAAGACCGACTAGAATTTCTCTGCGCCTGGCTGACAACAGACCCCGGCGCTGGTTTGCCCTGGTCATTTTGTGCCAAGGCGAAGGGCGAGTTGTTGTTTCCCACAGGATCCGACGCAGTTAACGGGCTTAGTAACACTGGGAATTAAACGCTGTATCCGCTATTGAGGGGTGCATGTTATGCATGGTGGTGTGACGTCGGTGACAGGCCATCTATTCCCTTGAACCTGTACGGTGCTTACTTTGCGGTTGATTGTAAAAGTTTTCGCGCTGACACACTACATACAATATCTACAGTGGTGATGACTAAACAAGGTTGACTTCATGCAAAGTTCGAACTGTTTCTTGGGGCTTAAAATGATAATTTATGCTGGAAGTTGCAAACTGCATGTCGTCCCAACGCTAACGGCCGCAGATATATCAATCCGCCTATATACACGAACATCCCACGAACCTCAATTGTATTAATTGATTAGTCGATATCAATGCTAGAATGCTCCGTGGAAGCCTGCAAAGGATTCAAGCTAGAACTGTAAATCGGGACGATTTGGGCCGACACTCAGGTAATGTCCTAAATACATCGATGCATCATCTCGGCCGACAGTTAATTAAATCTTCCGAAAATCTTCCTCCACTTAACCAAGTCGGCGGCTTCTGTATCCGTGAACATGTAATATTTTAGGCTCGCCTGAAATGTCGTGATCGATGGATCCATAGAACTGCTCATATGCATATATATAAGTGTACATGTACATGTACAATGTCAGCGTCCCTAATAATTGCAGTCTAACAGCTCTTGGGAGCTGCTTTGTTGCCCGTGAAGGGTGAAACAAATATTGCAATTGTGTAATCGTTACTTAATCACCCAAGTAAAAGAATTAGTGGGCGAAGAATTTCGTATGAACTTGAGAATGGTGGGTCTGGTGGGGGCCAAGAGACAGATTTTGCAGATGGCTAAAAAGCCTGCGCTTGGACTAGTCTCGCGTTTGAGGTATGCCACTTGGTCGACAGCTCTGTGTAACGCTAGTGATTCAAGCTTAGCTTAGCTTAAACCCTGCTATAGCTGGCAGACAGAGAGAAGCCAACAAAATAAACTTGTGTAAGTATTTTAGCATCAAAATATTAGTGCAGTGCTGGCATGCGCATGTGCACATGCATATCTTGCCATCTTCTCCCCCGATTCCGACCCAGCATCGCTTGGCTTCGGGATTCGGTTAGCACGGCATCACGCCAGCTCGGAAGCGCCTTTGTTTAGAGCTTCCTTGATAGGATACTTCCCCTTCCGGCTCGCAAAATGCTCAAATACCAGCCTTACTCTATCTAACATATCCTCACAGATTTCCCTCCAAGGTTCATGCTCCGACACAATTGCGTAACCCTCGACCGGTATCAGCTAGCTGACAATGTGTACTCGAACTTCAGCTTAAGAAATTGATTAATCGAATCTCGGGACAGCTAGAAATCAGCCCTGCTGAAAAACTTTGTACTAGATATGGGATCACCCCAACCAGCCACCGCCCAAATACGGAAGCTAACACCGATCTAGCATCCGAGATGAGCAATATGCAATGCAAAAAGCTTATTCATATCGATCGACCAAGGCGGAATCTTGTAGTAAGTGGACAAAGCTAGCCGGCGATACCGTCGGTGCACCGTTATCTATGCATATATCTACGCTACGGTTCGCTTGCGCAATCGCACTCTAACACCAATTGGCATTCAATATAGCTATAGTTCCATCTACATTCCAAAATTAGACACCGCCTGTCGACAATCGATCTAGCACCAATAAAATTTGCAAAGCAGCTGTGCACGTGCACCGGATATCCAATCAATCGACTGTTCTCGAGGATACTGTCGATCGCTTATGTGCTCAGCTCCCTGATCTGTTCGAACGGATCGGGGAGCTGAGCTAGCTCTATAGGAAGAGAAAAAATCATATGCAACACTATCAACTTCGCCTTCAAGCTAGTTACAATTACGACAGGCACTAAGGGTGCAGGATACCTCGCTAGAGTCGAGACCCGGTCGAGAGATTAAATCGGCTAGCCATGCTATCGTTTTAATTTTGGGTGTAGCCGGCTGCATGTCTTCCCATAGTGGTATATATATGCGGCCTCGAGCGCTCCAGCTAGGCCAAGGAACCCAAAATACCCGCAGATATTTACATATATCTTCAGCCACTCACCCCCATCAAAATCGCACTCATCTGCCCGTACAAATGTCTAGCGTAACACAAAGCATATAGTATTCTATAGTCTAACCTTAAAGTTAATCCTGCAACAGAGCTACCGATATCTCGCCATAGCAATGCAGGGAGCCGACAAACCAACCGCACCTAAAATAAAAAATTCGATCAGAAAGCGTCTGGTCGTCTGCTGCGATGGAACATGGTACGCCGCCGACAAAGGCACGGTCAACATGCCGTCCAATGTAGCTCGGATCGGACGTCTCATTGCCAGCGAAGGTGTCACTACTATTACAGATGAGAAAGGCGAGACTATTACCGCCAAAGTGCCACAGATAGTGTACTATCAGAGTGGCGTCGGCGCTGGTGACCTTAATTTCCTCGACAAGCGTGTCCAAGGTTCGTAATTTTTAGCATACAGAGACATACATATACCGTTCCATAATCGTATTTCAACATGTCAGAAATGCAAACTGACCGAGTTCGACCGCATCTTGATGTTTCATGCATCCAGGCGCCATGGGAACCAGCCTCGACGAAAACGTCTGCACGGCCTACAACTTTCTCTGCAACAACTACCACGCTGATGATGAGATCTTCCTCTTCGGCTTCTCTCGCGGCGCATACACCGTTCGTGCTCTCGCGGGGCTAATCCTCGGCGCAGGTATCCTCCCGCCCGGAGAGATGGTCACATTCCCGGAGATGTATCAGGCATACAAGAAACGTGGAGTTGGAGCAGACTTTAGCAAGAGTGATTGGTGGGAGCGCAACAGCCATCGAGTGCACTATCACGGCGTTACGATCAAGTTTGTCGGCGTGTGGGATACCGTTGGCGCGTTGGGAATTCCCGACAGTTTTATCTCCAAAGCGACGAATTGGAATAGCGAGTATCAGTTTTATGACACCCAGCTGCACGAACGTTAGTGCTCCGTTAATCTCATTCTTATAATGATACTTGCTAGTCGTTATCATGTTTTAACATCTTCCGGAATAAATTTAGGAATCGAAAAGGCAGCTCATGCACTCGCACTGGACGAGTATCGCGGTCCCTTCTCCCCTACTCTATGGTACCACAAACGTGCCAACTCCCACGGCTGGAGCTCGCATCTCACACAATGCTGGTTCCCAGGCTTTCACGCACACATCGGCGGCGGTACAATCACCGGGAGTGAAGAGGAGTCCTCAATCGACGAGATCACCCTCGCCTGGATGGTCGACCAAGTCGGCCACCTGCTTTCTTGGAACGAACCGGAAGTCGACCGTTTCATCGAACAGTTTCAGGCGCAACCGCAGTTTTGGGGCGAGGGCAATCTCGAGGATAGTGGTTCCGTCGCATATACGCTTCCCGGGGCTGGGGGTTGGGTTGAGCGTACTCCAGGACAATACAACCATGAGAAGGCGCGGGATGAGAAGGTTCGCAAGGGGAGCGATACGCCGGAGTACTGGGGAACTAACGAGTATATACATCCATCGGTTCGGTATAGGATGGGATTAATGAACACTCGGAAGCCACAGGATCTGGGCGTGGGTAAAGGGTGGCTGTGGAATGCCCCGAACAAAAAGTATGTGCCGTGGGCTCTAAGTAAATTTGAGCTGCAGCAGTGTGATAAGAAGGATGATGATTATTGGTACTGGCGAAAGAAAGATGAGAAAAAGGGGGATGTAGTAATTCGGGAGTGGCAGATTGCGCCAACTTGGGCAAAGAACAGCCTGTCAATCGGAATGGAGAGACGGTTGGCGCCACCAGAGCTGATGAAGGAACTGGATGAGGGGAATAACTATGGGGAAAATGCCCCGTTGCGGTAGTCGGAAATAGTGAGTATATCATCATTTCCTTAACTGATAAGTACTAGGTACTTATCTAAACATTAAATTTATGTAATAATATTGAAGTTATATACACCGAGTGGACATGAAAATGTTAAATCTGCCCTTGAGGAAATATTCTGGGTGGACATTCTGATAACCTGTGTAACGCTATCGGTTGGGCTAGCCTCATAAATGCAAAGCCGTCGACCTCTTATCGATTCGCTCGTATAGCTCAGCGGTAGAGCGTCTCACTCGTATCGTGCTCTCGATTCGGTGATATGAGAAGGTCCTAGGTTCAAGTCCTAGTTCGAGCATTCTTCTTTTTTTTTCGCTTCTTCACAATCTTATTTTTTGGCTCGCTTGCTCTAAAGGAAACACTCCCTTTGCAACTCTTTGGGTTTGGCCACTCCCTTTGGCGAATCGGTAAATTTTGGATGTGTGTTGTTCTTTTGTGTTCGAGATCCTTGGTTGTTTTTAGCCTGGACATGAGCGCCTCGAATCTATATGTGATATACCTTTTGCATATTGGAAGTGAATACAGGGTATTTATTCAATTGAAAATGGGTAGACACTTAAATTATGTTCAATTACCAATAGGCAGGTGTACAGGTTTGGTGTACTATAAGAAGGCATGCCAGCAGAATGCACATAAAAACGTCAAATCCAACAGCTGGAGAGCTTTACTGTTACCCGCTATCGATATTGCCCTAGGTAGTAGTTCCCACATCTTCTTGCCCCTCTTCGAATACCGGCGGCTTTAGGCCTCGCCCCGCTAACCGCCATTCATCAAACATGCACCCACTCATATCCACCTTGCGGATCCACGCTTCACTCCCCACTCCCCTCGCCTTCGCTGCAAACACGCAGTTCTTATCCCCACCCACCAGCCGCATAGCGGGTACCTCCCCCTCATACCTAACGACAGCCCGCTGCCCCTGCCACTGCGATGCAGCCCAGTGTCCTGTTTGCCCCACCAATCGTGTGACTACGCGTCGCAGCGAATCCAGTGCCCAAGGTGATAGTGGCGACGCTGCTTGGGAAGGTGCCGATGGCTCCGAATGATGGAGAGCGACATATTCGCGAACCTGATCGCCGAGGACAGTGGCGATACGGTCAAATATTGTGCGAGCGGAGGGTAGGGGTGTGAGTTCGTATAAGGGTGCAATGGTAGCTGGATGGTGATTGGCGAAGAGGTAGTTGGCGAAGGCTGGAGCGAGGGCGAGCCTGACGGTTGAGCTTGGAGATTCGAAGTCCACTGTAAAGAAAATAGGTGCTGCGTTAGCAGGGTATCGTCGCCATATACATATATATATATATATGTGTGTGTGTGTGTGCGTGTGTGTGTGTGCGCTTAGGAGCCTTTAAGGCTTAATATGATCTTCTAATGAATGAAGTTGTGGTGAAGTAAAGAGACGGAATTACGAAATTGCTAACTTACTGGTTGGTGCTAATAGCATTAATGCCCGCCCAGGACTGTTCGCCGGCGGCGCGATAAGCGGATATACCAAAGACTCCCTCATCTCTGCATCGAATCGCATGAACCCGCGCGCTGCATCCTTCATATCTAGGCCGCCACCAGGCAACATGCGCAAACTATCACCCATGGCAGTGCGGATTTGTAGTGCACTCCATACGTCCCAGCAGTTAACGACCATCCGCTCGATGAATAATTCGTCATATTCATTGTCGCCAGCGGCGGCAGCATCGCTATCTATAGCGGGTGGGTCATCGGATTGAAGAAGTCGGATGCGTGCGCGGAAGAGTAACAGCAAGGTCCAGCCCCGGTACAGCGCTAGCATGATGCGTCTGATTTCACTTGGCGTCAGCGGTGATTCCTCCCGCCTCGTGCGCGTAGGGTGCTCGTATGTCAGGGCGATTGTGCGGATGCCACGGTAGTCGTCAACCATGTACCTTGTCAACTTTCGAGGGTCGTATCCAGATACTCCGTCGGATGCATTAGTGCCGACATCAAGGCATGCGGGGAGTATGCCAGTGGAATAGCATTCTTCATATTCCTTGACGATATTGGCGAGGGAAGTCAAACTGGTAATTGAAGGGATAGCACGCAGACAATGCGCAAATATAAAAGAGTCTGGCGCGAAGTCTGCGGCTTCGGTATAGTGCAGGCTGCGGTGGATACCTTCCTGATAGCGATTGTATATGTTACGAAAGGTGGTGCATGTAGCAACTAGGGCTGTGAGGGCGGCGCGGTCGCCGATGTGAAGCAGAATGCAGTGTTTGATGTCGTGTGGAAGGTCGCCGAGGGTCACCATCTTCACATATGCCGGGCGAGACTGTAATAATTAACTAATACTTGGTAGATAATCAGAATCTTGGGCAAGCTGCCGATTAGAAGTCTGGCGTTTATATGGATCTAGTTTGGGGAAACTGTGTGACGTGGGACACATTCCTTCTTGTCCTTTGAACAGTTATAAAAGCATGATAGTATTCCTCGGGTAACTTTGGGAGATACCCGTGAAGATATAACTTAGAATATAGACATCGTACTCGGTAAGTACTGGCCTATATACTGCAGCACAGTATTGCGCGCATTGAGGCTAAAGGCACCACTCAAGTCATGCGCCGACGCCTCCTCGCGAGCTAGCCGATCAACCGCTGCTTGGCCAATTAGGATAGTCCCGCATACCGATAGTGGTATTCCGGTCTGTCTCAATCATGTAGTAGGCACTATCCATCACTAGTACCACGAAGCTGCTCTGACGATCGAGGAGATTTCGCAAACAACAAAGCTAATCTTGAGCTACACCGGCGAACTGCAACTTCAATTCTGGCAGCAACAAGCCTGTGGCAGACGAAGTCGAATCCTATGATTCTGTCAATGACTGGGCGAATGCGACAAAGTACCGATGTTCCGAAGAGCGGGACTCACCGGATATGCACACTGGGACAGAACGGGGAAAGGTGGATTGTTGATTGCATGATCATGATATTCGAGATTGAGCACGTGCGTTCCAGGAGAAGCGTGCCCAACAGGCGGTCGTATCGGCCGGGAATAAACTAGGGCTCGGCAGCTACAGCCGGAGCACGTGACTAAGCCAGCATCTTTACCCGATGTGTTGTTGTGTTGTTGTATTGCCATCACCTGACCGAAACACTGTTTGTCCGTTTGAGATAGGGCTAACGTTAGCGGCTTTAGTCATCCGCCCAGACGATTATTCATCCAAGCTACGCCCGCTTACCTATCCCGCGACACCGCTTCTGTCCGAACGTCATAACCTTAAAACTGCATAGTAATCCGAACATTCCAGTGGATACAACTTTTAGACTTTGCACAAGTCAGCATTGGAAATGCACTTAAAATTTATATCACGACCTCGTCATAGGCTAATAGCTGCTTTTCCGCGGGAGGAGGATGGCGACGACTATAAATTGGCCTCGAGAGAGCCTCCCTGATTGCTCTCCATTCACAAAATCAACATCAATCAAAGAATACATTTGAATTATAACTCCAGAAATCTAGTACTGATATCTCATCTACTGAACTCTACAACTACTACTACTCCTACAATCACTGAAAGAAACAGAATAATGTCCAAGACAGCAGCATTCAAGTTCATCCCCCGCCTCTCTGCAACCCGTGGCTACGCTGACCACGGCTGGCTGCGTACCTATCACACCTTCTCCTTTGCTTCATACTACTCCCCTGCAGATACCTCCTACGGTCCTCTGCGGGTCATTAACGAAGATAATATCGCCCGCGCCAAGGGCTTCGATACGCATCACCACCGCGAGTTCGAGATCTTCACCTATATTACCCGCGGCGAGATCGTTCATCGGGACTCGCTGGGCAACGTCGAGGTGCTCAAGCGCGGCGATGTCCAATACACTTCTGCAGGGACCGGCATCAGTCACTCTGAGTATGCGGGAGACAAATCAGACGCCTCCATCCTCCAGATTTGGGTACGGCCCGACCAGAGCGGCCTTACACCGACATATTATACCCGCCACCATCCAGAGGACAGCAAGGCTGGCTTACTCAAGAAGATAATCACTTCGCGGGAGAACTTTGGTGGAGAAGAGAAGCTGAAGGCGGTGCCTAAGCAGGACGGGAAGGAAGAGCTCATCCCAATTCCAGCGGATGTGGACTTTTTCGCAAGCATCCTTAAAAACGGTGGAGACCAGACCCACCACGTATTCGGAAAGAAGGCTGGTGAGGCCTCTCTCGATGGCAAGAGGAAGAGACTGGGACTCGTACAACTGGTTATGAGCTCTGGGATCCGGAAGAAGAGCGATGCAGCGCCAGCAGAAGGTGCCAAGCTGAAGGTGACTGCGGAAGACGGCACTGAGCAAGTGCTGGAGGAGGGTGACGGACTTAAGATCGAGGCGCGAGAAGGCAGCCAGCTGACCTTTGAGAGCGTAGGCAACCGGGCGGCCGAGTTTGTCTTCTTTGATATGGCAGAGAGATAAGGCTTTGCTGTAGCGGCGCCCTTGATTTTAATGTATTTTAGCTAGCACGGATAGACAATTTGTATCGTAGCGAATCAATTTCATGACTAGTCATTCCTAATCCCAATTCAAGTGAATGAATTCAATTCCCTTTCAATTTCGCTTTCCATTAAATTGCACATCTCACCAGGCCACATCATAGAATTTTCTTGGTATCGAGATATCGATAGAGCGCGGCGGGCACGTTTGTGTTGCGGGGCCGCGTGTGTGGGGTTCTGTGAAAGGACTTTGGAAGGCTCTGGAAACAGCCTTCCAACCCACGTCAACCTCGCATTTGAATTCATTCACCTTTCATCCCTCTTCCTCTTTCTTCATCTCATCGCCATCTTTACTCCATCTCCGCAATCCCGCTTCCGAGCCCCATCTCATCTCGAATAACCTCTAGCCTCCCGCATAATCTCCACAGTCATGCCTACCTTGACACCAGAAGGTACCCCTCCAATTTTTACTATATCCCATATCCACGCTTCCCAACCTGCTGACCTTCATCGTTCTCATTAGTTACCTGGGCGCAACGCTCTAGCCCCTCGGATCCCTCAAAGAATATCATTTTTATGACCATCAACGTCTCTGATATCCCCAAGGAAAAGCTCCAGCTAGATCTGACACCTACA
Source organism: Drechslerella coelobrocha (assembly GCA_036971555.1). Classification (NCBI taxonomy): domain Eukaryota; kingdom Fungi; phylum Ascomycota; class Orbiliomycetes; order Orbiliales; family Orbiliaceae; genus Drechslerella; species Drechslerella coelobrocha. Next base: position 1,482,256 of record JAJTUH010000003.1, read on the forward strand.
AAGCTCTCTTACAAGGGAACAAACGAAAAAGGCCAGGAATACGCGCTTGAATTGGAGTTCTTCGAGGAGATCGACCCCACGGAGAGCCGTCACCACCATTCAGGACGCGCGACAGATTGCGTGCTGAGGAAGAAGGAGGCTAAAATAGAGTTTTGGCCGCGGTTGACAAAGGAGAAGATCCGTATGCATTGGCTCAAAACGGACTTTGATAAGGTACTGTCCGATCGCCTTACCTTACAATCGTTTCCTTCTATGCCCTGAAAGGTTTCCTTCTACTTTGAAAAAAAAAATGGGATATAGCTAACAAGTGTGATAAATGGCAGTGGGTCGACGAGGACGAGCAAGATGGTCCAGCTCCTGAACCCGAAATGGATCCCAGCATGATGTCCCAGTTTGGCGGTGGCGATGACGCTGGCGGTTTCGGCGGCATTGATTTCTCTAAGCTCGGCGGCGCGCAGGATCTCAGCGGCATGGGTATGGGCGGCGATGTTGGTGGTCTCGACGATGACAGTGATGAGGACATGCCAGACCTCGAAGGAGACGAGAAGAAGGGCGATGCAGCGCCTATTCCAAGCGAATCGGCAGCACCAGCGGAGGCGAAGAAGGCTGTGATCGAGGAGCTTGATTAAGCTGTTTTGACGGTAGCGGTTAATTGATTGCCTTTGAAGTCTGATTCCTTTTGGCAGCGAGGGTTCTATTGTGACGATAGGGTATAAACGTACCGGAGGCCTACTGCTTTCGGCGTTTGAATATCTCTTTTTCCTTTCTCCTTTCAACATTGAGCATGATATAATATGAAGCACGGTACGGCACCGGCCTGTTCTGCCCTCGGCCGTAATCGATTCAGGCTGCTGGAAACAGTATAATGGGAGGCTGCATTACTCTAAAAGATAAAGACTGGCAGGAGGAACAAATTTGTAATATCAATACGATTAACTGCACATGAAAACAGAACATACCGATAGATATATCAACCGCGAGCTAACTGCGTGTAGTGGCGTTGCTGCCGGGTATCATGTACGGAGAAATATCGGCCTCTGTGAAGTTCTCGACGTATGGATATCACGGTGTATGTATATAGATAGATCAAAGAGAGAACCACGCAATAAAACAAAGCAGAGGAAATTACACCAAAAAGACAGAAAAGCCGCTGAAAGGCATCTTTAACAAGCCCATGCCCGCGCTGAACATGCTGCCATATTACCCGAGCCCCTGGTATAGATGGTATAAAGAAGAAAAAAGCCGTCTTGACGTCGTATCAACTCCGTAACTGCTCCAACCGATTCCGCCACTCCTGCAAATCTGCCTGTTCATCTACCGCTGGTGCCGCCACAGGCTCCTGGCCGACAACCGTCGGCAAATCATCCGGTACAGCCACCGTATCTGAAAACCGATCTCCAACTAGCTCCGTTATCACTTTATTTACTTCTTCCTCGGCATCCTCATCCTCAAGCTCCGCATCCGCAGTAGTCGCCATCACATCCTCCGTCATTTCATCGATAACTTTGGCCTGAATAAGCGCATTACTCAACTCACGCATAGTGCCCGTGAGCTCCGGCAGCTTGACTAGCGAGTTGACATCACGCATCACTTGCGTCGACACTTTCATGGAGCCTTGTATCTTGCGAACCGCAAAGGCCTCACGGACTTGCATGCCTATGGACTCGAGCTGGGCCTTGGAAGTCGTTAGGCGGGAATGCTGGTGACGAACGCGGACTAGTTCGCGAGCGAGTAGCCGGACCTCGAGTTGTGGTGAGGGGAGCCCGGCGCGCTGCCGCCGGTTGGCAGCTGCCTTTATTTGTTGTTTCGTTTTGGCTTCCAGGTTCTTTAGGTTAAATATCTCGCGTTCGAGAGTGCGGGCGTTCTTGCGGATTAGGGAGTTGCATTTTCGCATCTATGGTGGGTAACGTATATGCATGCGCACGCGAGGTGCGAGCGCATGGGTGAATAGATGTAAGTTAGTATGTAGAGGACGTGAGAGTATATATATATATATATAGAGAGAGAGAGAGAGAGCAGTGGAGCGGACCTGTTCGGCGGGATCCGGTCCCCAGATAAGGCCTTTTATCGTTTCCATGCTGGCGAGGGCGGCTGTCCAACAGCCGAGCCGGAGAACGTACGTATGCGCTCTGGTCGGCGGGGGAAGGAGCTGTATCTAACGACCTGCAGGAGAGGTATACACAGGGATAGCGATCAGGTTTGAAGCTTTGGAGGTTCCTGAGATTCCTGTGGGTGGGCCGAGTTTGGTTGGTATGGTTGTGGTGGTGTGCGTACTGGTGTATCTGATGCTTTGGCTGAATGAGTCGGCTGTGTGTAACGAGAGCGCGATGGCAGCTGCTCACCGCCGACGCAACGCGGCGCTTGGCACCAACGCGGAAAATGCAACGGCGGGAAGGCATACGAACTCGTGCTCCCGAGACGCATTAGGATTGGCATTACTATGTTAATCCAATTTTTTGTCTCTATAGATAATAACATTGGTTGTCTATAACAGAAATGTCTTGTACGGCTCAGGCCGGATCCGCGATATTCGGATCCATAACACCTGCGGGTTCCAACGATATGACTAAATATCTTCTTTCTTTTTAGGATACCTAGCTTGGATCGATACCCTTATGAGCGCCCGTAGCCATACTCGTGAATGCTACAATATAGTTCGTTGCATACCCTGGCTCAAAATCACCTTGGGAATCTTCTTTCTTGCATTTTGCATTAAGACCGTCTAAGCAGATAGCCCTATGATTTTGCTCACAGCAAGAAGGCTCTAATAAACCGGGCGCGTTTAAGCCTTGTGTCTGCTGTCATTTCTTAGATCCTTGGTCCGGGTTCCGCTAGTGACAAGATAGCACCGCGGTAGGTAACTACAGCAAGGACGCAACGATTTGCAAGCTTAAACGAGGTAGCCGCTATATAAGCCAGGATCATGCCCCATTGTGCGGCATTGTTTGGATGAGCAATGTTCTATATTTCAAACCCTAAAATCGTGGCTTCGGTTCCTATTTCCCCAGTCAAGAATATCACTCAAGCGCTTAAATCTTGCCGCAACCTTCCTTTAATTAACCTGGCGTCATCGTTTTAATACATGAATTTGATGTATCGCTTGTCGCATCGATTATCTTGATCGCTCACAAGAATTAGAGCTGTAAGCTAGGATAAGGATACTGATTCGGAAAATAATTCCCAGACACCCCTACATATCCGTTCAGTCCGTGTGAAATGTGGGCTCTTCGGCGGTTCGCGCCCTAGATCAATTACGTAATTGCTATCGCCAACGTGAGACATGATTTAATCGAGAGTGGTGGTCCAACTTCAAAAGGATGCATGGAAGCCCGGGACGTCTAGCCCCTGAATTATAAGAACCCCAGGGTTAAGCACCATCCAGCATTCGATATCTAGAGAGATTGAAATATTAGCCGATACAGGTATACGACCACGGGTCCCGTCACTTCGTCTAGTCCCGTTCCCAGCAGTACGGTTGCGCTGTAAAACCTTCGAGCCGGATCTAGCCTTTCGGCCAGTAGGGATCGACTTCGGCTTCCATGCCCTATTCGAAAATTAATTTGCACCGACCTGGCAGATGAGCCAGGAGCTACATGTACTATACAAACTTTGATTTTGTCAGATCAAGGTGGCAGCCTAGGACGGCCGCGCACGCATGCACGCCCGTTGGACGTGATATGAAACTGAATTCACCCAGAGAACGGCGAATCTGGCTCCGGCTTTCTGGAAGATGCCGTTCGCGTTCGAGATTTCGGTTAACTCAATCTTTGACGTAAGCACGTTTGCATTCCTCCATAGAAGCTCATGTCTCGCCTGTTACCCGAGAGTGGGGGCATGCATGACTAGAAAAAAATTTGCAAATCGTCATGCATGAGGGACCTCAGAGTCTTGTCCATTGTATTACACTGCTATTTCATAATCTCATGTTCTGCTCATCGAAACAGCCGGCGGCTTTCGTGTATGCAATATTCTACCTTTTACAAAAAAATAAAATAAATGTGCCCGTGCGCATTCTACTATAATACGTGGCGACAATTAAGAATCCGACAAAGCGCACGTGCCCGCATGAAGCCGATCATTCGCGAGGGGGGATAAGCAAACTGCTGACTTTTACGTGCGCACTTGGATGGTACAGATCTTACTTTCGAAGTTGATAGCTGACAGTCTCAGATTGGGCTGTAAACAATCGACCACCAACCCGTGCATCATGATATCAATGATACGAAATGGTAGCATTGAGAGATATGCTCGTCTCGGAGGCTAGATAGCCGCTAGAAATTAAAGCTCTGTGAAAATATAACAAACAGGGCGACCGATCCAACTTCAGTCGGCTGTCCTACGTCGAGGGTAATTCAATAGCTATCTCAGCAATCCATCCGCGTGCCCCACAGTCGCGTGATAATATAGCATAATATGACATGTCAGTAAGGAGGAAATTAATTAAACGAGCGAATATTTCCCTAGTCATCCTGATATGTCAATATAATGCACAGGTCGCTGCAGCGTATGCACAGGCTTAAGACATATTACATACAGCACCATGTCGACTAGCACTAGGCAGCCAGAATACCAAGACTTTCTGATTACATACAATCCACAGCTAGGGGGCGGCGCGCCGGTTCTCTTGACTCGCGCTATATAGCGCTGTGTGTGTGCGGGACCCACTTTTCTCGTATCTCGGATAAGAAACCGGGTATCGCTCTCGCCAATAGGTACGATTTCTAGGGCAGCACAAGCTAAATAAACTTTACAGCCGTAATATCATAAGAAGTAGAAGAACATTGCGAGTTGCGTTGGGAAATGGTTCAAATACTGTTGGACTAAAGCGGCTTGTTGGATATATTACGTTTCTGTGATGTAACAAAATCACGTGCGATAAAGGTATCGATATATCGCTGGATATGCGATTGCAATTGCTACCTCAGGCAACATTGGAGCTGCGGCTTTAGGTCCGGACGTCCATCCATTTTCGGATTCTTGGTACGTTAATCACTTAGCTTGTTATTGCTTTCACAATGCCATTTAATATCAGAAATCGCGATATCAACGTTGCAACGTCCTCAACACCCGGGGACCTGTGGGGCCCAGCTAGCTGTGGGGCCACGAGAAGGCTAAATTCACCATCAACGGGTACGGGGCGACCGTGATGTTCCGGGCGCCCGGGCAAGAGAGCCTCACAAAGGCCGCTGGCCGGCCGCATCGCATCCTCTCTGTCTCAATATCGCGACGGCATAAAGATTTCGCAAGATAGTTGTGCATGCATTTACCTACCTGCATGTGCGCATCAGAGCTCGAGCTCTACAATTCAGTTAGATCCCGGCTGCACCTGGCGCGCGCCGGTTACGAAAAAAATTCTAATCACATGCATGCAGATGCAGCCTGGGAGTCGGCACGTCCCCAATCAAGCACCCTGTCAATCCAAATCGCTGATGCAGGGGATCGCGGACGATGGTGATAGAATAACTTCACTTTCGCAACGTCCTCTATCCTCTGTAAAAACCTCAAAACCGACCATTAGATCCGAACAACGGCCGGTCCACGGGTCTCGCATGATCCAGCTCAACCCTCGCTCTTCCCAACGGCGCACCTGCACGCATGAATTAACGTATGGATGGGATGCAGTCAAAAGAGATTGTCGACCTCGGCACGTCACCCAACAGAGAATTCTCGCCGGACTGAAACATATATCCTAGCCTTCGTCTGGCCGGATCGCGCCAACAAAGCTGAAGGTTCGAAGATCACCGACATGATACGCTGGCCGTTAATTTCGCATCATTCCCTTCAAGCAGCAACTCGCCAGACCAGTGCTGCGGGTCCTAGCGAGACGGACCACGTCGGTAAATGTTTCAGATTTCTTCTTGCCTTTCAACGGATTTTTGACGCTTCAACCTTCCGAATCGCCCCCCCAGCGTATGCTGTTACTGATATTCCGCGAAGAATTCCAATTCGCTGCGGCGGCTGCAGGTCATCGCTGGCCCGGATTCGGGTCTTTGCGCAATTGCGACACCAAAATAAAATTTATAGTTAGGGTGCTTATAATAATACTAATATATTTGAATATTAAGGAAAGACAACACGAAACGTCACAATTGCAATGCCAGGCGAGACAGCAAAATAACTTTTACCGTGAATGACAAAAAGACAACTGGGGGAAATACGCATAGCAGCGTCCAAGACACTGTCCTCACTCCCATTATGGGCGAGTTCTACATAGGCCGGTGGCACGACGTAAGACCTGCCAGGCATTCCATCCGGGCTTCTAGAGGGTTTCATCCCATATGTTTTTTTTTATGAGGTGAAGCCTGAAAGGTGGGGAATAAGAAAAAAAAAAGGGTGTTTCTGGTTGCCCATGGCCAATGCACTAGACCCTGGCCTTCAAATTTTAAAGGAAATCTGGAGAAAGTATTCGCAGCCGAAGCGAGAGCTCCAGAGCGCGCACACAACTTCAATCTTATCAAAACAATCAGTGCGACTTGTTCCTAAATTCCTTTCGAATTGCGAAAAAAATAACAAAAAACCAAGTGGGACCGTAACGCAGTGTATACGTGTATTTCGTTCGCGGGGCTAATGCAGCACAACGTTTCAGTTTCGGCGGTCGAAGGCGAGAGAGCGGGGACTAACGTAGCTAACGGGTAATAATACTGCTAACACTATAGTTATTACATCTCGACAGTGCAGCGAGGGGAGAATGCTCGGCGGTTCGGTTTGAATTTCAGAATTAAGCACAAACAGACGACCTAAGACATTTGGCGCGTAGATTTTTTTTTCTCTCTCTCTTTTTTCTCAGCCCTTTGGTCGTTTGGGGTTCCCTCATCCTCAAATCTGGGGTACAGGATGCTTCGGCGAGTTTGAATCCGGACTGGCTCCGTCTACGTACACAACTGCCTACCGACATTCTTCCGTCTACGCTGCATGCACGGTCATTTCAGCCGCTAGCTGCGATACCACAGCAATATTACTAGAGGAGCTCAAGAGTTCAGCCACCAAGTTCTTGGTGAAGCCTAAGCTAACTCTCACACATCATCAGCTTCAACGGAGCCTTACAACAGCACACACATGCATATGCACCTTGGGGTATATTTTTTTTCTTTCGGCGGACGAAGCGGATTCGAATCGAAATTAGTGTTAGAGCCGGCCCGATCGGGTCGCTTGTGGTCTTTCTATGCGGTGGCGCGATGCAGAGCATTGCAAGCTTCGGTTTGAACTCGGAGCCGGCCGCTCTGCTGCAGCTTTTGCATTGAAGTTTTCAAGTTTGGTGTTGGCTGGGCTCGTGTTGTTTCGCAAACTAGCTTGTGCATCTTGAGCATTGACCAGGAGGAAGTCTTTTCGAGGGAGAAAAAAAATGTATTGAAAATTATTCCTTGCTCTCCACGCTTTGTGCCCATTCCAAATGTGAAGCTTTTGTACACGTACCACGTACCCACGTCGAACAAAGCGAGAATAAGACCCTGTAAAGGAATGAATGTGCGTAGACGTTTAGTCGTGTGACAAGAGCGAGACAAAGGAATGTTTTTTTTTTTTTTGCGTACTACGTTACACAAACCTTGTCTGTGTCGGCTGCCCGCTTGGGCTGCAAATCATACTGGCGGGGCACAAGATTTTCTCGACCAAAGGAAAAAAAAAAAAGACATGATTACCCCCCCCCCTTTCATAATAGTAAATACCATAACCATGATCGTAAGCTCTAAATTCTGATGTTATTAAAATTCAAATATCGAACGAATTGATTTAATTGATTTAACATTGAATGTATCCGCTTGGCTGACGGGCGTCCTTCGCGGTCTCGACTTACCAACCTGAGTCCGGCGAAAACCCCGCCAATCAAGCTTAGCCTTGCTTGCAACAAGACTTTTCCGCAGCATGCGCATTCTATACATAGTGACGAACCAGTGAGATATAGCCCATCCCATCATCCCCAGGTCTCAGCTGGATCCAGCCAATGGTACATTTACATCGGATAACATTTTCCCACTAAGCCGCTAATTATAATTATCACCCGCACCGGAAGCCCTTTTCAGGGAAATTCTAGTCGAAGCCACAGCACAGGCTGTGATTCAGGTGTAGGTGACTCCGAACTGCCCTTCCGCAGTCAAGGTCCCCAAACGCGTATGAAGCTGAAAGCGTCGTCGTAACCTGGCCGGGCGTAGCCGCTGTCGGCTGGAGCTGGCTTACTCAGACAATGCTTGACAGATATATGGTCACGATGGGGGTCTACACGGGTTGCTATCTCGTATTTGGGTATGACAAATGGCGGGTATGATTGTGAGTACGACACATCTGAGTAGACTGAGTACTTACGTACCGGCTGTACCTGCCTTGTTGATGAATGTTTTTTCTATTCGTATACGTATCATACATCAGGATCCGACGATATAGAGGCCGAACAACACTGAAACAAAAAAGGCGTTTAACCCATCGTCAGTAGGCGTTCTTCCAAAAATAACACGTAAGGTTAGAATTAAATCAAGGCGAATAATAGAAAGAAAATAGTGTACATTGTACATGGGTTGATTTTTAGTCAATTGGAGCGGATGATATGATACCTTGACGGTTTAGTTTGCTTTACAGTAATATACAGATTAAGAAAAAAGTGTTTGAGTCTTTTTCGTGGGTATAGTGAGACACACAAATGCTTTTGGCTTGCTTTTTGGTAATATGGAAAAAAAGAGAGGTAAAGGAAACTTATGTACAGAAATTTCGTTTTTGTAGTGAAGATACTGGTAAGGAAATGTATGTACAGTACAAAGAAAAGAAAGCAGAATAGCCAACCAGGAATTCGAATCCTTTGCTTCATGCATCGATGAGTGCAGTAGCGGTGGAAGGGCTACTATCGCCTGCAGAATGAGTGTCTATCAGATGTTGAGAAAAAATACGGTGATATGACAAAGGAACCGTTGATATAAAATCTTGAATGAAAATTGGTTGAGTAATTTTGTGAAACGAAAAAGCCAAACAACTGAAGAACAATGCATATAGTACATGTAAAAAAGTAGCCAAAAGGAAAAGTCACCAAGGGAGTGTCGATAGTTGGAAATTGCAAAATTTCAGAGCCAAAATTGCAATGCAAGCAACCGACGCGAGCACACCAGACGGAAATATATACATAAGAGATATCCCTTGGGTATCAGAATCCTGTACAGTTTGAATATGAGTTGAAACAAAAGAAAATGAAGCAGAAAAAAAAGGCGAGAACAGTCCATCTATGTTTTGCTTGCTTGGTCCCTTCATGAAGGTCGTGAGAGGAAAGAAAAGACCGTTAATGCCATGACGTGCAGTTCATGAGGCCAATGGAAGGTGGCTTCGCCGGGCTGAACAAAAGACGATGGAAAAGACAGGAAGGAAAATTTGCCGAAATAAAACGCCACTTTTTTGGTCCCACCGCCGGTATATACAGTACTGAGTAGCTGTGCTAGGTAAAATGCAAGGGAAATTTACATGAAAGGAAGGAGAGGGAAAAGAAATCGCTAAATGCTTTTAACCCAGGTGAGAAATGTAATATTGCTGGTCTGCAGCCTGTTGCTGGTGTTGTTGTTGTTGCAAGAGGCGCTGGCGCTGCTGCTGTTGCATAATTGCATTTTGGTTGTGCAACAGCTGCTGCTGAAGAAGGACTGCAGGCGAAGTCAAGTTTGATGGGTTACCGGCCGCCGAGGTTGGAGGCATAGAGGTAGGTGGAGCATTCTGCAGGCAGTGGCCGTACATCGGAGTAGTTGGCGTCGACGGAGAGAGCGAGTTTGGTGTTGGTGGGTAAGAAGTGGGGCTCGCGAGCTGCAAGTGCGGGTGGGGAGCCGTGTGTAGGCGATTTAATTGCGCCGGACGAGCAGCAGAGTTAGGCGAGTAGGATTGGTGGTAGCTGTTAGGGAAGGAGTTGGAATGAACAAGAGGAGGAGGGGAAGGAGAGTTTGCAGGAGAGGAGTTATAGCCAGTGGAAGGCGAGGTGTTTCCAGCAGCTCCAAATTGAGTGTTAGTATGAGCTGTGGTGGGTCGAGAGTAATGGTACATATTGTTCAGCATCTCCTCATCGTAGAGAAGAGCAGAGATACCAGTATCGGCCTCGGCATCAGCAGACTCTTCTTGATGTCCATGGACGGAAGGGCTGCTCTGCCCAACAGATGATTCTTCCTCGAAGAAGTCGCTGACATGATCAGGGACGGACGTGGGAGGATGAGATCTGTTGGATGGGATGTGAATAATGTCAACGGGACTGTGAAGGTAGCCTCCATCGACAGGAGAGTACAATGGAGAGTAGATCTCCGGGGTGGAAGTGCCCTCAGTGTGGTACTCTACATGTTGTCCGTGCATTTCATCCATCGGCGACAAGAGAAGAGAGAGTCCTCCTTGAGCATGATGAGCAGCCTGCATAAGCTTCTGGAACTGAGGTGGGTGGTTCCCATTGCCCAGAGAAGCGAGCTGCGGGTACTGGGCATACTGTGGAACAACAGATTCTGTGGAAGCACTGTATGGAATACCCGAGGGAATTGAATTCATGTTGGTCAAGGTGGCAAGGTCTTGGTTGCTCATGTTCCTAACCGATGCAAGGGATGAGATTGAAGCGGCAGCGCTGTGCTTCGAGATACCAGCGCTGGTAGCGTTACCAGCTGCCTTCATCTTCTTCTTCTCTTCTTTCTTCTCAGCGGCCATAGCGCTGTTTTTCTTTGCTCGCTCCTCCTCTGAGAGTGGGACCGGAAGACTCAAACCTCTCAGCTTTCCTCGGCTGGCGACACCAACGCCCCACGTTAGCTGAGTTCGATATCCGGAGCATGTTCCTTTTGTTTCAATGCACTGTGTGCAGTATGGTCGTCTTCGGTCACACACACGGCCGCTCTGTCGACATGTGTGGCATGGCTCTGAAGCGCCGGAAGGAGGTGCCCTTCTTCTTCTCTTTGTCTTGATCTGCGACGGAGACGTCGTGCTGCTCGTGCTGGCAGGTTGCGGCATCATTGTTGTTGAGTTCATGGTCGATTATATGTATATGTGTGAGTGATGAGAGCCAAGGTAGATATGTAGTGAGCGAGTTGAACAATGTACGCAAGCTGTGTTTTATAAGAATCGAATGTTGAGAGTAGTGCGACACGCTCTAGAAGGCTTCGCGAAAAGGTATTGTTTTATAGATGAGGTATGTGTATGTGTGTCTGAGGGGAGAACGAGGAAGTTGGATGAGTGGGTGGGTAGATATATATGTAGAAAAGTGGACCACGATAGGATCCACAAATGGAGATATTATATGAATGCTTGTGTCTGAGAATGTGTATGTGTATGCATAAGTATATATATCTGAAATATATATATAAATATTGGGGGTTTGACAGATGTAATGAGGCCGACGTGGGTACCTCTGATGCGGTGTATCGGGGCTTTTCTTTTTCTTTATTTTCCGAGTAGAAATGTCTTTCAATATGGGTAGGTGCTTAGAATGGGGATTGATAGTGGCGCCTGAACATCAATGATATATAGTAGAGGACGGACAGGAGAGTCAAGAAGGGTGACAGGGGTGGGAGGGTGACCGTGGTGCCTCTTGAGTGACGGGCAAGTCAGTGAGAGAGTGAGTGTGGGAGACCTGTGAACAAGGTTCCAAGGGCGCTATTACTCGTCACGTATGATCTTGCAGAGCGGAAGCATAAAAAGGAAGCAAGTAAAGAGGAAGGCGAGGGTAGCCTGGCCTATGGACAAGAGAGAGACAGCGTCAGGGAAGGGGGGTCTTTCCACGAGGGAGGAAAAGAAAAGAAAGAGAGAAAAGAAAAAAAGCCACAGAAAAAGAAAAAAAAGGTGTCGCAGAGACGACAGAACTCGAGTAGGTCCCGGAATATGCAGCGGAAGTTAGAAAAAAAGAAAAAAGAGAAAACAAGCAAGACGACCCGACTGTCAAGCTAACCAGCGTAGCGCAACTGGCAGTACTCGGCGTGTAGACCGGCTTAGAGACAGGAGGGTTTACAGGGCAAATTTCTAAGAGTTCCGAAACGGCCTGTGGTCCCTGTAGACTGACGACGGGGAGCGGTGTCGGTTTAACGATGAGGCGCTGCCGTTTGAGCAAGCAAGAGAAAAGCAAGGCACAGTGGAAGTGCGCGGTCTGTCTGTCTGGGGGGCAGAGGGCGCTGCACTGTTCGGATGCAAGTGATGTCGAGAGCCCTGTATCACAAGCTTTTTTTGTTTTTCTTTTTCACTTTTCCTTTTTTTCCTTTTCGTTTTAGAGCACAAGGTGACTGGGTGAGAACGGCAGTGAGCAGATGCACATCGTATCAAGAAGTAACCGAAGCTTTTTTTTGTTTTTGTAGAAGAGAAGCCAAAACACCAACTAATTAATCAAATCAATTAAACCAAAGGAAAAACGGGCGGAGAATGGAAATTCTACAGAAGACGGGGCGGCGGAGGGAGAGTAAAGAAAGAAAGAGGCAGCGCGCTCTGTTGCAAAATGAAACCGGCCTGCGAATCATCGAGCAACGACGCAAGACAAACCAGAGACACTTTTGTGTTGCGGGTAGGTTTGGCGGTGGCCGACTCAATGCAAACCGACGGCTCTTGCTGTCATGAGCCTGGATGCGATGCTAGCGCACATGGAATTGTATTACATGCACATATGATGAACATGTATTGAACATGTAGGGACGCACGAACATGCACCTCAAAAGTGCGATCCGGCGGGCCTAATGCTGGCGAAGCTGGTCGGTGGCTAGCCGAGTGCTAAACTAACTCAACCGGCGGCGCGATTCGAAGCTAGTTAGCTGCAGGCAGCAGACAATATTGCATGCGCATGCAGAGAGTCTCAATCGCGAGCATGTCTGGTGATATTCTCGAGACAGAAAGACTTCTTTCGACGGACAGGAAATTAACGAAAGGGTCACTCGGTCCCGGTTTCGGGCAGAGAGAGGGAATCGAATTACAATCGTTGGATGGGCATGAACGGACGACATGAATGACAGGACAAGGCCCTGCTAAAATGGCAGTGCCCATCTGAATACGTCTAGGAAATTTTGGGGCTAGGGAAATACCTTGTAGAATGTTTCTTCTCGCGCTGCGACGTTATAATCGTGGCGGGGATCGAATCGAGCTAGACAGCTCTCTGCCAGCCAAAATTAAACTCTAAAATGTTCCGAAGACAGTAGCCTTTTAATTTTTGCAAGGCCTGTTGAAAAAAACCTGGTCGAAGGCCGATCTCGAAGCGCAGGACTTGGCTGGCTACAACCAGCTAGCTCTGGTTCCTGCTCCTGCTCCTGCTCCTGCTGCTCCTGCTGGTGGCGGCGGGCGATGCAATGCAATGCTGCAATAGCAATTGCAATAAGAACAATAACTAGTAACAATAATAAATTAATAATGGAACGGGCTCTGTCAGCGTCGTTTATGCGGACGGGCCTCTGCGAAGGAGCGTCGATGCGGCAGATGCGTTGCGCAGGGGTCCTCGCCGATGTGGTAGGTGTCAAACACCAGGTCCCAGTCCGCCGCGATCGAACGAACGAGCGAACGACCGAGCGAACAAACTCCAGCCGATGCAGAGGCTGGAAGAAGAAAAAAAGGGCCGCCGCTTTGAATGTGAAAGTGCGAGCTAACGGCAGTGCGACAGCCAAAATTAATTGTTCCTCGGCTCAATCAATCCGCAGTGCTTCTATCAAGGGCCTTCGAGAATGTTTTGGGTGACGGACGACGCAAAGGATTGCCCAAACCGATGTTCGTGCGGAGGGCTGTCAGGGCAGCGGCCGGCCGGCCGGGCAGGTCTACGGTCGAAAGAAGAAGGCAGATTGGGGTCGCCCGGGATGCGAGTTAATTGTGCTGGCGTCGACGCGGGAAGATTTGGGGTTCGAAAAGAGAAGGACCCAAAGCATCAAGGTTGTGAGGCAACGGTAGACACAGGAACCCGGAATTTGAAGACGGATGCTGAGGCAAGGAAATTTGACTCGATGTGAATGCGGTTTGGAAATCGACGGGTCTCGTTTTCAAATTGAAAGGGCGTCCGCTGCATGCACCGCCAGCATCAAATGTAGAACAAATTTTTTTTCGAGAACGGGTGTGTCTTGAAAGATAGAAAAATTAAAAGAAAAGAAAAAAAAAGTTGGATATTGGAATTATATCAGGGAACCGTCGTGGGGGGCCAGTCGACTTGGCTTGGCCGGTTGGCTACGTTATCTCGACTTCTGCCTTGGTCATGAGTTTAGACGATATCTCTAAAGCAAAGACCTTGATAGCCACAGGATCTTTATGTATGGGAGGAGCTGCTAAATTGCACGTTTGCAGCATCTCTTCGCTCATATTGGAGCTCCAGCTATAGCCATTTTTCTTACGTGAAAAGGGGGATTCGTCCAATCATGGCGACATTTGCAATAATATCGAGCTCAACGTGCATGTCTCATGGTTTGAAGGAAAAGAAGAAGCAATTCTCTTCTCTTTTCTTCATACCTTGAAGATCTTTCATTGCGAAGAACATGATTGGCTTTAAACCGAGGTCCACCAGTACCTCTTTCTCCCCGGTACAGCGGAAAGCCACTTTGCTTGTGTACGGAGTACTGCAGAGACATTAGGCGGTCAAAAAGTTAAAAACCTAAAGCATTAGCATAGACCCAATTCCCAGGAGCGAAGAAAAAAAAAAAAAAAAGGAAGAAGAAGAAGGGTCTGTTAGTGGCTGCGTGCCTAGTTTTCTCGATGCGTGAGCGTGGAGCACCCACAGCTGGCGTTCATGTACGCTCTGCTTGGTGACGGGTACCACTTCCAAAAACATCAAAGAAATCAAAAAATTTGTTGACGGGCATCAAGTGAGGGAAGAAAAAGGAAAGAAAGCGGAATAAGAAAAGAGAAACCCAATGACATCTCTGTTTTAGGGTAATTTTTGGTCATTGTGACTTTTTAGGGTATAGCCGGTCTGCGTCCAGGGGATGCCTCGGCCGTTGGAGAACAGGCGTCCCCGAAACCACTGGAGCTCGCTGATGACGCCTTAAGCCTTCCCTGAGACGTCCCAGGTCGCCCCGGTCGCACAAGATTCCAGGCGATGGCAATGCAATGCGCCCTTTGCGCGGCACCTCTCCGCGCATTTAGGTTGCACATGCACATGGCATCGACGGAACCAAGAGCTGCCGGCGCGACGCCTAAACCTCCGCCGTATCAGCAGTCGAGACGGAGAATTGTGACACGGCGTGAAAGAGGCGAAAGAGCGGAGCATGAAATTCAACAGGCCGGCCATTATTTCTAGATTGGAGATCGAAATCCAGGCAGAACGTCGATGTTTCGGCCCCGAAGGCAAGAGTGGGGCTACTTTCTGAAACCCCGACCAGATCGGCCGGTTCAATATCATGCGCCGACGAATCGAGCCGTAAGAACTTTGAAGGCATGAGATCAAGGTGGGGCAGATATGCAGGCCCGGCAGCTTCGAGCGAAAGTAAGACGGTTGGATAATTTGCGATCGATCAGTTTATTGTTGCACGTAGACGCTTAGCCAGCCGGGTGTTCCCAGAACTGTTAGCATCGATGTCTGCTGCCCGCAGCGCAGAGGCACAGCAGTAGAACGAAATAGTCTCCGCGATGTCGATAGCAAGGCGTCTCCAGGTTAAAATTAGCTTGATTGTGATGTCGAATACAAGCTTTGAAATCGCAATCGCGATCGAGGCTGGCAGCAGTGCACAGCTCCCAACTTAGTGGTGATACTACACACAACACAAAGTGCCAGTAATTGGAATTACTACGTTATAAATTTAGCTAATTTAGGTAGTTAGCTGGCCACATGCTCGAGCTACGCTACGCCTAGTGATAAGTTTGGGTGCAATAAGCTGTGGCTGGAGCATCGAGCTACTGAATTGTCAGCATACTATCTCCTTTAACTTACTCCTAGGGCCCTGGAGAGTTGAGTACCTAGGCAGACGACACGGATTTTACTTTGTGGCAATCCCTGGATTTCGAGTCAAGTCCGGCCACCCTGCGCAATTAAAGCTTGCTAGTTGACATGCCCCACAGCTGGATTGAGGTTTGCTGCTATCATGGATACCTCACCGAAATGCACGGAGCCGTCGGTTAGGATGATTTGACAGTTGCATGCAGTCCATCGTCCTCAGCGAGCGTGCACATATGGTCGCAGATGGTACTAGGGCAGGGACAGGACGTGTAAAGCGAGCATGCGCAAATTTGCAAATGCAAGTAGCCCGATCTTAGACAAGTCAACCACCCCTCCAAGATATCCGTTGGCGACAATCGTATCGAGTAATCAGCGTTTGCCTCTCAAGCTCTGCGTGGGGTAGCGGTAATGATTGAATGCATTGCGTCGCAATCGCATTGCATCGATCGATCCCGTAGTCTAACTGACTATCCAGAGACATCATCAGCGCCATGCTGATTGCATCCAGCTAGTTGATCACCCTTCACCATGTCGGTCTATGTCGAGAATGGAAGCGCGACGTCCCAGCTATGCAAGGAATGGTTAGCCACTCAGCTATAGTGTTCACGGTCGGTAAGCTACGCAAGTCCTCCATGCTCGTTTGATTCTTGATTCGATGACAGCAAACGGTCCAATTAGTGAACCCGAAGCCTTGACCGAATTCTCCTCTACAAATACATGGAACAATCCGGTGCTCCACACAGGGATCGTGATTGGCTATGCTATTAAGCTTGTTGAAATTCGGCCGGGGGACCCAGCCTCTGGTCTCTAGGCAGCTCTCTTTCTCCTGCAGAGGCGGTCCGAGATACTGTGCAAGCTGGTATCTTAAAAGCAGCGCGGATGCCGCTGGTAGCCATACGGGGGATTGCCGAGCCGTGCTTTGGCCTATTAGAATGTCCTGGTGCCCTGGCCTGGTGAGCCGTCCGTTTATCGAACTTGAGATTCCATCGCGATCAGATGGACATGGCATGCAGTGCAATCAGCTAATTAATCGCGCCCCCTCGTATCGCTAATAGACTCCGACCCTCCTGGCCAGGTTGCTTGCTTGCAAACCTTACCCCTCTTTCCGTAGCTCTCTAGCATTCCAATGCAGAGGATGCGATAGAGATGTCATGCAGCCCCGAAGCCGCGACTTTCGCCTTCGTCTTGTGAAACCTCAAAACGAGCGATAGCCAATCAAAGGCTTCGACCTTTGAGCCGAGATCTTCTCCCTCCGGGCGATCTTTGTCTCGGGAACCCCATAGAGTATAAGAAGCGTTTGTGATTCCGAAGGCTTCCACAGCTTCCGCGACTCTAGGTGGCGGTGCTGTCACTCGAGTCGCGGGTACGTTAAGAATGTAGCATGCCTGATATTACGTTAAGCGAAGTTTCTCAAGATATCTATTTCTTAACGCAGTATCGTCTGCCCTCGATGTACCTCTCCCCATATTTTTCGTGGGATAATTGACGGGTGTGGACCTGAAAGGGAAACGCTGGAGCAGTCACAGGCCAAGTTGGAAAGCTTAAACTGGTAGTGGTGCCAAGCAACCACTGGTCAAGCTGCAGCTAACAATTCGGCGACCTCCCTGCAAGTACCCTTGTTTCACAGCAACCACACAGCAGCAAAGCATGCACCAGCGCATGTTCCTGATCCTGGTACTTCAGTTAGGCAGCAGCAACATGCTACTCTACGCCCAGCAGAGAGGGGTGTATCTTATCGTAGCGGTCGAGTGTGAGGGTAGCATTCGACTATCGGTCGCGCTTTTCCCCTTTGTTATGATCTGATGGGACGTTATATTTCCACCCTTGACGCAATTGTGCCTGGAAGCCGAGGTTCTGAGAATTCCTGTCGCTGTGGCTGGTGGCTCAGGAGCGATTTCGACCTTTTTTGAATTTCCAATCCTTTCCCTGATTTTACCAGCCCCGCCCGAACGATAATTTTTTCGGTGGTGGCAAGCGGGCGCGGCGCTGTCGAATCGAGCAAGTTTGACGCCGAAGGCAGGAAAAGTCCTTTTCTGTTTGTGTTACCTTGGCCTTTTTTACGCTGCAGGATGACGAAACGTGTGGGACTCGGGTCTGCCGTTGCAGGTAAGAAAGGCCGCCAATGCGGCAGTGCCTGCATGAACTTGGGGCATGCGCACAATTAATTTTAAAAAAATTAAGCGGCATTGGACAAGGAATTGCAAATGCTCTGGTAACATGGATGGAATAACACCTTGTACGTTCGACGTTAATTCCTGTGCACCCAGTTGAAACGAAGAACAAGAAACACCTGCCCGAAATCCAGACCGGCAAGCCGAGCCTTCGTTGGGGAAGGCGGTTTCCGCCGTGCTCCGTCTCGAAGACGCCATCTGTGTCCGCGTCTAATTAAGCGACCATCTCCCCAGCTCTTCTCCAGGGGTTTATTTGCAGGCCTTTCCCATGGATCCGCTTGCTGCACAAGGCCATTTACCACAGGTCCAGCCGACTCGCGGGATCCGACCCCGACCAAGCGAGATTGCGTTGTGCTGAGCGTGATACCGTCGGAACTGCCTTCTTGGGAAGTCTTCTAGACGGCCGACTTGGAAGTGCGCAAAAATAGTCCTGCGGGGCCGTTGCTGCCTACGTACCGTCTTTTGTATTTGCATCATGCTGTTTATGCTAGGAAAGGTATTGGGGAAAGCATTTCGCATGTGCTTCTTTATTTCAGCCCTTTCTCGCGTGGCAGCCTCACTCGATTATTCAAACGTTCGGAACTGATATGATATGACACAAACTATTGAAGAATTTGGCGTCTGGATGGAGAAATCCCCCCCTGCGTATGCGGCTGGCTGGTCGCTGGCTGGCTGGCTGGTCAGCACTACTGCGCAGCTGCATTGCATACGTACATCCAGCTCCTGTCAGGCCAGGCCTGCACAAAAACTACCCCCTAGCCATTAAGCGCATGATACACGCGAGGGTCCACTTGAGAAAAACTAAGACATCGCTAGTCTATATTTGGACTAGCCGGACTCGCAGCATCAAGGCTGCCTGCTCCCTGCCTGGTTCTCGCCCGTTCGACGGTCTGTTTACTTCGTCCTTTGTGTGTTTATTGTATGATTAACACTGAATCGAATAGGCTCCGTCGGCGGCCGCCATGAGCGGAGCATTCGGATGTCCCACCAGCTGCACTCATTTCTTCTGCCGAGTCGAGTACTAGGTAATCGGAATGCACATGCATTTATGCATCGGCGCAACATCCGTATCGCGTTATCTGCATCGATCGGCTTTTTTAACGGCTGGAAGCCTTAGCTCTCGATAGATTTATTCCCGAAGGCGTTCTTGTACCTTTTCTTTCGTCTTCCATCGAATTTCCCCTTACGCTTGCATATGCACCCCACTAGACTCTCGCGCTCCGTATACACACACGTACACCCCATATCTATTTTTGTAGAAGGCTCACACGGCTGACGGTAGGCCAGTGGACCTGAACATTTCGCATCCCATTGGCAATCGGATAGAGAGCAGCGAATTCGATCTAAGACAACCCGTTGCCGTTTTGCATGGGTATCCGTAATTAAAACAAGTATTCGCACTGAAACCCTGCAAGAAGCATACGAAATCACTACCCACGACCGACGGGGTTAAGGCATGTCCTCCCGCCTGTAAATATTCTGTTGAGACTATGACCTGCTTGCTCGCTGCGGGGTGCTTGCTGACTGGCCCTATGGAAAACCTTTTTTGCCCCTCACCTATTCTTGATACACGGGGTAGGAAATAAATGAAATGACGGCAAGCCGAGTTTAGTATTAATATTAGCACTCCAATCGGCAAACAGGGTCTCGGTCGTTGATGCTCGCATGCGTGTACATTATAGGATACCGAAGCCGAGCATCTGGAAGATCTGTACGTGGGATGTCTCACCTGCTCTTTTCTATCGAAGACGGCCCATGCAGCACGCATGCACGGACCCGCTGCTACTGAGGCTCCAAGGGAGGTGTCTTTGATGCTGTATTTCCGCAAGGCCGTGGTCGTAGTGTAGTAGTCCCTAATCCAGACGTTCTGTGATCAATCTTGCGGCAGATTCAGCGATTGCATAAGATCTCAAGACCGGGTTTTACGATACACGTTATATTTCAAATTACTATAGCATTGCAGGTCGGCTAATGGTTGCTTATTTGGACGGCAGATAGCGTGAACTCGAAGGTGCTGGTTGCGTTTCAAGATCTTGAAATGTGGAAACGAACGAGGATAGAACTCGAGGTCTGAGACAAACATCTTCTATTCCATGTGGGCTAACTCGGCACGGCTACTAATACAAGGGTTGAGATAGAAAAATCGGCATGTGAAGACGCTTTGCTTCCTTCAGGTCCAGAATCGTAAGATCGCCAAGAGAAATGCATCCTGTGTTGCTGTGAGCAATACGGGTACGCATTTGTAGCCAATATGACAGTCTTTTGATCATTTTCTATAAGAAGCTATAACAAAGTCAAAGCGCAGCTATTGGTATTTCTTGGCAGATGGCATGTGTGTTAGTATGTTTCTCTCAGTAAACAACTTCTGTTAGACAGCTTCCCATTGCATTCTCTATACAGTATCTCTAAGGGATTGCTTGGTTTTCTCTACTTATTTGCATCCTCTGTCATCAGATGCTTCGAGAGGAGCGAGAGGCTAACCATGTTTGGGGCATGTTTGAAGCAACCTCAAGTGTTCTATAATCTCTTCTCGAGATCTCCTAACAATTTGCAAACCATCTGATCGTGTCGTTGGCCCCAGCTTCGACTTCTTGTCCTTGTGTTGGATAGCTCGGTTTGCAGTCTGGGGCCTTCAATAGCCTCCTCTTTTACTACTGGCCTATTTATGTCTCCTGAAATATGCTCAACGGAACAATTGGCCAACCTGTCTCGGCAACTTGGATCCAATCTCCACGATCTCTCTAGGAAATTTTAATAGGGTCTCAAAATATCTAAATCTATTCTTCAGGCACACCTAGGGGCCTAGCGCTGCGTCCAATCTACCTACGCAAACATTGGCTTCGGGTCGTCGCTATTGTAAAGGTTTTTGACGAATTGAATTGCCTTAGAAATATCACCTTTTCTTCGGACGCCGGTCTTGTTTGCATCACTATCGCGTCCTCCGATTGCTAGGAGCATTCATACGGAAATATCGATCCAAGCATCGGAGATTGTGTTTTCGAGCTTTATTACAGCTTCTTCGTTCGGCATCGCAGCTGTGAAACTCCGGCTGTGTGCTTTTGAAACGCTTCATATATATTATTCTAAGCATCGATGTATTTTGTCGAGCTGCTCTAGAAGCGACGGAATGCCATGTCATTATCTCCTTCAAGTTGATTTACTAGCTCAGTCGGATGCTCAAAGTTTATTTTCTTCCTGCTCTGAATTCCAGAGTCCTATGATGAATAGAGCTCCGGACTTTAAACATGAGTACTCAAGCCGGCGTTCGCAAAACTGCTCCAAGGATTCCCAAAGTTTGTCTCTAAGTTTTTCAATGCTTGACGTCAATACAGAAAACAGATCTTTTTGCCATGTTTATGGGTATCGCCGACGACACATCAGTTAAAATGCGTTAGAGCTGCGCTACAAGCTACAAAGTGGGTAAGGAGTGCGTCAAAGTACCTTTGTTCCCCCTTATAGTTTAGTAACATTTAAACTTCGAAAGGCTTCGGCGCTTGACCTTTGCAATCTCTCTTATCCCAAGAGAGATGGTACTACCAATCTTAGCGACAACTCCGATCTTATCTTTCGTTACGCTGGTTAACACAACCGAAATACAAGCCGATACACCAAAAACTAGTGTTGTCACTTTTGTGTTGATGGTGGAGATTCTACAGAATTTGTTTTCAATAAACCGAAGGCTAGGTACAAGCTTAAGATCGATTATTGAGCGTTTCCGGTCCTGTAAACCGAATATGTGACATTATACAGTCGGAGGGGTGCGCATGTAGAACCAACCGGACGATGCGCCGTCCTCCTATTCTTTACAAATCTAGCCAACTCGAATTAGTCTCTGGTTACTCGATATTCAAATTCATGAAATTAATAAATCTCGGGAACAATATTCCATTCCGAAGTGAGCTTTCAAAGTAAAATATTCGTGGCTTGTGCGCATGGAGTATCAATCCGCGATCAATGGCCCCTTTCAAATTTATTTCGCCCTAAAGTCGTAAGATGCGTACTAAACGGCTCAGGAAGCAATCCACCGCTAGTCAAAAAACTACAGTTCTAAGCGTCGGCGTTTAGTCCTGCCCTGTGCCTCCACCAATTACACAACGCAAGAGCCACCGTGCCCAGCAGTTTCATTTGCGTGGGATTCTGTTATAAAAATAATAGTTGATTCTGATGCTGTGACACAGTTTCAAGAGTTTTCCCGAGGTCAGCATTTCGATATCTTCAAGATCGAGACCCCACTCTATTACGGAGACGAATGCCAATTTGATAAGCCGGACCACGTTTTTCTGGTTCGCGGTGCCCGCGACGAAGAATTCCAGGCAGCACACACTACACTGTCAGCTATTGGCGTTTCGGCTATTGCCAAGATAAGTGGTCGCCGCTGCAAGTTGAGCACGGAACATCCAGTACTCACTGCACGTCCTGCAGGTTTAGCGAGGTGCATGAAAACGTCAAATTTCTGGGAACTGCGAAGCTATCCAGTGGGTCTTCCAGATCAGCTCTAATTTCTAAAGGAAGGCTTCGTCTTGCCAAAGTGCAGTGCCATTTTGCAGTACTGAAGTGCATGTTGTCATTGATGATTACCATCGGCGAGTTTGCGTACATGTTAGGCTGACGGCACGGATTGTGCTTGATGGTCAACTGATATGCTTTAGCGCTTTTATTGCGTGTTAAAAAATTTCCCCTGAATCCCCAGGAAATTTCAGATCAGACTTCATTTGTGAATTCAAGATGCCTGGGGGTACCTTTGGGAGACGGAAAGCTCTGGACGTTATCTATTGGTGCCATGCGTCTGAATCTCACTATTTGGACAAACTGCTGCATGGGAGCTGGCAATCGAACGGGTGGTTCATAGTCAGCTTGCAATTGGTGGCAAACTTGCAAACTCCCTTGGTCTATTGGGTGTCAGTGCCAGGTATGTATCCTAGCCTTGCAAGAAATCAAGGAAAAACTGAATCCATGCAGAAACCCCAGAGGTATAGAGTCGCGGGATCAAGTAGAACCTCGAGGCCTATGTTGCTTTCGTTGAGAATACGAGTACTGGTTGTTAATGCCACATATGCAAGCCAGGTATGCCGAAGGATCTTGGAATGTCCCGTCCTGGCCACTGGCGATGCGAGCACCCTTCCCTGCGTCGTGATGTAGAGAAATGACCGGCGCAACTTGCCACTGAATATTAAGCCAAGATTCTGTATTCGTGATGGGCGGGAACCGATTACGAGGGATTGCCGCTACAAGGTGGACTTATCATGGACCAGCTAGGTCCCCCGCGTCGAGCTGAGTGCAAACTTTCCCTTGTCAAGATACAATGTCGCATAACTAAATTATTGTAATGCTGGGCATCTGAGCCACCGTCGTATGAGCGAATTTTGGATTACATCAGTATGGACGTATCCCTCAGGCCATTACTTCCCTGGTTGACGGTTCGTAGAATATTTGCCTGCAGGCTGGCCGGGTTCAACTGGGCGACATCAGGGAACATTCGGCCCTCGATCAGCGGCCACGGCCGGCCGAACGTTAACATGTACGCATCTATTTGACTTACAAAGCTAAGGTTCTGGAACTCGATCTGACATTGACAAGCGAGCACCGGCTCTTCGAATATCCGATCTCTTTATCTGCCTCCCCACGTGAAAGAGGCGAGATTTCGAGTCTTCGAACAGGCATGCGTATTCTTGCCTAAGCTCTCTTTGTAAGGTCGGGAGCAGGATCATGCTTCTGGCCTTCCAAATACAGACTGCAACGCAACCAGGGAGTTGCATTTCGCAGTGCGAAAATCTCTCGTAAATGTACCCTAATGCATACCTCAGGCGCGAATACGGTTCATCGGTAGTCGGGTCAATTCAATAAAGAGGGATTAAAAGAGTTTATGCGACTCGGAGTTTTCGATTAACGGAGTAGAATACCCAGACCCAAGATTTCCAGGATACGGAGAAGGCTAGAGCTTGCATTGTCGTACGAGGCACTAATTGTTTAGGCCGCGACGGTCAACGTCGAATTCGGACCAGAAGGATCATCTAGACACGGGAACTTGAAGAAGCAAGGGAATTTACGGCTATAACTCCGGGAGATCGTGGCTGTGCAAATAACGCTAGAAGGATTAGAAAAATGTTCTAAAAAATTTTCCGATGCTGAATGTTATTCCTGAGGTTACTCGCGAATCTCTTTGATAAATAGTAGCCGTCGAATGTTATGTTCACGGCCCCGTACGAAGGTTGCGATTTCGGCCTCCTCGCAGGTGTGAAGATACGTCGCGTCGCGTCAGCGAACTTATTTTGAGAAAATTACTGATGTGATCTCGAGCATTTATTGCGAATTATCAGGGAAGTATATGATGGGAATACACAACTAGTCAATTTGGTATCATGTTTAGAGAGAACATCGGATCTTTCTCTATCGTTTGCCCCGCATTCAACTGCCCCTCCCTGTCGTTCCTCGGCTGCGTTATACCGATTTCAATTATCTTCGATGCTACCGTGAGAGGACCAGATAAAGCTGAGTAACCCTGATGAACAGCTCTAAGACCTCCAGGATTATTGCTGAAGGGAATACACTAGGTTGCCATAAACATTTTGGTTTCCCAAAGTATAATAGAAAGACTAAAAGGCTATAATACCGGGGATCGCTGCCGCCCAGCAAGTAGTACTAGCTGAATGCGTCGAGATCTCTAACGGTGCCTTGACTCGGCGGCCAATTTTCCCAGGCGCATGCATGGTTTTCCCAACAAGACAGAAGTCTTGCAAGTGTCCAGGGAGCTCCACCGCTTGAGCTAAAAGATATCTTCCCGGATTTTAAGAAGGATACCCTGTGAGCTAGCCATGATGGCCTGCAAGTCGGTGAGACAGTAATATGAATGGAAGGTTTACACGAAAAGCGGGGTAGAACTCTAGGTATCTTGATACTTTAGTCCATCTATAGGTCAGTTGACGGTTGTGGATTTGGTATAGATGGGTGGATCCAGTGTGCATCTATGTGGCTAGGGACTTAATGCTGACCATGGATGCGAGGTTGTAGTAGCATGATCTCATAACCACCCCACGGGTGCCTAGCTACGCTTCCGAACCTAAACATCAGAGTCGTGAAGTAGAAGACATGACCCAGCTCGCTTAATTAACCTTACTGGAATTTTGGCACTCAGTGGTTGCCTATGCGTTCATATGCATGTAATGCATGTGCATCCTGATCTTGTGTCGGCATTGTGTGGAGTCCTGGGTTGTAACTACTAAGTAGTTAATTTACCCTGCCCCATAGCATGTGGTGTTAACTTATTTGCGACACGTAAAAAGTGCCCATGATCTAGCTATCATTCAGTTCTAGGGGTGGTGAGAAATAGCATACATCTTACTCAATTCACGAAGTATCGTATCAGATTGGATAATCATAGTTATCGCTCATACGTAAACGCCTTGGTACGTATTCAAATTTCCTACCGAAAACCGACCGAATATGTCTACAACTTCGAGCGTGTATGCCTTTATTAGTGCTAAGTCTATAGAAGGGCAGGTAGCAGCCTAGTCTATAGTCACAGATATATCCGAATGACTTTGGATGGTGATATATCTGCACATGCACTGACCAAGCTCTCCAGATAGCGATAGACCGCTGATTATAATGTTACCTCACCAATAGCGGCATGCGTTGCAACATCAGGTCATATATGGTCTTGCAGACGAGACTTCCAACTCATATATACACATTACAACATATTTCAGCATTAAGCCCTTTCATTGTCAAGGAGTCGACGTTTTGATACCTTCTGCATGGCCTTCACTATGTATATATGTATCTAGCTGCCGATATTGAATGCTTTATACAAATCTAGGCCAGGGATACAACCAGAACTTGGCGAGCTTAATTTGAGGCCTCAAATTACTGTAAGAGGATGGACCTGGGTGCGGCCAAACCCAGTTTGGGGTCGTTCCTCGTATGTTTTTATCACATCTTTATATATCGACAACCCCATTGGCTATCGGTTTCCGGACTTAGCATTACGCGGAAGTAGCGACGTATGGAAGTGTGACGGCTTCGGGGCTTCTTTGCTTACGAATTACTACATGCTACAGCTCACCTAAAGGGACGTACTTGCATACATTATGTAATAAGCGCACCTGGTTAACGCTTTCGTGACGTGCCCATCACGGTACCACGGAGCTTCCCAGGACCATAAAATTCTCCAAAACGCTTGCGCTTCTGTATATAAGTACTGAGGTATGTATATACTTAAATACTTAGTTACGTAAGATAAATTAAATGACTAATCCATATCGCGTCAATCGGAACTACGAACACTAAGTTAGGTCCCGTGTGAATTGTGAAGAGTGATAATATAACGCCATAAGTCGACTCGACTCTTTATATTGACCTAATCATCAATGCAGCAACCAAATCCCTGGCAGTGAATTCTTTTTTACACTCTCTTAACATTCTTTTACAAGGCAAATATATGATTCACCCACTTCAGAAGTCTGGTTTGCGAGACCGTATATGATGGATGCTTAAATTTTCGAAGAAAAAGAAAAAGAAAAAACTCGCGACCCTGGCCTTCATGTAGCTCAAGAAACACATTAACATAGTCTCAGGGACGCTGCCCTCCGATATGGGGAACGTGGTCTTGTAAGCTAGTAATCTAAAGTTGTCTTGGCAGCCCAGTCAGTTCACAAGACAAAATCTAAAGTGGAACAGAACCCGCCTGCGTGACGAAGAGGAGCTGAGTAAATTATAACAAGATCTGAGCCAGGGAGCCTCCCGGCAACGGTCCCAAATGCTTCTTCATATATGAGGCACAAAATCAAAAACCATAATCGAAAGTACATATACGCACGTGGATATGTATTAGTTACGCTCGCTTGCGCAATTGCTTGCTTACTCGCAAAAAAAAAAAAAAAAAACAGGATATTTGATTAATCGATCACGTGAGGTATAACAGAACGAACAAATCAGGAGCACGAAAAGCGTTACTTAATAATTACCGAAAGCGGAAAGACCCGGGTCCATAACGATTATAAAGAGTATTAGAAAAGAGGATTATAAGATATTGCTTAGCAGAATTCAGACATAAGCACTTTAGTCAGTATACAGCTTAGACATCCCGATGCCTGTAATATTGACCATTGAGTTTAGTGACATATGACAAAGATGGAATTCGAATGACTTTCGGATGCACTGCGGACGGGCGTATGGCATTTCTGCTGCTAGAATCCACCCCGCAATGCACGACGAGTCGAATATAAACCAGCTCCCCATGGCCTGTACCTTCCCCAAAATATTCTCCGCATCGTCCAAAATAATGTCCTGTAAAGAATCACCTAGTCCATTCCTTTGGTAGATTTAGAGTCTTTGATATCGCAATGGCGACTCAAACGATAACGGCCAAGGAGCTCGAGGTTCCAGGGGTCGCGATAGTGGTCTCTGAGAAGATGAAACGCGACGCTGAACCAGATCGACATATCGGGTTAACTATACGAGAGGAAGAGCTACCAGAGCAGCCGCCTAGTGACGGCCCAGTATCCGAAGACGAGGATATCGAATTAACAAAAGATACAATGCTCAAGCTGCTTAGCGCAGGGGTTTCTTTTTTCTTCGCTGGAACGAGTGACGGATGTCTTGGGGCTTTGATACCATATATTCTTCGGACGTACCAGATTAGTACGGACTTGGTCGCCCTCATGCAAGTCGCACTTTCTCTTCTCTTCTTCACACTTTACAATCGAATGGAGCCATTGTCTGACCGGTCCCTCTTTGAGATTATAGATATGTGGCCGCTCTACTAGGATGGGTGGCATCGGCACTGACAAATAGCCATCTCCGCCAGTGCTTGGGCGTCGGATCAATTTTGACTGTTGGAGCATCCCTCCAGCTCTTTGCTCACGTACTTCGAGTCTGGGGTCCACCTTACGCTCTCTTCGCAGTTTCTTTCTTCTTCACCACACTAGGCCGGGCATACCAAGATTCTCATTCCAACGCGTATGTCAGTAGCGTCAAGGGAGCACACCGATGGTTAGGATTCGTTCAAGCCATGTATGCTCTGGGGCAATTGGTCTCACCATTCGTCGCTACATCCGTGGCTGTGGCCCTACCCGATAGGTGGGCACTGTTCTATGCATTTCTGATCGGGTTGGGAGTCCTAAATCTAGTTGCTGTGGCGTATTCGTTCAAAGATTCGTTGAGGGTGCACCACCGTAAGCAGTCCATGGGCGATAATCAGGAACAGACAAGTAGAAGCAAGTCGGCAATGGGAGAAATAAAAGAAACGCTGAGGATGCCTGCATTGTGGCTACTGAGCTTGTACTTCTTTCTATTCCTCGGATCCAGCATTACTAATGGAAGTAAGTATTTTAAAATGCTGATTTAATTAATTATCTCACTGAGAGCCTAGGGAGTACTAAGTTATGGTTATTCTACAGGTTGGACTGTTAAATATCTAGTACAAGTGCGAGGAGGGGAGCTATCCAAGATGGGTTATGTGGCAGCTGGTCAAAATGGTGGATTATTCCTGGGAAGAGTTTTACTTGCAGAACCAACGAAAAGGTTTGGGGAACGACGGATGGTACTAATGTACTGTATCCTAGCACTAGCGTTTCAACTTGTATTTTGGCGAGTTTTAAATATACCTGCGGACATTGCAGCCATTTCGCTTGTTGGATTCTTCTCTGGGCCATTTTTCGCTACCGTTCGTATTCCCAACCTCTTGATAACATCTGGGAGGGCTACATCTAACAATATACTTGATAGGGAGTATCGGTTGGCTCCCAACTATTTCCTCGACGGCTGCAAGCTACTGCCCTTGGTAAGCTGCACATTGCAGATTCGAGTTCCGGTCTCGATAGCTAACAATGGTGTATAGGTCTCGTCTTCGCGCTAGCCCAGGCTGGTAGCTCCCTCTTTCCAGCTCTAACGGGTGTGATTGCTAGCAAGGCCGGAGTTCAGGTCCTCCAGCCAATTATGGTAGCCTTGTTTGTCGCGACTGCAGTTAGCTGGTGGCTAGTGCCGAAACCAAACCGCGGTACCGGCGGAGCGAGTAGGCCGCACGATTAGCTATTTTACTGCATATAATGAGCGGGTAATTCATATGCATATGCACCAATGTTGCAACCTTGCTCCAAGCGCCTAGTATAGAGGTTATGCGCAAATTTAGGATGAAGGACAGGGATGCGGTATACACCTGTCGGCGTGATAGAATACAAGCTTTGTGCTTTCGTAGGAAATCTCGTACGTACCTAGGTAGCTGGAACTACATGTACCTTATCCTTTTGTATATACCTATTTGACATTGTTGCATTTTGTGCGTTGTCGACGCTCGCTTATCAATCGACGTCGCCTCCACCACGCTGCTGGGTTATCGATCGTGGCAGCCCGCCAAACACGCAGACAGCAGCATTACCCAGCCCAGCCAATAGCAGAGGCCCAGCCGCCCCGGGCCATAGCTCTCGTTCCAGCTTCAACCTCTTTCTATCATCGTGTGACTTCCACCAACCTGGAAGCCCGTCCCGCATCACCGCCCAAGATTTCGCAGCAAAAGACTCCCACAGCGAGGCGGCACTCTCGCTCCTCCTCCACCAACGTCTTCCCCGCCGAACTTCTCTCCGAGCTCAAGGCCCAGTCCGAGTCACTTAGTGGTCACAGCCAGCTCGAGCCCGCCGGTGGCTCGCCGCCAAGCACCTCTCACTCGTCCTCCGCCGCCTCCTCCTCATCCTTTTCCGCCGTCACATCCGACGACTACGACGCTAGTGATACAACATCCTACGATACTGGTGGCTCTAGCTTCTCCTTTGCAACTACTTACGCCGGCTTCCAGGACTCGATCGATTCATCTTCGGTATCCAACAGTAGCAGGAAGCCGACTGCCGTCCCCGTTATTCCGAGAAGGCCTAGTACGGATCCGTCGACGACCGGTCCGATGAGCGTTGGCGAAAGCGGTTCGAGTTCTGGCGGGGGGCCTGATGAATGGCTGGAAATGGCGAAGAAGTGCAAGTACTTACCGGAGAGCGATATGAAGCGGCTATGTGAGCTTGTCAAGGAATGTCTGATGGAAGGTATACCTCTTTCTCTGCATGCTACCACCTGGTTTACGAAATAGGTAGCATCACAAAATCGCTGTTAGCTCGGGGCTTACCCATACATGTGTCTATAGAATCAAACATTCAACCCGTTAAATCCCCTGTCACCGTCTGTGGCGACATCCATGGCCAGTTCTACGATCTTATGGAGCTATTCAAAGTTGGTGGTGGCTTCCCCCCAGATATCAACTACGTCTTCCTTGGAGATTTCGTCGACAGGGGCTACTTCTCTCTGGAGACATTCACGCTTCTCATGTGCCTAAAAGCCAAATACCCGTCGCATATCACGTTAGTACGAGGAAACCACGAGAGTCGGCAAATAACCCAAGTTTATGGCTTTTACGAGGAATGCCAGACGAAATACGGTAACGCGAGCGTTTGGAAAAGCTGCTGCCAAGTGTTCGACTTTTTAGCCCTTGCGGCGATTATCGACGGCAAGGTGTTGTGCGTACACGGTGGACTGAGTCCCGAAATTAGGACGTTGGACCAAATTCGGGTGGTTGCTCGGGCGCAAGAAATTCCGCATGAGGGAGCGTTTTGCGATCTTGTTTGGAGCGACCCGGAAGGTGAGTGTGCTAAATTCATTGGCGGAGGAATTTGAGGCTCGAATGGATAATAATGGTGCGAGGCGTAATCTAGATGTCGATACGTGGGCGGTTTCACCGCGAGGTGCTGGATGGCTCTTTGGCGATAAAGTGGCGTCCGAGGTTGGTTGAAATGTCTCTAAGCTAAAAGAAGCGAACACTAATTGATTTGTAGTTCAACCATGTCAATAACTTGACGCTAATAGCCAGGGCACATCAACTGGTCAATGAAGGATACAAGGTATGTTCTCGCTATTTGGCCGCTCGAATTTGTAATGGCCGGTTGAGAGACTAAATTCATAAAATTTCGTCGAATAGTATCATTTTAAGAACGCTGTTGTAACGGTGTGGTCGGCTCCGAATTATTGCTACCGATGCGGGAATGTCGCCAGTATCATGCAGGTGAAGGAGGATTTACAGCCTGAATTCAAGATATTTAGGGCAGTTCCGGACGAACAGCGGGCGGTACCGCCGGGGAGGAGCGGTAGAGGCGAATATTTCCTGTAGTCCCATGAGTCTTCCTTACCACCTTTTTATTTTTGTAATACTTGGGCGGGTCGAGTCGCAGCACACGAACGTTACGTATATTTGACGCGTGGATGTTGAGCATTTTGGAGTCGAGATATCTATATGTACAAAGCATTCATTATACTAGCGATACATCTACTTGTCGCATAGAATGGAGCTAAGGTGGCCTAAAATTAGTCCAGTATTAGGGCTCTCACAGGGGGGGATCTTGGTTTCTATGACATGAAATTTTTTCGTCCGAAACGAGGCTCATATATAATTTGTCACTCATGCTGCAATAACATGAGACTTGAAAGTGAGAAGAGACATGTCACAACAGAATCGAATGGCGTAGGAATGTGACAAAACGTTCTGAACTTTTGGGCCAATTTAACAGTATGTGCAACGTAGAAAGGTACCTAGAGAGGTAACAAAAGACTGACGAAGAAAATTAACACATACAAGGCGACTCAGTTATCTGGAGAAGACTACAAACTGACTTGCAAATCGGCGAGACCAACTACCAATCTGCCATCAGGCCCTTCCCCCCCATCTCCCAGACCTTATCTCCACCAGCAATCAGAGCACCAATCAAAATACCCAAGAAGAAACAGATAGGATAAGCCCATATCCTTGTTAACATCACCCACGCTTGTATTATAGACATCCACTCCCCCTTACGCCTTCTCGCGTTACGCAGCCCAGGCAGTCCATCTAAACTGCGTACGTTGTGCTTTACTTGATATGCAGCTAAGGTCCCAGCTTCTACCTGCTTGCCACCCCAGAAGTTTAACGTGGGGCGATCTTCCCATCTTCCATCAACGAAGAGAGGTACTCCGTAACCACAAGAAGTTTGGACTTTAAATATCGTGCAATAAATTATTGCCCTGGCAGTCGCGATGCCGCTGTCCCCGGCGATTTCGCCTTCACTCGGATCCTTTATACTGCTGTCCGATTTGTTCGCATTGGTGGTCAGACTAGGTAGGAGAGACTGATACTCGGGAGTACCCTTTTCAACAACCCTGCCCCGACAAAACAGACGGAGTATGCGTGGTGACTTATCAAAGGAGAGAAAGAGGATTGTGATCCGCCCATTCTCATAGAGGTGAGATATGGTCTCACAGCCAGAGCCCGTGCTATCCAGATAGATGAAAGTTGAAGCGTTCGGGATTCCGAGAGAAGCCGTGGGTAGACCCTTTGGAGAGAGGTTTACATGCGCACCAGTCAGAGGAGCGGTAGCGGTGAAGAAGAGGGGTTGCGAAAGGGCCCACTTCTGCAAGTGGTCGGGAAGCGACTCGTAGAATTGTGGCATCTTGGATGACAAGGCAATTTACATATGCCGTTATTGAGCGTGTTACAATGCTTCTCCCAGAGCGCTCGCACTATTATTTATAGATAGCTCAATGTCAAGGGCCCTCTGTTGTAGGTTTTGCGTTGGCCTGTGGGTTTTATGATTCATAGAGTCGCCGAAGCACCTGCCGAATCGGCCGACCGATTCGATACGAGATATCTTCTGAAGGCTCCCGGAGTTTCATTAACCTCCCCGAGCTCGGTCCCAGGGTCGAGGTTGTGTAACATCTAACTCGATCCGCCCTACCGAAACTAGCCTCCAATCAGCCAGGTACTGTGATTCATCGCGTCTACTCAATGAAGTTGGGATCTTACAGAACTAAGCAGCGCAGAAGAGCAATTAGTAGTGGGCTGATATCTGTTTCTGATCTCGCGGGTGAATAAATCGCGGTTGGAGTGTGGTCGGTTTTGTGTTGACTCATCCCACAACCTTCGAGCTTGGCTTCAACTTCAACTTTCATCATACATCAACCTCATCGGCGTTCCTCCTCCCCCGCATTCTTCGCGATGGCGACACCCGGCATCATCAAAATCAAAACCAGGGGCAAAGGTAATGCGATTACCGCTGTCCAAACCGCCCCCTCAACATCTAGCCAGCCGGCTGCATCGCCGGTTACTAGCACCGTTGCAACTCCGACGCCGGCCCCTCCAGCTCCTAAACTTAAGATTGTTATCCGCCACCTCCCCGCGTCTATGACTGAACAAGAGTACAACGTCCTAACTGCCGACTTGATCAACAAAGAAACCGTAGAGTGGTCATCATTCACGCCCGGAAAGGTGCCCCAGGAGTAAAAAACCCTCCCCTCGACTCTCATGCTCAAGTTCGCACCCTTGCTAATCTCTAAATTCGCCGCAGTCGCAATAAACCTACTACATATGCTATCGCTTATGCTAAAGCCAGAACTACAGAGCTGCTAGTGCAGATTAAAGCAAACCTCAACGGCAAATCCCTAATAGACACACGTGGCCAGGAGACACGCGTGCAAGTCGAATACGCTCCGTTTCAAAAGATCCCAAGAACCCGTGGCAGACTACGTCATGACGGCAGAAGCGGCACCATAGACAACGACCCTGAATTCGTAGCATTCCTGGAGAATTTGAAACACACCGGCCCGAATGCCGCCGCCAATGCCGCTGCGAAAGTCGAAGGTGACGGGGAGAAGGCAGCGGACGAGGACCAGCAAAAGAAGTATTACGACCCATTGACAGCGCCCGTTCCAGCGTACGATGCACCGATAAACGAACCTGGAACCAAAGTTACAACTACGCCACTAGTCGAATTCATCAGACAGCAGAAACTCAACCCCAAGATTAAAGATAAGGGCAAAGGCAAGGCCGCCGCTCTTGCTGCAGAGGACGATGACGCCAAGTCGACAACCTCGTCTAGTGGAGGCAAGAAACGAGAAAGGGACCGGAAGCGTAGACGGGAAAAGGAGCGTGAGAAAGAGAAAGAGAAAGAAAAAGAAAAAGAGAAGGGTGCAGCTGTGGGGCCGTCTGGTGAAAAAGGAAGGAAAGCCGATAAGAAAGCTGCTGCTTCAGGTTCTACCGCTTCGGCCTCGGCCTCCGCTACTGCTAAGCCATCTGGTGAATCGACAACAAAACCTTCTAGAAGAGAACGGGGAACTGCTAGTCTCACTGCTGCCGCTATCCTCCAAAGAGACTTGGGCATTGCTACTGGTGGACGGGGAAGACGGAATAAAGGCAATGCTGAACCACCTAGTACGGATCAGAAGTCCACGCAAGCAGCCTCAGATCCAGCCCCTGCCCCTACGACGACTGCTGCTGGACCAAGTGGGCAACCCAGCTCGCAGCAAGTGCCACCCACAGCTCCTCCAGAGACGACGGCCCCTACTAAAGCGGAGGGAGGGGGGGGAGGAGGCAAAAGACCAAGAAACAGAAACAGAGACAAGCGTAAGGAGGAAGCTCCAGCAGCTGCTGCCCCAACACCGGCCAATGCCAGCAACTCCGAACCAACCAGCACCACAGAAACAACCTCCAGCCCAGCCACAACATCACAGCCTCAGCCACAGGCGCAGAACGCCCGTGGACGCGGCGGAAGAAACAGACAGGGGCGAGGCAACAACCGGGCAGCCGCAGCTACGCAAGCGACACCACCAGCCCAATCCGCCCAAACACCATCATCAACTGTGCCAACACCTACCGCACAGCCATCTACTCCAGCTACCTCGACACCTACTCCTACACCATCTGGGGCTGACGCGCCGACAAGTCCGTCGTCTGCCCCAACTATTCCCACAGGGCCAAAGAGTATGCAGCAGGGCCCTTCAAATCACCATGGCAACAGAGGGCGGGGAGGGCGTGGGTTCGGACCGTTTGGGTCAAGAGGTGGGCGGGGACGTGGGTTCCCTAGGGGTGGTCATCATGGAGGGGGTGGCGGAGGGGGAAACAATAATACACCTGCCCCAGCCGCCCCTGCTCCCGTTGGAGGTGACTAATCACTAATAAATCCCTATATGGGATTATAGAAGCCTCGCTGCCTTTTGTATTTCACCTATATCCAACGCTAAATCAATGTTTTGTACTGTATCTATATTACGCTTATGATACCCAAATATGCGTTTGTTTGGCCAAAGAAGCAACGTACTCGAATGGTACGAATTCCGGCCAGAGATATCATGACCAGCCTCCCGAGGCAGATTATCAACTAAGAAAGATACTATGACGAACAAACGCTGAAGAACGATCCAATTTGCATGTAATCGAACCACCACCATACCTACAGCATCAGCATCGTACAAATACATACATCTTCGAACCAGCTTTACGAATCTAGTGCCCCACCCAGCCGTATACGCTCCGCCTCTGCTTCTTCTTCTATCGCCTCTGTCTCCCTCCTCAGTTGGTCTAGATCCCAAGCATCTACCCGTCCCTTCCCCTTTCCTTCTACTTCCTCTTCGCTGCTCTCTGCTTCACTGTCGTCATCCTCCCATCCACCCTTCTCAAACAACTCTCTACCGGTCTCTTCTTTCTTCCGGCGCAACTCTTCTTCTGCAGCCTTCTTACTCAGCCGCTCGGATTTCCACTTCATGAAGGTCTCTTCGGTGACTGGAGTTAGAGAGCCAGTGAGTTTATGGCGTTCAGTTTCGAGGAAATCTTCGAGAGTTAGTGTCCTATTTGGATTCTTCTCCAGTTCTTCTTTTTCTAGAGCACGTTGGGCAGAGGTTTTAACGACGAAACCGGGAGGTAAAACGTGTCGGTATTTGCATTGCTCAGTACCGTTTGGACCTACACGTACTGTCAGTTTACAATGTCCGCTATTTCGGAAAAGCCACTAATTACGAATACACTTACATGTCCAAAACCATCCGTATTTTCCATCTTCGATCGCCTTGATGAAGTATCGGCAGACGATGTCTGTCGTTGTCTTAGGATTACCATGTTTAGACATCACGACCTCTCGCAGCTTCGCCTCATCCCAGTTTTCTGAAGTTTCTTGCTTCTCATTAGTAGCCGATGTGGAGGAGCCTTCGCCATTGTCGTAGAGTGAGCGCTTTTCCGTCTTGCGCTCCACGGAAAGATCGTGTGAAAATTTGCACTTCTTTCCTGTCAGCACCAATAGCATTAGCACCTGTTCAAGTCCACAATACGTTATTGAGAACGAATACCCTTCTCGCAAGTCCCCTGCTTGAAAAATACGCAGACGACAGACTTGGGATCCACGCCAAACGGGATCTTCTGCACTTGCATCGGTTTGAAAAGCGCGGCGGCTTCCTTCTTCGCATCATCGGCAGCCTTCTTCTCTGCCGCGCGCGCTGCCTTCTCTGCAGCCTTCTTCTTCTCTTCGGGGGAGACGCCATTGACGGTTTGTGATGTTATTTGCTTGATTTGTTTTTGCGCCTTGCCGCCTTTTTTCTATGCGGGGCAATTAGATTCCGTTTGATTTACGTCGAGGGTGGTCGGAGGGATAGACGGGAGGAGGGATAGTACGTTTTTCATGCCAAATGTCTGCATTGTGCATTGAGAATTAGCCTTTGTAGCTCGCTTCAGGGTAGCCATGATGTCTTTGTACCTTTTCCTCCACGGACTTCTGCGACTTCTTGGGTTCGGCCTTCTTTGGCGGCATTCTGGCGGTGTTCGAGCTTGTGCTCCCTCCTGGTCTTGTGTGGGTGGTGTAGATTAGAATGTAGAGATTTGGGCCACAAGCGCCTAGTATCGTGTCCAGCTATGTGTCAGTAGGTCGTAAATGTATGGTAAATTTGTACTGGTGTATCTATTCAACGGGGTGCTCAGAAGTCGAGTGGTTGAATGGCTGTCAGTTGAGGTTGTCGTTTCGAGTCACAAAATAGCTACTTGCTTAGTTTACCAGAGTTGTGGAGAAATTTCGTGATTTCCTAATCCGGTAATAACGAAAATAACCTAGTTTGGCAATTTTGATCGCTTCACGTCTTCGTTACACGTAACCCACTTTCATTCCACCACCGTGCATTGCACCACTTCTCCGACATCATCCTCCAATAAACCATCCGAAGGCCATAAAATTCCCTCTCTACATTACGGGGCTACCATTGTCGCCAAATTCAGTCCTATCACGATAGAATATACCTCTTCGCCCCGTACGCCGAGATGATTACCGACGTCGAGCTCAACTCCCTCACAATCTTCCTTGGCAGCGTCATGATGGGTCTCATCGTGCTATACCACTTCCTAGCCGTCAACGCGAAAGCAAACAATCGATTGGAGTAGATTTGGCTACACTATATGTCCTTGCGCTGTGTTACGAGAATAGGCTGGTGATCGGTATCCAATTAGCAGACATGGAGAAGGTAAGTTCGCGGGGCATCGCCGATGGCTAGCATCAACTGTAGCTAACTGAGAAACAGGCGATTGGAATACTTTACTAGGAGACTATCCGCAAAATACACACAAGACAACTCGTGCGTTTATACATAGAGTCATTTGGGAAAATCGGCGCTGGATTGCATTTATCATTCTAGTATATGGGGTACCACACGAACTGCTGATGTGGAAGCATAGAACGTCCTTCCATCAATCATGCCTTCGAAATAGCTTCAACAATGGATTTTCTATGGTGATTGGCCTGTGGGCACCAGAAATAACACTATGGTTCTATCTATAACTGTCTCAGCGCTGATGGGCATAATAATGGCAGCCATTAATTGCGACCTCCACATACTGGTGCATTTAAAATTGTTACTTGTGATATCGTCCGCAGTTGGTTGGAGCCATGATTGTGTAGATGAAGACACGCTACCTAATCGTCGAAAAGTGGTATTTCCTCGTCATACGGCCAGCTACACAACTCCACATCATCGTCTCGGCACGAGCCCGTCACAAAATTCTTCGTTTCATCGCACACGACGGAAGCGGGCGGCTCATCAATGTTAATATCCCACCCATCGCCTCTAACTTCCCCAGTTACACGGTCATCTAGCGTGCTCTCGAAACCGCCCGAATAAGTTTCCTCACAGGTACCGCCCATCAGTACCTTCCAGTAATCTGCCGGGTAATGCTGGGGTTCTCTCAGAATCCACCATATATGAGAGTTATCCTTCCGAAACATGTACCCAATATCATTGACGGCTTTGAGTACTTCAGCAGCCGAATAGCGTATATATGAAGGCTTAGGCTTAAAGTTACACAGCTTGATAACTCCGCGTTCGCCCATGCATGAAACTTGGAAGCAACCTTGCTGATCAATAATGTATGGCATTTGGTCTTCCAAATGGGCATCTTTCCAGTTAAGTATGTCTTTAATTTGTGGACCACGGTTGCTATCGGGAGCCCTACGGTCGCATGATATTTGACCAGTGCTGTAGTCAGCGTCGAATTGGTTGTCGCCGCGTCTTTTGAGTGCCCTAGGGTTGATTGCGTATGGGGCAGCTAAGGTCGTAGGCGGCGTGTACTTGGATTTTCATCAGCGCTCATTACCACGTTTTTTATGCGGTTCAACGTAGCCTAGACTAGCAGGGCCAGTTTTAGATATATTGGCTTACCATACCCTCGGCGTATATTAATTGTCCAGCCATATATACCAAAAGAAGACTCGGGAGGATCTGCTGATATACCGCGAGGGGGCGAATGGATGTATGCATACTTCTATTATCGCGTTTTTTTAAGATTCGTAATTCACCATATTTCTAATAAATAATTTCAGCCTAGGTCCAGAAGTAAAATATTCTCGCACGTAAGCTCAAGCCAATGCCAAGTTATACTGGCGCTATAGCTTGAACTGCCCCAGAAGATTCAGGAATTGGTATTTTGAAACTTTACTATATTAATTGCTGTTTTATCAACAAACTGTGGTAGATTTACATTAGGCCGCAAAGTAGGCCGCTCCGAATTGTTTGGCGGTGTTCGACAGCGCTCGTCCAGCTGCCCCGCAAATTGACCATTATATCTGGAAGGAATTCTTAATGTTGTGGCATTCAGTTGTAACACCTAATCAGAGCCAGATAAGTCGGGCACTCCAGTGCTTCTGTAGTTGCTTGGGCACCAAATAAATCCGGAGAGACCACCTATGGTGTTCGAATCGGTGTACGACAGCCAACTTGAATGATAAAACATATATAAGCACCGCACGTTATGGCGCAGGAGATATCGAACATATTCAGTTACCGTAGCTCTGATATACCTAGTTGCATGTTTGTAGGGCGATAATCTTGAAACGCCCGTGCCACTCAAATGCTTAAACGTCTGGGTGTATGGGCCACAGGACATAATTTCAGTGTTAAACATACTTAATGGACTACAAAAATATGTGTTCAATATTTTGACTAGCCAAGCCTCCAATACAGCTAAGTTAGACGACTACATGTGGCATATA
The DNA here is from genome assembly GCA_036971555.1 of Drechslerella coelobrocha. NCBI lineage: Eukaryota > Fungi > Ascomycota > Orbiliomycetes > Orbiliales > Orbiliaceae > Drechslerella > Drechslerella coelobrocha. The sequence continues at coordinate 1,521,528 of JAJTUH010000003.1, forward strand.
CGTATGTCGTTATACGTTAGAGAACTCTGCTACCCTTGTTCCCTAGTCTTATCCCTAACAAGCTAGTGACGTTGGAAAGCTTTCTGCTACGCCGCCGCGACCTTTGGGAAGCATTCTACTTAGCTTTTACCCGGGCCTAGCAATATTTATGTGAGATTCCAAGCAAAATCTTTGTCCGATATAGTATACATACTAGCGGAACCCTATATGAATATACCAGGGAAATTTACGGGAACTTCAGGTTAACTTCGTTTCTGTCATTTCGCTGGTCAGCTGGGTACACGATATCCTCGTGATTATGATCAGCAGATTCAATTTGCACAATCTAAATACGTATACTTGAGTTCTCAAAATATACAGCGTTGTAATTTGACAAAGCCAGTGACCACACAGATAACACGCTATATTTATGCTGAACTATATAAAATCTGCATGGCTAAGCTTTAAGAGATTGATCACCCGCGCACCCTACACTATCTAAAATTCTCAAATTCGGTGGTGTGCTGGTTGTGTGGTAGTTGCTGGAGCACTGCCTCCTGAGGAGGAATCCATCCACGCGTCCATCCCTGTAGGGTATGGCAGGTCGAGGCTCCAGGTACATGTGGCTGGGTACTTGCAAGTCATTCCCATAGCAAAGTTATTATTCGGGTTACAACTAGCGTCGTTCCCACCGGGACCATCAATTGCAACAGCCCATCCCATCTTCACGTTCATGACGAAACCATTCACCCTATCGGTTGACATTCCAGGCTTTCCATGTCCCATCATACCGTACTCCATTCCCTTTCCATGGCGATCGGTGGCATACGGGGTGTCGGTCATAGTGGGCATTCCCGGTTTGTCTGTCATGGCCACGTCGGCTGGAGGTCCCTCCGTGTTTGGTTCATCGTTTTCCATACCTCTTTCATAGCCACCCATCTCACCTTCCTCCCAGTCCTTCATGCCGTCCATACCTCCTTTGCACATACATCCTTTGTGGTGTGAGCTTTCTATACCGCAGTTGGACATAACGGGGGCCGCGTAGTCAAGGAACCCATAAATACGATCCCTGTTCCACTCTGGGCGGTATTTTATTAGTAGTTTCGTCAGGGCTTGATGGACATCTTCAGGAGAAATCGAGACGGCCCCGGTCATTTCCCTAAGATTGCACAGCTTTAAAACTCCGTACGTGCCCACACAGCCGATTTGGTGGCACCCATATTGATCAATGGTATAGTTCATCGTCATATGCATAGTATTGTTGCCGAGATAATCTAGCAGCCCCACGAGGCTGGCACCGGATTTCTTTTTAGCAGCCACGTTCACACACTCCGTCTTGAGCATAGAGTCGTAATGCATTGTGGACGGGGTTTCTGTAGCGGATGACCCCTACGATAACGAGCATGTCGCATTAGTTTAAGTACCCAGTCTCATGCGTGTGCTTATTTAGTGAGCTCTAGATCTAGAAAGGAATGAAAATGGAATGAAGGTATTTTAACCGTACCATCGTATAACTAGTAGGCATCCCAGTAGGCACTGTGGCACTCTGGCTAGTAGTCGTCTCATCCGTTTGTCCCCACGCACTTGAGGTATATGAGGTTTGACTAGAACTCATAGTGCTTGATGTCATCCCTGATGAAGTAGGGTACATCGATGAGGAGGTTTGACTGGTCGTCATCTAAGCAAGTTTCAATGAATACGAGGTCAGCACTTGACCAAACCGACTCTATACTCAAGCAACGGAGTCCGAGGGACATTTTAGGGTGCCATCCGGTATTACCGTAGATGTAGTGGATGTTGACATTGTGCTTGAAGACTATATATGTTCGTTATAGAACCTCGAATTAGCGATTTCTGCTATGAATGGCGCAGTATATAACCCTAATTTGTATATTTCAAGGTAGTCATACGCTGTATTGAGCCAAGGAACCGACTATAAGAGTCGCGAATGAGAGCTTGGAAAATAGCATAGGCATATCGTCCAGCAAGCTCAATAAAGCACTATATACCTCAAGCGTATGTAAATTTTAATTACGTTTGGTCTTAAAACAACCGCGGTGCCACTGTTGTCCCAAAGGTTTTGTGGACTGGCTAAATTTTACCCTGTCGTCAATTTTAACTCAGCAGATTAGGGAATTAGTAAGGTCGTCTCGAAGAAATCAAGATCAAATATTTCGTATTATGGAGGATTTAATTAAGCTTGTAGGATCTATCGTATTCGACTTTTTGCCTTGGCGGATTAGATTATTAAGGGAAGGGCTGGGCGTCTTTTATATTCCCAAGGGTTGTATGAGAACGGCCCATTTTGGAAGATGCTTCCCAATGTTCAGTATCGAACATTGAACTTCATTTAGCCTGAGGTTCCTTAGATAACTATAAATAAATGTTATTGTTAAAATCTTGCACACGTTACTCTTAGGCGAGAGATAATTGTCACAATTTTGTTTGCATTTGGTGGCGGCTCTTAACCCCTCTGGCTCCAACAATTATGGCACTGATTGCACACCATGCCAAAGCATACAGGAATTATAACTTTAAAGTTGCCAACACGTGGGTCGATGCATCTAATCAATCGCACCACCTGAGTGCTCTGGCTCAGTTTGGTTAAAGTCTGTGTATTGGCTCTGCTGTAGAAGTTTCCTAGGAAGCAGGCTTGGCATAAGTCGTATGGCATTGTCTCACGAAATTGCTTGGTCGTCTTCTTAGACCGGAAGCATGGGTAGGCTGCGCTGCTAGATGCTACATGTATTCACTAGCCAGCACCTTGTTGGAAACAGGGAGTTTCACGTTAAGTATCCAGCATTCCCACCAACAACTTGATATCTTGACATCAGATCCGCATTTCCAGGCTGTAGGTCCCATCCACACGATTATACAACTAGATTTTGCGGTACCACGGTCCTTGTTATGGCGACTATACGCACAGTTCTTCAGACTATCCGCGTTTCAGGCTGACAGCTATGCCCGTTTTGCCACTTAAAACAACAAGAAGCACACGATAAGTTTTGCGCAGACATGTGTGCGTGTGCCGTTGCTCTTTTTACTAATAGAATATATATTAATATCCATGTTTTCAACAACACGCACGCTACGTTACGCGGGCTCAAAGTTTCAATGACAGGATGCAACGGACGTCCTTAGGCGTTATTGCGGAGATTCTTTGCCGCGGATCGCCAGCCTACTCAAATGCGCATGTTAAATGGCCTAATCCATCGGCTATCAGAGAATCATGATTTGCCTGAAGATTTGCGGACTACCAGCGGTCCACATCAACACAAAACTCGGGAATGTCGAGATACGTGAATATTCCGAGACGCCATTTCCTATATCTTAATGCGTAATAGCAGTACTGGCGTAACTGTAGATGTATCGCAAAATTTAAAAGCCTTCCAAATCAACATCATCGTCTAGTGTATATAGACGCGGGGATAAAATATACTCAGCGGAGCGCACGTATGCACGGAGATGGCGCTGGGCGTGTATACTAAGGTATGGCGTGATCAGTGCGAATGATATCGTTGTAGTCGCGAGTTGATAAGTGCTGCCGTGGAATGCGCTAGAGTCTTAATGCAATGCATGCAGTAATATCTGCTGCCTGCGATAAAAGCGTAATAAAATGATATATTAATGTTCGGGGGAGATTCGATTCGTTCATGGCCTCATCGCCACGGCAAGACCGAAGGTGATACAGCTTCGCTGCGCTGCTGACAGCTGCTACCCCTTTCAGTTGCCTAGATACTCGCCAAGAACAAAACATTAGGTAAAAAAACTGTAGAGAAGTTGTGGTATTCATTCGGCTTACATAGTGAAGTTCAATATTTTATAGGCAGCCAGCAGCCAAGCTTCACACACTCTTTTTTTGGTGTTGGCTTTTGTTTAAGGTGCAAACCTCACAGCTAAAGGTGGGGAACGTTAACTGTTGCTGCCACAGCCCCGCGTCTAGCCGGAACTCCTCCCGTATGTTTAAATATTCCTTTCTTGTAAATCGCCGACATTGAGGCATTCTGGACAGCTTTTGCTATCCGACAAGAAGCCTTTCTGAACTTCCAGAATGCCAAGATCTTACATATGCTGCGTCAATAAGTAACCAGCTCGCCGTCAAATACAAATGTCGTATGTTGCATCGGCGTTATGTATGTTAACTGCATAGCATGCTAAGTTACTCTGATGCAAGAGTTCTGTAAGTCAGCATCACGAGGCTTTAGTATGGAAAACGACTTGGAAGTCACGCTCTTTCAATCCGAAGCCGCGGGGATCGAAGGGTATAAAAGGACCTGTTGGGAACCAAGAAACCCGACGACGCGAATTGTAAAGCATCCATCCTCTTAAGCATATCCAATCGCGCTATATATCTTGCAACCCAAAGCCATATATACTACTCCAACATGTCTCGAGTCTGGCATATCAGCGGCGCTAATACAGGCCTCGGCTTGGAATTGGCTCTCAAAGCTCTCTCAGAGGGTGATAAAGTAATTGCTGCTGTACGCTCACCTGCCAAGGTGCCCGACCAATTGAAACGGGACGATGTGAAAATCCTCCAGTTCAACCTTTCCCAAGGGCAGCCGGAGATGGACGCCTATGCCAAGTCTGCATTCGAGGCGTTCGGAAAGATTGACGTATTGGTCAATAACGCCGGTTACGCTTATATGGGTGCCGTCGAAGAAACCGAGTATGTTTCAATTCTACTAGTATTTCTAATGCTATTCCATGCTTACACTCTATGGTTACAGAGATGAAGCGACCAAGGCCCAATTTGACATCAATGTTTTTGCTATGCTCCGTGTCATTCGCTCAATGCTGCCACACCTACGTACCCAAGGATCCGGACTTATCATGAACTTGTCGTCCATTGGCGCACTACGTGGTTACCCTTCGAACGGTATTTATTGCGCAACCAAGTTTGCGATTGAGGGGTTTACGCAGGCGCTGGCGGCCGAGGTGCAGCCCTTTGGTATCTCCGCCGTAATTGTCGAACCTGGCTATTTTCGCACTGCTTTTCTCAAAGATACGGCTGCAGGCTCCAATCTAGCGCCCTCAATCGCTGCCTACGACGGTACTATAGCGCACGAAGCCCGCGCTAACTTTGAAAAATACAACGGACGCCAACCGGGAGACCCGAAGCAGGCTGCCAACAGAATGTGGGAGTATGCTGCTGGTGAAGGACTGTTCAAAGGGAAGGAGAAGCTTATTCGTCTGCCGCTCGGCACAGATACTGGAGCCGCTATGAAGCAGCTATCTGAGGACCTGGCGAAGACCGCAACATTGTACGAGGATGTGTGGAGCAGCACTGATTTCAAGGAGTAGAGAATATCCGTGCTCGTTTTTTTTCTTTGCTCAGCCTTAAAAAGCCTTCAGATGTTAATATCTTATTGAATAAAAGTGATATATCTCCCGAGTATCGCGAGTAATGGCTGTACTTTGAGAAGTCGAGTGTCTGCTACCGTTTCGGGTAGTTCGGGGGGACAATCTTGGCGGCCTAACGTTCGCGTTAGCTTGTTCTGTACCCCAGCCTCCACATTTGTTCCTTGCAGCATTATGTACCCCGGTCTTCTTACGGCCATGACGAAACCGAGGAACACGACACCGTCCTCTCCTCTCTCCATCCTCCGCAAATATACGTAACACAACTATCACAATGCCGGAAAACGGTACCACCGCCAGCGAGCAATCGCCGCTCCTCGGCCGTGATATCGAAGACGGCTCAAATACAGAATCCCCTACTATTCGCTTTAAGAACTGGCTTTCCAACAACTTTGTCGTCGTCTCTCTCACCACTTTCATTGTCATTCTGCTCGCTGTCCTATTGTCCCTTTTACCCCATATCCATCATCCGTCACCTCCATCATCACCTCCATCATCACCCCCATCGTCCCCACCGTCAAAGCATCCAAATGTCCCGATATGTACAACTCCCGGCTGCGTTCTCGCCTCGGCGACTCTTCTTCGCAGCCTGTCGAAACGCCATAAAGATTTGAACGCATGTGAAGACTTTCGCACGTTTACTTGTGAAGGATTCGACGCCGTTCACGAGATCCGTGAAGACCAGAGCAATGTCGCAAGCCTTCAAATTATGTCAGAAGAAGGGCAACTCATCCTTAAACGCATCCTGGAGTCATCGTCCCCAAAGGACGAGTCTCTCTTCTGGACTGCAACCAGCCCTGACAAGGAAATTTTCACAAAAATGCAAGATGCGTACAGCGCGTGCATGAATGAGGCCTTACTGGAGTCTACCGGATCCAAGCCACTTGTGGAGCTCCTGTCCAAGGTGGAAGAACTCTATCCAGTCAAAAAGCCAAAGGGAATCGACACGTCTCTCACTGATGCCATTCAATTCTTGATGAGCATTGGTGTTGGCGGACCGATATCTCTCGGTGTCGGTGCCGATGAAAAGGACCCCGACTCAAATGTTCTGCAGCTGTCTCCGCCTCGTTCATTCGGCCTCCCCTCCAAGGAATACTACAATAACACCGAACTCGTTGCGCTGTACAAGAAAACCATTGGCTCTGTCCTCGAGGCACTATTGGTTGACCCATTCGTTCTCTCAACCTTCCGTCTGTCAGATAAATCCCTAAACAAGGCAGTCGTCGATAAGCTAGTTCAGTTCGAAGCCGATATGGCCGTGGCATCTCCTGACCCGGAAGATGCGAATGATGTCACCAAATACTACAATCCCCGTACCCTCCTCGAAACCGTGGCTTTGATTCCCGATATTCAAGTCGCTGATATCATCCATAACTTCACCAATGGCTACAAGCCGTCGAAAGTGATTGTCGGTTCTCCAAAGTATCTTAAATCTCTGTCTAAAATTTTGGGCTCCCAAGACCGCGAAACCATCCAGTCGTATCTCGCTTGGAAGGTCATCGCGGCATGGGGTGGATCCGTTGAAGATGCTGTTGTGAAGCCGTTGTCACAGTTCCGAAATAAGCTACAGGGCAAAGCTCCTGATGTGAAAGAAGAACGCTGGAGGACGTGTGTCCGTGTTGTGGATAGTGATCTCTGTGAGTTATCCTTCTCTTTTATTTTATGATATCAAGCTGATAATGTTAGCCTGGATTTTGAGCCGCTCGTTCATCGAGGCAGCCTTCTCCAAGGAAGCCAAGGATCTCGGTGACCAGATAATCTTGGGTATCAAAGATGAGTTCTCACGCAAGTTAACAAACTCAGAATGGATGTCTGAAAAGGTTCGTAAGCTTGCCATCGACAAGGTCCATTATATCCGCCAGAAGATTGGATATCCCACCAAGAGCCCTGATGTTACGGACCCGGGCGCCCTTCGCAATTATTATGCAGATGTCAATGTCTCCAAGAAAACTTTCTTCCTGAACAGGCTCTCCTCTACACGAGCGGAGGTTGCCCGCGAATGGGCTCAAGCTGGGAAACCAGTAGACAAGGATGAATGGGGGATGACAGCATCGACTGTGAACGCATATTACAACCCACCCGGTAATGAGATCGTCTTCCCCGCCGGTATCATGCAAGCGCCTGTCTTCTACGATCCTTCCATCCCGAAATATCTGTCCTACGGTGCCTTTGGTGCTGTGGCTGGTCACGAGCTCTCGCACGCTTTCGATTCCTCTGGCCGGAACTACGACCAGAACGGAAACTACACGGACTGGTGGGATGAAGCGACTGTTACCGCGTTCAAGAAGAAGACCGACTGCTTTGTTGAACAATATCACAAGTATACCATCCCGACTAAGGACGGCCCCTTGGCGATTAATGGACGCCTCACCCTCGGGGAGAACATTGCCGATGCAGGTGGTCTCACGGCTGCCTTCCAGGCTTGGAAGCGAAGAGATGAGGAGAAGCCGGATGAGTTGCTGCCTGGCTTGGAGGACTTTACAAAGGAGCAAGTGTTCTTCTTGGCCTATGGACTTACCTGGTGTGGAAAGCATCGTGAGGAGGAGATGGTCCAGCGAATCTACACTGATCCTCATAGCCCGGATATGTTTAGAATCAAGGTTAGTTCTAAGTTTATATCTCAATGACATTGTCACAGCGCTAATCTATTACTAGGGGACAACGGCAAACTCGAGAGAGTGGAGGGAGGCTTACAACTGCCCCGTTAAGGAGCCCACTTGCGAGCTCTGGTAAATTTGCTGTTTTTTGTTACCGCATCCTGGCGGGGAAGACGTAAATCCTAGAAAGGATTTTTTGTGTCCAAGCTAAACCCATCAGAACAATTGGAGTCAGGATCATTGAAATTGGCAGTTCAGCATTTTAACTTGTATAGCATTTGTATTATATCGATATAAATAAAACCTAGCAGTTACAACCCTAGAACCCTTGGCGGGATATTCATAAGACGTTCTGTGTGCTGCAGAACGCGTAGAACCTCGGCGATATTTGGTTAAGAGAACAAAAAGTTGCAATTGTCTAGTCTCCCACCCAGACCTGTTTTTGTGCGGCACCACTTAAGTACTTCTATAATTATCATCAGTAATCGACCGATAGATGAACCCATGTTGAGAACTGCAGGGGTATACGGTGGGCAATTACGGCAAGAGACCTCAAGGATTCAAGTTGGGGGCTGATGTATGAAATAGTAATTGCTGTCACTTGGCCATACCAAGCCATCTATTCTGGAGAATCTATAACAAACGCACTAATTTCTCATCTTCAAGTTCAGCCTGAGCATAATGACTTGAGCTACAAAATATGTGTTCCTCATACCAAAACTCCAGTTTTCTTTGCTATTTCATATTAAGAACATGTAACAAGGATAGGCGTTAATGAAATAAGAACCGTTTCCGGATGCCTTCAGCAAATGATACGGCGAAACGATGTGAGCAAGTTGTAAAATATGTGCAATGAAAATGTAAAAGTTCATCCATTCACAGGAAGGACCAAAAAGACAGAACCACAACACGGGTGACAAAACAATAAATTTTTGACTGAATGGAACTTGAAAGAAATTTTCAACAAAGCGCCCTGTTTTCGTTCTGTGTCTGTATTAAAAACGGATACCATGCCCTAAAATTTCAAGGCTGTTGGCATAATTGAATTGCAGGATATAGTAAGAAAAGGATGTTTTACTAAGTAGACATGTCAGCTTATAATTCCCCACAAAACGGCTGGACCTTTCTGGGGCTGCGACTGCGGGAACGTTGGTTTCAGATGGTCGCTCGCAGTCCAAGTAGGATTCAACCGAGTGGAATAGGGAAGCTTACCAGGTCCTCCATAGCAGCCGCATCAGCGGCGGTTTGAGCAGGGGCCGGCGCTGCGTTCTCGCTACCCTTATAGTAATCGGCCATCTCTTGGTCAAGTTCCTCGACCGTCTTTGGAGTCCTCTTTGCTCCGGAACCACTTGCAACTTTTCGGCCACGGCCACGAGCGCCACCGCCGCGGGTCGAATTACGACCATTGGCTCCATTAGTACGACCATTAGCAGCAGTAACCGGCTTGGGCTTGTTGGCAGCCGGCTTAGGGGCAGCCTTGGGGGCAGCCTTTGGCGGGCCGCTGATTCGGTCAGCAAATGAGACTTTGCTGGGATCAACGATAATCTCCACCTAGTTATAGGAAAACGTTAGCAGCGCAGCTTACCAATGGGAAGAAAAGGAAACTTGCCTTCATAGGGCGGTTATCAACGAGACGTCCATTGAATTGGTCAAATGCGACGTTGGCAAGGCCTGGCTTGGAAAACTCGATTGTGGCAACCCCGGCACTTTGCCCGTTCGCTTTATAAACCAAGGTGCATTTCTTAACTTGTCCGACGATGCTTGTAAAATATTCCTATAAACCGAGAAAATCAAGGTTGAAACCCCTGTTAGACATAATAACACGACAAGTTGACCATGTCAAGAATAGCGTCGCCGAAAGAGTTGAGAACCGGCGAGTGACGACAGAAGCTGCAGTGGTATCATAATTCCAGTGTACAGGTTGACAAAGAATTCAACGAGCATGTCAGTAGAGCGCAACTGAAAGATCTCATCGTATATCACGAGAGTCATCAACCAGTCGGTGCGGGTCAACAGAAACCATGTTGATGCTATGGTCTAGAGAGTTGGCAAGTGCTCTCGGTTCCCTAATGTGCAACCTGCATTTTATCGTTAGAATATGCCTAGATGTCTCGAGTGTGATTTTATTGCATACCTGTAGAGCAAATACCGTGACAAGTTCCCATACATCAACAGGTTAAAAACTTGTGAAGAGACTCCAGCATATAGATCGGAAGACGCGCCTTCCAATAATACGCCTTCTTATCAACACTAGCTTTATCACCTTCAAGGTATCGTGCCGTTGATCCAGCACCGAACAGGCCGAGAAATCCCGGAAATAGAATAAGGGTAACTTGCATGTGACCTCCACAAAGTTCACATTGCTCAGCCCAAAAGAGCAGGATACCCTAAACTCTTCGCTATATGCAAATGAAGGTCTTCGCCGTTGAAGTTTCATATATACGAACAGCGTGATCAAGTTAGGCCTTGTTCCACTCCACCTGTCATTGTTCGTTTTGGCCAGCCCCAATAATCCCCAAAAATTCGCCGCATTGAACAAGACAAGGCGGTGGACAGTTGTGTTTGCCCACGTACGATAGGAAAACGCGTCGCAGAGGACACTATATCTATCTTTAAGAATCGGTCTCATTGCTGAAACCAGAGGCGAGTCCAGATCGGATCCAAAATATGAATCATCCCAGGCAGCAGAGTCGCGTCGATCAAGCACGGGTGTAGGTGATGAAGAGGAGTGCTGTAAAAAGTTGATGCGCAGTTGGCGTTCATGGACTTACACGAAGCATGCTCTCATTGACGTCATGAGGCTAAACAATAACAGTCGAGTTAGAATCATCCAGTGCATTCGATAGGAATATTATAACTTACGAGATTAGAGACTTGGATTTTGGTGTCAGTCTTCTCCTTCTTGTCGGCCTTCTTGGCGGGAGCAGCGGGAGCGGCTGGGGCCGCTTTCTTCTTTTGCTCGATGCGAGCGGAGCGTTTACGAACGCCGCCAACGGGACCAGCCTTCTTGGTGTTTCGTCTGGCCTTCTTCTTATCATCGAGAATCTCGTCAAGAGATCGGTCGAGGTTGGAGGCCATCTTGACGCTTGTTATCGTTGAGATGGATCAAAAAAGATGCTTTGAAGACGACGAAAGTTAGGATATTAATCGCTGAGATGGCTTGCTAATTTGATG